>OZ014520.1:388377251-389051559 GCA_963966055.1 Lathyrus aphaca
CATCCTCAACCTGTCTATCAACCTCCTCAGCAAAACTTCCAACAACAACCTCAGTATCAGCAGAATCAATATCCTCCAAGAAACTACAACAGCAACAACACCAACAACAACAATCAACAGAGGCCATTCCAACAAAGGCCATCCCAAGCTAATAGAGTAATCGACCCGATCCCAATGCCGTATGCTGCCTTGCTGCCACAACTTCTGAAACTCAACCTAGTTGAGCTAAGAACGTTGGCACCTCCTGATCCCAACAGTCTACCAAGAAACTATGACTCTAATGCTAGGTGTGCTTTTCATTCAAACGCACCTGGTCACAGTACAGAAAAATGCAGGGCTCTGCATATGAAGGTACAAGACTTGGTAGACTCCAAGGCTCTGAATTTTGCACCTCCACCCAATGTCAATAAAAACCCGATGCCAAACCATGGTGGTCCTCGAATTAACGCTATTGAAGAAGACCAACCGTCTTATTTAATAACCAGTGTGGATCAGATCAGGACACCATTGGTGGAAATCAAAGCTCAACTCCGTGAAAACCAGATATTTCCGGGGTGTGAACTAGGGTGCCCCTACTGCAATATTTCATGGAATGGGTGTGAGGACCTGAGGAATGGCATTGACAGCCTTATTCTGAGTGGCCTGCTACAGATCACTACATCATTCCCGACGAACCCAACAACTTCATCAGCAACGGTTCCAGAACCTCCTACAAATGCAGCAACTATTATTCCCGACAATTCACCAGCAGCATCAACAAGTACTTCACCTGTCCTTCCAAATGATCAGTTTTCAACAGTTTCTCCTGATACAACTTCAGCTTCATTCCATTTCGAATCTCCATCAACAACATCAGTCCTTCCAACAACACCTCCTACAACACCAGCAATCAATCATGAAGATGTCTCTACTGTTACCATATTCTACGATCCTGAAAATAATTCCGCCTACCATTCAGAAGGTGCTGCTCCCGCCAGAGCACCAGTTACAATCTTTTATGATCCACAAACAATCACAGTCCCTTCAGCAGCAGCAATCAGTCCAGTCACTGTCACGGTGCCTGGACCAGTACCATATGAAAGCAATAGGGCCATCCCTTGGCACTATGGCTCTGACGTATACTGCGAAGGAAAAAGAATCACTCTTGAAACATCAACACCTGCACCACAAGTAGATAATGTGGGGGGAGGCGGAGGCTTCACCCGAAGCGGACGTCTCTTCGCTCCACCAGTCCAAAGACCTACAGCCGAAGCAGAAGCTGCTGCCAAGGCAAAAGGGAAGAGCCCGGTGCAGGAAGATCAAGCTGTTAAGGAAGCCCTGAAGACTCCATTCGATCAGGAAGTTGATGAGTTTATGCGGATCATCAAAAAGAGTGATTACAAAATTGTGGATCAACTTCACCAGACGCCATCCAAAATCTCTATCCTCTCACTGCTTATGTGCTCCGAAGCCCATCGGAATGCACTACTTAAAGTCTTGCACGCAGCTTACGTGCCTGAAGAGATTACTGTCAACCAATTGGAAACCGTGGTTGGAAATGTTACTGCTAGCAATGGGCTAGGGTTTACCAATTCTGACTTGACAGCGGATGGCCGCAATCACAACAAAGCCTTGCACATAACCATGGAATGCAAAGGAGCTGTCCTTTCTCATGTGCTGGTGGACACAGGTTCTTCCCTGAATGTCTTACCGAAGAAGGCTCTGGTGAAGTTGGAATATGATGGTTTGGCATTGAGACCCAGCAACCTGGTAGTAAGAGCCTTTGATGGTTCTAAGAGATCGGTGCTGGGAGAGATTGAGCTGCCTGTGACAATTGGCCCACAGACCTTTAAAACTATCTTTTATGTGATGGACATTCAGCCCGCCTACAGCTGTTTGTTGGGTAGACCCTGGATTCACGCCGCCGGCGCAATAACGTCTACCCTTCACCAAAAGTTAAAATTTGAGTGGGAAGGCCAAGTTGTCACAATCTGTGGAGAGGAGGACATTTTTGTCAGCCACCTGGCAACCTATAAGTACATTGAAATGGATGGAGAGATCCATGAAACAATGAGCCAGGGGTTTGAAGCTTTGAATGTGAATGAGGCATCTGCTGTATCTGGTACTCCAATGTCATCATACCAACAAGCCCGGAAGGTTGTTGAGGAAGGAACTGCCCTAGGCTGGGGCAAGGTCTTAGCTGTGGAGGAGAAGAAGGACAAATTTGGGTTGGGTTACAGACCAACTCAACAACAAGCGAAGGCTGCTGCAGAGCCTGGTTTTGTCAGTGGGGGGATGCTTACCCCCGATGCTATCAACTGTCTGGAAGACGAGCTGGAAGAGGAGCGCAATCTGGAGAATTGGATTCGTCCAAAGATCCCGGGGAGCAGTGTCTCGAACTGGTCTTCCCAGGAAATTATAAGAGTTACTCATGCAGAGTAATTATTATTTCCTGTATTTTTTATAGCATGCATCAAAGTCTTGCATCTTGCCCAAGATGACAAGACTCATTTCGTAATCAGGGCCATCTGTACTTTTGTGCAAACAAGATTAAATTAATGAAATATCAGACATCTTTTTGCAAACGAGTCTTTTTCTTTTCTGCTCACTGTTTTTCCATTTTTCTTTTTGTACAAAAAATAAATGGCGGTGTTTTCAAAATGATAACTTCATTTCACTTTTTCTAAAGCAAGATTAAAATCAATCACTAAAATGAACAAACTTAACCCTTGCAGAGAGTGCCTTCCAGACTGCACCGACAACAGCACGGCTATGACATCGTATGACTTTGACAATCCAATCAATCAAGCTGATGAAGGGGTTGATGAAGAATATGAGCTTCCTGAAGAGCTAGCCAGGTTGTTGAGACAGGAGGAAAAAGTTATTACTCCTCACCAGGAGGATGTTGAAGTGATCAATCTTGGTACAGATGAAGACGTGAAAGAAGTTAAAATCGGGGCCTGCCTGCAAGACTCAGTGAAGAGACAACTGATAGATCTGCTTCAAGAGTATGTTGATGTGTTTGCTTGGTCGTATCGAGACATGCCAGGGTTGGATACCGACATTGTTGTGCACAAGCTGCCTCTGAGGGAAGAATACCCGCCAGTTAAACAGAAGTTGCGCCGAACTCGCCCAGACATGGCTATGAAAATCAAGGAAGAGGTACAAAAGCAATGGGACGCCGGGTTCCTTGCTGTGACTAGCTATCCGCCGTGGGTTGCTAACATAGTACCTGTGCCTAAGAAGGATGGCAAAGTAAGAATGTGTGTTGACTACCGGGATCTGAACAGAGCTAGCCCGAAGGATGATTTCCCATTACCTCACATTGACGTATTGGTTGATAACACGGCTCAGTTCTCGGTATTCTCCTTCATGGACGGATTTTCAGGATACAATCAGATTAAAATGTCACCTGAAGACATGGAGAAGACAACATTCATCACACCCTGGGGCACGTTCTGTTACAAAGTGATGCCATTTGGGCTCAAGAATGCCGGTGCAACGTATCAACGGGCTATGGTGACATTATTCCATGATATGATCCATAAGGAAATCGAGTGTTATGTGGATGACATGATTGCCAAGTCCCTTACAGAGGAAGATCACCTGGTGAATCTGCTGAAGTTATTCAAGCGTCTGAGGAAGTACCAATTGAAGTTAAACCCCAACAAGTGCACATTCGGGGTACGATCTGGTAAGCTACTGGGATTTATTGTAAGCAGGAAAGGGATTGAAGTTGACCCTGATAAAGTCAAAGCCATCCAAGAGATGCCTGCACCGAAAACAGAGAAAGAAGTTCGAGGGTTCTTAGGTCGATTGAACTACATCTCACGGTTCATATCTCACCTTACAGCAACCTGTGAACCCTTGTTCAAATTGTTGAGAAAAGAACAAACGGTCAGGTGGAACGAAGATTGCCAGAAGGCTTTTGACAAGATCAAGGAATATCTGCAAGAACCTCCGATCCTCATGCCGCCAGTTGAAGGAAGACCTCTGATAATGTACCTGACAGTATTAGAAGAGTCAAAGGGGTGTGTGTTGGGCCAGCATGACGAGTCTGGTCGAAAAGAGTATGCAATATACTACCTAAGCAAAAAGTTTACCGACTGTGAACAACGTTATTCACTGCTCGAGAAAACTTGCTGTGCTTTAGCGTGGGCTGCTCGCCGACTGAGGCAGTATATGTTGACCCACACCACTCTATTGATCTCAAAAATGGACCCAGTCAAGTACATTTTCGAGAAGCCAGCTCTTACCGGACGGGTTGCAAGATGGCAAATGATTCTCACGGAGTATGACATCCAATACACATCTCAGAAAGCCATCAAAGGCAGTGTATTGTCTGAATATCTTGCTGAGCAACCCATCGATGATTACCAGCCTATGAGGTTTGACTTCCCTGATGAAGACATCATGTTCATTAAATCAAAAGATCATGAAGAGCCTATTCACACTGAAGGGCCTGACCCGGAAGAAGAATGGACTATGATGTTTGATGGGGCTGTTAACATGAATGGCCGTGGTGTTGGTGCAGTACTTATTACACCCAAAGGAGTTCACATGCCTTTCTCGGCAAAACTCACTTTCAACTGCACTAACAACGAAGCTGAATACGAAGCTTGCATTATGGGTCTTGAGGAAGCCATCGACCTCAGGATCAAGACATTGACCGTATTCGGAGATTCAGCCTTGGTAATCAATCAGACCAATGGGAAATGGTATACACACCAGGATCATCTGATACCTTACAGGGATTATACAAGGAGGTTACTGACGTTCTTCACAACAGTCAAACTTGAGTATATCCCTCGGGATGAGAATCAGTTTGCAGATGCTCTTGCTACCATTTCGTCCATGATCAAAGTTCAAGCTGCTAACTTTGTACCCCAGATTTCAGTGTCTAGACTTGATAGACCAGCATATGTATTTGCAGCGGATGTTGTAAAAGAAGATAAGCCTTAGTTCCATGACATTAAATGCTTCTTGGAGGATCAAACATACCCACCTGGGGCATCTTCCAATGATAAGAAGACTTTGAGAAGGCTTGCTGGTAGTTTCTTTCTGAACACTGATGGGTCTTTATACAAAAGGAACTTTGATATGGTACTCCTCAGATGTGTTGACAGGATGGAAGCAGATTTGTTGATGCATGAAGTGCACGAAGGGTCCTTTGGTACCCATGCCGGAGGGCATGCCATGGCTAAAAAGCTATTAAGATCAGGTTATTATTGGATCACAATGGATGCAGACTGTTGTGCCTATGCCAGAAAATGTCACAAATGCCAGATCTACGCAGATAAGGTGCATGTGCCTCCCAACCCTTTGAACATTATGTCTTCACCGTGGCCCTTTGCCATGTGGGGCATTGATATGATTGGCAAGATTGAGCCAACTGCTTCGAATGGTCACAGATTCATCCTGGTCGCCATTGATTATTTCACCAAGTGGGTTGAAGCAGCCTCATATGCAAATGTTACAAGACAAGTGGTAGCCCGATTTCTGAAGAGAGATATCATCTGTCGGTATGGAGTGCCCGAGCGAATCATTACTGATAATGGTTCCAATTTAAACAACAAAATGATGGCAGAACTGTGCCGGGACTTCAAGATCCAACATCACAATTCTTCTCCTTACAGGCCAAAGATGAATGGCGCTGTTGAGGCAGCGAATAAGAATATTAAGAAGATTGTGCAGAAGATGGTAATCACATACAAAGACTGGCATGAAATGCTACCGTTTGCCTTGCATGGGTACCGCACGTCAATCAGAACATCCACTGGGGCAACACCGTACCAGCTTGTGTATGGTATGGAAGCAGTCCTACCAGTTGAAGTTGAATTGCCCTCCTTGCGAGTATTAATGGATGTTAAACTGAGTGAAGCAGAATGGGTTCGGTCCCGATTCGAACAACTGAGTCTGATTGAAGAGAAAAGATTGGCTGCAATTTGTCATGGGCAGTTATATCAGAAGAGAATGAAGAAAGCCTTTGATCAGAAAGTCAGGCATCGAGAGTACCAAGTAGGGGATCTTGTGTTGAAAAGAATCCTCCCTCCTCATACAGACCACAGGGGCAAATGGACTCCAAATTATGAAGGACCATTCGTTGTAAAGAAGGTTTTCTCTGGTGGAGCGCTGATGCTCAGCACCATGGATGGTGAAGATTTCCCGTCCCCTGTGAATTCAGATGCAGTTAAAAAATACTTCGCATAAAATGACCCGCTGGACATAAAAACAGAATGTAAGTCCAGGCAAAAATAGGGCATCCCGGCGAGTCAAAAACAGAATAAAAGACTCGGGCAAAAATAAGGGAAATAAACAAAAAATGTACACCCGCTGAGTTGAAAAGCCACATTGGACAGCTCAGGCAAAAATGGGTATCCCGATGGATTGAAAACCCGAAAGGGCGATCCATGCAAAATAAGGGAATAAGCGAACAACTGCATTCTGAATTCGTCTGCATTATCTACAACTTGGTAAGCTACAAAGGATCAAGCTTCAATCAGAATCAACTCTCTCCAGAAAGCAAGACGAGAAGAACGTCATTGTCATACGAGTCATAGCAGAAGAGGAAGCTCCTTGAAAGCCTCGTCAACATCGCCAGCATTTTGTTTCTCAATTTGTAACAATCTCTTCATTTCAGGAGATATGTTTCCTTGACTGTATCTTGCCAATTCAGGGCACATGAATTAATAAAATCAGATTTTTCAGTCATGTTTCGTTTTGTACATTTTATTTGCAAAGAATGTCTGATGTCTCAAAAAAATCAATTGCATAAGTACAGATGTTTTTCTCCCAAAAGTAATAATAATAAAACACATGCTTGCAGGGAATATACTTACTCGTGAGAATGCTTAACTCCTTTGACGGAATTCAGTGAAGGATACCTCGGGACCTTTTGTGCGTTTCCTTATCTTTGCAGGATTGCAGGTATCCAGGACGCAACCTGGGGCATGCAAGTTACGTTTCAGCAAGCAGGCGAATCATCATCAACTCGGTCTATCTTCCACGTGGCACTGGAGAGTGCCCACTTCCCCAGCAAAGTTGCCAAATCAACATACACTCAATCTCGGCATCCGAAATGCTCTATCCCCAGCTGAGTTGCCTCTTGTTGCTATCCCCAGCTAAGTTGCCTCTCACAATTCCCCAGCCGAGTTGCCCTTTCATCCCCAGTTGAGTACAGGAGTCAGGGAACCATCTCCCCACAGAATCCTCAGCCTCTATTCAGAAGGGCAACGCACGAAAGAATCACAACAGAGTGAAGAAAGCTTATACAACCCCCAGCTGGGTCCCTCATTACAAGGACGTGTCAATCAGTGACCTGTATCCCCAAGCAGATACATCTCTCCAGGTCTACCAATGATCTCATCCCCAGCTGGGATGTCCATTTCAAACAGATCGACCAGAGATCTTCGCAGTGACGGGATCCGAATCCCAGTGTGGTATCTTTGCATAATCATGGCATTTGCATCATAATATCCCCTCAGAGCGTAGCATTCCGTCTAATACGGAGCATTACGGCAAAAATCAAACGCATAGCATAATCATAAGCCATGTTCTGAAGTAACACTTGTGAATAACAAACCGTTCATCATCATTATACAAAAATCCCCACCAGAGTCCCAGCAAAAGCAGTTGCCTCTCCAATCACCAAACACCAGTATATATTTCAGACACCCGTCCGTGTCATCACTTCCCCAAACAGGTTGCCTGAATACACTTTACAAACAAAATCACCCGTACTACAGATACTTCCTGACACCCGTCCGTGTCAAATCACCAGCAGAAAGCCAAAGACATCCTCTTGGCACTCACATATACTTATATATACACTTTCTCGACACCCGTCCGTGTCATATCCCCAGCGCAGTCGCTTACACCTTTACCACCCATATACTTGATAATGCTACTTTTCTCTTTTGACACTCGTCTGTGTCACTCTCCCCAGCAGATAAACACTTATATATATATACTCACTACTCATTGGTACACTTATACAGATACTCATCCGTATCTTGTATACACCACTCATAACCCCACAGATTCAACAATAGTCCTTGTTCTTTGTTAACCAGTTGGTACTCGTCCGTATCATCATCTCAGAACATTGCGTCTAATGTTTGTTTCTACATGATGCTCGTCCGTATCATAAGTCTTAAGGATGCTCGTCCGCATCTTTAATCCATACACTGTGTCAAACACTTGTGTCTTCTTGAACATAGATACTCGTCTGTGTCTACTATTCCCCAGAAGAGTCCCTTCAGATTCAACACTCGTCCGTGTTCCTTGTTAACTCGTTGATACTCGTCCGTATCATCATCTCTGAACATGTGTCAGTTTGTTTCTACATGATACCCGTCCGTATCATAGCCTTAAGGATGCTCGTCCGCATCTTTAATCTATACAATACCAAACGCTTATACTTTCTTTTCTTGGTTGTGAACGCTCGTCCGTGTTCACTATATCCCCAGTAGATCACCAACAAAGCATTTTCTTTTATCTGACACTCGTCCTGTGTCATGATAACCCTGAGAGCAGCCGTACCCTGCTGAGTGGTCGTCCTCCACTTCTTGATGGTCGTCCTCCATCATGCTCATCCGATGGTCGTCCCCATCGTTGTTTTTAGCAGTCGTCCCCTGCTAGGTGGTCGTCCTCCACCTTTTGATGATCGTCCTTCATCATTTTATCCAATGGCCGTCCCCATTGTTGATTTTGGTTATCTGGCATTCGTCCTATGTCATGAGAAACCTCGAGAGCAGCCGTACCCTGCTGAGTGGTCGTCCTCCACTTCTTGATGGTCGTCCTCCATCATGCTCGTCCGATGGCCGTCCCCATCGTTGACCTTTTCTATCCGATGGCCGTCCCCATCGTTGATATTTTCGGCAGCCGTCCCCTGCCAGGTGGTCGTCCTCCACCTTTGATGGCTGTCCCCATCATATTCCTTTTATCCCCAACAGAGCAGCCGTCCCCTGCTAGGTGATCGTCCTTCACCTTTGATGGCCGTACCCCATCATCTGTTTATTTCATTTATTCTTTAACCCGATGGCCGTCCCCGTCGTGGTCCCTTTTCCTTTTAGCCCGATGGCCGTCCCCATCGTTGGTTACTTTACCTTTATGAACTTGATGGCCGTCCCCGTCATGTTTCATTAATTTCCAGAGAATTTTACAGCTTTATCTTGATGGCCGTCCCCATCATGATTTTATTTCCCCAGCTAGTCGGTCGTCCCCGTCTTGGCTTTACCTTCTATCCCCAGCATGTCGGCCGTCCCCGTCATCGCTTTGTTTTCCGCACCTTTACAATATACTTTATTTTCCTTTTGAAATCTATATCCCTTTTCTTCTTCATTCTGTGAGTGCAAATTTTGGACTGTCTTTGGTATTCAACCACAAGTTATCCTGTTTGCCTGTTAAGCCATAGCTCACATCCTGCACAGTTAACTCATGTTTGAATAGGGGCAGCTGTAAACACCCCAAATTTGCCCTCACCCATTCACACCATGGCTTGTGATCATCCTCATATGCATAAGCACAATCATATCATCTCACATCTCATTTTTGATTCACTGCATAGTTTCTAAGGCATCTGCACCTAGGGTTTGTGATCTGAGCAACCTCAGGGCATCCTGAGCCACCCCAAAGGCCACCAATCACTTCAAAGGGGTCCATGTGTGTTCTTAAATCATATTCCATCTCCTCAAAATCAAAATTGCAAAGGAATCACAAGAACTAGGGTTTGAGTGGATGCAGAGCCAGGATGAACTGCACAGTTGACCTAAAATTAGGGTTTTGGTTTCAGAGGCCATAACACCAAATTTTTTGGTCATTCTTGTTTCCATTGATCTCTATATGGTATGGGGAGTATGCATATCAATTTTCATGAAGAAATTCCATGGGGAAGTCATCTGATCAAAGGATGACTTTTCAGACAAGTCAGTGCAAAATCAGGGCATCTGAGGCCCCCAATGACCCAACCAATGGGTGATCTTCATCATTTTGAGTGTATATGATCTTTATTTGATCATGGAAGAAGGTTTAAGTTCATAGAAATCAAGAATTTAGGGTTTTTGCAAATGTTGACTTTTTGGGCATAGTTGACTTTTCAAGAATGCATCATTTTAGGTCATTTTTCAAGCCTTGATTCTTGATCCAAAAAGGCTTCAAATGGAAAAACTTTGGTCATGAAAGTTGTAGATCTCATCTTTCCCTTTTCAAAAAGTACAAGAACATGATCAAACTCTTCTTGGATCAAAAGTTATGGCAATGCAAAGTTGGCTAAAATCATTGATTTTCAAGGCATGCCCTAAGTGAGAATTTTGCAAAATCTTGGACCAATGCATATTGCAGCCTCTAATTCATTTCAAACCAGCACATAAACATTCCCTAAGTCCTAAAAATCAGATTTGGACCAAGAATGCCTATGGTTTATGTTTGGTTAGGCAAAAGAAGTCACATGTGAACCAAAGGCCACAACTTGCAAAAACTCATGATCATTCTTCTTACACCTTGCAGCCTTGGATGCTGAGCTTTGCTAGACCTCTCCCTCACCCTTGCTGCGCCAGCCCATGCTTTGTACCAAGCTAGCACTTCACCATACCTCTCTTACACATAAAGTGGATTTTGAGCAAAAGTAAACTTACCAATCACTATAGGCCAGGTCACATCATCTGACCTATAGGATTATAATACAACATCCCTTGGCAAGCCAAAGATATGAGAAGGCAAGGCTGAAACATCTCATACACACACATTCACAAAAACACACCACATTGCATTTTCTATCGAATCTGCTTACACAGCCATCAAACACTCAAGCTAACTTCACCCTTCAACTCACCATACTCCATAGGCCTCAAACCACCAAAGCTCAAGCCTGAAACAAGCCTGACCTGAGCTTCACCATTCCCCACCCTCAGAACCAGTTCTCTTCGAATCTCACCATTCAGCCATCAAACACCTCATCTTTCTTCACCAACAAGTCAAGCATACCACAAGGAGTCAAAACCACCCTTTACTTTGAGCTGAAACAGCCTGTACACAAAGTGCATTTCCTGCTACACCAGAAGTGAATCTCTCAAAGCAGCTTGCCTAAGCTCATTCCAGGCTTTCCATTGGCTTCAAGGGGCTCAGGGAAGTTGTTCTGCATCAAAGCAAGGCCAGGAGAGCTCATATTCACAGTGCTTCACCTCAGGTAGCTTCAAACCTCAAGCTTTTCAGAGCTCTGTTTTTTTGTTATAAAATGAAAATGCATGCTTCAAGGATCATGGTGATATGTTTAGAATCAAAAATGGTGTGAAAATGAGCATTTTGTGCCTCTCTGAAATTTTGCCCGTGAATGCATTTGGTTTCGATTCTCTTTGTGCATGCTAGATAAATGTTTTTTGATCTTGGATTTAGGTTTAGTTTGGGGAGAGGAATGTTTCTGGGCAGTTAATTTGATGAGTAGTGGCCTGTGGCGTTTTCTAGGGTTTTAACCCGCCGGAGAAGACGACCGGAACCACTGTTCCGGCCGTCTGAGGTTAACTTGCCCTAATTAGGGTTTAATCCAGTAATTAGTAAACTTCAAATTTGGGCCATTGGATCACCTTTCCCGCGTGTGGACCAAGGGTTCAGATTGCATCATTAACCTTAATTTCCACTTAACTTAATTTAATTAGGGTTAATAATTTAATTAATCAGGTTTGAATTGTGACCATTGGATCACGCGCCAAGTCAACCATCTCCTCCCCAGATTGCATCTCAGCCTCTCATTTAGCTTACTTCTTATTTTATTTAATTTTTATTCATTTTTATCTCAATTAACTTGCACATTTATTTAAAAATAGTAAAAAATTCTTAAAAATTATGAAACTTTTTCCTAAGAGTTTTATTAATTTTTAAGACCCAAAAATATTTTTATTTTATTTTTATCATTAAAAAAGTATTTTTAAATATTTAAAAGATTATTTTTAATTGATTAATGGAAATTAATTAATTAAAAATACTTTTAGGTATTTAAAAATCACCAAAAAATTCATGAAATGTTCTAAGACATTTAGAAACATTGTCCAACCTTCAAACCAAATTTCTTTTATGATCTTGATGCATTTTAAGAATTTTTCATTGAATTAAATCATTTTTTTATGCATTATTTTGATCATGGGTTCAAAAATTCATTTCTGTCTATTGGAGAAGGTTTGGACATTGATTCTTTTTGTGTTGCATTCTATTTGGCATGTAGTTTCTAGGGTAAAATGGCCATGAATTGTTCTTGCATTTCCAAACTGATTGGCATTTCTTTTGTTAAGAACCCTAAAAAACCCTAATAACTTGTAAAAATCATATCTTGAGATTGGTTAAGAGTTGAGAGCTCCCCTTTGGGCAGTGGTTCATTATAGGTTTAGGGTTTCTTTGGGTACCATTTTCCATTTTTTATCTTAGGATTTGTTTCTGTTTTGGGTTTTTGTTTGATGTTTGATCCATGAACCCTAATTTGGGCTTTCTCTTGCACCCTTCTTGCATTTCCTTGCATAACATTGACTTGTCATTGCATTTTGTGCATTCTTGTGATTCATTTGACATCTTAAGACATATAGAAAGCATGTTTGATCATTGCATTACATATTTGCCATGTCATTTGTCTTGTATGCTTCATAACTTTCCATGCTTGTTCATGCTCCTTAACTTGCATCATTTGCATCCATGATCTTGTATGAACATCACCATGTCTTGCCTCATGTTTGCAGCACCTCATAACATCATAATCATCATCAACATGCTTCTGGTTTTGCTTAGAATCATACCATTTCATCTCATCTTGCATTGCATTGCATTTCTTTCTAACATTTCAGGTGGTAAGTAACTTGAGAAGTGGATTTGCCTTCACTTCTCATAACCTTTCTTCTCATCTCTCTTGCATCCATTGCTGCATTTTTGTTTGTGTTTGAGTTTGAGATTTCTCATTCATGTTCTTCTTACTTTCTTTCTTCAAGTGACTTGACTTCTTGAATGAAGCAAGTCACTTTGCTTCTCTTGATCTTATTCATCTGCTTCCTGGTGGCTCCTCTGAAGATTGTTCTTGAAAACCTCACAAACCTTAGGATCATCCAAGCATGACAATGAATTAGGGTTTTGATTAGTCTCCCCTCATAGTTTTACCTTTGTGTCTTCTTTGAGTCCTCTCTTCTCATCTCATAATCAGGGACTAAACCCTAAAGGCTTTAAGACTTTGTGATTAAGCTTATGCCTGCATCCTTCTCTTAGGATGGAGTGTATAACTTTAATCCTAAGTCTTGAACCCTTAAGGTGTTTAAATCTCTTAATCAATCCATCTAATAATCACTAAGACCTCACACTTGTAACTTGGGCCTTGCATTAGGGTTCTAATTCTTCCTTAAGTGGTTAAGAAGGACTAACCCTAGTGTTAATGGACAAGTCCCCCTCAAGTTGTCTTACAAACCATAAAAATCACTTCATCACCATATCATTAAATAAAATCCACTTAATCAAAGGCTTGTTTTGTCATGGGTTTAATCCCTAATCATGGATTAAGTTGAGGAGCTTTCCTCAGCTTAAACATTCTCATCTATCATCCTTCTTTTAGGATGGTGTAATGAGTCTGTTTAATCCCTGATTATGGCTTAACCTCATTACTCAACACTAAACAAAAGCACCAAAAACATCTAAATAATCACAAGTAGGTTAATGATCTTAATCCTACACCAAAGGTGATTAAGTGTGAGAATCTGACTTCACACTTAAGGTAATCTCATTACCCCTAATCAGAGGGAAGATGTGATGAGTTTACTAACCCATTGGTTTAGGCTTAAGCTCATTAACTTATGACAAACTTTCAAAAGCAATAAAAGACTGAAAACTCAAAAACAAACAATAATCGTCTCCTCCGGGATTCTTTTCTCATCATCTTCACTCACAAACGAGAACTCGCTTCTTCCGTCTAATGCAAGACAGTTTGCATCTGTGCCAGACAGATCATACACTTGAGCATAGACAGCAAGCAGTTCACAAGTCAATTCATCTATCAGTCTCTTTGGGTCGAACTACGGTGTTCTGACTTCCTCATTGCACGAGAGGATACGTAGGCATAACTTAACAGTTATCGAACAAAAGTCTCTGTACATTCCCCCTCTTTCTAGCTTTATTCTCTTAGCCTCATGATCATGAGCATATTCACATTCCTGCACTGACACTTCATTTATACACTTCACTCTTCTTTACACTGACACCTGTACATTCTTTTCCAGCTCTTTTATACACAGATTGCACTGACACTACCCCTTTAAAACACAAATCTCTTAAGCGTGGATCCCGTCGAGTACGACGGACAATCTGGGTGCTAATACCTTCCCAGGTTGTAACCAACCCCCTTTCTCAGTCTCTCTGGTTCGCAAACCGTCTTATCCATCTTTTTCTAGGTCTATGCAGCATTACCTTTCCTCCGGGATAAAAATGCCTAGCTGGCGACTCTATTCATCTCCAGTGAGTTCACGGCTGTGTGTTCTCATTGTCCCTCTCGCCGACCGTTCGCGTCTGTACCCTTATTTGACCCTGTTTCATTTATCGGGAGCGACAGAGTGCTAACTGTCTTGCATTAGACGGAAGAAGCAAGTTCTCGCTTATGAATGAGGATGATGAGAAAAGAATCCCGAAGGAGACGATTATTGTTTGTTTTTGTGTTTCAGTTTTTTATTGTTTTTAGTATTTTGCATAAGTTAATGAGCTTAAGCTTAAATCAAAGGCTTGTAAACTCATTATATCCTCCCTGATTAGGGATAATGAGAATACTTAAGTATGAGATAAGCATCTCAACTTAATTACCATGATGATGTAGGATTAAGATCATTAACCTACTTGTGATTATTTAGATGTTTTTTTTGGGTTTTCGTTTAGTGTTAAGTAATGAGTTTAATCTCTAACCACAGATTAGTGGGCTCATTACACCATCCTAATAGAAGGATAATAGATGAGAACACTTAAGATGAGGAAGATACCTCAACTTAATCCATGGTTAGGGATTAAATTCATTATATAACAAGCCTTTATTAAGTGGATTTTATTTAAGGGATGAGGTTAAGAAATGGATTTTAAGTTTGTAAGACAACTTGAGGGGGACTTGTCCATTAAACACTAGGGTTAGTCCTTCTTAACCATAAAGGAAGAATTAGAACCCTAATGTAAGGCCAAAGTTACAAGTTAATGTCTTAGTGATTATTAAGATGGATTGATTAAGAGGTTTAAACAAATTAAGGGTTTAACACTTAGGATTAAAGTTATACACTCCATCCTAAGAGAAGGATGCAGGCATAACCCTAATTCCAAAGTCCTAAAACCTTAAAGGTTTAATCTCTAATGATGAGATGAGAAGAGAGACACAAAGAAGACACAAAGGTTAAAAATAAGGGGGGGACTAATCACAACCCTAATTATTATCATGCTTGGATGTTCCTATGGTTTGTGAGGCTTAAAAGAGATCTTCAGAGAAGCCACCAATGGAAGAAGTAGATGAAAGGAGGAAGAAGCAGATGAATAAGTTACTTATTTCACTGAAGAAGATAAGTAACTTAGAGAAAGAAAGTGAGGGATGAACATGAATGGGCAAGCCCACTCAAAGACAAAGAAAAATGCAGCAAATATGCATATGAAGAGGATGAAGAGAAATGAGAAGTGAAGGCAAATCCACTTCTCAAATTACTTACCACCTGAAATGTTAGCACAATATGCATAAGGAAATAAATGAAATGGGATGATACACATGCAAAGGTAAAAACCAAAACCAGAAGCATACACATGATGCAAATTATGCTATGACATGATACAAAGGCATACAAAGTGCAATGAATGGTCATATAGGAGATTGGATGCAAATGAAGCATGCTTTGAAGTATGAAAACACATGGATGTTTATGAAATGAAATGGATGCAAAGCATAGAAAATGTATGAATAAATGACCAAGCAATGTCTTAAGATGTCTAAGATGGCATACAAGTGCTTAGAATGTCATGGCAAGATCATATGTTCATGCAATGCAATTTAAGATGCAAGTATGGATGCAAATGATCAAAACAGAAACAATTCACATGATAAAAATTTGCAAATGAGCTTAAACAAACCCTACCCCCATATGATATCACACCCCAAAGGAGAAGGTCTAACTCTTAACCCCAAGAAAAGTATGATTTTTCTAAGTTAACTAGGTTTTTGGGTACCTTAAAAGGAAAAAAGAAAATCAATTTGAAAATGAAGGATAAATTCATGACAAAAATACCCTAGAAACTACATGTTATATAGAAAACAATGCAAAAATAACCATTATTAAACCATTCATGATTAGGCAGAAAAGAATTTTCAAAGTTAGGGTTCCAAAAAGGGGATTTTATGAACCCTAAATTCAAAGAAAATGTCAAAGCATGTTCAAAACCAAAAAGAAATTTGTATGAATGATTTGGCAATGTTTCTAAATGTCTTATGATGCAATGTGAATTTTTTTGTGATTTTTAGCAACCTAAATGGTATTTTAATTAATTAATTTCCATTAATTAATTAAAATAAACATTTAAATATTTTAAAAAATTCTTTTTTAATGCAAAAAATAAAAATAAAAATGTTTTTGGTTTCTGAAAATTAATAAAAGACTTGATAAAAAATTTCAGAATTTTTTAATGTTTTTTGCTATTTTTAATAAATATGTAAAATAAAATATACAGAAAATAAAAATAAAAATGGAAGTATGCAGAATGAGAGGCTAGGATCTAAAGTTGAGGAATCAAGGGGCCAGGATGCAAAGTCAGCGTGACTGGGGGTAATCTAATCCTGAGGCTGTGATTTAAGCTGGCTTATTAAATGAAATCCTACGGCTGTGTTTTAACCTGAATTAATTAAATTAATTAAATAAGATTAGGGTTTAATGAACAATCCCAGCCCTCCAAAACAAGCGCCAAACACTCATCAGACGGCCCAGATTCAAACTCAGCTAATCACCTGAGATTAGCCGTAATCCAACTCGGACGGCCGGAACAGTGTTCCGGTCGTCTTCTCCGGCAGGGTCCTTTTCCAAACTCTCTCCCTAGGCCATTTCAGGAGCTCTAAAGCTCCAGATCAAATCCCCAGCTCACCCCAAACACGAATCAACCCTCAAAATTCATTTCTCATTCATCATTCTCAAGATTCGAAGAAAAACATAAAAATGACAAAACTTTCAGACAGCCAAGAAATTCTTAATACACAACCATTTTTAAAACTAAGCACATCACAATGATCAGGGAGACACAAGGAACAATTTAACAACTTAAAATAGCATTTCTGGAAGAAAAAAAAGTTCATGAGGTATACCTGAGCTTGAGCTTTCTCAGTTTGAGCTATCTGGACCTCTCCCTTGTGCAAATGGCCTCCACTTGATCCCCTGATGCTTTTGCAAGGCTTGGAATGAGTTGAAATGAGCTGGATTGAGGGGTTGCAACTCAACTGATCCAGAATCGTGTTTGTGTTTGGCTGGCTTTTAGGGCTTGGTAATGGTTAGGAAATGATCTGTGGGTGATGGTGAGTTGATCTATGGAAAAATATTGGAGGTTTGATGCTTGTGCAGAGTGTTTCGAAGAGAGGAAGGTTGAGAGTGATTTTTGTGAACTTGGTGTATCTGATGATCCAGGCTTGTGTGATGTGTGTTATGGCTTCCTTTGAGTCCACATAACAAGTCTTGATAGGTCAGAAAGTGGGTGGTGGCTGCAGCTGATTGGTATGGGCCAAGTTGCAAAAAGTCAACAAATTGTATACTTGAGGTATGGGCTTGTGTAGCAGCTGTTTTATGGCATGTCCTGGTTCAGCATTGATCAAGGAGAGCCATGGGATTCATTTTATGCAGCTGGATGGCTTAGAGGCATGGCTTTCATAGGTTTTGCAAGTGTTATGCAATTTGCCCCTTTTGAGAAATCTTGTGATGCAAGCCATAGAAACTTGTGATTCCTTGGGAAATTCTGATCACAATGAGTTGTATTATGTTTGTATGATTCTTAGAGGTTGATTAGAGGTCACAAAATGACTTGGCATGTGAAATTGCAAAAAATCCTCTTTGGTGTGAAAGTGAAAATTATAGGATTTTTGCCAACTTTGCAAGGCCATAACTTGAGTTCCATAATGAATCAGAACATATTCTTGTACTTTTTGAAAAGGGAATGATCCAATCTACAACTTTCATGACCAACAATTTTTCATTTGAAACATTTTTGGTTGAGAAAGAGGAAGTTGAAGAACTTTCCCAAAATGGAAAGTTTCCATTACAAGTCATTTCCATTTTTGGCAACTTTTGGTTTAGCTCAAATTTCTTCAATTTTGTGAACTTCCAAGCACTTAAATGATCAAATAAAGATCATATAACTTCAATTTGATGAAAATACCACTTTGGTTACATTGTTAGGGGCCTCAGATGTCCTGATTTTGCTTTGACTTGCTCAAGAAGTTACCCAGTGAACAGATGACTTCCACAATGAATTACTTCATAAAACTTGGTACACATGATCCTTATAACATATTGAGACTATTAGAAACAAGAATGACCAAAAACATTGGAGTTAAAGCCTCTGAAACCAAAACCCTAATTTCAGGTCATCTATGTAGTGAAACCCTAGCTCAGCTTCCATGCTTTCCAAGTCCTTGTGATTTTTTGACTTCCTTGATCTTTGAGGGATATAAAATGATGATAGAACACACATGGACCCTCTTGGAATGATTGGAGACCCTTGGGGTGGCTCAGATGGATCTTTGGATTGCTCAGATCACAAACCCTATATGTAGATGAACTTGAACAATGCAGATGAAACAAAGAAATGCAATATGAGATGGTATGCTTATGATAATGCAAACATGAAAGATCACAAGCCATGGTGTGAAATTAGTGAGGGCAAATTTGGGGTGTTTACAGCTGCCCCTATTCAAACATGAGTTAGCTGTGCAGGGTGTAAGCGTCTGGCTTAACAGACAAACAAGATAACTTGTGGTTGAATACCAAAGACAGTCCAAAATTTGCACTCGCTGGATAGAAGAAGAAAAGGGATATAAATTGTAAAGTATAATAAAGTATGATTATAAAATGCGGGCGATGGAGGACGACCATCGAGCAGAGGACGACTGCTGGGGATAAAGCAGTAAGCTAAGCAATGACGGGGACGGCCGACAAGCTGGGGAAGTAAAGAGACCATGACGGGGATGACCATCAGGTAAAGAAACAAGATTCTATGGGGATTAAAGTAAAGGAAACGATGGGGACGGCCATCGGGTTTGAAAAGTAACGTAAACAACGATGGGGATGGCCATCGGTTTAAAGAATAAATGAAACATTGATGAGGGACGGTCATCAAAGGTGAAGGACGATCACCTAGAAGGGGACGGCTGCTCTTTATCACGACATAGGACGAATGTCGGATAGAAAAGGTCGACGATAGGGACGGCCATCAGATAAGCATGATGAAGGACGGTCATCAAGAGGTGAAGGACAATCACCTAGCAGGGTACGGCTGCTCTCGGGGTTTATCACGACATAGGATGAATGCCGGATAACAAAGTCAACGATGGGGACGGCCATCGGATGAAAATGATGAGGGACGGTCATCAAAGGGTGAAGGACGATCACCTAGAAGGGGACGGCTGCTAAACATCACGACATAGGACGAATGCCGGATAGAAAAGGGTTCCAATAATGGAGACTCCGCTGGGCAAAGGATGAGGGACGGTCATCCGAAGGTGAAGGACGATCACCTGGAAGGGTACGGCTGTCGAAAGTATCACGACATAGGATGAATGTCGGATAGAAAAAGTTGTTCTTCCGGGGAATGGTAAACATAGACGAGTATCTACGTTTTCCAAAATAAAAGGTATAAGTGTTTTGACGCTGTGTATTGATTAAAGATGCGGACGAGCATCCTTAAGACCATGGTACGGACGAGTATTGGTAGAAACAAACGCTGACGTGTGTTCAGAGATGATGGTACAGACGAGTACCAACTGGTTAACAAAGAACACGGACGAGTGTCGAATCTGTGGGGAATAAACATACATACAAGATACGAACGAGTATCTGTATAAGTATGAACAAGTATTGTGAAGTATGAGCAAGACACGGGCGAGTGTTCAACTTGCTTGGGGAAAAGTGTGACACGGACGAGTGTCAAAAGAGAAAGTGTATAAGTTATGAACAAACATTTGTATAGGAGTGTAAAAGGTGTCTCGGCGACTTGTGGGGATAGGATGACACGGACGGGTGTCGATAAGAGTGTATTATGAAGAAGTGTTTGGTTTGCAACTAGTGATTGGGCAACCATGCTGGGGAAAGATGACACGGACGGGTGTCAAAAGGGTATATATATATATATATATTTGAGAGTGCAAAGAGGGTATTTGGCTTATATCTGCAGGGGAGTAGTATGACACGGACGAGTGTCGAAAGGGTATATATGAACATGTATTTATGTTGGAGAGTGCAAAGGGGACGCTTTGGCTTTTATTCGTAAGGGATGTGAGCTTTTATATACATTGCTGATGAAATACTGATGGTAATTGCAGGTGACTGGCTCGAACCTGGCTTGTGATCATGCAAATGTTTGATTTTTTCCATAATGCTCCGTATTAGACGGAATGCTACGCTCTGTGGGAAAAATGATGTGAATGTTATGATTATGAAAAAGAAACTGATCCGTGATTCGGATCCCGCTGTTGTGAAGATCTCTGGCTGATCTGCTCGGAGGGATATCCCAGCTGGGGGAGATCATTGGTCAATCTGTTAGGATGCATAGCTCTACTTGGGGAACTATATCATTGATAGACATATCTTGTAAGGAGAAACCCAGCTGGGGAGGAAGCATCTTTTGTCACTTTGTCGTGTGAGAGTTCCAGGCATTTCTCTTTTGGGGAGAGGTTAAAACTCTGTGGGGAGATAGTTCTTTTAGTCTTCGAGAGATCTGGAACTCTGCTTGGGGAAGAAAAGATCATTGAATGATCTTCCTAGAGATATATGTGGGGATCCCGGCTGGGGATGCTCTTAATGTATAAACTTATGCTGGGGACGAGGAGGCTTTGACAACTCCGCTGGGGAAAAGCATTCCTGATACTGTTTGGGGAGAAGGTGTGCTGGGGAAGTGTTATTGGCATGCCCCAGGTTGCGTATTGAATACCTGCAATCTGTTAAGACAAGAAAGACGCACAAGTATCCCGAGGTATCCCTTACCGGATCCCGTCATAGAAGTTAGATATTCCTGAGAGTAAATATATTCCATGCAAGCATTTATTAAGAATGGCTCATTTATTTTATGAAAATATCGTGTTTTGGTTATTGGACATTTTGTAAACGAAACAAAAAACGTACAAGAAGAGATGTGACTGAAAATCTGATTTTATTAATTTGGATGCCCTGAATTGGCAGATACAGTCAAAGAAACAGATCCCCAGAAATGAGGAGATTGGTATAAATTGAGAAAAGTAAAAGTGCTGGCAATGTTGACGATACTCCGGCGAGCTTCCTTTGCTATGACCTATATGACCTTGACGTTCTTCTCATCTTGCTTTCTGAAGAAGGTTGATTCTGACCAATGCTTTATCCTTTCGAAGCTTGCCGTGTTGTAAATGATACAGACGAATTCAAAATGCAGTTGTTCGCTTATTCCCTGATTTTGCGTGGATCGCCCTTTCGGGTTTTCAATCCACCGGGATACTCCTTTTTTGCCTGGGCTGTCCAATGCGGCTTTTCAACTCAGCGGGTGTACTTTTTTCATTTTTCCCTTATTTTTGCCCGAGTCTTTTATTCTGTTTTTGACTCGTCGGGATGCCCTATTTTTATCTGGACTCACATTCTGGTTTTATGTCTAGCGGGTCATTTTATGCGAAGTATTTTTTAACTGCATCTGAATTCACAGGGGATACGAAATCTTCACCATCCATAGTAGTGAGCATCAGTGCTCCGCCAGAAAAGACCTTCTTTACTATAAACGGACCATCATAATTTGGAGTCCACTTGCCCCTGTGGTCTGTATGAGGAGGAAGAAGTCTTTTCAGCACAAGATCTCTCACTTGGTATTCCCGAAGCCTGACTTTCTGATCGAAGGCTTTCTTCATCCTTTTTTGATATAACTGCCCATGACAAATAGAAGCTAATCTCTTTTCTTCGATCAGATTCAATTGATTGTACCGAGAA
Organism: Lathyrus aphaca; assembly: GCA_963966055.1. Taxonomy (NCBI): domain Eukaryota; kingdom Viridiplantae; phylum Streptophyta; class Magnoliopsida; order Fabales; family Fabaceae; genus Lathyrus; species Lathyrus aphaca. The sequence goes on from OZ014520.1 coordinate 388,399,400, forward strand.
CGGACCCATTATGCTTCATTCAGCTTGACATCCATCAGTACCCGTAAGGAGGGTAGCTCAACTTCAACAGGTAGGGCTGCCTCCATACCATACACAAGTTGATACGGTGTTTCCCTAGTGAATGTTCTGATTGAGGTTTGGTACCCATGCAAGGCAAACGGTAGCATTTCATGCCAGTCTTTGTATGTAACCACCATCTTTTGCACAATCTTCTTGATGTTTTTGTTAGTTGCCTCAACAGCGCCATTCATCTTTGGCATGTAAGGAGAAGAGTTGTGATGTCGGATTTTGAAGTCCCGGCATAGTTCTACCATCATTTTGTTGTTCAAGTTGGAACCATTATCAGTAATGATTCGCTCGGGAACTCCATATCGACAGATGATGTCCTTTTTCAGGAATCTGGCTACCACTTGTCTGGTGACGTTTGCATAAGAAGCTGCTTCAACCCATTTGGTGAAGTAATCAATGGCTACCAGGATGAATCTGTGGCCATTTGAAGTAGTCGGTTCGATCTTTCCAATCATGTCAATGCCCCACATGGAAAAGGGCCAAGGTGAAGACATCATGTTCAAAGGATTCGGAGGCACATGCATTTCATCTGCATAGATCTGGAATTTATGGCATTTCCGGGCATAGGCACAACAGTCTGCATCCATTGTGATCCAGTAGTAACCTGATCTTAACAATTTCTTAGCCATTGCATGTCCCCCAGCATGGGTACCGAAAGACCCTTCATGCACCTCGAGCATCAGCAAGTTTGCTTCTTTCTTGTCAACACATCTGAGAAGAACCATGTCAAAGTTTCGCTTGTATAATGAACCATAGGCAGTAAGGAAGAAACTACCATCCAGCCTTCTTAATGTCTTCTTATCATTGGATGATGCCCCAGGGGGTATGTCTGATCCTCTAAGAAGCATTTGATGTCATGGAACCAAGGCTTGTCATCTTTAGCAATGTCCACAGAGAAAACGTATGTTGGTCGGTCTAGTCTGGATACCGAAATCCGAGGCACAAAATTGGCAGTTTGAACCTTGATCATGGAGGAAATGGTAGCTAAAGCATCTGCGAACTGATTTTCATCTCGAGGGGTATATTCAAGTTTGACTGTTGTGAAGAAAGTCAATAATCTCCTCGTGTAATCTCGGTACAGAATCAGATGCTCTTGGTAAGTATACCACTTGCCATTGGTATGATTGATTACCAAAGCTGCATCTCTGAATACAGTTAAAGTCTTGATCTGGAGGTCAATGGCTTACTCAAGACCCATGATACAGGCTTCGTATTCAGCTTCATTGTTAGTGCATGCAAAGTTGAGTTTTTCCTAGAAAGGCATGTGAACTCCTTTAGGTGTAATGAGCACTGCACCAACTCCACAACCATTCATATTGACAGCCCCATCAAACATCATTGTCCATTCTTCTTATGGGTCAGGCCCTTCAGTGTGAACAGGCTCTTCATGATCTTTTGCTTTCAGAAACATGATGTCTTCATCAGGGAAATCAAACCTCATTGGTTGGTAATCATCAATGGGTTTCTCAGCTAGATAATCAGACAGTACACTGCCTTTGATGGCCTTTTGAGATGTGTACTGAATGTCATACTCTGTCAGAATCATCTGCCATCTTGTAACCCTTTCGGTAAGTGCTGGTTTCTCAAATATGTACTTGACGGGGTCCATTTTTGAAATCATCAAGGTAGTGTGAGTCAACATATACTTCTTAGTCGATGAGCAGCCCACGCTAAAGCACAGCAAGTTTTCTCGAGCAGTGAATAACGTTGTTCACAGTCGGTAAACTTTTTGCTTAGGTAGTATATTGCATACTCTTTTCGACCAGACTCGTCATGCTGGCCCAACACACACCCCATTGACCCTTCTAATACTGTCAGGTACATTATTAGAGGTCTTCCTTCAACTGGAGGCATGAGAATTGGAGGTTCTTGCAAGTACTCCTTAATCTTGTCAAAAGCCTTCTGACAATCTTCGTTCCACCTGACCGTCTGTTCCTTTCTTAACAGTTTGAACAGGGGCTCACAGGTTGCAGTAAGATGAGATATGAACCTTGATATGTAGTTCAATCTACCTAAGAATCCCTGAATTTCCTTTTCGGTCCTAGGTGCAGGCATCTCCTGAATGGCTTTAACTTTGTCAGGATCAACTTCAATTCCTTTTTCACTTACAATGAATCCCAGCAGTTTACCGGACCGTACCCCGAAGGTGCATTTATTGGGGTTCAACTTCAGCTGATATTTCCTCAGACGCTTGAATAACTTTAGCAGATTTACCAGATGGTCTTCTTCAGTGAGGGACTTGGCAATCATGTCATCCACGTAGCATTCAATTTCTTTGTGGATCATATCATGGAATAATGTCACTATAGCCCGTTGATAAGTCGCACCGGTATTCTTCAACCCAAATGGCATTACTTTATAACAAAATGTGCCCCAAGGTGTGATGAAGGTAGTCTTTTCCATGTCTTCGGGTGACATTCTGATCTGATTATACCCTGAAAATCCATCCATGAAAGAAAATACTGAGAACTGAGCTGTGTTGTCGACCAATACATCAATTTAAGGTAATGGGAAATCATCCTTTGGGCTAGCTCTGTTCAGATCCCGGTAATCCACACACATACGTACTTTTCCATCCTTCTTAGGCACTGGTACAATGTTAGCAACCCACGGCGAGTAACTAGTTACAACAAGGAAACCGACATCCCACTGTTTTTGTACTTCTTCCTTAATCTTCATGGCCATATCTGGACGAGTACGGCGTAACTTTTGCTTTACTGGAGGGCAATCTTCTTTTAGTGGTAGCTTGTGCATAACAATATTTGTATCTAGACCTGGCATGTCTTGATAAGACCAAGCAATGACATCAACATATTCTCGAAGCATGTCAATGAGTTGTTCTTTTACTGAGGCTTGCAGACTGGCCCCAATCTTCACTTCTTTCAAATCCTCTTCGGTACCAAGATTAACTGTTTCAACCTCCTCCTGATGAGGAGTAATCACTTTCTCTTCCTGCCTCAACCACCTGGCTAACTCTTCAGGTAACTCATAGTCTTCTTCCACCCCTTCATCAGCTTGATTAATCGGATTGTCGAAGTCATACAAGGGCATAACGGTGTTGTTGTCGGTGCAATCTGGAGGATAATCTCTGCAAGGGTTGAGATTTGTTCGTTTTAGTGATCAATTTTAATCTTTGTTCAGAAAAATGAAGTTATTTATTTTGAAAACATTGCCATTTTATTGTTTTGTACAAAAGTGAAAAATGAAAAGACAGTGAGCGAAAAAGAGACTTGTTTGCAAAAGATGTCCGATATTCATTGATAATTCATTTGCACAAAATTACAATATGACCCTATTACAAAATGAGTCCTGACACCTTGGGCAAGATGCAGGACTTGATGCATGCTAAAAAAGGCAGGAAATAATAATTACTCTGCAGGAGTAACCCTTATAATTTCCTGGGAAGACCAGTTAAGGACTTGGTGCCCCGGGATCCTTGGACGTATCCAGTTCTCCAGGTTGAGGTCGCTTTACGCCTCGTCTTCCAGGTTGTTAACAACATCTGGGGTGAGCATCCCCCCACTGATGAACTTGGGCTCTTTTGCAGCCTCTGATTGATCTTGTCGGAATGGTCTGTAACCCAAACCGAATTTGTCTTCCTTCTTCTCCACCGGTAGTAGCTTGCCCCAGCCTTGGGCATTACCATCTTCAACAACCTTTCGGGCTTGCTGATAGGAGACAATTGAAGTACCCATCCTATCTTCTTGGGATGCAGTAAATACTTCAGTCGTCGCCTCATTGACATTCAGAGCCTCGAACCCCTGGCTTATAGTCTCATGGATTTCACCATCCATCTCAATATACTTGTAAGTAGCCATTTGGCTAACAAATATGTCCTCTTCACCACAGATGGTGATAATCTGTCCTTCCCATTCATACTTCAGTTTCTGGTGAAGGGTCGACGTTACTGCGCCTGCGGCGTGAATCCATGGTCGACCTAACAAACAGTTGTAAGCAGGTTGTATGTCCATCACATAGAAAGTGGTCTTAAAGACTTGCGGACCGATTATCACTGGTAGTTCCACCTCTCCAAGAACAGATCTTTTGGAGCCATCAAAAGCCCTGACCACAAGATTACTTGTCGGAGAGCTATTCCATCATATTCGAGCTTGACAAGAGCTTTCTTGGGTAAGACATTGAGTGAGGACCCAGTGTCTACAAGAACATGAGATAGTACAGCTCCTTTGCACTCCAGGGTTATGTGCAAAGATTTGTTGTGGTGACGTCCTTCTGTGGTCAAATCAGCATCAGTGAACCCTAGCCCATGGCTAATATTGACATTTGACACAACTGTTTCAAGCTGATTCACTGTGATCTCTTCTGGCACGTAGGCAGCGTGCAGAACTTTAAGTAGTGCATCTCGATGGGCTTCGGAACACAACAGAAAGGATAGTATAGAGATCTTTGAAGGAGTCTCTTTTGGTGCAGATTCTTCATGTATTACACTATTCCCTTTGGCTTTGGCAGCAGCCTCTGCTTCAGTATTAATTCTTGGAGCTTGTGACACGAAGAGACGTCCTCTTCGGGTGAAGCCTCCGCCTCCCCCGACATTGTCCACTTGGGGAGTGAGAACTAGAGAATCAAGAAGGACTTTTTCTCCGTTGCAGTAAAGGTCAGCACCATAATGCCATGGTACAGCACTGTCTTTATCATATGGAATTGGCCTGGGCACCGTGATAGTGATTGGGCTCACTGCAGCAAAAGTTGGAACCATAATTGTCTGTGGATCATAGAAAATAGTAAGAGGACCCCTGGTGGGTGTTGGTGGTGGTGAATTGAAGCTTGGATGAAACTATTGTTGAGATTGTTGAAAATTGCTAGAGTTCGGGACCGTTGTTGGGTCGTAATAAATTGTAACTGTGGAAACGTCATTATTGGTGGTTGCTGAAGTTGTAGAAGAAGATGAAAGGGAAGTGTTGTTTGTTGAAGTGATGGAAGAAGTGGTTGCTGATTTTGTAGACGAGTCAGTAGGAAAAATTGTTGTTGCAGTTGTAGAAGAATCATTTGTTGTTGACAAAATAGTTGTTGGTGTTGTAGAAGCGGTTGTGTTTATTTGCAGAATGCCTTCTTTAATCAAACCATTAATGCCATTCCTCAAGCCTACACACCCTTTCTTGGAAAGTTTGCATGATTCACAACAGGCCTCACAACCTGGAAACACTTGGCATTTCAAAAGCTGGGCTTTAACTTCCGCCAGAGGTGCCTGAATACTTGCAATATCTTCTATTAAACTTATGGGTGAGCCTTCCTCTATAGCATTAATCCTTGGCCCACTGTCGCTTGGCATAGGATTTTTAATGACATTGGGAGGTGGTGCAAAGTTCAGGGCTTTTGAATCTACCAGATCCTGGACCTTCATATGCAGAGCCCTGCATTTTTCCGTGGAGTGACCAGGTGCGTTGGAATGAAAAGCACACCTAGCATTGACATTGTAGTTTCTTGGAAGATTCTGAGGATCCGGTGGAGCCAATGTCCTCAACTCAACAAGATTGAGCTTTAGGAGTTATGGCAGCAATGTAGCATATGGCATTGGAATAGGGTCAATCACCCTGTTGATCTGAGATGGCTGCTATTGAAAAGGACGTTGTTGTTGATTGTTGTTATTGTTGTTGTATGATCTTTGTTGCGGAAGCTATTGTTGTTGGGAAAGTGTTGTGGCTGTTGATTATATTGAGGAGGTGGAGCAGGGATAGTAACAGCAGCAACTGTTCTGGGCAGATATTGAGGTCTCCCTCTTCCCATGTGTACAGAGTTTGTCTCACCAGATCTACGGGGCCCCGCGAATGGTTTTCTTGTACTGCTTGAACTGGCACCGTTGTCGGAGATCTTCCCCATCTTCAATAGGCTCTCTATTCTTTCCCCAGCAATCACCACATCTGCAAAGATGGTAGAAGAAAATACAGCCAATCTGTCAATATATGTTCCCTGGAGGGTATTCATGAACATGTCTTCCATATCCCTTTATGACATAGGGGGTTGAACTGCAGCAGTAAGTTTCCTCCACCTTTGGGCATATTCTCTAAAACTTTCACGGGAAGACTGAGACATTCCCATTAGAAGGGTCCTATTTGGGGCCATGTCCAGATTATACTGATACTGACGGATGAAGGCTTCAGCCAAGTCTTTCCATTTTCTTATTGTGGCTCTGGTCATGTGGGAGTACCATTCTCGGGATGCCCCGGTCAAGCTATCCTCGAAGTAAAACATCCACAGTTTCTCGTCCATGGTGTATGCTTTTAATCTTCCCAAGAATGATTGAAGGTGGGTGCGTGGGCAGGATGTGCAATTATATCTTTCAAAACACGGGGGTTTAAACTTATGAGGAATTCTCATCCCTTCCACCAATCCCATGTCCATGACATCAAAACTTAGGGAGTTTTGGGATTCAAGAGACCTCAGCTTCTCTGCAATCTCATCCAACCGACGGTCGTAAACTTCGTCTCCAGCCCTAACCACTGTAAACTGCTCTTCTTGAGGATCCTCCTGCAAGACCCTTCCTCCAGCAGTGTTACCCTGAGTATTCCTTATGGCATTGATTTCTGGGTTTAGATGAGGCCCAAATTCTGGTGGATCAATGCGAGGCTGCACGTGATCGTTGTTACTGGTACCTCCTGTACCTGGATGGTGTTCTTCAGGAGTTTGCCTTTCAACCAACTCCCTCAGTCTTTCCTGGCTCTGAGCTAGACCAGTCATCACAGTCATGAACTGAGTCATCTGATTTCTCATCTCGACCCTCTCATTGGCCATTTGGGTCCTTACTTCATTCAAGTCTTGCTGAACTTGATCCATCTGGAGTCCCGGAAGGTTGTTTCTTGTCGGGTACCGGTGTATTCTGTTGACAAGGAACACTCTTCTGCAAGCAATGTTTCTTGAAACCACAACAAAGTGAGAAACAATGATAAGACAAAAACCTACAAAACAAAGAAAAATGTTAGTATGCAATGCAGGATGCCTATTTGTCTTCCAAGGGTATCCGGTTTGGTTCTTTGGTTTTGACCTTTCCAAATCTCGAGGAAATGCTGATGATGTTGTAGAGATAGATAAAGCCCACCAAAAATAATACAAACTAATACATTAGAAAGAGTGAAAATACATAGTTTGATTACAAATAATATTCCCATGGTGGGTCAAAATACAACAACAAAATCAAAAGTACAACAAAAGGAAGGTACAAGCAAAAGAGATCAAACATCCAATCCAAAGTCATCCTCCCTGACTTCCTTCAGAAGGGCCTCAGTCACTGGACCTACTGGGTGTTCTATGATAGTCCTGATGAGGAGGTTCCTGGTAGCAATGGCATTGTTTAACTTCTTATGCTTATCCTGATCATTTGACCTCTTCAACCCCGCCCGGAGTTTCAATTCAGATATCTCCTTCTGTGCTGCCAATAATGCCTCCTGATGCTTCTTTTCACTAGCCTCTAGTTGCTCTATCTTAGCTTGAGTTCTCTGATCTTCTTGTTCACGGGCTTCAGTGATCCTGATCCACCTAGCTTGGCTCTCTTCTAGATAATTCTTTTCCCTAGCCTTCTGAGTCTTTGCTTCCTTGCAAGAATTCTTTAATACTAACTCCCCTGCTCTAGCCTTTCTGATGTAGTCATCCGTCTTCTCAATCTTGGTTAAATGCTCAATCCTGAGTCTTTCCAATCTCTCATTATCTAGACGGTTGTCATTTATCTCCCAGAGAGTCTTCTTTAAGGCTTCAGATAGCTGAGTATTCCTTTCTTTTAGTTTCTCAAACTCTTCCAAACTGACAGTAGCTGCAGGTTGCACTGTTGAAGGTCCAGGTACATCCTCTAAAGTGAATGGCATCCGGGTGATCTGAGCTCTGGTATGAGACCAATCAGAATACTGTGCTAAAGCAATGTTATTGCATTTTCCCAAAATGTTTGTCCCTTTGGTTTGAATGTTGTCCCAGGCCCAGGCTTCCTGTCTGACAATAGCAGAGTTGGGTTGGATTTCACAATAGAGAGTCTCAGTCAAATCTTGTCCCCTTGGAGGATGAACCAAAGCATACCCTAATTGTCTCTTAAGGAGAAAAGGGTTGTAGTTGATGCAACCTTTAACTCCTATCAAAGGCACATTAGGATATTGCCCACAGCTAGTAATAATGTCCTTGCCCTTGGTGCTCTGAGTGCACCATCTGATGTTTTCTGATGTCAAGGAAATAAATCTCTTAGCCCAGTTCTTTTGCTGATGAGGGTTCAGGAAAGTATCTGACTTTGGAAAATGTCTTAGAAACCAAGAGTAATAAAGGGGAGCACAGCATCTGACCAGTCTTCCTCTTTGCTTCTCATTCCTCTAGTGTACTGAGTAGTAGAAGTCTCCAAGCAAGGTAGGAACTGGGTTCCTCAGTAAGAACAGGTGAATGGCATTCTTTCTCACAAACTTTGGCTCATCTACAAACAAGATAACCCCATATATGCTAAGTTCCAAGAGTGCACACACAGCATCCAACTTCCCTACTGCAGCATGCAGGGTGGCCTGGGAGATCAAGAAGTCTAGGTGAAGGCCTGGAACCCCAGCCTTGGTGGTCATGCTCTGATCAACGAGGGCAGGCTCCAAATGCAATGCCCTAGCTATGTCTTCATTCTTGGGAGCAACCATCTCAGGGTTGAAAGGAATCCCTCTCCTGATAGGAACTCCTAACAACATGGAAAACTCTTCTAGTAAAGGTCCCAACTGGAAATCAGGGAATGTAAAGCATCTGAGAGGAGGATCATAAAACTGCAAGCAAGTGTGGATCATGCTCCTCTGGGATGCATCCAGGTCCATGATCATGTCCAATATGCCTCCATAATGTTCTCTAAATAGTGGGACATAATCAGGAGTAATGAGAGACTGGATCTTCCTGATGCCTGTCAGGGTGGGCTCAAAGAAGTGATATGTGATGTTGCTCTTCCTGGAAGTGTCCATGCTGATGATGGATGCTGGTGAAGAAGCTGAGATAAACCCTAATGAAGATAATTGCTGAAGACTGAAAAATATAACTGGAGAAGGTGCTGAAGGAGGGTCTCTGATGAAGACAAACTAGAGAAGAGTCTTTGATAAACTGGTGGAGATATTGGAGAAGAAACACTGATGAAGATGCTGGAGAAGATAACTGAAGAAGTCTGAGCAGCAGAATGGGTCAAAACCAAACCAAAGATAATAAGGTGGATACCCTGTAAAACAAATAGGCAAAAGTCAAATGATGCAAAGATGATGTATGCAAAATGATATGCAAAGGGTTTGTGATCAAGTGTTGGATCTGGTATCTGTCTTGATAAGGTTCATGTGTGTTCATAAGTCCGGATGGAGGTTTAGAAATCAAGTAACCAGGTGGGGGACTCAAATAAAGAGTCACAAGTCCAGGGTAATCATAAGGACTGTCCAAATAATACAACCTTAACAAATCTAGTAACAAGGTATGATGAGGACAAGGGTTACTGCAAACCTGTAAACATCCAACCCTCTCACATGTAATGTTCTATAACAAGGATCCTCAGACTTGGATCAGTTATGGGAAGTGTAAACACTTCTAACCCGGAGGTATAGTGTTTACAATAACCATAAAGATCCTCCTCTAATTCACCTCAGATGCTGAAGGTCATAAAAAGGTCATCCAGACTTAGCAGGCTTCCCAGATAGCCCTAGTACTACAGGAAATCTATAGCACAGAGTTCTCAAGAAGAGACCCATGTCTGAACCGTGTTTCATATTCCCGCACCAAACCGAAATGTAATGGGAAAGAATATGAAGCCACTCTAGCCTATGTGTCACTCAGGTCCCCGGTATAGGACCTTAATCACTCAATGATCCCCACCCACCAAGGAAAACACAGATCCAGCACATGATAATGACAGTATGAAATGCATAAAACTGTAAATGAAAGCAATAAATAAAGTTGTACAAAAAGAAATAAATAAATAAGCACAAGTAGCATATAACACCCCCGTAAACACAAATCAAACAAGCGTTAGGAGGAACCCACAAAAAGAACCAGAAGCCATGGTTGCAATACCGTCCCCAGCAGAGTCGCCAAGCAGTTGCTCCCAAAGATTTGCATCCCGGTACAAGCGCGAACGGCCGGTGAAAGGAGAAAATGAGGATGAAGATGAATAGAGTCGCCAGCTAGGCATTTTTATCCTGAAGGAAAGGTAATGCTGCATAAACCTGGGAAAAGATGGATAAGACGGTCGCAAACCAGAGAAACTGAGAAAAGGGGTTGGTTACAACCTGCGAAGGTATTAGCACCCAGATTGTCCGTTGTACTCGACGGATCCACGCTCAAAAGATTGTGTTTAAAGGGGTAATGTATGTGTTATCTGTGTGCAAAAGCTGGGAAAGAATATACAAGTGTCAGTACAAAAGGTGAATGCTCAGGAACTGAGGCTTAAAAGAGAATGCTGAAAGAGGGGGAAGACACAGAGACTTTTGTTCGATAACAGTTAAGTTATGCCTACGTATCCTCTCGTGCAATGAGGAAGTCAAAACATCGTAGTTCAACTCAAAGAGACTGAAGGATAAATTGACTGTGAACTGCTTACTTGCCCATGCTCAAGTGTATGACTCGTCCAGCTTGAGTGCTAACTGTCTTGCATTAGACGGAAGAAGCAAGTTCTCGCTTATGAATGAGGATGATGAGAAATGAATCCCGAAGGAGACGATTATTGTTTGTTTTTGTGTTTTCAGTTTTTTATTTTTTTTAGTATTTTGCATAAGTTAATGAGCTTAAGCCTAAATTAAGGGCTTGTAAACTCATTATATCCTCCCTGATTAGGGATAGTGAGAATACTTAAGTATGAGATAAGCATCTCAACTTAATTACCATGATGATGTAGGATTAAGATCATTAACCTACTTGTGATTATTTAGATGTTTTTTTTGGGTTTTCGTTTAATGTTAAGTAATGAGTTTAATCTCTAATCACAGATTAGTGGGCTCATTACACCATCCTAATAGAAGGATAATAGATGAGAACACTTAAGCTGAGGAAGATACCTCAACTTAATCCATGGTTAGGGATTAAATTCATTATATAACAAGCCTTTATTAAGTGGATTTTAATTAAGGGATGAGGTTAAGAAATGAATTTTAAGTTTGTAAGAGAACTTGAGGGGGACTTGTCCATTAAACACTAGGGTTAGTCCTTCTTAACCAATAAAGGAAGAATTAGAACCCTAATGTAAGGCCCAAGTTACAAGTTAATGTCTTAGTGATTATTAAGATGGATTGATTAAGAGGTTTAAACAAATTAAGGGTTTAAAACTTAGGATTAAAGTTATACACTCCATCCTAAGAGAAGGATGCAGGCATAACCCTAATTCCAAAGTCCTAAAACCTTAAAGGTTTAGTCTCTAATGATGAGATGAGAAGAGAGACACAAAGAAGACACAAAGGTAAAAAATAAGGGGGGACTAATCACAACCCTAATTATTATCATGCTTGGATGTTCCTATGGTTTGTGAGGCTTAAAAGAGATCTTAAGAGAAGCCACCAATGGAAGAAGCAGATGAAAGGAGGAAGAAGCAGATGAATAAGTTACTTATTTCACTGAAGAAGATAAGTAACTTAGAGAAATAAAGTGAGGGATGAACATGAATGGGCAAGCCCACTCAAAGACAAAGAAAAATGCAGCAAATATGCATATGAAGAGGATGAAGAGAAATGAGAAGTGAAGGCAAATCCACTTCTCAAATTACTTACCACCTGAAATGTTAGCACAATATGCATAAGGAAAGAAATGAAATGGGATGATACACATGCAAAGGTAAAAACCAAAACCAGAAGCATACACATGATGCAAATTATGCTATGACATGATACAAAGGCATACAAAGTGCAATGAATGGTCATATAGGAGATTGGATGCAAATGAAGCATGCTTTGAAGTATGAAAACACATAGATGTTTATGAAATGAAATGGATGAAAAGCATAGAAAATGTATGAATAAATGACCAAGCAATGTTCAAGCAATGTCTTAAGATGTCTAAGATGGCATACAAGTGCTTAGAATGTCATGGAAAGTTCATATGTTCATGCAATGCAATGTAAGATGCAAGTATGGATGCAAAATTAGGGTTACATGAAAGGATGAGATGCAAATGATCAAAACAGAAACAATTCACATGATAAAAATTTCCAAATGAGCTCAAACAAACCCTACCCCCATATGATATCACACCCCAAAGGAGAAGGTCTAACTCTTAACCCTAAGAACGTTATGATTTTTCTAAGTTAACTAGGGTTTTTGGGTACCTTAAAAAATACATGTTATATAGAAAACAATGCAAAAAGAACCATTACTAAACCATTCATGATTAGGCAGAAAAGAATTTTCAAAGTTAGGGTTCCAAAAAGGGGATTTTATGAACCCTAAATTCAAAGAACAAAGCATGTTCAAAACCAAAAAGAAATTTGTATGAATGGTTTGACAATGTTTCTAAATGCCTTATGATGCAATGTGAATTTTTTTGTGATTTTTAGCAACCTAAATGGTATTTTAATTAATTAATTTCCATTAATTAATTAAAATAAACATTTAAATATTTTAAAAAATGCTTTTTTAATACAAAAAATAAAAATAAAAAATGTTTTTGGTTTTTGAAAATTAATAAAAGACTTGATAAAAAAATTCAGAATTTTTTAATGTTTTTTGCTATTTTTAATAAATATGTAAAAGAAAATATAAAGAAAATAAAAATAAAAATGGAAGTATGCAGAATGAGAGGCTAGGATCTAAAGTTGAGGAATCCAGGGGCCAGGATGCAAAGTTAGCGTGACTGGGGGTAATCTAATCCTGAGGTTGTGATTTAAGCTGGCTAATTAAATGAAATCCTACGGCTGTGTTTTAACCTGAATTAATTAAATTAATTAAATAAGATTAGGGTTTAATGAACAATCTCAGCCCTCTAAAACACGCGCCAAACACTCATCATACATCCCAGATTCAAACTCAGCTAATCACCTGAGATTAGCCCCAATCCAACTCAGACGGCCGGAACAGTGTTCCGGTCGTCTTCTCCAGCAGGGTCCTTTTCCAAACCCTCTCCCTAGGCCATTTCAGGAGCTCTAAAACTCCAGATCAAATCCCCAGCTCACCCCAAACACTAATCAACCCTCAAAATTCATTTCACATTCATCATTCTCAAGATTCGAAGAAAAACATAAAAATGACAAAACTTTCAGATAGCCATGAAATCCTTAATACACAACCATTTTTAAAACTAAGCACATCACAATGATCAGGGAGACACAAGGAACAATTTAAAAACTTAAAATAGCATTTCTGGAAGAAGAAGAAAAAATTCATGAGGTATACCTGAGCTTGAGCTTTCTCAGTTTGAGCTATCTGGACCTCTCTCTTGTGCAAATGGCCTCCACTTGATCCCCTGATGCTTTTGCAAGGCTTGGAATGAGTTGAAATGAGCTGGATTGAGGGGTTGCAACTCAACTGGTCCAGAATCGTGTTTGTGTTTGGCTGGCTTTTAGGGCTTGGTAATGGTTGGGAAATGATATGTGGGTGATGGTGAGTTGATCTATGGAAAAATATTGGAGGTTTGATGCTTGTGCAGAGTGTTTCGAAGAGAGGAAGGTTGAGAGTGATTTTTGTGAAATTGGTGTATCTGATGATCCAAGCTTGTGTGATGTGTGTTATGGCTTCCTTTGAGTCCACAAAACAAGTCTTGATAGGTCAGAAAGTGGGTGGTGGCTGCAGTTGATTGGTATGGGTCAAGTTGCAAAAAGTCAACAAATTGTGTACTTGAGGTATGGGCTTGTGTAGCAGCTGTTTTATGGCATTTCCTGGTTCATCATTGATCAAGGAGAGCCATAGGATTCATTTTATGCAGCTGGATGGCTTAGAGGCATGGCTTTCATAGGTTTTGCAAGTGTTATGCAATATGCCCCTTTTGAGAAATCTTGTGATGCAAGCCATAGAAACTTGTGATTCCTTGGGTAATTCTGATCACAATGAGTTGTATTATGTTTGTATGATGCTTAGAGGTTGATTAGAGGTCAAAAAATGACTTTGCATGTGAAATTGCAAAAAATCCTCTTTGGTGTGAAAGTGAAAATTATAGGATTTTTGCCAACTTTGCAAGGCCATAACTTGAGTTCCATAATGAATCAGAACATGTTCTTGTACTTTTTGAAAAGAGAATGATTCAATCTACAACTTTCATGACCAAAAATTTTTCATTTGAAGCATTTTTGGTTGAGAAAGAGGAAGTTAAAGAACTTTCCCAAAATGAAAAGTTTCCATTAAAAGTCATTTCCATTTTTGGCAACTTTTGGTTTAGCTCAAATTTCTTCAATTTTGTGAACTTCCAAGCACTTAAATGATCAAATAAAGATCATATAACTTCAATTTGATGAAAATACCACTTTGGTTTCATTGTTGGGGGCCTCAGATGCCCTGATTTTGCTTTGACTTGCTCAAGAAGTTACCCAGTGAACAGATGACTTCCACAATGAATTTCTTCATCAAACTTGGTACACATGATCCTTATAACATATTGAGACTATTAGAAACAAGAATGACCAAAAAAATTGGAGTTAAAGCCTCTGAAACCAAAACCCTAATTTCAGGTCATCTATGTAGTGAAACCCTAGCTCAGCTTTCATGCTTTCCAAGTCCTTGTTATTTTTTGACTTCCTTGATCTTTGAGGGATATAAAATGATGATAGAACACACATGGACCCTCTTGGAATGATTGGAGACCCTTGGGGTGGCTCAGATGGATCCTTGGATTTCTCAGAACACAAACCCTAGATGCAGATGAACTTGAACTATGCAGATGAAACAAAGAAATGCAGTATGAGATGGTACGCTTATGCTAATGCAAACATGAAAGATCACAAGCCATGGTGTGAAATTATTGAGGGCAAATTTGGGGTGTTTACACCAGGTATGGTCATCAACGCACACGTCGGTTTGGTGGTCGAGGACTCTTTTGAAGAGTCATAGGGCGTGGGTTCAAACCCATCCTATGACATTTTTTTTAACTTATGTTTTATTTTGAGTTTTATTATATAATATATGTTTTTCATGTTTATTAACACAAACATGCATGGCACAATGGTAAAGGTCTGAGGTTGGAATTGAAGGGGTGTGGTTTCAAGCCTCTCCCACAATATTTTTTCAAAAAATCTGGTTTTTATTCTCTTTATATTTTAATGCCTTTAATTTTCTTAATAAACAAACTAAATTCCTTTTAACCATTATTAACCTCCTAAACCTTTTTCTAAAAAACCTTAATTAACCCTTACATTTTTTAATTAACTTTTCTTTTTAAATTTCATAATTTATTATTATTTCTTTGAAATTTTATTTTAGCTTATTTTAATATATAAATTCTTTTTAGGTTCATAAAAATTATTTTATTTTATTTTTGTTTATAATTAATCAAACCCTAAAAAATTTCTCTAAAAAACCCTAAAATTTTTATAAACCCTAATTTTTTCCTTTAACCCTAATTTTTAAACCTTAAACCTAATTCAAACCTTTTCTTTAAAAAAACCTTTTCTCTTTCACTTATTTTTATGTTATTCATTAATCGCCTTATTATATAATAGTTTAGATTTCTTTTTATTATTTATTTTTCGCCTAATTATTATGTAATTTCCCCGAAGCCTTGTAATAGCGTAGGAATATTTATTTTCTACCTTTTAAATTTCTGCCTTTATTTTTATGATAATTGCATGGTTAGTAACCTAGGGCGTGAAAAGAAATAATTGAACAAATCTGGATTTAGATCACTAATCATAAGATAATTATATGAAAATAACACTCACACACGTAAGTCGATCGTTCTACGATCGCCATCTGCACTTCCTAAGGTTCCTCTCTTGGTTGCTTTAAACATGGTCAAGTCCCTCGAAAGTGGGGGTGTCAAAAGCAAGTCCATTTAAAGTTAAAAAGATCATAGTCCCTTCGAAGCGGCCTACGGAATAATTGATCTTGTCCCTCGATGACCCTACGGAATAAATGATGATAGTCCCTACAAATTGCTAAAGACACCCCTACCAGTTGCTTTCATTGACCATACGATGACCCTACGCCCGTCCCTTAATATATCCAAGGTAAATGACTACCTACTACTTAATAGTAGGGACAGTCTTACCCTTGAAAGAAAACAAAGAAACATGAAATACCATTCTAGGGTAGGTAGTTCTTAGTTACTTGCTCAAATTTCAAAAACTCTTTTTCACACCTCACTTTCAAACATTTTCAAATTCAAAGTTTTGTATACATCCATACAAGGATCATTACAAACACTTATGAAAATTTCTAAACACGCACTTCACACTTTTCAAACAAACAAGTGAGCTAAGTAACTAAGAGCCCATGGATAACCATGGATATAAAGGGTGCTAACACCTTCCCTTTATATAACCTATCCCCCGAACTCAAAAATTTTAAAAGTTCTTTCCTGTTCTTTTATAACCTTTCCTATTGGATAAAATAAAAGTCGGTGGCGACTCTTACTATCCTCACATGTTTTTGTCAAACAAAAACACCAAGTTAGTTCTCCAAACGTGTTACAAAATCGCATGGAAAAGTTGCAGAAACTGCTGAGAAATTTTGCTGACTTCGTAGAGCTCGCTTAGCGCGGTATAGTGCGGTTAGCACAGTGTTGGGAAATTTTGCCTCTTCCGGGTAGAGACGAGTGCCCTTAGCGCAGAAAGGAGTTTGCTTAACACGGTCTGGAACTAAAAATACATTATTTCTATTATAAAAAAATTCCATAAATCATTTATCTCATACCCTGGTAGTTAGGTGTTTGTGTGGTGGTGTTAGGAGATTGTATCGGTAGGCTATGTGTTTGTTTTGTAGTATGTTAGAGGTAACGATATAAGAACATGAGTTAACATGTATATATATATATATATATATATATATATATATATATATATATATATATATATATATGTGTGTGTGTGTGTGTGTGTGTGTGTGTTTGTTGTTGAGATTTTTATATGTTGTTGTTGATGTTGTTATATGTTGTTGTTGATGTTGTTATATGTTGTAGTTGATGCTGTTGTGTCGGGTTGTTGTTGTTGTTGTTGTTGACATAGCATATTATCATTAATGGTGCATGGAATATGCATAGTTTTGGGATGGTGTACCAAGGTAGGGTAACAATGTCCATTTTAATTCCTTGAGGGAATCGTTATTGGCACAGTCATGAAATAGGGATCATACGTTACCATGAAACAGGGGTCGTGGGTTTGATCATCAAATATGAATCATACCAGACCATGAAATAGGGGTAGAGAGTTCTGACGGGAAATGGATCATGAAACAAGGATCGTTAAATGGTACCACATGCATTGAATTTATGGTTGAGTCTCATTTGCATGCTTTGATTGTTAGTTTGCATGTTGTTGAATTATAAGTTGTTGTATGTGAGTTATGACTCTTGTTATTGTAAAGATGTGGGATGTACTTAAATGATATATGCCTTATATATATATATCATTTTCTCGATTGATCTAAGTATCTCACCCCTTATGTTTATATGTTACCTCTACATGGGTAATGTGTAAGTGATCAGAAGTAGTAGAGTCTGTTGTTGGTGAAGTCGGTGCACTTCACTTTAGAAGAGTCGGCTATTCTACTTAACTTTGGGGAGTTGGGAACGATGTTTTAATTTTTGTGTTTTAAGATAAAAGACTAAGTATTGTTGAAATATTATGTTTAATTTCTTTGGAAATTCTACTACATGAATAATTTTTATGTTACGTATCGTTTGAGCTATGATTTGGAAGCAATGTAACACTTGAATTTCATTTTATATTTTGGTTACTCTGATTTTAAATTGAAATTTTATGGGGAAATATTTGGGTGCTACAAAGTGGTAACAGAGTAGGTTGGTCCATCCAACCAAGTAGCGGAGTCATCGCGTCGTTGTTGAGTGTTATTATAGATTTCTTAACCGTTGTTTCTGGTTGTTATTTCATGGAAGATCTAGAATGGCTGGGAGAAATGATGTTGCGTTTGTCGCTGCTATGCAGGCTATGGATTAAGCTGTGCAGAATCCGATGAATGCTGGGCATCGTGAGAATCATGAGTTTCGGAAGAATGATTCACCTACTTTCAAGGGAAAGTATGACCTAGATGGAGCACAAGAGTGGCTCAAGGAGATTGAGAGGATCTTCCGAGTGATTGAGTGTTCTGAAGACCGAAAAATTGTGGATGGGTACTCACAAGTTAGTGGGAGAAGCTAATGACTGGTGGGTTAACACTCGTTAGTGGTTGAAAGCGTCTGGTGAGGCAATTACCTGGAGTGTGTTTGGAAGGAAATTCTTGAGGAAATACTTTCTGGAAGATGTTCCAGAAAATAAAGAGATTGACTTCCTCGAGTTGAAGCAAGGGAGTATGTCGGTTACAGAGTATGCTGCCAAATTTTCTGACTTGGCAAAGTTTTATCCGCACTATAGTGAAGAGACTGCTTATTTATAGAAGTGTGTTAAGTTAGAGAATGGTCTAAGGCCTGAAATCAAGCAGGCAATTAGTTACCAAAGGATCGGTAGATTCTCGGATTTAGTTGATTGATGTAGAATCTTTGAAGAAGACAACAAGGCTTGATCATATCACTTTAAGAGTTTGGCTGAGAGGAGAGGAAAGCAACAGATGCACTATGGAAAGCCTTATGCAGCTTCGGCTGATAAAGGTAAGCATAAGCATGTTGAGGGTAAGAAATGGGGGAGGTGCCCCTACCTCTCTAAAATGTTATAGGTGTGGTGAACTGGGTCATCGTATCAGTGAGTGTACGAGTGACGTGAAAAAGTGTTTCAAATATGGCCAACTAGGACATTTAATTGTAGAGTGCAAGACTAACATTGTGAGTTGCTATAATTGTGGAGAGCAGGGCCATATACACACTCATTGTCAGAAGCCAAAGAAAGCGACAACTAGAGGAAAGGTGTTTGCTTTGAAAGAAACACAGACTTCTAGTGAGGATCGACTAATCTGAGGTATTTTCTATATTAATAATACGTATTTGATTGCTATGATTGATACTAGCGCTAAACATTGTTTTATTGTTGTTGATTATGTGAGAATATTAGGTCTTGTTGTTTCCCCCATTAAAAGATAATTGGTTATCGAGACTCCTGCTAATGGGTTGTTAACTACTTCTCTAGTTTGTTTGAATTGTCCTCTATCGATGTATGGTAATGACTTTGGTGTGGATCTAATATGTTTGTCGTTGGGAGGTTTAGATGTGGTTCTGGGAATGAACTGATTAGAATTAAATCATGTTCACATTAATTGTTTCAGCAAGTTAGTTCTATTTCTTACTCCTAATGAAGATGAAGAAGAAGCTGGTTATCTATCTGCTAGAGAGTTGAGGGAACTTTTGAATGAAGAAGCTCAAGTATTAGCATTGTTTTCATCTTTATTGGTGGAAAATGAAATAGAAATTAGTGAATTGCAAGTAGTAAGAGATTTTCCAGAAGTGTTCCCAAATGATATTATGGATGTGCCGCCAGAGAGAGAGGGGTGGAGTTCAATATTGATCTTGTGCCTGGAACTATACCTATTTTGATGGCACCATATCGAATTTTGGCTCCTGAGTTAACCGAATTCAAGAAACAATTGGAGGAACTGTTAGAAAAGAAGTTCGTAAGGATGAGTGTGTCGCCTTGGGGAGCTCCAATTTTGTTAGTGAAAAAGAAGGACGGTAGTATAAGGTTGTGTATTGATTATAGACAGCTGAATAAATTTATAATTAAGAACAAGTATCCACTTCTAAGGATACACAATCTGATGGATCAGTTAGTGGGTGCTTGTGTGTTTAGCAAGATTGATTTGCTGTCAGGTTATCACCAGATAAGATTAGGAGATGAGGATGTGCAAAAAATAGCTTTTAGGACTCGATATGGACACTATGAATATGTAGTGATACCATTTGGAGTTACTAATGCACCTGGAGTAGTCATGGAGTATATGAATCGGATTTTCCATGATTATTTGAACTAGTTTGTTGTTGTCTTTATAGATGACATTCTAATTTACTCTAAGTCAGAAGAAGAGCACGCTGAACATCTATGGATTGTATTTTAAGTGTTGAAAGAGAAGAAGTTGTATGTTAAGTTAACGAAGTGCGAGTTTTGGTTGAAGAAAGTGAGTTTTCTTGGCCATGTAATTTTAGGTGAGGGTATTTTCGTGGATCCATCCAAGGTAGATGCAGTTCTACAGTGGGAGACTACGAAGTCTGTAACTGAGATTATAAGCTTTTTGGGATTAGCTGGTTATTATTGCAGATTCATTGAAGGTTTTTCGAAGTTGGCGCTTCCATTGACTCGGTAACTTGTAAGAATAAGGCGTTTGTGTTGGACGTCCGGTGTGAACAAAGTTTCATTGAGATAAAGAATTGACTATTGCCCCAGTTTTGACTTTACCTAAACCACATGAACCATTTGTGGTTTATTGCGATGCTTCTCTGATGGGTTTGGTTGGGGTGTTAATGCAAGAGGGTCAAGTAGTGGCGTATGCTTCACAACAGTTGAGAATTCATGAGAGGAATTATCCTACCCATGATTTGGAACTAGCAGCAATGGTGTTTGTAATAAAGATTTGGAGGCATTACTTGTATGGTTCGAGATTTGAGGTATTTAGTGACCATAAGAGTTTGAAGTATCTTTTTGATCAAAAGGAGTTAAATATAAGGTAGAAGCGTTGGTTGGATTTCTTGAAGGATTATGATTCTGGCTTGAACTATCATCCCGGTAAAGCTAATGTGATGGATGACGCGTTAAGTAGGATCACCTTGCATATGTTAACTATGATGGCTAGAGAATTGGAATTGATTGAGCAGTTTAGAGATATGAGTTTGGTATGTGACCAGACACCGCATAGTGTTATGTTGGGGATGTTGAAGGTTAATAATGATTTTCTGGATCGTATACGAGAGAGTCAAAAGATGGATGTGAAGCTAGTGGACTTAATGAATGGTGATTAACGTGCTGGAAGTAATGATTTCTGAGTTGATGAACAGTGAGTACTAAGGTTTTGTGAGCGTATTTGTATTACTGATGATCTTAAATTGAAGAGAATGATTCTTGAGGAAGGGCATGGAAGTGGCTTAAGTATTCACCCGGAAGCTACAAAGATGTATCAAGATTTGAAAAAAAAGATATTTTGGTGGTCTGGCATGAAGCGTGATGTGGCTCAATATGTTTATGCTTGCTTGACTTTCCAGAAGTCAAAGGTAGAACATCAGAAACATGCTGGTTTAATGCAAGCATTGGATATTCTAGAGTGGAAATGGGATAATATCTCAATGGATTGTTTTACGGGGTTACCCAATACTCCGAGGGGATATGATTCTATTTAGGTAATTGTTGATAGATTGACGAAGTCAACACATTTTATTCCTATTGGTATTAGTTTTTCCTTGCATAGATGGTGAAGTTGATTCAAGATAAGATGAAAACTTCACACAAAAAACAAAAGAGTTATCACGACAAGAGAAGGAAATATCTTGAGTTTCAGGAAGGAGACCATGTGTTTTTTAGAGTCACTACGGTGACTGGTGTTAGGCAAGCTTTGAAGTCGAGAAAAAGCTTACTCCTCGATATATTGGTCCGTACCAGATTTCTGCAAGAGTTGGACATGTTGCTTATAGAGGGGCGTTACCACTACGATTATCAAATTTGCAAGATGTATTCCATGTTTCGCAACTTCGTAAGTATGTTCTGGATCTGTCTCATGTGATACCGATGGATGAAGTTGAGGTAAGAGATAATCTTACGGTTGAAGCATTACATGAACGTATCGATGATTGCAAAGTGAAGTAGTTGAGAGGAAAAGAAATTGTTCTCGTAAAGGTAGTATGGGGAGGTGCTGCCAGTGGAAACATAACTTGGGAATTGGAGAGTAAGATGCGGGAGTTGTATCTGAGTTTATTCGTATCAGGTAAATTTCCGAGGATGAAAATATTATAAGTGGGGAGAATTGTAACGCCCCGAATTAATCGTTACTTATTAATTCGATTAATTGGAAAATTATTGTGTGTTGTGTGAATCATAGAGATTGATGTGTGTTGTTATGACGTATTTGTGGTTACATTTCCTTAGTGAAGGGTAGTGGCATGGCGGTGAAGATTGGTGTGTTGAGTAAAAAGAATTATATTATTTTAATTTAATATAAGTTTAATGATTATATTAATATAGTGAAATAATTTAATTAGTGTAATATTTAGTGGAAAGGGTATTATGGTTATTAAATGAGGGGTTAATGAGGGCAAGATGGGGATTCCAATATTAGGGGTCTAAGGGTTATGTTGGGGATTTTAAGAAAGCGAATAATTCAGTTCAAAAAACTGATCGTGAAATTGAGAAGAGCGTCAAGAAAAGAAATAAATAAGGGGGCTAGGGAAAGAGTTAGAGAAAGAGAATCCCGTCAAGAGAGAAATCGTTCGTCGAATCAAGGTAAGGGTGGGATTTCTTTCATCTCTTAAGAGTAATCTGATATGAATATTAGAGTAGATATCCTTAAGTATGATAGAGGGATTGTGGGGTTTGGGGAATTGATAAGTGTTGTAGGGGATTGTGATGTTGAATGATGAATTGTTTTGTGGACTGTGGTAGGAAAAATATGAGTGTAATACTGTTAAAATTGAGTTTGGGTGGAAGGAAATTGCAAGGAAAAGTAGCAGAAATCGCAGATAAATTCTGCCGACTTCGTAGAGCTCGCTTAGTGCGGTATATCGCACTTAACACGATGTTGTGAAATTTAGCCTCTTCCAGGAAGAGACGAGCGCGTTTAGCACAGAAAGGAGTTCGCTCAGCACGGTCTAGAACCAAAAATAAATTATTTTTATTATGAAAAAATTACATAAATCAATTATTTTATACCCTGGTGGTTAGGTGTTGGTGTGGTGGTGTTAGGTGCATGTATTGGTAGGCTATGTGCTTGTTTTGTAGTATGTTAGAGGTAAATATATAAGAACATGAGTTAACATGTATACATGTGTTATCGAGGTTGTTATATGGTGTTGATGTTGTTATATGTTATTATTGATGTTGTTATATGTTGTAGTCGATGTTGTTGCATGGGGTCGTTGTTGTTATTGTTGACATTGCATATTGTCATTGATGGTGTATGGCATGTGCATAGTTGTGGGATGGTGTACCAAGATAGGATAACAATGTCCATCCAAATTCCTTGAGGGAATCGTTTTTGGTGCGATCATGAAATATGGATCGTACGTGACCATGAAACATGGGTCGTGGGAGTGATCATGAAATAGGGATCATACTGGACCATGAAATAGGGGTCCAGAGTTCCGACGGGAAATGGATCATGAAACAGGGATCGTTAAAAGGTACCAAATGCATTGAGTTTATGGTTGAGTCTCATTTTTATGCTTTGATGGTTGGTGTGCATGTTGTTGAATTATAAGTTGTTGTATGTGAGTTATGACTCTTGTTGTTGTAAAGATGTGGGATGTACTTAAATGATATATGCATTGTATTTATATCAATTTCTCTTTTGATTGATTTAAGTATCACACCCCTTATGTTTAAATGTTACATCTAATTGGATAATGTGTAGGTGATCAAGAGTAGTAGGGTCTGTTGTTGGTGAAGTCGGTTAACTTCACATTAGAAGAGTCGGCTCTGACATGTAACTTTGGGAAGTTGGGAATGATGTTTGAATTTTTATGTTTTAAGATAAAAGACTAAGTATTGTTGAAATATTATGTTTAATTTCTTTTAAAATTCCACTACATGAATAATTTTTATGTTACGTATCATTTGAGCTGTGATTTGGAAGCAATGTAACACTTGAATTTCGTTTTATATTTTGGTTACTTTGATTTTAAATTGAAATTTTACAGGGAAATATTTGGGTTTTACACTACCTCACCAATCCTTTCTAAGATCTGATACGGTCCCACATATCTCGGACTCAAATTTTGTTACTTAAATGGCTCTTTTAGTCTCAATCTCGAGGTAACTTTCAAAACCACATGGTCACTTTCCTCAAATTCCAAAGGTCTCCTATGGTTATCCGCATAACTCTTCTGACGATCTTGTGCTTGCTTAAATTTCACGAATCATCTTAATATTTCCAGTAGTCTCTTGAGTCCCAAAATTCTATCTGCACCAATTTCTGCCCAACACAAAGGCGTCCTACACTTTCTCCCGTACAAAGCTTTGTAAGGAGTCATACTTATGCTTGCATGATAACTGTTATTGTTAGAGAACTCAATCAATGGCATGAGTTACTTCTAATGTCCTCTACTCTCCAACACACAATCCCTTAACATATCTTCCATAGTTTGGATTGTACGTTCTGTCTGACCGTCCGTCTGAGGATAGTTCGACGTACTCTAATTCAACTTAGTACCCATAACTTGTTGAAAAAATCTCTAGAATCTTGAAGTAAACTTCGGATATCTATCAGAAACGATGTTTGAAGGAATACCATGAAGTCTCACAATTTCAGAAATGAATAACCTTGCAATATGACTTGCCTTATAAGTTGTCTTCATGGCTAAGAAATGCACAGATTTCGTCAGTCGGTCCACTATCACACAAATCGAATCATATATGCCTTGTGTACTAGGTAACACAACTACAAAATCTATAGAAATGTTATCCCATTTCCAAACTGGAATATCTAAAAGGTTGCAACAGACTGCCTGGTCTCTGATGTTCAATCTTCACTTGTTGACATACTGCACATTCTGACACATACACCGCAATGTCTCTTTTCATGCCAGACCACCAATAATCTCTCTTCAAGTCTTGATACATCTTCAAAGAACCAGGATGTATCATAAAAGTAACCTTATGAGCTTCATCTAAAATTTTCCTTTTTAATACCATATCATTTAGAACACAAACTCTTTGACCAAAAAGAATAATGCCATCCGCTGTCCGTAAGAAACCAGGCTAAAGTAATACCTCTTGTAACTTCTCATCCAACATCTATCCTTGTTGAATTTCATCTCTTAAAGTATATTTGACATTAAAATTTTCCATAATCACACCATCAGGATTTCAAACAAATTGAAGATTAACATCTCGAAACCTTTCCAATAAGGTATACTCTAGTATCATCAACTCCGCACTATGAATCACCTCCCGACTTAAGGAATCTGCCACTTTATTTGGCTTCCCTGGATGGTACTTTAGTTCTAAATCATAATCCTTCAAGTACTCCACCCATATTCTTTGTCTCATGTTCAACTGTTTCTGATCAAATAAATGTTTCAAACTTTTGTGGTCGCTGAACATTTCAAAACGTACACCATACAAATAATATCGCCTCACTTTCAAAGTAAAAACTACTGCAGCTAGCTCCAAATCATGAGTTGGATAATTCTTTTCATGAACTTTTAACTATCGATAAGCATATTCCACCACTTGGCCATCTTGCATTAAAACACCTCCTAATCCTATTTTTGATGCATCATAGAAAACTTGGTATGACTTGTTGGGATCAAGAATAACCAAAATATGAGCAGGTGTTGTCGTACCCCGAAAAATACGACCTTACGTGATCCGAAAGGACGGAGTCACGCGCCGGACGGACTGAAGAGTCGCCACCTAATTCTATTTATTCCCGAAGAGGGAAAGGGAAGATATAGATATAACCCGGGAAGAGAAGGACGAGGACAAAGGTCAACGGAACCATTGCCTGGGTTCGGGAGTCGGTTATGCAGGGGGAAGGTATTAGCACCCCCTACATCCATCGTACTCGATGGGAACCATCTAAGTTAACGCGCGCGAAAGGATGTCTATGCTTAAACGAATTGCTTGCTAGAGGGAAACGAGTTGAATTATAAGTTAGATTGGACCTAAGTGCTCGGCAAGGATGGAGATCCTCGTGCCTACGTACTCCCGTGTGCAATGGGAAAGTCAGAGCCTCGTAGTTCGGCCTACTAAGGGTAATGGTTGTTGATTTTATTACCTTTCGTCGATGAAAGGGTTTAGGAGTTGAAATGCACTAAAGACTATGAATAGTTTATCTCTCCCAACAAGACGGGTGTCCTACGTCGAAATAATCGGAGCGAGTAACGAAAGCTCGTTATCCCCCTTTCTACCGCTTAAGGCTCGTGGCGTACAAATCTTCTCGTATTATTAAAGTGTTTTTATTTCCTAAAGCCGTTTGACGTTGGATCAAGGGTTTGGATCTAATCGGAACGTTTTGGTTTTTTTTGAGGTTAAAATGGGTGCATGCAAATTGGAGTGTATTTTTTGTAGTTTTGTTAGCGAGGCACGAATCGCTCGGCTCGCAAAGGTAGGTGGATCCTAATAAACGAAAAGAAAACTGGAAAATAAAGTGCAAGTGTGCAAGTGCAATCGCTTGGCGTTGGACCAAGGATTCGAAAATAAATACGAGAAATAAAAGTGCGTACAAATTAAGGGGAGAGGGATACAAAATAAATACAGGGGATTGCGAGAAATAAAGAGGTCTCGTTGTAATTAGCCCAAGAGAAAGCGTGTGTGCAGTGTGTTTGAACTATTCGAAGGCGTTCGGCCTGTTTGATCGGGACACAACTATTTGAAGGCGTTGGACCTTTTTCGAGCGCAACTATTCGAAGGCGTTGGACCTTTTCGGGACGCGACAAAATTTTGTTCGTGAACTGCCTTAGAATCGGTTCAAAATGGGAACCATTCTATAAGGAGTCGAATCGTAATTTGAAATGCGAAATTAAATGAATAAATTGAATCGCGAAATATTAAATAAAATAATAAATTGAATATCTAAATAAATTAAATAATGAATTAAATGATTAAATAAAATAAATAATATTAAGAATAAAATGAATTAAATTAAAATACATGTTTGTTTTGTCGAAATAATAATAAAAATAATTACAAAGGGGGCCTCATATTGACCAAAAATCACCGATTAGAATCGGGCGATAAATTGGCCGTTAGTTATATCATTGGCCCTAATAATGAAATTAAAGGAAAATGATTCACTAATTTTTTTTTTAAAAGCATTTTCATGAGTAAAGAGAAATAATAAAAAAGTCATCAATA
Organism: Lathyrus aphaca; assembly: GCA_963966055.1. Taxonomy (NCBI): domain Eukaryota; kingdom Viridiplantae; phylum Streptophyta; class Magnoliopsida; order Fabales; family Fabaceae; genus Lathyrus; species Lathyrus aphaca. The sequence goes on from OZ014520.1 coordinate 388,426,464, forward strand.
AATATAATAGAACCTAATAAAAAATAATGAAATAATAATAAAATAATAAAAAAAAAAATAAAGAGAAAAAGGGTGGTACATCGTATGGATTGTGGTGTTAGTAGAGATCTCATATGGGCTGAATCTAGGACCAAATAATTAACAAAATAATGATTTTATTCTTTAAAATAAGGAAACTAACGCAAATATTTTATATATAAATAAACACATGGGTTAAGCTCATTAAGAAATCAAAGTGAAGAGTTTTTTTTATTAAATAAACAATCAACAAAAATAAAATAAAATAATAAATAGAGTAATGAATCAACCTACACCACATAAATCTTAAAGTGAATAAATAAAACAGAAGTAGTATTTACACATGTATCAGTATTCCAAGCAGAAAAATAAATTAATGAGTAAATAAAACAGAAATCTTAAAACCATGTTCCAACCGAAGAAACTTACCTTTTCTCAACGGCGCGATTTGGTTTTACACGGTTCGTCTCAGATTCGCGGCGGTGTGGTGGTGATGCTTTCGGATTCGGTTTTGATGTTTTGGCGTTTCCGGCGGTTCGGAGAAGACAGTTCGCGGTTTGTGTGGTGGTTGCGGCGAAATGGTGGTAGTGGTCTAGAGTTTGTGAAAGGTGGGATTTGGTGTTGAATTAGTTTCCTTTGATTTTTCTTTTGTTTCTGTTCTTATTGATGAAGGAGTGTTGTGGAAGATGAAGAGTGAGGTTTATGAGTTTGTATTGAAATTTTGATTTTTGTGTTTTTTGCGAAGGTTAGGATGCATTTTGGTGGGTGGGTTAAAATCGCTAAAAAAGAAGGGTTTGGTGAATCTGAGAAATTCAGAATTTTAATGGTTTGAAATTTTTCTGGTTTTTTAATTTGTGTTGGAGCTTGATATAAAATTCCTTTGCTGTGATTTTTGTGTGGTTTTCAAGCTCCCTATGGTGATGAAAGAGACTGTCATTTATAGAATAGATTGGATGAGGGTGAAATAGGAAATGGAGTAGAAATTAGAGGATAAAGATTGAAAGATTTGTGGATATTTTGCAGATTTGGTGAGCTGTGAAAATCAAAAAGTTTGTTGTAGTGAGGTAGTGGAAATTGTTATAACAGAAACTTTGGTGTGTGGTTTATTGGCAGGTAGTAACAGATTTTTTGATTTTGTTGTGCTATAAAAAAATGTGAATTAAGTGGTAAAAAATTAACAATAAAAAAAAAAACTATAATATTATAATAGTAATAGTAATAATAGTAATAGTAATAATAATAACAGTGATAATAATAGAATACTAAATAATAAAAATAATAATAATAATAAAAATAATAATAATAATGCTAATAATAATAATAATAATAATAATAATAATAATGACTTAATATAATAATAAGTAATAATAATGATGATAAAAACTATATGATAATATAATAATAGTAATAACAATATAAATTTGAATAATAGAAATAGTAATATGTGATTTTATAAAACTATAATAGATAGTGATGATATTAAAAAAAAAGAATAGCAATAATAAGAAAAATAATAAAGATAATAAAATGGATAATAATAATAATAATAGTGAAAATGAGGTGGAAATTTTTGTAGTTTTAATTGGAATAAAAAGAAAACGTGATAATAAAAAAAAATTAGATTTGTACAAAAAGAAAATAGTTTTAATGAGATAACAAAATGGAAGAGTGATTTTTTTTAATTAATAATGGGCCTAAAAATGAAATAGCATAAAAGAAAACACACATTTTTTTGAAATTTTTGGAAATAATAAGTGACATATTTATTTGATTTTTCCTCGAGTATTAGATAAAATAGCATATATTTTTGGATTTTTTTGAAATAATGGCTAGACAGCAAAATGGTACATATTTTTGAATTTCTGAAAAATGATGAGACAGTAAAATAAAAAGGTGCGGGTAGGACAAATTTGGGGTATGACAGGTGTCAATCTTTCTTTCAAACTCTTAAAACTTTGTTCACAACCAGAATCTCACTCGTAAGCAAAATATTTTTGAGTAAGCTTTGTCATCGATAGTGCTAATTGAGAAAATCCCTTAATAAACCTTCTACAGTAACCAGCCAACCCTAGGAAACTTCTGACTTCTGAAGCATTCTTTTGTCTCTCCGAATTAATCACTGCTTCCATTTTCGACGGGTCTACTACCACACCTCCTTGAGATATGGCGTGACCAAGAAACATAACTTCTGGCATCTAGAATTCACACTTGCTTAACTTAGCAAAAAGTTGTTTCTCTTGCAACACCGACAAAACAATTCTTAGATGTCCTACGTGCTCTTGTGAAGTACGAGAATAAATAATAATGTCTTCTATAAAGATCACAACAAATTGATCCAAGTAATCTTGAAAAATCCTATTCATATAGTCCATGAAAATAGCAGGAGCATTCGTCACATCGAAAGACATTACTAAGAATTCATAATGACCATAACGGGTCCTAAATGCGGTCTTTGGTAAATCTGTACTCTTCACACAAATCTGATGCTAACCCAATCGTATATCAATCTTCAAGAACACAAAGGCTTCTTTCAATTGATCCAACGGGTCATCTATCCTTGGTAAGGGTTATTTGTTCTTGATAGTTACCTTGTTCAACTGACGATAGTCGATGCACAAACGCATCCCACCATCCTTCTTCTTTACAAGTAACATCGGAGCTCCCCACAGTGAAACACTAGGTCTAACAAAATGCTTAGCCATCAATTATTCTAATTGATTCTTTAATTATTTTAACTCCAATGGTGCCATCTGGTAAGGGGAAATGGATATAGGTGTTGTTCCCAGTACCAGGTCAATTGAGAATTCTACCTCCCTTTCCGGAGGAAGAGAAGTAACATCCTCGGTAAAGACTTCTGGAAATTCACAAACAATTGGAATATTCATCACTTGCTGAACACTACCAGGTCCCCAATTAAGACCAAAAGAACAGGTTTCTCTTTCTCAAACAATAAATTTATCATTCCAACCGTACCTTCTAATATTGTCGTCAATACATCCTTCAGAGGAGCTTCAATAGATGGAATGGTGATTAACTTTTCTTCGCACTCGATAAATACGGAATTAGCAGAGAGCCAATCCATTCCCAAAACAATATCCACTTTCTTAAGCGGTAAACAAACAAGATCAATCTGAAAAACTCTATCATTCACGGATAAAACACAATTTTCACACATCAACGGTGTCTCGACCATTTCATCCATGGCGATAGTGACCACCATAAGAAGATACAAAGGAATTTCTTGCAACCCAAGCTGCTTCATGCAACACACAAATACAAAAGAGTGTGTTTCTCCATAATCAAACAATACAAAGCAAGGATGTCCATTAACTAAACACATACCAACAATTAAGGAGTTATCACCTTTAGTCTTCCTAGCATCAAGTGTATAAACTCTACCGATGCTCTTTCCATGAACTTGACTTTTTCCCTGCGGGAAATCTCTAGCCAAGTGTCATGCCTTCTGACATTGATAACATCTCACTCCTTCCATACGACGCCTCCCATAATGATTCATTCCACAAGTACGACAAGTGGGAGGGGAACTAGCTCTAGGACTCTGCACCTACTTCCCCTTAAATGGTTATGGTTGAGGCCAAAATTGTTGACTTGATCTTCCACGGTCATTATGGTTCATCCTGTTAGAATTCCCTTTAGCTTGAACTCTCTTCAATCTACCTTCGACCACATAGAACTGCCTTAGCAACTCAGAATATGTAGCAAACTCTGATCCACTTTTCATTTCTCATCTGGAGCATACATAGTGTGCCTAGAATAAGCAGCCATGTTTTCAAACTTTTCAACATAACTGAACACAATCATGCTACCTTGCCTCAATTGTTGGAATTAAAACTCTTTCTGAGTCCTCAAAAACTTGGAAAGTACTTCTCCATAAAAATACCCTTAAATTGATCCTACTCTTTAGGGATGTCCTGGATAGTCATCAAGGCTGATTCACTTTCCCACCACCTCATGGTAGGACCCTTCAGCATGTGAGAAGAAAACGTTACCTTACTCTCTTCACTACATGTAATGATCATAAAAATATGCTCCATACCAGATACCCACTCATGAGCCTTAACTAGATCCAAACTACCAAGAAACTATGGAGGATTCATATGAATGAAGTCTCGAAATATTCCACCCACATTCTCAGCCACATCTACTAGAGTGTTAACACCTTCGTTCAAATTCTATATCATCAGCTCCATAAACTGATTCTATTGTTGCTTCATCTGCTGCATGAATTGGGGCCATGGAACACCATCGGCGCCACCAGGAGAATTAGTTTCAATTTGAGATCTATAACGTCCACCAGGATTGCTTCTGTGTTCGTCTGCCATGTTCCTAAATGTCATACAGATAGCATTAAGTTGATCAGACTCAATACCATAATTATAACATATAAGACCAAAGGCGACATGACACATATGAAGCGAAAAGATATACTCATAGTATTTTACAGCTAGGTCGGGGATACAACCTACTCTGATACCAACTGTAACACCCATATATAACAAAATACATCAAAGCATATATATTATACATGAATACAAGTTTTGATATTGAAATACAAATAAGATCTTATTCAACATATTACATCCATTATAAGCCCGAATACAAAATTCTAAACAAAGGCATGATGTATATAAGATGTTCAAAATAAAAAGCTAAGAACTAAATCACAATGATCTCAAAATAAACTCCATCAGTGGAAGCCATGCCAAAATATCAAATAGTAAGGATAAGTTAAATGACCTTATCCTTACTCTTCTCAGAACCTGTAGTATCTAAAACAATAATCAATAACAAAGGGTGAGATAACAAATCTCAGTGAGTCCCTATCTTATGGATTATCTCGGCTTAACAAGGTTCTAAACAAAATCCTACTCAAGTCAGAAAGAACTAAGACCTTGATTTCATAACACTCACACTCATATGGAAACATGTCTTGAGTTTAGTAACTCGAAAGTATCACTAATCCGGAAACCACAAAGGCATCCCATATTCCCGTCCTCTCCTACGTCTAAGAGTTGGCACGAGTCATGGATCCTTGTATTTACATGGCATACGAAATGGATTCGGATTGAAGGGATATTAACCTTACAATCGTCACTTCACGTGGGCCATAAACCACCACAAGTCTCTACCCATAGGTTCCATTCGTACTACATGTGGGAATTAAACATGCCAAGTAATGCATGTATACATTCCAGAGGATCCCTTGGTTCATGAAACAAGATCTCAGTGAAATTCGGTTTCGATTACGTGATTTCACTCAAATGGGAATGTATGAAACATTCCTAAGGTCACAATGTCTTTTCCACAAACAACATACCCCAACGGGTTCACACATGTTCCATATAGTGTATTCTCGCCACTAGACCTTTATGTGACTAAGGTACACGTTGTATACCGAAGGTTTGGGCATCGCCGTTTAATTCTAATAACTTCCAAATCATGTTACTAAGTCTCCACAAGGTAGTGTACAAGGTTTCCTCACTCACCCTAGTCTATATGCTTTCATATAATTTAGTTCCATAAAGAAAACAATTTGAACAAATCGACAAAATAATTAAATTCATCGACAAAAATAATAATTTTCCACTCCAATAAATACAATACCATTTCAGATTCAAATCAATATAAAATACGCATCAAACGGACACCCGAGTGAAAATTTATAGATTTTAGAAACTATTTTTTGGAAAACAGTAGTGTAACTGGTTACTACCAGGATGTAACCGATTACTTAACAAACAGAGGCTAAATGAGAGTTAGAGACACATTTTGGGTAACAGGTTACTACCTATAGGGTAACCAATTACTAGTGCAATTTTTGCGTAAAACTCTAGTTTTTCAAAGGGTAATCGGTTACTACCAGGAAGGTAACCAGTTACTTAGTGCGCAGAAGCAAAAATACTTGTTGTTTTCATGCTGTTTCATTTTCAAATTCAATCAAAACCTTAATAAACATTGTAACAGGCATTAACAGAGAATCCCACACACATAATAATCATACTCAAGCATTTAATCGACATTTTAACCTTTAGATACTTCGATTTCACGATTTTATCAAAATCCAACCTAAACTCTAAAACTCAAGAAAATTCTTAAAAGAAAAGGCTTCTAACTAGACTCACCTAGCAATGAAGATGATGAAGATTATGAGATGAATGATGGATGATGAAGCTTGATGTTAAATTTATATTCTTCTTCAAGTTTTCTTCTTTTTCTTATTTTCTTCTCACATCTCTCTTCTTCCTTTCCCCCCACTCTCTCTCTATCTATCTATCTCTTTCTCTCTCTCTCTCTCTCTCTCTCTCTCTCTCTCTCTCTCTCTCTCTCTCTCTCTCTCTCTCTCTCTTTGTTTCTATTTTTGACACAATGAAATAATTGTATATGTTAAACTGATATAACACATATTGTTACCTAATTGGTCCGAATAGAGGGTATCCAAAAATGTATTTGAATCACTTAATTAACAAAACCTCCGAGTCAGATAATATTAACTATTTAATTCGAGTATGTCGGTTGCTCTAATTATTTAAGTTTAAAAAAACTCTCAGAGCACACCAGAACCCTATCAATCTTAATTAATATTATTCAGAGTGTTAATTAAATTTATGGGGTATTATATTGTTTGTTATTGTTGTTGTTTTTGAACATAGATTTCGACCTTGTCGAGTTCTTCATTAGGAAGCAGCGAAGATACTCAAACAATTGAGTGTTCTACGAATACAACTCAAACGATTGATACTTAATCGAAAATATCATAGAGAGATGTCAGAATGATGCCTCAACTCACATCACTTCGCAACTCATCAGGTGTGAAAATTTCGATCGAGTTTGATTCGATATATAGAGTAATGGATTGTCCACATTACTCTACTTTTAAACGTTATGTTGTGTTCCTTGCACGTAGAAAAGTGAGTATACTGATAGATGACTAGAGAGAAGTGGATGTTAAAATCAAATACAACCTATGGACAAACGTTACGGTATTACATAGTTTCTAATTCATACTTTATAGTTTCTAATTCACTATCTATAGTTTCCAATTCATGCTTATATATTGATTTAAATATAGTTAAATTTTGAGATTGTTGATAGCTCAAAATTGAAACTTAAGTAGCTTACTTATGCTGGTGTTCATTAGAGGAGATCTAAGTCACAACTCATGGTTGACTACAATACGAGGCCTAAGAGTGGTACTGAACATCCATGGATTCGATATAGTTTTATATCAAATAAGATGTGGCACAAGTTTGCAAAGAAACATCATTCTGAGGAGTTCAAGGTTAGTACTAGTCTTATGTAACCAATAATATTATGCTAATGAGTTATAGATACTAATCATACACATTTTTCCCTTTGTTAATAACAGGCTAAAAGTGAAGTAGGAGTTCAAACAAGGAGAAAAACATGTACCCCCATAGATTGTCTCATGGGGGTTGCAGGAAACTTGAGAAGAGAATCATGCAGGAAAAACAACAAAAAATAGGAGATGGTGACCTCCCATTTCCACCGTCAAGACATGAGAAGTGCAAGAGGGCTCGAGTAAGACCTAATGGAGAGGACACCTTTGAGGCTTCAAGAGTAATTGCTGAGAAAATTGTAAATATATGTTTTGTTTTGCTTATGTTATTTAAATGTGTTTGCTTATGTAAGTTTCTCATGTTATGTAGGATAATTTGGTTGTGGTAGCCCGTGAAGGCACATTTGTTCCTAAAGCACGGCATGACATTTTAATGGAAGCTATCCGAATAGCTGAGCATGGAGGTTGTTCCTTGGGGTTGGAGAAGGTGTCGGCTTGAGGTCATACTTTGGGTCTCAAAGAAGAAACAATGAAACCCCAGAATTGAATGCTCAACGACAAAAGATTGAGAATGTTGAGAAGAAATTTGAAGAACAAAGGAGGATATTTGAAGAGAAGAGGGAAAAAGGGAGAAAGACATAGACAAGTTACAAGAGTTATATTCGGTATGTGATTTACTTGAGATGTTAGTGTTTTATGGGAAATATTTGATATATATTGTACTTATTTTTGTTTTATGTTCTAATTGAATGTTATGATGTAGAGATAAAGTGAAAACCTCGAACAACGAACAAATGAAGATCATCGTTACGTTGATAGTGATGATCAAACTCCAAGTAGAAGTGTTGTAAATCGTGCTTCTACAAAAGGAAGTAATTGTACAGCCCATCCCTTGTAGATAACCGCAATAGGATATTGGACCCTAGTCCAAATGAAATAACCACTTTATACTTGTAAATTGTAATAACAATACATCACAAGTTATCCCGCTAGAACATTGCCCGAAATTGGATGTAATGTATTACACTCCGGAAGATGTAAGGGGTTTTCTCGCAGGATTTAAGTGTCTTGACATATGTATATTGCAAGTTTGGTGCACTTAAGTATGTAGTCGAATATACATGTCATTATAGAACGCTGTCATTTTTTTTTGTATTATCTCCCTTAATTTATTCATTTTCTTTGACTATTTAGGTACATTTACCGTCTTTGTATAAAGTTAAATAAATCAAGTACTTATGTATCGCTCCCGAGATTTTCATCCTAGTACAAATGCGAAAGTGGTGCAGAAAAGGTAGAGTCGCCAGTCATACATTTTTATCCCGAATGAATGGGAAAGGTAATGTTGCACAAACCTAAGAAGAAAGGAAAGGACAAGGTCTTGCGAACCAAAGATCTAGGTTCGGGAGTCGGTTACGACCTGGGAAGGTATTAGTGTAACACCCCAAATTTGCCTTCTTCTTTTTAAGCATCATATCATATCATATTCATCATGAACATATCACATCCTTGGCATCTTAGCATGGAAAGATGAGGCATAACATTCTCATGACCTAGCATTAGGCATATGATCATCTGTGGAGGGTTTTGAAGCATCACAAGCTATGACAAGGGGCCCAATGGGTTTGTTCAAGTCCTATGAGGGGTCTATGTTGCATTCACAAGTTCATGATCATTCACAAAAGCTCAGAAGGTTGGAAGATCATCAGGGGATTCAAGCTAGGGCAAAGCTCCTACACAATGATCCCAAATTAGGGTTTGAGTTTCAAGCATGAAAACCTTGTGACTTTGACCATTTCATTTGGGCAAAGTCTCTTATATTTTAATAGGATCCTAGGGATGAAATTTGGTGAGAAAATTCCTTGTGGAAGTCAAGTATTTCTTCAGTTGCTTGTAAATGAAGAAATTGGTCAACTGTGCATACTGAAAGTCAACTGTGAGATTTCAAAGGGTCAAACCCTAGTTTTCTAGCCAAGGGATGTTCTTATAACCTTAGAAGAGGTTTGGCAAGATCAAAGATCAAGAATCATGGGGTTTTGAGGTGTTTTGCAAAATTGGCATATGGTTGGTATTGTGAATTTCCATTTTTAGCAAGTTTTTGCCCTAATTTTCAAGTAAGCTTAACTTGGTGAAAAAAGCTTCAAATGAACCAAAGCCAAACATGAAAGTTGAAGATTAAAGCCTCCCATTTTCAAAAAGTACAAGTACTTTTTCATAAACCTTAAAGTTTAAGAGAAAGGCCCCTCGAAAATTGCATGAAATCTAGGGCATGGCATGCATTTCAAACATTCCACAAGTGCAAAAAGTCATGAAACTTATTCTTAAGTTGTTTTATGGGCCAAGTGAGGTCACTAACTTATAAGGCATTTCAAATAATCCATTTTTCTCCAAGAATAGTGTCAAATTCGTGCATGTTAAGAAAGATATTCCATAAGGTGCAAATTTGCATGATCATGAGAAATGTGTGATCCTTACATCCAAGGGCCAGAATAATTGTTGTTTTGAATCAAGGGTGAGATTTTGAAAGCACATGGGAAAGGAATGAGAGGAATGCACGAGTAGAACACCTCATCACACAAGTTTTGCCAAATTTGCATTTTCACTCCCACACCCTCATCTCACGTGCTATTGCCCCCATTCTTTCAACATTGTTTCTTGAGATCATATAAAAGAAGTTAGGGTTTTAGTTGAGCTCAGATCCATCATTTTCATCACTCCATAGTTTTTGCACCAAGAGAAATTTCCTTCGAATCTCTTTATTCTTTCACTCTCTTCACAAACTAATCACATATTTTGAATCCTTGAGTCACAAGGATCACTAATCCATCACTTATTCAAGCTGGAAGTGAAAGATTAGAAAGGTGCCATTCAAAGGCAGGTTGCTTCGAAGCTTCAGATTCAAGCTCTCTCAAGCTTCCTCTTGCATTTATTTTGCAAGAGCATATCAAAAGGGTTAGATCTGCAGCATTTGGATCCTTATCTTGGTGGTTTTGAAGTATTTTCATCTCAGGTAAGCTTCTGAATCCATGGATCTGGAAATGGTTTTTGATGTGTGCATTTTGATCTGTGAAGTATGCTGATTACACTGCACGTTTTAATTTTAAAAATGCTTGAGAATTGAGCTTTGTATGATGATTTAAAGTTTCATGGTAAAATTTGTGTTGCTTCGATCCGTAGGCTCCTTTGATCTATGGTGAATTTTATGGCCATTTTTAGATTCAGCATAGTTCATTTATTCAATCTGGAGGTTTTGATCCATTTATTTTAAGGTTTGTTCATAATCTGTGTTTTCCGGTGCCGGAGCCCTAGCTCCGGTCACCGGATTCTAGGAATTGTGTGATTAGGGTTTGAAGGAAGAAGACGATCCCTCAGCCATTGGATCTCCCATCTAAACGTCTCACAGCATGCCACCTCATTAATGATACACCCTTCTTGTCACGTGTTTCCTTTTTATATTTTCATTCTGAATAATGCCAAATGTTATGCACCACACAATAATAACATGCTCCCTCATCCCCTGACCAATCATAATGTTGATTGTGTTTAATGAATTGACCAATATCATGCGTTCACTTGATCCTATGGTCATTGTTTTTTTTCTGAATTTCTGAATTTCCACACCATTATTATATACTTGCGTTGACTTTTGACTGGGCCTGGGTTGCTAATCCCACCCCCCTTGCATGAGGCCCATCTGATTTGAACTAAGAAGCCTTGCTATTCATACCCCCTGGCCATTTCCTTTTATTTTCTTTTCTTTTTGTTTTCATTTTATTTACAGTTTGGATTTTATTTTTTAAAAATAGTTTTAGGTCATTAAAAATTATGAAAAAAATTCATGAAAGATCATTTGAGTTTTCTTTAATTTCTGTTATTTTTATTTTTCATTTATTTTTATTTGACACGTGGAAATTAATTGTTCACTTTAATTAATTCATTTTTATTCATTTTGAAGCATGCTGACGTGTCCATTTTCTATATTGATCCTCATTTTGAATTTTTGGTTGATTCTTTTTGCTTTGGATTCCTGATAGGATTTAGTATCTTGGTGATTTTTGTTCTGATTTTTAGAATATTGATTAATTGGTTTTGGTCCTTAACTTGTGAGTGAAGCTTCTTAACCCTAGTTGATGTTTGACCTCCCTCTTGACTTGGTAAGCTTCTGAATTTCTTCCTCTCCTTTTGGCATGTTGTTTTGGTATGATTGAAGATCTCTTGTCCAAGGTTGTGGAATTTTTGGGTGCATACTTGATTTGATTTGAATTTTTTTTCTTGACTTGTCCCATTTTGCTTCTTTTTGATCATAAGTCTTCTCCTTAGCTTAGAAGGGCACTTGTGCCAACTTCTTCATCTTGTTTAGAGTCTTTTTAGGACATTGATACCTCTCTGATCTTGAGTTGTGGTTTGTGTCTTGGAGATTTTGTAATTTGGTTGTCTTTGAAGTCCTTTCATTCTTATGCATCTTCTTTTTCTCCTCTCTTCTCATAATGTAACACTTAGCCATATGCATCTCTCCTCTTCATCTCTCATGCTCTTTAGACATTCTTCTAACATGGTTATGGTTCTGGTCTTGCACCTTGGGGTTGTGGTTTGTTCATTTTGTTTTGCATCTTCTCATGCTTGTTTTGATTGGTCATAAGTGATTCATTTACCTCATGTTTGGTTGTATGTTTCTTTTCCTATTCTTGTGACTTGTGTTTGCATTTGACATTTGTGTGCATGAATTCCCTTCTGGTTGTATGGATTTAGTATGGTATTATGTTCATTTTGTATTGCTTTTATACTTGTGTCACTAACCATTTCAGGGGCTTTGGTAAGTGAGAGGTGTGGATGTGATTCCCACATCTCCAAATCGCATCTCTTCTCTTCTTATCATTATTTGTTCTAACCTTGTGATTGTTGGGCTTAGGCCTTACCTATCCTCTTCTTCTTCTTCTTCTTCTTCTTTTTCTTTTTCTTTTCTTTCCTTCTTCTTCATTAGGATAGAATTCAAACCTCACTAACCTAGGTTCATCCATGCATGACAACATTTAGGATTCTAGTATCCCTTAGATTTTTCACCTTTTGAGATCCTTTTTGGTTCTTCTTCTCTTCTCATCTCAAAACCCTAAAGAAGACACTTAATAAAGATTGAAGTGATACCTTGAACAATAGCCTTATCCCATGAGACACTTGTAGTCTTCCCATCTTGGGATAGTACAAGCTTGTCTTGTGATGTACAAGTCTGATCAGGATATCATCTTCACCAAGAAAATCATAAAACACACTTCTTCATTGTAAATACAAAAACACTTAATAAGTTAATGAGTTAGTGAGCTTAGGCCTTAATCTCTGGATTCAAGTTTTGGGGATCTTCTCCTTACTTGAGTGTGTTTGTTCTATTATTCCATCTTGGAATGTAGTGACAAGTGCGCATTCCATGGAAAAGAGCTTGAGTTCACTTCCTTGTGACACACTCCTAAAAGCTTCTAAAAAACAAAAACAAACCATAAGCATCTTTCCTTCGGGAATTCTTTTCTCATCTCCTTCGCTCCGTACGCGAACTTGCTCTTACTTGTCACTTTAAAAGACGGTAACGCGCTCGTCGTTCGAGCCTGCAACACCTGAGCATTGACATAGGCAGTTTAAGCCTTAAGACACAAGCAATCTTTTCCACCCCTAGTTAGGGGAACTACGGCGACTCTAATCCTCATTGTCCAAATGAGGTACGTAGGCAGCGGGGTAGGGCCCGTTCGAGCACAATCTTTATTTTCCCTACATTTTTCTTTTTCATTTCTTTTCCAGTTCCCTTTTCGTTTCTTTTATCCAGTTCAGTTCTTTTCTTTGCAGCAGCTTTCATTTCTTTACCCTTTGAAACAGTTTTCTTTGCAAGCGTGGATCCCGTCGGGTACGGCGGACGATCTGGGGTGCTAATACCTTCCCAGGTCATAACTGACTCCCGAACTCAGTCTCTTTGGTTCGCAGGACCTGTGTCCTTCCTTTTCTTTCTTCTGGTTTGTGCAGCATTACCATTCCCGTTCCTTCGGGATAAAAATGCCTGGATGGCGACTATATTCTTTTCCGCGCCACTTTCGCGTTTGTACCAGGATGGAAATCCGGGGAGCGACAATTAGCACCCCAGACCGTCCGTTGTACCCGACGGGATCCACGCTTATTTGTCTGTTTCAAAGAGTGATAAATAAGATGTTGCTGAATAAAAACCGCTACTGGAACTGGAACTGAAATGAGGAAAGGAACTGGGAAAAGAGTTCAAAAAGGAAGGGGAAAATGTAGGGAAAATAAAGAATGTGCTCGAACGGGCCCTACCCCGCTGCCTACGTACCTCATCGAGAAAATGAGGATCCGAGTCGACGTACTTCGCCTAACTAAAGCGGGAACTCTGTTTGTGATTTTTTTATGGATTGAACCACTTATGTCTATGCTCAGGTGTTGCAGGCTCACCTTGAACGAGTGTGTTACCTTCTTGAAATGAGACAAGTCGAAGCAAGTTCTTGTTAAGAGTGAATGGGGTGAGAAAAGAATTCCCACAGCAAAAGACGTGTGCTTATGAACTGTCTTTTAAAAGAATTGTTTTGAGTTTGTTGTTTGTGAAACATTCTCATACTAAGACTTGTTCATCTTGGTAGATGCCTTACACCTCGCCCCGAAATGAGACATGTATAAGTAACCCATGGCAAAGTCTCCTAGCGTATGAGAAATCTCAACCTTAATTAGGTATTTTGTTTTTTTCTTTATGAGATGAGAGAGAGAGAGAGAGAGAGAGAGAGAGAGAGAGAAAATCGAATCAAGAAAAGGAAAAACTAAGGGAACTAAGACAAACCCTAAGTTATTTATTGCATGCAAAAGGAGATCCTAATGGTTTGTGTGGCTTTCTAATCCTAATGAGAAAAAAGGAAAAGAAAAGGAAGCTAGAGCTCAACTTACTTCCTAAGGAAGTTAAGTTGTTTCTAAAGAGGGATTAACACGAAGTTGAACAAACAAAGCACAAAGTGCTAAGACAACCACATTTTGAAAGCATAAAGAAAATAAAAGGAAGAAGTTGTGTGAACAAACTTACCTCAACCTCCCTGCAAAATAAAGGTTAGTAGGATATGGCTAAAATGATAAAAGGAAATAAGGTCAACTAGTACCACACATATCCTAATTCAACTATGGCCTAAAGTATACTAAATCCTAAGTCTAAGGACCCTAAAACTAGGCAAAGCCTAAATTCAGTAGCTACTATAGCTTCCTATTGCACAAACAACTACTAAATGCAATGCACAACACAAATAGCCTATTACAGCTACCAAACAACATGACAATAGGTGTAAAAAGACCTAAAACAGAATAATGCAACATGTTTTTACAGCTCCTGTCTCAAAAAAACAAGCCAGATTTTCATTATTTTCACAAAATGCAAAAACATGAGTTTAATGCATACAATGGAATGCAATGATCACGCAAGTTATGCAACAATATGGAATGGATCACTAACAACGGAATGCAAGATATCATCATACAATCAATGGATGCAAACTAGATGATTATATGGTTTTTACAAAATGCACTTTTTCCATTATGCAATTGATTTGACCAAAACATGAACGGACTTCAAATGTGACGCAAAACAGAAGTGTAAACATTTACTGACCTGCTATAACAGATGCTAAATCATGTAAACAATGATCCAACCATGCTATGGACATATATGTAACGCTTATGCTTAAAAATCAGAATCTAACGAAACGCACGTTGAAAGCTATCGAAACTCCGAATACTTGCACTAAACCAGCTCCTAAAAATTCCCTAAAATCATAATCTAAGGATCCATGATGATAAAAGAAGGAATGGTACACACACATGCAAGAAAACAACACCGAAATCCCAAATCAGCACAACGTTAACCGGTTAATGTAACACCCTTCTACCCCGAAGTAAAATATTTAGAGTAATATCAGAGTAACCACAAGAAGGGTATCACATATCTATCGAAAACATCAAACATACAATGTCTTGTCTCGTAACACGGGTTAATCAACATCAAGAAATAACATAAAAGCATTTTGTAGCGGAATTAAACTCCGTAGTTCAAAAATCATTAATATACTTCATGAACATAACATAATCCATCCATAATTCAACATCATAAAATAAGGGAAATTATTCTCAAATAAAATATAACTGAAAACAAACTTAATAACTCAAAAACCCATCTCGGTGTTACATGACACAGAGCAGGACACATTGACTCCAACCCACTCCCACGGTATAAATAAGGTACGCTCCGAGACTCTAAAAACTCCTCTTGCCGTGCAAAGCTATTCTTTATCATCTGCAAGTTACCCACGAAGGATGTAACATTTCCAAGAAGGCAGTGTGAGTAATTATAATTCATTATAATAATATAAGGATATGGAATACAAATAAATCACGTACAAACATATCATAACAACATCGACAACAAAATTCAGCAACAAACACAATCTCCAAAAACACATCCCTTACAAAGTGATGTCAACTATAATGAAATGCGTTATATGCATGTGGTACCAATTTCATCGTGAGATGGATACATGACCGTCAACGCTACACAAGGGAGTACACCGTAATCACCAAATCAGTTCAATCCACATAGTGGGATTAAAGCGGTCAAATAGGCTGAAGCCCCATCAAGAATGTCATGAAATGCAATGATGCGATTACACAATAAAAATTCATCGACAAATCATATGTGCATCATTCATTTCACATTCCAGCAATTCAAACATCAAATAATCATGTTTTATAATCAATGCATCAACAACCAATTCGACTACAAGAATCGGCATGAAAAGATAGTACAAACCATCAAAAATCACCAAAACAGACACCTGACACGGCCTACCGTGTCCTATGACACGGCCCATGTCAGAGGCCCACGCTCAAGTCATCAAAACACACAAAAAACTCATAACACAATGGTCTGACACGGGTGGCCATGTCGCGTGACACTGCCCGTGACAGGCACACTGGGACCAAAAATTGTTTTTCCCCAAAACCCGAAGGCTGACACGGGTGCCCGTGTTGGGTGACACAACCCGTGTCAGATAACCTGAAGCAAAAAAAACATTTTTCATCCTTTCCAGAAGGCTGACATGGGTGCCCTTGTTGTGTGAGATGGCCCGTGTTAGAGTGCGACAAAACCCCATTTTTCCCAAAACAATTTTCTGCTGCGTTTTGACTTCAAATATCACCAAATATAAGTTTTCTACAACATCTAAAAACACCAATTGTTCACAAAAACCACATATTAAACCACACACAACAGCCTATACCAATTAATTTCATCAAACAATACAATTTATCAAAAATCTTCAAGAACCTAATCTATTCCTAAACCAAACCCTATAAAATTACAATAGATTATGAAAACTCCCAATATCTTAGAGAAATCTGAAGATTGACACTCTTCTCCAAGATTCTTCGTAACTTCCTGAGTTTGAGCTTCCTCTCATTCCCCCTTTTCTTCAAAGCTCTTCTTCCCCAAAAACACGATAATGTCAGAAAATTGATCGTATTCCCTTCTTTGGATAAAATTATCCCAGTTTATGACTTTCCAATCATATCCTTACATTTTCCTCTTATTACCACCTTACCCTTTCTTAATATTTTATAATAATAATAAGAGCATAATAACACACTAATTATTTATATTATAAAAATACTATTTTTCTCCCAAAATCCTCCAAATTTACCCAAAACCTCCAATCCTTTCTAAATCAATTAAATAAATGAATAAATAATTAAATTTAGATTTCCGGGGCGTTATAGTTAACGCCCAGGGTTAACCGGTTAACCCTGGGTGTAAATCGGTTAACCCTGAACCAGAATTGAAAAACACTGAGGAAAAAAGAACTTCTAGCTATTAACTTACTTCTAAAATCTCCTAATACAGCCATTACCATACTAGCACGAAATTCCCACCTAAATACAACCTTCTAAAGCCTATTACCACTATGATCACCCTATGGTTCTAGCTACAAAAGATCAAACCAAATAAAGCATCAAAAAAGCGATAAAGTCGAAGAATGCCTTACGGTGAGATGAAGAGAAATAAATTAAAGCAAGAAGTAGTTTCAGATCCACCAACCTACAAAGTGGAGACTTGCTTTGGTGATTGTTGTTATATTGAAAAATGCACGAACAAAGAGAATACCAGAGGTTCCAAGCTTCGATCCGCGAGGGTGCAAAATAAATGCAATAGATGAGAATCTGAAACGCTTCCAAATGGTGAAATAAACACTGCGACTACAACGATTTCTTCGATAATCTGCTGAATCGGTGAAGATGATGAAGGCTAAGCTTACGATCTTTCAAATTTCGATGCGAAACTTGAATGATCTTGATTATGAAGCTTTGGTGAGTTTGGGAAAATGGAAAAAATGAGAGAATTTAGACAGTGGTAATGATGAATTTTTGTGAAGAAATGGCTAATCCTTGAAGAAAAATTGCTAAATCTTTTTTACTTGGTGAATAGGGTTTATATAGGCCTTAAGTTTGGAGTTAGGTTTAGGTTAAGGCACAAGGCTTGAATCCTAAGCTAAGGGTTTTTTGGGAATATTCCTAGAATATTCCTTGGCATATTCTTGGAATATTCCTTAGAATATTCTGGGAATATTCCTTGGGAAGAATGTGGAATGTTCTAGAGTTTGGTAGAAACACGAAGAAAAATGGTGAATGGAAAAGGGAGAGAGGCACCAACTGAATTTTGAAAATTTTCCCAAAATTCGCATGCGTTAACCGGTTAACCCCTGGTGTTAACCGGTTAATGGATGAAAATTTTTAATTTCCCTCATTTGGGTGGGAAACCATTAGAACACATCTCCACCGTCCGTTCCGATCCTGTTTTGACCTTGAGTTCTGATAGTTGATTTTGCCACTGAGTTAACCTCGATCACATGCCTTGTGCGCTAATCAATGATGCATGACTTACTTTATTTATTTTATTAATTTTTTATGCAATGTATGGAATTATGAATGCAATGCGATATGCTAAAAACTATGAAAATGAGAGGCAAATTTTGGGGTGTTACAGCTGCCCTTATTCAATCAACTATAGACTTGAATGGATGATAGCAATGGCTTTCAGACGTTCAAGGTATGGAGGGATTGAATACCCGAATAAACCGAAAAATTTGTACTCTGTAGGAAATGAAATATATTGGGAAAAATGTCATTCTTGGATGACAACTTAAAACACGAAACTGACCTTAGACATAATCAAAGGGATGAGCTCATCGTACTTAGATGATAACTCAAAAGGAAACGAGACCATCATACTTAGACGGAATAAAAAAGATGAGACCATTGTACTGAAATAGAATCAAAAGGAACGAGATCATTGTTCTTAAATGATAACCCGACACGAGACCGTTGTACTTAAACGGAACCGCGAAAAACGAGACCATCGTACTTAGATGAGACTCAGAAAGATGAGACCATTGTACTGAAATGGAATCAACAAAGGAACGGGGTCATTGTACTTAAATGATAACCCGGCACAAGACCATTGTACTTAAATGGAGACGTGAAAAACGAGACCATCGTACTTAGATGAGACTCGGAGAGATGAGACCATTGTATTGAAATGGAATCAACAAAGGAACGTGATCATTGTACTTAAATGATACCCGACACGAGGCCGTTGTACTGAAACGGAGACGCGAAAAACGAGACCATCGTACTTAGATGAGACTCAAAGAGATGAGACCATTGTACTGAAATGGAATCAACAAAGGGACGGGATGATTGTACTTAAATGATAACCCGACACGAGACCGTTGTACTTAAACGGAAACGAGAAAACAAGACCATTGTACTTAGATGGAGACTCGATTGGGGATAACAAAAGTGGATTGGTATGAGCAACAACATCGAGGAGGGAATTTGACATTCTTCCTGTGGGGAAACTTCAATTTGATTGAAGAAATGATGTTCCAGGCTTTTGTGCAAGGTACTCCAAAACTAGCTTATGCTTTATATACATATGTTTGAATTTTTCATGGCGTAATGCTCCATAATGATGGAAATACTATGCTTTTTAAGGATGCAAATGTAATGATGATTACTAGATACAAATACAAAGATGATCTCCTGGTAAGGAGATGATAGGCATCCTGACAGCTTGACTTGGGAGAAATAATCATTGCATTGATTTGATGAATCCCTGTGAGGAAAAGCAACTCTGCGGGGGATAGTGTCAATGAAACATTGGCTCTGACCTGCCACCTTTGCCAAAAATAAATTGGACTTTAAGATTGGAGAGAAAGACCCTATTGGTGATTAACTTGATTTAGGAGGTACGTTACCCGTTGAACTCTGTTGGGGAAGTGATATCCTTCTGACTCGGCTGGGGAATCAGATGTGTTGGTATTCCGCTGAGGAAGAAAACTGTTGGGGAATCCCTCAGATACACAATCTTCTACTTGGGGAAGAGATACCAATGAGGATTGGACTGTGGTTAAAAACTACACTGGGGGAAGATTGCGAACAATGTTTTGCAAGGAGGAAAATTATCGGACTTCTTGTTATCTTCACCACTGCTAGGGAACAAAGGATTCTTATGTACTACTAGAGATAAGAAGACTCTGGTGGGGAATACTTCTCTGTTGAAGGAGAGCTCTATACTTGGGGAGAACATCATCTGCCTCCTGTTGTCATGTTGGGGAAGAATTCAAATTCCAACTCTACTGGGGATGATGGAGAATATCAATGTGAATGCTTACTGCTGAAGATATGAGTTTTAGATCGCCTCTTGCTAAGGACAAGAGATGTAGATCTTCTTATGCTAGGATGAGAGATGTAAGGTGTCTCATGATGGGGATGAGTGAATATTGAGTGTCCCATATTGGGGATGAGAGATAACATCATCTCATGCTGGGGATACGAGATAATGATACCCTTCTGCTCGGGAAGTATTCTTCTCTTTGTTGATTCTCTGCTGGAGAATGGATGGTCTGATGAAACTTGTTGAGGAATTTTGCTTAATGATATGCTGAGGAAAGACTTCCTGAAGTTTTGTGCTGGGAATGGCTTTGCTTGCAACACCTGTACCTGCATGTTAATAAACACAACTGATAGTGCATGCAAAAAGGGAGTTAGTTTGGCCTGCATTCCCAAGGTTCATGGTCTGAATCACCATCTTGGTTGCTCAACAAAAGATTCTTGTCAAGTGCTTTTACTCTCATGCATGTATTATAAAGCATTCATGTATTCACAATGCAATATTTATCACAGTTTGTTGGACGTTTTTGCAATCAATCAATGGTGGATGAAAAACAATAACATATGAGAGCAAATTTGAACGAAATTGCACTTTTATTGATTGGAAAAATGGCCATGAATAGGCACTACACCAGGAAGCAATCCCTGGAAAGAGGAAATTGCACAAAAGGAAAATAAAATGTCCTAATGGAAATATGAAAGTCAGATCTCGTCAAGTTCCGACCCGGCTATGACTTGTATGTCCTCAAGACTCTCTGCATGCTTCGCTTTTGAGGAAGATGATTGAATTGATCCTTAACCTCGAGATTATCCTTGATTGCTGATGACGAGTCACAGGCCTCGCAGATCGCAGTTGTTCATTTTAGTCTCTCTTTTGCGTGGATCGCCCTTTCGAGTTTTCAATCCACCAGAATACCCTTTTTTGCCTGAGCTGTCCGATATAGCTTTTCAACTCAGCGAGTGTACATTTTTTCAAATATTTCCCTACCTTTTTCCCGAGCCTTTTATTCTGTTTTTGGCTCGCCGGGATGCCCTTTTTTTTTGCCAGGACTTTTATTCTGTTTTTGTCCAGCGGGTCTCTTTATACGAAGTATTTTCTAACTGCTTCTGCGTTGACAGGGGATTGGAAGTCTTCGCCATCCATGGTTGTTAATATTAAGGCTCCACCCGAGAATACCTTTTTAACCACGAGGACCTTCATAGTTGGGTGTCCATTTGCCCCTATGATCTGTTAGAGGAGGAAGGATCCTTTTCAGCACTAAGTCACCGGGTATGTACCATTGAGGGCGTACTTTCTGATCAAAAGCCCGTTTCATTCGTCGTTGATACAACTTTCCATGGCATACAACTGTTAAGCATTTCTCTTTAATGAGGCTCAACTGATTATACCTGGATCAGAGCCACTCAGCTTCGCCAAGCTTGATGTCCATCATTAATCTCAAAGATGGAATCTCGACATCAACTGGTAGGACTTCCTCCATACCGTACACAAGCAAGAACGGGGTTTCCCTGGTTGAGGTACGCACAGATGCTCGGTATCCATGCAATGCGAATGGAAACATATCATCCCAATATTTGTACGTCACAACCATCTTCTGTACAATATTTTTTATGTTTTTGTTGGCCGCCTCAACGGTGTCATTCATCTTCGGGCGATACGACGAAGAGTTGTGATGCTCGATCTTGAAATCCTATCACAGGTCTGCCATCATCTTATTGTTGAGATTAGAACCATTGTCAGTAATGATTATTTCAGGAATCCCATATCGGCAGATGATATCCCTCTTGATGAACCGGGCTACCACTTGTTTGGTGACATTGGCATAGGACGCCGCTTCGACCCACTTCGTGAAGTAGTCTTTAGCAACTAGGATGAAGTGGTGACCATTAGAAGTACTTGGCTCGATCTTTCCAATCATATCAATTCCCCACATGGCGAAGGGCCAAGGTGAAGACATGACACTCAATGGATTTGGAGGCACATGCACCTTATCAGCATAAATTTGGCACTTGTGACACTTGCGGGAGTATTTCCAGCAATCGGATTCCATGGCGATCCAGTAATACCCGACCTTAGAAGTTTATTTTCCATAGCATGTTCTCCATCATGGGTACCAAAGGAGCCCTCGTGAGCTTCTTGCATCAACATGTCTTCTTAGTGTCTATCCACGCATCTACGCAAGACCATGTCGAAGTTCCGTTTATAGAGAAAACCATCCTGGTTTAAGAAGAACCTACCTGCCAACCTCCTAAGGGTCTTCTTGTCTTTGTTGAATATCGTGGTACCATGGTTTGTCATCATCAGCCCCGTCAACTTCAAACACATATGCTGGTCTATCAAGACGAGACACATCGATTTTAGGCACATAGTTCTCTTGGTGAACCTTGAGCATGGATCGTGCAATGTAGTTTAACCTCCCTAAGAAGTCACGCAATTCTTTCTTAGTTCTCGGCTCAGGCATCTCCTGAATTGCTTTCACCTTCGCAGGGTCGACCTCAATCCCCATTTAACTGACAATAAAGCCCAACAGCTTTCCAGAACGCACCCCGAATGTGCACTTGTTCGGGTTCAATCTCAATCTGAACTTTCAAAGCCTGTCAAAAAGCTTGGCTAGGTTTACTAAATGTTCTTCTTTTGTCTGTGACTTTGCAATCATATCATTAACATAGACCTCGATCTCATGATGAATCATGTCATGGAATAGAGTCACAATTGCCTGTTGGTATCACCACACAAAAAAGTGTAAATTATGGCGATTAATTCAAAAAAATTATGGCGGTTTGAACCGACACAATTTACAATTACGACGTTTATGAAAACGCCATAAATTTGGCTGCCACAAGGAAAATATCGGCGATTTGTAATTAATCGCCGTGCAAACCGCCATAATTTACACAGTATAAAATGGCGGTTTTTCAATTGAATATACTGGCGGTTTCAAACGCCGTATTTTGCACAAAATTAACAAATATCTTCAAATTTTAAGTCGGTTAAAACCGTCCTAATTTGCTTATGATATTAGCCAAACCAACATTACATAAACCGTCACAATTTTCAAATTAATTTGAAAATTCTATAAATTTAAATTTTTTGTCGCAATTTAACACCAACACTAAAAAATAAATTAAAATATTTATTATAAATTTACATTTATCTATTCTTGTAAAAAATTATAAAAAAACATATAATTAGGATCATATTTAAAATATCTATAAAAAGCATCTATAAAGAATTTACATTTATATATTTATGTATTGCATTAAGAAATTAATACCTATAAAAAATTTAAATTTACTAATTGATTAACTCTCCAACGTTAGTTCAGGACTTGTGATTCTTTTAGAAATTAAAATCATATTTAAGGAAACCACGTTTGTAATTCCTGAATATGGATCCAGTGGCAATATATAATTAGGGAACTATTTTTATGTACCGTCGGTGTAGACATCAAGTTCGTAACATCCATCCCATGAATTGCTCTCCACCCAATTGACACAATTGAACAAAACGGAAGTTCCTTTATAACATGCATTAGTTGAATCAACACCAACACCTTCAATGTCAGTATTTCCAAATTTCTATTTGTTATAGACAAATAGATAAAAATGTATTGTATTAGAAATATATGTAAACAAATAGTTAATCGTCAGTATTTCCAAATTTCTATTTGTATAGACAAATAGATAAAAATGTATTGTATTAGAAATATATGTAAACAAATAGTTAATCAAGAAATTTATATAACAAACATAACCAATCCTAATCGGATTATTAACACTATCAATCATTACTTATTAACTTTACATGAAAATATTCATTGATCACTACTATTATGGTAATAGAATCAGTACAAATAGAGCACACACCACAACTAATTATATGTCTATTTAGTTGTGAGATCTGTTTGGTATACTCAAAATGCAAATAGTATTTAGACAGTGAAAGTATATCTCAAAAATCTGCCATCAAGAATGACTAGATGGATTTGATTTGGTCTATCACAATCTCAATGCCTACTTCCAAACTACCAAACTGCAAGATGCAATAATTAACCGTCAAAAGATAAGATTAAGAAAATGGTAAGGGTCAAACAATTAATAGCAGAACATAAAATAAACAAAAATAAAAAATAACTTATAATTATTATAGAGAAATTAAAAATTAAAAATAAAATTGATTAAAATAATTTTTTTTTACATTTTAATTATTAATTATAAGTGAATTGACCCGTACACAAAAACTTAATTAACATTAAAGTAACCATTTAAACTTTAAACATTAAAGAGAAGGTGATAGAATGGGGATGAGCAACTACTACCAACTAGGGTTTACCAAATGGATAAGCATAAAACTATAGAGAAAATAAAAGTGCAGACTTTTCTTAATTACCATTCAAGAGAGGTAAAGTCTTAAATACAACATAATATGGGTTGGGTCAACAGTCCCCAAAGGCCCAAAAAGATAAAACAATTCTAATAAGAAAATAACTTAATTAATTTAATACATAATCATTAAAATGGCTGGGTTTCTTTGGAATTCGTTTGGACTTTCTATCACTACTGTCCGGCCCAATAACAACCTTGTCCTCAAGGTTGGGAGTAATGTTGGAGCGGGTTGGCCTAAAAGCTGAGGCCCAATTAGTTGAAGGAGAGGAGGCATGCGGATGACTAGGGGAAGAGAAAATTGGGGAAGTGGGTGAGGTAGATGCATGCGGGCCAGCTGTATTGGAGGATGAGGCCTTGGGAACACGTGGCCCGTTGTGGAGAGGAGGTGTGGCAAGTGGGCTGGTGAGAGGTGATGCATGCGTGCCAGGTGTGGGGGAGGGGACTACCTTGGAAACACGCGGCCAGCTGGGAGGGAAAGAGTTTGCATGTAAAGTTGTGCTGTCACGTGAAGAAAGGTGAGGAACGTTGGGAAGCTTGGACGATCCAGATTGTAGGAGAGAGGAATCCAAGGCATCTGATGGTGGGAGATGAATTGGCGTGTTGGAAATAGGAATTGGGTAAGACTTTTTGAATGTACTTCCCAAGGCATGAGAAGACTGAACAATGAGATCTACTTTTTCTATAGACTTCTCATTTGAAGTGATATTGTCTTTCGGAAAACCCAAAGAGTTTTCACTTCTTTCTAACAATTCTTCACTTCTTCTTTTTTTAACATTTCTCATCCTTTGTTGTTCATGTCTTTCTTCGACCTCTGACTGAGCTACATTCGGTTCAAGCTCCTGTGTAGCAGCCTCCAAGGAAGTTGAGTCAAGAATCTCTTCCGCATGCAAGTTATCTAAGGAAGGCGGAATAGGACGATAGTGAGCCGAAGGATCTTCGCCATGGTATTGCTTGAGCTGAGAAACATGTATTACGGGATGTATCTTTGATGAAGAGGGAAGCTCTAATTCGTAAGCAACCTGACCAATACGACGGCGAACTCGAAACGGACCAAAGTAACGTTTGTAGAGTTTTTGTGATCGGCGCCGGTGAACCGAGAGTTGCCTGTAAGGTTGAAGACGAAGGAGGACCAGATCTCCTATGGAAAAGGTACAGTCACGACGGCTCTTGTTGCTCTGTTCTACCATTCGTTCTCTTGCTCTGTTCAAATTATTTTTCAAAGTACTCAGTATTTCTTGTCTTTGGAGCAGGTTAATGTTGAGATCTGGAACAGTGGTAAGTCCCTGTTTGTACTGAGGAAAAGAAGGTGGTTCACGACCGTACAGAGCCTCAAACGGAGACATCTTGGTAGAAGAGTGATATGCCGTGTTGTGCCAGTATTCGGCTAAGTGTAAGTACTTGAACCATTGGCTGGGATTCTCACTTGTGAAGCATCTTAGATAAGCCTCTATACATCTATTTGTAACCTCTGTTTGGCCGTCCGTTTCAGGATGATAAGCGGAACTAAACTTCAAGGTGGTGCCTTGAACGCGGAATAACTCTTTCCAGAAGGAGCTTAGGAAAAGTGGATCACGATCTGAAACGATAGAGCTTGGAATTCCATGCAAACGGCAAATTTCAGTGGAAAAACGACGTGCGAGATCTCTGGCTGTAAAGTGTGTGGGTAAAGCCAGAAGATGCACATACTTTGTCAAACGGTCACAAATGACCCAGATCGTTGTGTGACCGAAAGAAGAGGGCAGGTGAGTAATAAAATCCATTGAGAGGTCATCCCAAACCTTTGTCGGTATTTCGAGTGGTTGTAACAGGCCCTGTTTTTTTTTTGGAATGTATTTGTTGTGCTGACAGGTTTGGCAATATTTGACAAAAGTATCAACATCTTTGTAGATACCTGGCCATAGAAAGGAAGCAGATACTCGAGCTAAAGTTGGTTGAACTCCTGAATGGCCCACTGACGGGGTGGCATGAAATTCCTGTATGATGGAGTGTCGTAGTTCCTTGACATCAGGTATAAAAATTTTGTCTTTGTAGTGTAGAATGCCATTTCTGAACTGAAACAAATACTGCCTGTCTGACTCTGAATTTGCCTTTGTTACGAGGAGTCGGCCCTCTGGTGTGTCTCGATAGAATTCTGTGAGTTGAGATATGAGAAGCGGAACGGGAGAGGAAATGGAGAGCAGGACTGATGTGTCCTCTTGTTCAATGCGACTTAGCGCATCAGCCACTTGATTATGCTTGCCAGGTTTGTAGAATATATCAAACTGAAATCCTTGTAACTTTGCTGCCCATTTTTGTTGCTCGGGTGTTTGTATAGTTTGGACCAGTAGATTTTTTAAACTTTTCTGGTCAGTGTAGATGTGAAAATGCCTCCCTATCAAATACTGACGCCACTTTTTAATTGATTCAGTTATTGCGTACATCTCGCGCACGTACACGGAGGAAGCCTGCATCCTAGTGCATAACTTTTTGCTGAAGAAAGCCAATGGGTGTCCTTGCTGTGAAAGAACGGCACCAATTGCAAAAGCGGAAGCATCGGTTTCAAGAATGAAGGTCTTGGAGAAATCGGGCAAGGACAAGATAGGAGTTTCTGTCATTTTTTGTTTTAACTTTGTAAAGGCTGCTTCGGCAGATGTACTCCATGTAAATTTAGTGGAACGAAGTAAATCGGTGAGAGGAGCGGCGAGAGAGGCGTAGTGACGTACAAAGCGTCGATAAAAGCCCGTGAGGCCTAAGAAACCCCTGAGAGTCGTGAGTGATCGTGGTCTCGGCCAGTCTATAATTGCCTGAATCTTCGCAGGATCTGGGGTAACACCATCACTAGAAATAATGTGACCTAAATAATCAACAGTAGGAACAGCAAACAGACATTTGGATAGTTTGGCATAAAATTGATGAGATGAAAGTAAATCTAAAATCAAGGTTAAATGAGAAGCATGATCTGATAGGCAAGAACTATATATCAAAATGTCATCAAAAAAAACTAAAACAAACCGTCGTAGAAAAGGCCTTAATAAATCATTCATTGCAGACTGAAATGAACTAGGAGCGTTAGTTAGCCCAAAGGGCATTACTAGGAACTCATAATGACCATCGAAAGTTCTGAAAGCAGTTTTATGCGTATCCTCTGGCGTAACTCTAATTTGGTGGTATCCAGATCGAAGATCGATCTTAGAAAAAATAGTTGCTGATCCCAATTCATCAAAAATTTCATCTATGGTAGGAATAGGAAAACGATCGCGTACTGTAACAGCGTTTAGGGCGCGGTAATCAACACAAAATCGCCAACTACCATCTTTCTTGCGAACTAGAAGAACTGGTGAGGAATAAGGACTGTTGCTGGGTTTTATGATACCCTCATTGAGCATGTCTTGTATAAGTGATGTCATGGTGTCTTTTTGGGAATGGGGATATCGATATGGTTTGACGTTAATGGGAGGAGTGTTAGGTAAAATGGGTATATGGTGGTCGTGGGGTCGAGAAGGTGGAAGACCTTGTGGTTTCTGAAAAACAGAAGCAAAAGATTTGAGGATGGAGGATATTTGGTTGGGGATAGAGTTTGGTAATGAGTCTATTGGGTTAATGGTTAAGTTATGAGTGTTTTTTTGTAGGGAGGTGGGTTGGTAAAGTAGTAGGTGAATTGAAGCAATGGAATCAGTATGAATCAGGTGGCAAAGTTGGTTATATGAAGAGGCTGAAGGGAGGGTTTTTGGGTCACCTGTGATTGTAATTTCATTGTTGTGGTGGGTGAAGGAAAGTTTAGGGATTGAGAAATCTGCCATAAGTGGGCCAAGGGTTCTTAACCATTCCATGCCAAGGACTACGTCAGCACCCTCAATTGGAAGCAAATGAAATGGAATAGAGAATAGGTTGTTTTGGAGGGTGATAGGAACTTGAGAGCACAGACCGGAACAGTTTAATTTGGAACCATTTCCTACCATAACGGAAAAATTTGGGATTGGGGTAGTAGGAAGTTTTAGGTGTTGGGCAATGCGGGGTTGGAGGATATTATGTGTGCTACCTGTATCGATCAAAATTGTGACTGGTAGACCATGAATAAGTCCATTAAATTTGAGGGTTTTAGGAGATAGTTGACCGCATGCAGCTTGTGGGGATAATTGGAAGTATGTTTCGAAAGTGTCTGAATTTTCGCTAGGCTCTACTTCAGCTAAAGGGTGGTCGCTGATTGATGATTCTTCCTCATCAACTAATAATAGTAGGAATTTTCCAGCAGTACATTTGTGACCAGGAATGAATTTATCATCACAATTGAAGCATAAGCCTTGGGCACGGCGTTCCTGTAGTTGAGCATTTGAGAGGCGTCGGATAGGTAATTTTGTGGTTTGTGTTGAAGGGATGTAAGGCTTAGGTGGGGCAGCGATGGTAGGATTCGACGTTTGAGAGTTAGTGGGCTTTGTATATGTGTTAGGGAAAGGTTTATGATATTTAGGTTTGGCTTCACGTAGCTTGGATTCGATGAGTTTAGAAAGGCCTATAGCTTGTGAGATTGATGTGGGTTTGTGGATGGCAAGTTCATTTTGGATCTCGGGAATTAATCCAGAAATGTAACAATTCAGCACAGCCTCATGTGATAAACCAATAACTTGGTTACCCAATTTTTCAAATGCAGCTTGATACTCCACAACAGAATTTGTTTGCTTAAGTTTAAATAATTCTGCTTGATGATTTGCAAACGTAGAAGGGCCGAAACGCAACTCTAAAGCTTTCGTGAAAGAGGCCCAATCTGTTAGGAATTGATTGTGGTGCATCCATTTAAACCATGCTAACGCTTCTCCCTTCATATAGAAAGACATCATGCATAATCTATTTTCAGGGGGTAAATTATAAAAACTAAAGAACTGATCTGCTTGGAATAGCCACTCCAAAGGGTTGGAGCCATCAAATAAAGCAAGTTCCAACTTAGGTGTTCTGAAGGGGGGTAAAGGGGGCATCTGGTTGTAGGGTGTTTGGGGTAAAAATGGTTGTGTAAATGCTGCAGGTGGAATATACATAGATGCAGAATGTGAGTAGGTAGGGTAAAATGTGGGAATCTGTGTTGTTGGGGTGTGTGTGTAAGAAGGGATATTTGGTGGGTATGGGGGAAGTGTTGTAGTAGCAGAATAACGTACTGGGGTTTGTGTGGGTGAAAGAACAGCAGAAATGGGTGAGGTTAGCATAGGCATGGAAAAATTAGCAGTTGTACCTGAAGAAGATGCAGTTGTGTGAGCAGTCTGCATCACAGCTGTGGTTGTTTGTTGTAACAGCAGCTTGTTTAAAGTAGCCATGACCGATTCATAGCGAGAATCCTCTATTTTCCGTTCCTTTTCCAGTCTGCTGTTGATAAGACCTAGATTCTGCTGTGTTTTTTCTAGATCTGAACGAACAATATCAAAACGTTCATCTAGATCAGAATGTATTTGATTGACAGCATTATCAATATGAAGGTGTGAGGTTTGGACAGCTTGAATTTCTTGAGGAGTGGGCTGTGGGGGTTTGGGAGGGGCCATGAGAGCAAGATGAAAGCACCAATGATAGAATGGGGATGAGCAACTACTACCAACTAGGGTTTACCAAATGGATAAGCATAAAACTATAGAGAAAATAAAAGTGCAGACTTTTCTTAATTACCATTCAAGAGAGGTAAAGTCTTAAATACAACATAATATGGGCTGGGTCAACAGTCCCCAAAGGCCCAAAAAGATAAAACAATTCTAATAAGAAAATAACTTAATTAATTTAATACATAATCATTAAAATGGCTGGGTTTCTTTGGAATTCGTTTGGACTTTCTATCAGAAGGTTAGGAAAATGAGTAAAAAAATTATACTAGTCTATTAAAAAAATGTGGAAATTGAGAGATTTTAATTCCAGAATCAAATTATTTATAAAATAAATCTATTAAAAAATTGTAATGAAAATTTAAAACTATAATAAACCAATATATATAAGTTAATGTATCTAATCAAATATTGTTGGGATACAATTTTTTAATAGATTTATTTTATAAATAATTTGTAATGAAAATTTGTAATAAAAATTTGTAATGAAAATTTGTAATATAAAAATTGTAATGAAAATTTAAAATTATCCCTTGTCTCAGTACTTATTTCATTCTCCATTCTGAAGGTCTCTCAACACTTATTAAACAAGCTGAATTTAGGGGGATATCCACAACATCAAATTTTTCGTTAGAATGCTCTAATCATACCCATCTTCTATTTGTTGATGAATACTTCTATTTCTTTAGAGATGATGTGAATGAAGAAACAATTGAAACATGTTCTTGTCATTTGTAAAGAAGCCTCTCAACAAGCCATTAATCTAAAAAAATCTAATTTCTTTTAGCAAAAATGCCACTCATAAATAACAAGAACATGGTAGCTATCAATTATTCTATGAGTTCAACAGCTAATTATATGTCTATTTAGTTGTGAGATCTGTTTGGTATACTCAAAATGTAAATAGTACTTAGACAGTGAAAGTATACCTCAAAGATCTGCCATCAAGAATGACTAGATGGATTTGATAGTACTTAGACAGTGAAAGTATACCTCAAAGATCTGCCGTTAAGAATGACTAGATGGATTTGATTTTGTCTATCAAAATCTCACTGCCTACTTCCAAACTACCAAACTGCAAGATGCAATTATTAACCGTCAAAAGATAAGATTAAGAAAATGGTAAGGGTCAAATAATTAAGCCACTCAAATTCACAATGTAGCAAATCAATCTCTTAAGTTAAAGAACACCAATTAATTTAGCCCTTCTACCAAACTATCTCTTTAGAAAACATCCATCAAAACTAATGTAAGATCAACATATTTACTTTA
This sequence comes from Lathyrus aphaca, assembly GCA_963966055.1. Classification (NCBI taxonomy): domain Eukaryota; kingdom Viridiplantae; phylum Streptophyta; class Magnoliopsida; order Fabales; family Fabaceae; genus Lathyrus; species Lathyrus aphaca. The sequence goes on from OZ014520.1 coordinate 388,457,757, forward strand.
ACAATCTCTTGCTACATCTAGACAAAAAACGAACCAATAAAATTATGGTGTTAAATTTTTTTTATTTCAATAAAAGAAATAATATTGTTCAAGCTTTTGCTGGACATGAACACAAACAAAGATAATATTAAGATGCTATAGCAATAACTGATTAAATTTACACCTTTTGTTATATACATTTATATGTGAAGGTGAACATAATCCCAAACTTATATGCAAAATCAACAACCAGATTTCTAATTAAAAAGTTCATATTACCATTATGTTGGATGCGAATATTGATGGTGATGTCACAACAAATTGGGTCCTTTACAACAATATCACACCTAATTGGGTCGGCTACGACGATATGAATATTAAAGCCGATGTCGCATACTGAAATCTGATATTCAAATATGAGAAGAGATAAAATTAATAAAACTAAAGTTAAAACAAATAATAGAAAAATAAAACCATTCTAACCTAAACAGTAATAGAAAAGAAATCAGATACATAATGCACTTGTAATGAGTCCAAAAAAAATGAGCAGAATGTTACTTTTGTTATCTTACCTCATCGACATCAATGTTGTTATACCGGGCTGCACCTTCCCACTAAATAAAATTTCAGTGGAAGCATCAGATTTGAAACCTCCTATGATGCTTATATAAATATTTTATTTCTTCTGTTTTGATAGGATATGTAAATTGATTCCTCAAAGTCGACATTACAATCACTACAAGAAACTCCTTCTGAGAGCTTCCTCACCTTCTGTTTTTCTCTTTCATATAGGACCTACATATTAAGTTCCATGTCAATTGAAAATGTACATACAAGAGAAAGCTATATACTATAAGTCATTGGATAGAAACCGTAAACAACTTTATGGCCAAGTTTCAGTTGCCTATATTTTACTATATTTTAATATATGATAAAAAATAAAGCCTCATTGAATAATGTTTTAATGCATAAACCATTGCAATTGACTCAAAAAACTTCAAATACAATCAACACATACAACCTCTATTTTGTATCATAAATCCACAAATCTATAAAACTCGTTCAACAATAACAAATAAAAACGATTAAATTAACCTAAATAACAATACAATTTCCTCACAAATATCTAACAATAATTCATGTTTATCAATTAACATGCTTGGAATAATTTAAAACGAATATTACTAAAAAAAGTTAATCATAATCTTAATTGTTATTTAAGAAATTCATGACAATATGTTGCAGCTAAAAACACATGCAATGATTCAAAAAAATAGAGAGAGATAGATGCAAAAAGGATAGAAAGGGGGTGATACCTGATGATGAAAAGTGAATTAGCATTGTCAACAAACGTTGGCACCGTAGTACTCACATGATCCTTTGCCAACTCATCAATGAAAACTATAAAAAAAGAACCAAGTTAACCACAAAACATTGATAGCCTCTAGGAAAGCCAATTATACTTCATTGAGTCTATAAATTTTGAGATTTACCATTCTTACAATGGCATGAATCCAAAGCTTCAACTAAAGGAAAATATCAACAAAACTACTTCAAGAAAGTGAGTAACAACGTGATATGTTCAATATATCTTAAATCTACGAAATTCATAACTAAAGCAAACTGAAGTATCAAAGAGTTACAATATCAAAATATGAAACCCTAATCAAATAAATGTAAGAAATTGAAGCTCACTACAATTCATATATAGAAGAGACGTTCACCATGGAAGAGTCAAACAACTAATTCCAGTCTAGAAATTGAACTAAATAGGAGCCAAAGTGCAAATTTGGGCGAAACAATACCCTAACTTTCCCCTTTTCAATTTCATGGAGAAAGCGAGCTTCATTCTAGAGAAGACGAGCAATTCTGAAATTTGGCTTTCAAGGATAACGATATTTGAATACAATGATTCGAAATTTGAGTGAAAGTTAACCCATGTAAGTTTCTTGATCAACTTGAGAGAAAAATCTAAGTTTGTTTTGAGAGAGAGGAGGAAGTGATAGAAAAGTTGAGCGAAAAAATGGGTGAAGTGTTTTACTCTTTCTTTTTATAAAATAAATATAAAATAATATAATTATTAATAATAATATAAAATTATAGCTTTAGTGACGGTAAACAATTGTCTGTAGTTAAAAACTTTTAAGGGGCCGGAGGTGTAGGAAAAATTTCTTGTAGTGATAAGTAAATTATGGCGTTTGAAACCTCCATTTCGTTACTAAAATTGGGGCATTTGTAAGACTGTAAATTATGGCGTTTGAAACCGCCCTTTCTTTACTAAAATTGGCGCGTTTGGTAAAACCGTCGTAATCAGATGCAAATTGTGGAGGTTTTTACTAAACGTCATAATTTACGCGTTTTTTTTTAGTGTATGTTGCCCCAACATTTTTCAAACCGAACGACATTACTTTGTAACAGAAGGTTCCCCATGGGGTAATGAAAGTAGTCTTCTCCATGTCATCTGGCGACATCTTGATTTTATTGTAGCCTGAAAAACCATCCATGAAGGAAAACACAGAGAATTGGGTTGTGTTGTCAACTAGCACGTCAACATGTGGCAGCGAAAAGTCATCTTTGGGGCTCACCCGATTCAAGTCTCGATAGTCCACACACATTCTGACCTTGCCATCCTTTTTAGGAACGGGTACAATACTTGCAACCCACAAAGGATAACTTGTCACCGCTAGGAATCCGACATTAAACTGCTTTTGCACCTCTTCCTTGATTTTGATAGTCATATCAGGTCGAGTTCTTCTCAGATTCTGCTTCACCGGCGGGCAGTCTTCTCTAAGTGACAACTTGTCCACTATGATTTCGGTGTCCAACCCTGGCATATCCTGGTAAGACCAGGCAAAGACGTCAACATATTCTCCGAGCATGGAAACCAAACGAATCTTTACAGATTCTTCTAGTGCAGCCACAATCTTGACTTCTTTTTTTTCCTCTTTAGTACCCAGGTTCACCACTTCAATGGCCTCTTCATGCGGCTGAATCACTCTCTCCTCCTACTTGAGCATTCTGGCTAATTCTTCGGGTAATTCACAATCTTCTTCTCCTTCCTCGCCGGCTAGGTAAATTGGATTGTCAAAGTCATATTGAGCCATAGAAAGATCGTCACTGATGAGACCCGATGGGGTACATCTGCATGAATGATGATTCATGCTAGATTTAGAAATGGTGGGTGACATGGAAAAACATTGCCATTAATTTTTTAAAACAAAAATAAATGAAAGACAAGGAAAACCATGAATGAATGCCAAGAACTTCCACTTTATTAATGATTGTTATTGCATTATGAAGTAATGAACCCTCACAATGAGCTATTATGCCCCGGGCAAGGCATAAAGCTTTCATACAAAAGAATAGAAACACAGAACTATTACTCTTGTGGTTGAGTGACAAAGACGATTGCTTCGGCTAACCAATTGTTGAGTTACAAACCCGGGACACACGGCTTTATCCACTCGTCCAGTTCATAATCATTATCAACTGTTTCATCCTGCACTGCACAGATGTTGCCATGATCAACCCATCTTGTACTCGTGAAAGTAATCGGGCCTTTCCGACCTCTAGCACTCTGACTTGGGATTGACTGGCCAGGATTATAGCCAATCCCAAACATATCCTTCTTCTCTGGGACTTCAATCATTTTTCCCCAGCCCTCATTCGTACCTATTCCACAACCTCCAAGGCCTATTTGTAGGATGAGATGGACACCCCTTCTTCTTATCCTCTGACAAGGCAGCTGATGACGATGTACCCTCGGTTCTGACTAGCTCGAAGGCTTGACAAGGAGTCTCAACAATTTCCCTGTCCATCTCTACATACTTGAATGAAGAGAGGTGGCTGATGAAAATGCCTTCTTCGTCGCACACTGTAACGATTTGTCCTTCCCAGACGAATTTGAGCTTCTGGTGAAGGGTTGAAGACACAACCCCTAATGCATGTATCCAGGGTCGTCCCAGCAAACAGCTATACGCTGGTTGGATATCCATAGCATAAAAGGTAGTATTGAAAACCCGTTGTCCTACCTTAATTGGTAGTTCCACTTCTCCAAAGACAAACCTTTTGGAGCTATCGAGCGCCTGGATCGCCAAGTCGTTGGGTCTGAGCACTACCCCGTCATAGTCCAACTTAATCAATGCTTTCTTTGTAAGTACGTTCAAGGATGATCTTGTCTCCATAAGTACATGAGAGAGCACAAATCCTTTACATTCCATAGAAATGTGTAGAGCTCGATTGTGGATGCGTCCTTAGTGGTTAGGTCCATATCTGTAAACCCTAAACCATGGCTGGCGTTCACACTTGACACCACCGTCTCAAGATGGTTTACTGATATGTCTTGTGGCATGTAGGCATTGTTCAAATCCTCAATAGAGCTTTCATGTATGAGTCTGAACACATCAACAAGGAAAAGATTGAAATCTTGGAGGGAGTTTGCTGCAAGTGATCAATTATTTTGTAATCTCTCTTTTTAATGATTCTCAGAAATTCCTTCGCTTCTTTGTCGAAAGTGACGTCAGGATCCGGAGTCGGCACCGGAGCATCATTTGTCACAAGATGCTTGCCCCTGGCTTTGGCTGGATCCTCTTCATTATCCCTTGGTTGCACCACACTATTTCTTAGCGTTTCCGGCGCAAATAATCTCCCACACCTTGTGAACCCTCCAACTCCAACCTTTTCAACTTGGTGCTTAGCTGAGCTGGAAGAGGTCACTTCATGCTTTTGACCATTACACTAAACTTTTACCCCATAGTACCATGGGATGGCTTTTTCGCTTTTGTACGGAATTGGTCCAGGAGTGGTAAATGTCACAGGTGCCACTTTTGCTGGTGTCGGGATCTGTGCTGAATTATAGTAGATAATCAATGTTGAGAATTCATCTTCCTTCTTAATTCTATCAAATTGAATACTTTCCTCATCAATCATTCTTTGTATCCCTGATCTCAATCGGTTGCAACCATCAATAGAAGTTTCACAATCTGAAAAGCCCTCTTTGCAACCAGAAAATATATTCTTCTTGGCCAGAAAAACTTTCACCGCTAATAATGAAGTTTTCAACGCATTGACATCATATATCAGATTCAAACCCTCACCATTATCAATAGCTCCTACGGTTCTCCCATGCAGAGGCATGGGGTTTTGCAACATGTTTGGTGTTGGAGCGAAATTGATTGCCTTGGAGTCTATCAGGTCTTGAACGACATGTTTCAAAGCCTTGCAATTTTCAGTACTATGGCCCGGAGCTCCGGAATAGAACTCGCAATGGGCGTTAGCATCGTAGCCCTCAGGAATCTACCCCAGTTACGAAGGCTGCAAGGTTCTCAACTGAAGAAGGTTTTGCAAAATCTGGGAATAAGACATTGGAGGCGTCTCAAGATACATATCCTTTAGTCTGGGAGGATAGTATTGACGAGAAGCTCTCTGTGGCTGGTAGTTCTGCTGACGTTGTTGCTTCGGTTGCTGAACCTGTTGTTGATTTGTGGGAGCAGAAATGGTAACAGGAGATGCCTGATGATAGGAGTTCTGATTTCCCCTCTTCCTTTGGGTGTAAAAAGCCCCAACTTCACCTTCTCTTCTCTTCACAAAAGGTTTCTTGACTCCAGAGGTCGACGCTCCGTTATTCTGAATTTTCTCCTGCTTCATCCAACTTTCAATTCTCTCATCAGTTAGGATGATATCAGAAAAGCCGCTAGATGAACAACCTTCTAATCTTTTCATGAAGTGCTCAGGGAGGGTATCCATAAAAAGGTCAACCATTTCTCTCTCCAGCAGTGGTGGTTGAACTCTAGATGCGACTTCCTGCCACCTCTATGCATATTCCTTGAAGCTTTCGGAGTTCTTTTGAGACAAACTTTGCAGTTGGGTCTGACTTTGATCCATATCGATATTATATTGGTATTGCTTGAGGAAAGCCTCCCTAAGCTCTTTCCAATTGCGAACAATGGTCCTCTCCAATTTTATGTACCATTCCAGTGAGCCTCCAGACAGGCTGTCTTGGAAATAGTACATCCAAAGCTTCTCATCTTTGGTATACGCATCAATCTTGCAGTAAAAAGCTTGCAGGTGAGTTTTGGGGAAAGAATTGTCGTTGTATTTATCGAAACCTAGAGGCTTAAACTTTGGAGGAATAATCACCCCTTGAACCAGGCTCATGTCAAAAACATCAATGCCTAGAGTATCCCTACATTCCAAAGCCCTAACTTTCTCAGCCAGCATCTGAAAGTCTTGGGAATTACCACATGTGCCAAAGCCCATGTCTTCATTAACCAAGGTGAATTGATCTTCTTGACGATCTTCCACATGAAAAGGAATAAGGCCGCCACCCTCTGGAGTTGGAGTTCTATTACCCCTATTGTTGTTGATTGTATTTTCCTGAGCATCCAAAGTGACAACTTGAGGGTCTGCCTGTGGTGGATCAAGTCTGAGAACAACAACTCTTAGCTCTTGCTACCCCTGGGTGATGCCCTGCATCATGGTCATAAACTCAACCATCCTAGTGCAAAGCTCATTCAGTTCAGTCTATACGGTGTCCATGATGTTTCTCTGCTTGCGGCGAGTAGCGTAACGGTGCAGAGGAGTGTCATGTCGGAGAAGACGGCTCTTTGCGACTCTCGCAATCTTTCCTGAATAAACAGATAAGTTAAGAAATCCGGATAACCTGCAAAAGAAGAAAAAATGCAAATGATATGAATGCATGCAATGTTGTGTTCTTTTCATTCTCAAGGTTTTTTTATGTTCCCGTTCCGATATTGAGAAAAATCAGATAGCCTTTGAAAATTCATACTTTGGGGAAGAAGACCCCACATGAAGCTCAGATCATATAATTGTTGGAGAACTGGTGCTTAGAACCCCGTGTTGGTGTCAGGATAACAACTAGAGATTCAAACCATGCCAAATATCATAAACTAAAATCTGTAGATGAAAATTCCCCGAAGGGTGCCAATTCATACAGTAAGAGAAAATAGCAAAGCGTAAAAGGGGAATCCCACAACAGGCATGTGGGTGATCCTGGTACAAGAAAATGAAACTAAGCCCTAGGAAGCTTCATGTCCTTTAGCCTCCAGCTGAGACACTTGACCACCTGGAACAACTGAGCTATGTCTGGATGACTTGGATCCTGGATGAGCTTCTGAATAAAGAGATCCCTCTGATCAAAGGAATCATGCAATTCATTGATCTGTTGCAGGAACACCTCTTCGTTCTCTTTTCTAGGACTTAGCTCAGCTTTAACTTTCTTGACATCGGCCTGGAGTTTCAAATCTTCTACCTCTTTCTGGATATCTTCAATTGCCTGTTGACCTTTTTCTATCCTCTTAAGGTAATCTCAACACTGCTCATGGGCTTTCTGGAGTAGCTCTTCTTATTCAGCCAGGAGCTCTTGAAGGTTTTTGATATTGAGATTGTACTCAACCTCTACCTCCTTTTTCTTTTTCAGATTGTCATCCCATATTTCTTGCCAAAGGGTCACATATTCATTGGCTTCGTCTAAATACTTCTTATCCTTTCGGCGCTGACTCACCTTGTGGGTTTCAACCAACATCTTCTTCTTGAAGTAGATCTCCCTTTCTTCAAAGTCCTTTTGCTTGAGGCGGACTATCTCCTCAGCTTGATGAGTTATTTCCTCTAGCTTCTTGTTGTGGATCATCAGCTTCAGGCAAGAATTGTTGGCCTCCAGATTTTCAGCTCTAAGTTGTTGGACCAGAGCCTCCAACTTCTGATAATCATCCAATGGCACGGTAGCAAGAGATGGAACTGGTGCAGAAAAAGGAATTAGGACCACTTGGGCTCTCTCCTTTATCCAAGCTTCATACTCAGGGGACATTTGATTGTTGCTTTTGTCTAGATAAGCTACCTTTTTCCTTCTGATAAGCTTCTAGGAACCTGTAGCTTTTCTGACCAAAGGAAGGTTATCTTTCATAAGGAAGTAGAAAGTCTGGAATAACTCTGATTCTTCGGGAACATTTTTGAGTGCATATCCCAACTGCCTTCTCAAGAGGATGGGGTTGTAACTAATGCCCCCAGTCACTCCTAGTAATGGCATATTGAGATAACTTCCATAGCTAGTGATAAAGTTCTTCCCTTTCAGCCTCAAGGTAAACCATCTGATGTCCTTAGCAGACAACCTGCTCAGTTTCTGGGCCTAGATTACATTGGGTTCTGTGAAAGCTTCAGTATTGGGTAGATGTCTCATAAACCAATTGTAGAATAGAGGAGCATAGCATCGGACTAGACCACCCCCATTTCTTCTCATTTTTGTTATGTAATGAGTAGTATAGATCACTTAGAAGAGTGGGCACAAGATTCTTCAGCACAAACAAATGGATGGCATTCATATCCACAAATTTATCCATATCAACAAATAGGATGATCTCATAGATGGATAATGCTAAGATAGCACAAACTGAATCCCACTGAGCAGCCACAACAAGTTCTTTAGGTTTTCTAACCAGAAAGTCAAGAGAAAATCCAAGTATCCCGGCTTTGGTAGCAGTCAAGTTTGCCTCCACTACAGTTGAGCTCAAATAAAGAGCTTTGGCAATATCAAGATAAGTTGGTCTAGTCATTTCTGAATTGAAAGGGATATGGTCTATGAGTGGGACCCCCAAAATCACAGTGTACTCTTCAAGCTGAGGCCCTAACTGGAAGTCATGAAAAGTGAAGCATCGGAGTCGAGGATCGTAGTACTGGAACAAGGTATGAATTGGACTCCACTGAGAACTATCCAAGTTAACTACCAGATCCAGAATATCACCATAATTCTCTTTGAAGTATCCCAAGAGACCCGGGGTAATAAGAGACACCATCTGGTTAAGTAGATCCACTTTGGTATCAAATAACTTGTAGTGCACATTCTTCTTTCTGACATCTTCCATTTTTGAAGCAGTAGTCCGACCGGGAACCGGGAATAGTATGAACCCTGAGAATGAAAAAAGAAAACAAATGATTTATGATGTGATGATTCTTATGCAAGGCAATACATGTGATTGGTGATGTGTCTATGTTGTGTTGATTAGATACTCAAGTGTCCGTGTAGGGTTATAATAGCAATCACGGTAACAATTTCTCTGAACAGAAATCTCGGATCTCAGAACCAAAGAACCATAGAACCAGATCATAACATTGAAAAGTACTGGCAAAGTGGGTATGTTAGAAGTTTTAGGGTTCCTGCAAACCTGTAAACCCCTATCATCTCACGTGTGTGCTACTCGGGTCAACATCACAGACTCTCAAAGTTGAATAGCAATAATACGTTCACCATTTCCGAGAAATGGCTCATGACTAAATCAGGGAATCGGTTATGCATTATGTACTACTCAGGAAGGTCGCAACTGAGTCCGGGAAAAACAAGCATCCCTCATAAGTCCCCAGCTTCAAGCACTGAATCGAGAAACAATAGTACATTCAGCCCCTGGGATACAGTATTATCGTCATATGAACAGTTTGTTGTAACTGGATTCCTATGAGAGAACCAGGCCATCATATGCGAGTTCCCAGTGGGCCCTCGGATGTGGGGGGTTTGCCAACAAATGTGGTTTGCCACAGTCATCACTAGAGAGGGTTGTTTCCGCTAAGTTCCTCGATGATCGGTCACTAGATGCATATAACTATCAAGGACGTACCCTGAAGTGAAGGAAATCCCCACACAAAATAGTTCCAAGACGGTCGCAATCTGGGTGTAGAAAACACTGCCACTCATCATGATACCTTGCGAGTACAATGTTTGTCCATGCTAGTCCTTGGGTGCACTCAATCCGGGTATTTGGCTTATCTCACAATAATTCCATCCCACAGAAAAAACCAAACCAGCACAGACAGTCCAGTATATATGATGCATGGAAAATAAATACTGAAAGCGGTAAATAAATGTTGTAAAGTAAAGCTATAAATAAATAAGTAAAGCTAAACTAAAGCGCACAACAACAAACAACTAAACACCCGAAGAATAAAAAACAGACAAGCACTAGGATTGACTCTAAAAGGGGAAACCAAAGATTCTGGGTTTGATCCCCAACAGAGTCGCCAGTTGTCGCTCTCGGGATTTTCATCCTAGTACAAACGCGAAAATGGTGCAGAAAAGATAGAGTTATCAGCCAAGCATTTTGTAAACACCCCAAATTTTCCCTCACCCATTCACACCATGGCTTGTGATCTCTTCATATGCATAAATTCAATCATAGCATCTAATACCACATCTTTGATTCACTGCATTACTTCTAAGTCACTTGCATCTAGGGTTTTGTGATCTGAGCAATCCAAGAGCCTCTTGAGCCACTTCAAAGGTCTTCAAACACTTCAAAGGGGACCATTTATGTTCAAGCATCATATTATATCCTCTCAAAGTCAAGAAAATCAAAGAATCACAAGAATTGGGAATGGCATGGAAGCAGAGCCAGGTTTAACTTCACAGATGACCTAGAATTAGGGTTTTGGTTTCAAAGGCCATAACTCCAATTTTTTTGGTCATTCTTGTTTCTATTGGTCTCTATATGGTATAGGGATCATGCATATCAATTTTCATGAAGAAATTCAATGGGAAAGGCATCTAATCAAGAGTTGACTTTTTGAGCAAGTCAGTGCAAAATCAGGGCATCTGAGGCCCCCAATGACCCAACCAAAGGCTGTTCATCATCATTTTGATTATGTATGATCTTTATTTGATCATAGAAGATGTTGGAAGTTCACAAAATTGAAGCATTTCAAGCCATTTGCAAAGTTGACTTTTTGGGAAAATGACTTGTAATGGAAACTTGCCATTTTGGGAAACTTTTTCAACCCTTGCTTTTTGATTCAAAAATGCTTCAAATGAGAAAACTTTGGTCATGAAAGTTGTAGAATGGATCATTCCCTTTTCAAAAAGTACAAGAACTTGTCCTAATTCATTTTGGATCAAAAGTTATTGCTTGTCAAAGTTGGGAAAAATCACATAAATTCAAGTTTTGTACCAAAGAGGCATTTTGCAAAATGGTATGATCAAGCATTCTAAAGACTTCAAATGTGCACAAACTCTTCACAATATGATCATGTGACTTCTAAAAGTCAGAATTGGCCCAAGAATATTGCATTTTGGTGCCTTGAACTTCATGAATTTCAAAAGGGGGCAAACATGTACCAACTTGCAAAAACTCATGAAGCCATGCCTCTACTTGTTACAGCTCATAGAATCTGATCCATATGAACTCCATGATCTCTGCTGAACTCAACCATGCCCCTATCACAACCTCACACTTGCTCATACCTCAAGTACACCTAGACTTGACTTTTTGCAAAAACCCCTCATACCAATCCCACAGTGACACAACAACTATTCTGACCAACCAAGACTTTACAAACACACCAAAAGCAAGCCATTTCATATGATCTTGGAGCCTGAATACACACACAAGCCAACATTCCCAAAAACCCCCCCTTATGCATTTTGCTTCGAATCACACAGCACAAGCATCAAACACAAAAACAAACTTCACAAAACATCTCAGCATGTCTCTGTTCGCGGTGATTTCTGGCGACAACCTCTGGTTAACCAATCTCTCAGAAAACTGGGTTACTTGCAGGACCAACCAAACAAGTCCTAGGACACATGTGCAATTATTCTGTCGAACTACTCTTAGTATTTGTGATTGATTTATGGTTTGTTTTATTAATGATGTCAAAGTATTCAATGCCTTGAGTTTAAAATTGAAATAAGTGAAGTTTAAACAAAAACAAGAAAAGTGTCGAAAAAGGTAACTTGCAGAAAAGTAAATAAAGCTTAAAAATGAAATAAATTTGATGAACAAACTGATAATTTAAATAACTTAAAGGATAAATGGTGTTCAAACGTACATGGTTCCAAATATCAAACTCATTTTCTCTCACACTGGGTACTTAGAGTATTTACAGGAATTTTTGTATAAGTTTTCACACACCTATTCTAAACACAAACTATTCTATTTATATACAAACAAAGTAACTGCCTAGAACGGAAAAATCATAAATAAATGACAAGTGTCAGCCTGCATGCAACTTCTTTTCCTGAACCTTCCATGTGTCCAACTGTCAAAGGTTGCAACTTTTAAATTTGAATTCTCTCCTTTGATGACGAAACCTTGCACCTCTTCATCTGTCGAAGTCTTAAAGAAGAAACAATCCTTTCAGCATCCGCCAAATAATGCTTCTGTCAAACAATTCTTCTCTGTCGAAGTGTCGAAAAAGATACCCTTATCTTGACAAATGCCCAGCTACAAATAATTTTTCTAAACTTGTCTTGCCAGAACATTACTGACCTTTCTGTCGAAATATTGGAGCTTTTAACTTTGTCAACATTTCTTGAATTTCTTCACTATCATTATTCCTTCACAGAAATGGCTTCAAGTTCCAAATTCCAATATGTCGAAATCATGAGCTTACAAATTGCCCCCCAGCAAAGATGTTTTCGACTAGTTCTGGAGAAATATCTTTTGCTGTCGAAATGACTTTTGACATCCTGTCAGTCTCATTTATTGTAAAGTGACTTTGTTGAGTCCCAAGAAAACACCATGATCTCCACTTTCTGAAAAACGTCACGTCTAGCCCACGTTTACACAATCTTCCATGACCCTATATTTTAGCTAAATCATGGCTCCCTACCAACCGTCACTTTCAATCACCACCAATGGATCAAACGCATGTTCCCATTATTCCAACTGAAAAATATTTTCATTTCTCTTTTTATCATTATTATTTATTATATTTTTTTTTATCTTCTCATCTTCTATAAATACCACCTCCAAAAACCTTTTTCCTTTTTCACATCCTCAGAAATCTTCTTCCCCCTAACGCAGAAAGCTCCATTAAAAAACCCTTTTCAAAGCTTTCTGCTCCTCTGACTTCTCATTTCCTCAAAACAATGGCTCCTCCAAAAACTGTTGCTGACCGTAGTGCCAAGAAGACAAAGAAAACAGCTGATCTTCCTCCTGCTCAAACACTATCTAGACCCATGCAAGTGCAGCAACAACAATACATCCCAGAACCCCCAAATGAGAGGGAGAAAGCAAGCATTTACAGATCTCAGGTAATGATTCCTATCTCAGTTTCTGGAGTTCACCATGCCATGCTAGGTCCCATATTTGATCCTAATGCTGACCTCAATCGCTTGAAAGATTTTTATCCTTGCTATTCTGCTTCCAAACCAATAGCTGCTAATAAAAACCCTAGGCCTGTCGAAACAACATCTAAGAAACCTGAAATTCCCATAGTTTCGACAGAAATAGATCTGTCTTATTTGAATCAAACTAGGATTTTTAGGAGCCCCCCTCTAACTAAAGATCCTTTAGACTACTTAGCTTGGCTCACTAGAGTCGAAAGAGTCAAAGAGAAGTTCTGGAAGAAAACTGGCATCTACGACCTGATCCAACTGTCGAAGGAAGGTCCACGATATTGCCAGAACATGTTGCTGGCCTCTTTGTATTTCTGGGATAATACTTACAACACTTTCCATTTACCCTGTGGTATGGTTACTCCTACCCTTTTCGACATAGCAGCCATTACTGGCCTCAGTCCTTTAGGAGAAATTTTTAACCCTGAACACCTAAATAAAGATCCCATAGGGTTCGACACCAAACATGCTGGATATTCTGTTTTTATTGCTCATCACCAAGGCGAAGACCATGAGGAAGTATCTGACAGAGAGCACATTGATTTCCTTACTCTATGGTTAGCTAATTTCGTCTTCTGCACTAGGTCACTCCAGGTTGCCAGAAGTTATATTATCATGGCTAATCAACTTCATAATGGAGTTGCATTCTGCCTGAGTGAATTGCTTCTGGCAAACCTCTACGAATCCTTGAGTGAGAGTGTGAGTAACTTAAAAACCCTCAAGGACAAAGGAAATATCAGTCTCACAGGCCCTTCTGGCTCCTACAATTATGGTTGAACGCAACCTTCGAAGCCTGCATCCCTGTCCAAATGTCAGTTGACGAAGAAGAGGTGAAAGAAAGGCGCGTCGAATGGCCTAGGTTAGTCCAACTAACACCTACTGATGACAACATAGGTATTCGACAAGCATTCACTAGTTACATAATGATGTTCGCCAAACGTTATAAGTTCACTCCCTCTATGGCACCATTTGCCAACAGAACTGTGGGTCCCAGATGGTTCACAAGACAACTCCCAGTGGAAAACCAGAAAGAAGAAGATTCTTATATATCCATCTGAGAGGCTTTCCTTATGCCAAGGCACCTTTTCTCCCACCATAGTCTCAACAACACTAAAGTGTCTCTCATTGTCTACCAACCTAACCTGGTGGCTAGACAATTTGGGCTAATACAGACAAAGACGAAACCCATTTATCACAAGAAAGGATCTATTATGTTCTACAACTCATTTCAAAATTTCGACAGAAGTTTAGAATTGTACAACAAATTCTTCGACTCACCTCTGGAAGTTTACCCCACCATCTTTCGACCAAGCTTCCTATGCACTGAAGACTTCGACGTTTGGTGGAAGGAGTATTATATTAACAAATTCTTTGGTGTAGCAACTTTCACCACTCTCCTGACGAACGCTTTTGTTTTTGTGCAGGATAAGAAGAAAAAAGGTACATATAAACATATCAAAGAAATTCAAAAGTTTCAAAAGTATTTTGAAACTATTTACAGGCCCAGTGATCTTCGTCGAACCATAGGTGAAGCAGCAGTAACTTTAAAACAAAAATTTACAGAAAAATTAGATAGGTTGGAGGTGCCTTCGTACATTCCAACTCATGCACGTTACAACTTTGCTTTCACCTCCTTTCCTCCAAGGTTTCCCCCACTCCCTTATGCAGAATTTGGTGTGGCCTTGTGCCCTCCATTCCCAGATTGGTTTGTGTGTGGATCTGATTTAAAACTGCTTCGCGAGTCCAGCAAGAAACTTGCCGAACGTGTGGTTCCGACGAAGTATCACTTGGGCAACTTCCCTAGGCACCTTCATGTTGGGATAGAACATGTTAGTGTGGAAGAACCCATTCTTGAAGGTGTCGAAGAAATTACAATCCTCCTCTTATTTCTAACTCATTTTATGTTTTATATCAATGTTCATGCAATTCTTTCTCTTTCAGCTGTTAGAATTGTCAAGAAAACTGCTGGTGAGGGAACCTCCTCCAAGACAGTCGAAAAATCACCCATAGCTGCCAAAAAGGTTTCGACGAATAAAACAACTCCTTCTTATTTATGTATTTCAATATTCCTTTACACTGAATATCTCTTCTTTTGCATACTTCAGGTAACTCGTACCCCAACCAAGAAAAGAAAACAAGAAGAAAAGGAGACGAGTGTCGAAGAGTCTGAGGATGAATCCCCTGAACCTCAACCTCTGAAAAGAAACAAAGGTATGAAAATAAAAACAGTGGCTTCCCAAAGATCCATAGTTCACAGACGAACTCCTCCTGCCAGTCCAACCAACAAAATCCCCTCACGAAGTGAGAGAAGTGGGGACTCAAGCATTCACACTGAGATCCCTCAGGTATTAACTTTCGACTGATAATATTCATAATCTTAACTGTATTTTCTGTTATTTTAACCTTCCCTTTCATGTTCTCTTCAGGTTGTTATTGATGTCGAAGAAACTTCTAAAGTCCAAGAAGAAGTCATTCCTTCTGACTCTGAGAATACTTTGGCTGAAAGGCTTCAAGAAGAAGCCACCCCAGATGCAGGTGTCTATGGACCTCAAACTTTCGACGAATTCAACATTAGTGACTCTGAGTCTTCTGGCAATAATTCTCCCTTTCGCCCAGACTTTACTGCGGAGGAAAAGACAGCTCCAGACCAGGATGCACCAACTCAAGGACCAATTACTGCAACAGAAGTTGACGAAGATGCTCCTGGCCAGGACGCACAAGCTCAAGAGCCAACTGACACCACAGAGGCTGACAAAGACATTGTCGAAGAAGAGGTTGATCTGTCGAATCAACCAGAAACCAACTTGAGCCTTGGAGGAACTACCCAAACTGTTCCTACTCCATCAGAAGTTCCAACAGAAACCCCTTTGGGTACTGGTTCGACAAGCTTATCACACGAGGAAATTGAAAGCTTGAAAGTTAGAAAGCCTCTGGAATATTTAAAAGCTCTACTCAATTCCAGGTACAACTTCCAAGACTCTTCCCACAGCGGTTCGACAGCTTCAGGGGCTACTTCTGACATTCAACCCATCAGTGTCATCATGGATGAAATCAAGGCAAAAATCCTTGGGGTGGACCTATTTGAGACTCTGGCTGAAAATCCTTCTGCCCAGTATGACTTAAAGAAACTCCTGAAATGAGCCAATCTGCTGGAGGCTTCGACTGAAGAGAGTCGCCTGGTGATGGATCTGATGTCAATGATTGATTCTGTAAGTGCTGACTTGGTTCGTCAAAAGGAATTTTCTCAGAACATTACAGCTAAATCTGAAGAACAAGTTTCAGAATGGAATATCGTAGCTTCTTCGACAGACAAAATTTCAGAGCTGAACAAGCTTTCTGACGAATACACCAAAGCTGCTGCTGAGTGTGAAAACAACATTCAGGCTTATCAGGCTCAGATTGCTGAACTTCAAAAGAAAATCCTCCAAGAGAAGGAACGCCAGGCTATCCTCCAAAAGCCCAACCAAGAGGCAATCGACAGTGAACTTCAAAAAGGTCTCCAACATGCAGAATCAGCTCAACAACTTCACAGGGAGATTGACGAACTGACTGTCAGTAAGAGTCTCTGCGAGCGTCGAATTCAGCTTCAGAAGAAAAAATTCGACGAACTCAAAGCCACTTTCCTTCAACAATAGTTTGTAATAGAAAATAGGAAATTTTATTGTTTTAAGAATTTTTTAGCAATTTCATATGTAATGTTATTTTACGCCATCTGTTTGGCGAAGACAAGTTTTTATTTGCAATTTCATTCTGTTCCTATTTTTATTTCTTGCAATGTTGGTTTATACTTCTTCAAGTACTTGCCATTTATTTTCAGCACTCTCCTGTCTTTTTCTATTTCTTCGACTTCATATGCACCATTTGAAAAAACTCTTAAAATTTTGAAAGGTCCTTCCCATTTAGGGGACCATTTTCCCATCAATCTATCTTTCTTCTCCATGGGCAAAATTACTTTCCAAACTAAATCATCTACTAAAAAGGCTTTAAATTTTACTTTCTTATTGTAAAACTTTTCGACTCTTTCTTTCTGCCTTTTTATTAGTTCTAAAGCATGTAACCTTTCTTCATCTAAATCAACCAACTCATCCATCATCATACTCCAATAAACTTCAGATGGAATCTCATGATGCCTTTGAATTCGTATTGACTGTAAACAGATTTTGACTGGCAACACTGCATCATGTCCATAGGTTAATTTAAATGGGGTAGAATTAGTTGCCTCCTTAGGAGACGTTCGACAAGCCCAAAGGATTTGATCTAGAGTCTTGTGCCAATTTCTAGGTTTTTTACCCACATGCTTCTTTATCAAATTTATCACTACTTTGTTGGCTGCTTCGACCTGACCATTTGCTTGGGCATAATAAGGTGTCGAAGTTAGCAACTTAAAACCTGTCTCTTTAGCAAATGCCTGCATATTTCTTCCAGTAAACACAGATCCTTGATCAGTGGTTATAGTCTCTGGTATTCCAAATCTATACATTATATGTTTCTGGATGAAGTCTATGACTGCTTCCTGATCTACATTCGTCAATGGTATAGCTTCAATCCACTTAGTGAAGTAGTTTACCCCAACTAAAATGTACTTCTGCCCTTTTGAAGAGGCTGGTCGAATTTCACCAATCAAATCTAAAGCCCAACCTCTGAATGGCCAAGGCTTTATAATGGAATGTAACTCATTTGCTGGCACATGAGGTATGCCTGCATGAATTTGACATTCTTGACAACCCTTTGCAAATTCGACACAATCTTTCAACATTGTTGGCCAATACATCCCTTGTCGAAATAGTAACCATTTCATCTTGTGCCCTGCCTGGTGTGCACCACATGCACCACTATGCACATTCGACAAAGCTATATAAGATTCAGTCTCTCCTAGGCACTTCAGTAGAACTCCCTCTGCAGTCTTTTTAAACAACTCATTTCCAAAGAGCACATAACTTATAGCTCTATATTTTATCTTTCTTTCGACTGTCTGGTTTGGATTTTGTAAATAATCTTTGATAGGTTTTCTCCAATCTCCTACCCCTGGATCATCTACATTAAAAATTTCAAAGTTTTCTTCATCACCATATCCCAGTCTTATGGTCTCCAAATCAGATGGGGACAGTCTAGTGGATAAAACTTTTCCTCTTACTTCGACAACTTTCATCAGGGTTTCCTTCGACACTTTATAGCCTGAGGCCAGTTGAGCCAAGTCATTTGCTTCCTGATTTTCTAATCTAGGAATGTGTCTAAATACTACACTGTCGAATCTCTTGAGGAGTCTGTTGGCTATCACAAAATACATGATCAAATTTTCTTTGACACATTTGTACTCTTTTGTCAGTTGTTTTATCACCAACTCAGAGTCACCCATTATTTCGACCTCTGTTGCCCCCAATTCCAACAAAATTTCAAGTCCAGCAATTAAAGCTTCATATTCTGCTTCATTGTTTGAACAACAACCTTCTATTTTGTACTTGAACTTTGTTGGAATTTTATTGGGAGAAATGATCAATACCCTAACACCTGTTCCATTTTTATGACTGGAACCGTTGAAATATAATTTCCAAGGCTCTCTTTCGACATAATTTGTCTCATCTCCAAGTATGGAGTGGTCAGCTATAAAATCAGCAACCACTTGTCCTTTGACAGCTTTTAGGGGCATATATTTTAAAGAATATTCAGTCAAGGCTAAAGCCCATTTTCCAATTCGACTATGTAGAATAGATTTAGACAACATATGTTTTATTACGTCGAAATGAGAAGATATATGTACATCAATGGGTTTTATATAATGCTTTAACTTTGTACAAGAGAAATATACACATAAACATAATTTCTCTATCATACTATATCTAGTTTCAGCATCATTTAAGACTCTGCTGAGATAATAGATGGCTCTTTCGACGCCATGTTCATCTTCCTGACAAAGCATGCTTCCCAATGTTCTGTCGGATGCTGAGATGTAGAGCCTCATACTTCTCTTTCGACAAGGAGACATTAAAACTGGAGGACTCGCCAGATATTCCTTGATCTTGTCGAAGGCATCTTTCTGTTCTTGCCCCCAAGTGAAGCCCTCCTTTTTCAGTCGAAGTAGAGGTGAGAAGGCTTGTGTTTTTCCACTAAGGTTGGAGATAAATCTTCTAAGAAAGTTGATCTTTCCTAATAGAGACTGCAACTCCTTCTTTGTTGATGGCGCTTTCGCTTCCATTATGGCCTTTGCTTTGTTTTCATTAATTTCAATCCCTTTCTTGTGGACCACAAAGCCTAAGAAATTACCTGCCTGCACACCAAAAGCACATTTAAGGGGATTCATTTTCAAACCAAACTTCCTCATCCTTTCAAAGGACTGTCGAAGATGGTTAATATGGTCTGAGCCTGAGGCAGATTTAATCACAATATCATCTATATAAACTTGCATAAACGTTTCGATGAAATCATGAAAAATAGAATTCATGGCCCTTTGGTAAGTAGCTCCAGCATTTTTCAAACCAAAGGGCATGACTACCCACTCATATGTTCCTATTGCCCCTGGACAACGAAAAGTTGTTTTTGGAACGTCTTCTTCAGCAATGAAAATCTGGTTATAACCAGAATAGCCATCAAGCATACTTAAATACTCATGGCCTGCTGCAGAATCTACTAGCATTTCTGCTACTGGCATAGGATATTCATCCTTAGGGGTAGCTGAGTTTAGATCTCTAAAATCAATGCATACCCTCAGTTTGCCATTTTTCTTAATCACAGGAACAATATTAGCAATCCATTCGACATACCTTGTTGTACGAATGAATTTGCATTTTAGAAGCCTTTCGACTTCCTCTTTGATTTTCGACAGAATTTCAGGTGCAAAGCGTCTGGGAGTCTGCTTTATTGGCTTTTTCCCTTCCAGTATTGGCAACTTCAATTCGACCAAATTTCTGTCTAAACCAGGCATTTCGTCATAATCCCATGCGAAGCAGTCTTTAAACTCATTCAGCAATTGGATTATTTCGACTCTGAGTTGAGGATTCATCTTGGCACTGATGTAAGTTGGCCTTTTCTCTGCCCCCAGTCCCAGATTAATCTCTTCTAAAGGATCCTGTGCCACCATTTTCATATTGGTTGGGGCTGGATCTTTTTCAAACCCCAAAGGTTCGTCATCGTAAATGGCATCAAGTCTTTGACTCTGCCATTCGCCATTAGAGTCTTCTTCAAAACTCTGCTTTGTATACTGTTCCTCAACCTTTTCTTGAGGATGTTGTTTTTCGACAACTTGTGTGCTGGCTTCAAAAGCCATGTTTCTTGCTTCGGCCTCAAGGGCCGCTTTGAGTTGTTTTTCGGCTATATAAGCCGTAATCCTTTCCATTGCTGAAGCTTCAGTCATTTTCACTGAACTCACTCCCCCATCCAGTTGGGTTGACATGGGCAGTTCCCCAAGTGTAATTTGTTTCCCCAATTATTTCTTTATCCCACTGGAAACCATGCGTAGGATGGAGGTACATGGAACAGTAAGCATTGTCGGAGGCTGTTAGGTCGAAAGCAGCAGGATTGCATGGTGCTATGTGAGCCAGGTTTTTGTCGAAGTTACGACTAGTGACATTGTTCACATTAGCTGTGAAGTAACTTTGATTTGCTTCTATGTTTTCGACAATCCCATCTGGCCTCCAGATTGCTATCCTTTGATGCATGGAGGATGGCACAACCCCAATCCCATGGATCCATTCTCTTCCCAACAGCAAGTTGTAATTTGCCTTTGATGCTATCACCACAAACATTGTAGGCCTGGTGATGGATCCTACAGTCAAGTTCAGTTGTATTACCCCCAGTGTTGTCCCTACCTTACCTTCATAGTTGGACAACACCATGTTGTGAGGCTTAGTGTCGGAGTCATCTTTTCCAATCCTCTTTATCATATAATGAGGAATTAAATTTACAGCTGCTCCTCCATCTATCAGAATTTTGTTGACACCCACGTTTTCTACCTTTCCTTTTATGAAAAGAGGCTTTAAGTGAGCCTTCATTGCATCATCTGGCTTTTCGAAGAAAGCATTTTGCTCTTCGACACAGCCATTATTCATTATGTAGTAGCATACAGGCTTAAGGCCTATGCTATCATCTGCCATGTCATCCTCTTCGTCTTCGACTTCCATTATCCTGTCATAGTCTCTGGGCAACACAGAAACCACATTGCAGGTTACGTCGAAGGACGCATCAGACTCTGAACTGAAGTCATCTGTAACTTCTTCGTCCACCGGCATTTTGTTGTTTGTTTTCTGCATATTTGTGGTGTCACTAGATCCATTCTTCTGAGGGGTTTCTTCTTTTTCCAGAGGTCTCCCCTTGCTTGTAATCTGCACATACTTGCTTGATTCGGCTTCCTTCTGCCCAACCCTTTTGTGTTCTACAGTTTCCTTTTCAATTTTCTTCTGCCTTTGGAATCTTCTCCATTGGGACCTGGACATAGGATTCTTCCCTTTGTAGTTTTCAGAGATGTACTTTGGCCTTGCCTCCTTTTTAACTTCCATTGAGGCACCCCTGTTCACTTCAAAACTCTTCCATCTCTTCTGACCTGTGGCATCCCTTATAGGTTGAACCCATTTGTCGTCATTTGGTCTGTTGGATGTTTTATAGGTGTTGATACGTCTTTCTCCCACTCCTTGGATATGATGCTCCCTTCTTCTTGGGTCGAACCTTTCATTTCTGGTTGGTGGGACTGTTCCCCAGTTTCTTTTCCTCTGGGTCTTTTCTGCCGCTTCTAAGTCGTCAGCTGCTTTCCTGTCGAACACAGCACTGCATCTTGGGCAAAGCATAACTTCTGCGTTCTTCCTTTGAAACCTCTGGATGAATTCGACAAGACTTTCGTTCTCTTCTGGGTAAACCAGCTTCTGATGCTTCTCTTGACGTTTCTTTCCCTTGTTGGTGTCTGGTCCTACCTTCTGAGTGATTTCCACCATATGAATCCCAGCATTCTGTTCAGTTGTGATCTTCAATTTGTTCATTTTTTCGACTAGCATCATTTCTTCCGGGACATTCTCCTTTGACTGATTTACACTGCCTTTTGGGTGTAAACCCTTATAGATGTATTTGCAGCAGTGTGCAACACCTTCGACAGAATGTTCTTCAGTTCTGATGGTACTACTGTTTATTGGTTCGACAATGAGGGCATTGTCATCAGTCTCTGTTCTTTTGATCTTGTCCTGGCTAAGGCCCTCAGTGGCCTCTTTTTGGGCAATGAGGGTTTTATTACCCTCCTCTTCATTATCATTTTTGAAGGAATCTCCCCATCCTGTGGGTTTGATTTTGTTGATATCCGTTTTGGAGCTTGGTGGTGCTGAATATTTCACCATGAAGTCGAACTTCCCATTTGATTCTCCTAAAGTGTCCCAGATCACCCCCTGCTCAGCATCTCTTTCATAGTTTTTCTTGTCGAAACTTCTGCCCACCTTGACTGTATTTCTTTCGTCGAAACCTTCGGTAGTTTCAATGGCATTCTCACTGTCGAAGTCTTCAGAAGCTTTGACTTCTTCTTCCTCAACCTGGTCTGCAAGGTCATCAGCCCCTTCCACCACATTTACATGGGTGTCGAAACCTTCAACAGCTTCTATCATGGTGAAGTTAGTGTCGAAGTTTTCAGTAACTTCCACCATTTCAAAACTTTCCTCAGCCATGATCTCCATTTCGACCACATTCACCATTTCTGGTTCAGCATAATTGGCCTCCACAACCTGCATGGGATTGGAGTGAATCCTCATCTGTTGCTTGGCTTTGTCTCCAAACTTCAGCCTTCCATTTTGGATTACATTCTGGACAAGATCCCTGAAAAGGTAACATTGAGAAGTTTTATGACCCAAGAAATTATGGTATTTACAAAAACCTCTCTTTTTCTGTTGGTCTACAGGAGGCTCCTTAGTGCCTGCTGGTTTTATTAACTGACCATCTTTGACTAATAAATCAAAAATTTCATCACATTTGGTGATGTCGAATGTATAGGTTCTTTTAGGGAACCTGTCATTCTTTTCTACTTCGACTGGATTTTTTCCATTCGACGGGGCTAAAACTTTACAAGAATATGGAGGGCCTTGTTTTAGTTCTGCCAGATCAATTTCTTGATGGTCGAAAATGACTGGTTCGTTTTCGTCATAATCATCTTCTTGAACTATTCCTACATAGGCCACTCTTTCCTTCTTGTTTTTATTTGATCTAAATTTTTCATTTTTTAGTCTTTCTATTTGCCTCACTCTGTCTGCCAGTTGTGCCATGTCTCTCAGGTATTGGGTATCCAGTTTTTTCCTTATGGAATAATCTAGACCCCCTGCAGCCATTTCGACTAGTTCTTGTTCCGGCACTTGTGTAAAGCATCTGGCTTTTAATAACCTAAACCTATTTAAGTAATCATCTATAGGTTCAGAGAATTTTCTTTTGACACTCGCCAATTCTTTCAAACTTATCTTAGTTTGTCCCATATAGAATTGTTCATGGAACAATCTCTCTAATTGGGTCCATGTGAATATTGAAGTTGCAGGAAGAGAAGTAAACCAAGTGAAATCATTTTTTGTCAAAGAACTTGGGAAGTATTTCACCCTTAAGTTCTCATTATTAGCAATCTCTCCTGCCTCTATCAAATAACGCGCTACGTGTTCTATGGTGGACTCACTAGTATCCCCTGAGAATTTGGTGAATTTGGGGACTTTCCACCTTGGTGGTAATTCTTGTTGTAAAACAAATTCGGACAAAGGGGAAGTATAACTAGGCCTTTGTAATCCTACGTTTACTCCATTTTGCGCCATTATTCTCTCAACCATGGTTGCAATATTGTTTTCGACAGGCAGGTTATTGTAACGCATTCTCTGCTGTAATATTTCATCAGCATTTTGGTCTCTTTGGACTATTATTCTTCTTGGTTCCTGTCGAATGGGTTCCTCTACATTAGGCTGTTCAACTATCACCTCTTGGCCCCTGGGATTTTCATGAGGGTTTCCTAATGGCCTTTGGTTTATAGTAAGTTCCTCTTCGACAAGCCTATTGGCAGGATTTTGATTCAACTGCATTCTTTGCTGTGCTTGAGGGACTCCAAAAAAGTCAGCAATGCGTGCCATCTGTTCTGCCAATATTTGGTTTGTTTGGGTAGTGTTTTGTATTAAAGGATTGAACACTTCCCCCATTTGTTGTGTCAAAGCCTGCACCATATCATGATTGCTTTCATCCATCTGTTGACGAATTACTTGTGCAGAATGGTTTGTCATAGTGGGCATATGGAAACCTGGTGGAACTTGATTTATTCTATTTCCATTTCCACCATATCCTGATCCCTGCAATGGTGATGACATTTGAGCCATAGCATCAGAGAATAATGGTGACGAATTATGTAGGCTTGCCATCATTGAAGTTGGCATTCCATATGGTTGTTCCCTCCCAGTCAAGGGCTGAGAGTAATTCAGATATGGCCTGAAGGTATTTCCTCCAGGGGGAGGGGTTCCAGTGGGTCTGGCGTGTCCCATGGTGGAAGAACTAGGCGCATTTTGGGACCCTGTACCCATTGGTATTGAATCCCCTAATGGAGGTCTGATCTGTTCTAAAACAGGGCCAAAAACTGGTATTCCTTCTGACGAAGGGATATGATTGGAAACTGGAATAGTTTCGTTAGGATTGTTTGAGGCATTAGCCATCCTTCTTCCTCTTGTTCTCTTTGGTCTTTCTACGTCGGTTACGGCTAGTTTACCGCTTCTAAGAATCATACAACGTAGCAAGGAACAATTTTTCTAAGAAAGTTCTCTATTAGATTTTATTAACTGCACTAGTCCCACCGGGTGTGCCAATTTGTTCGCGGTGATTTCTGGCGACAACCTCTGGTTAACCAATCTCTCAGAAAACTGGGTTACTTGCAGGACCAACCAAACAAGTCCTAGGACACATGTGCAATTATTCTGTCGAACTACTCTTAGTATTTGTGATTGATTTATGGTTTGTTTTATTAATGATGTCAAAGTATTCAATGCCTTGAGTTTAAAATTGAAATAAGTGAAGTTTAAACAAAAACAAGAAAAGTGTCGAAAAAGGTAACTTGCAGAAAAGTAAATAAAGCTTAAAAATGAAATAAATTTGATGAACAAACTGATAATTTAAATAACTTAAAGGATAAATGGTGTTCAAACGTACATGGTTCCAAATATCAAACTCATTTTCTCTCACACTGGGTACTTAGAGTATTTACAGGAATTTTTGTATAAGTTTTCACACACCTATTCTAAACACAAACTATTCTATTTATATACAAAAAAAGTAACTGCCTAGAACGGAAAAATCATAAATAAATGACAAGTGTCAGCCTGCATGCAACTTCTTTTCCTGAACCTTCCATGTGTCCAACTGTCAAAGGTTGCAACTTTTAAATTTGAATTCTCTCCTTTGATGACGAAACCTTGCACCTCTTCATCTGTCGAAGTCTTAAAGAAGAAACAATCCTTTCAGCATCCGCCAAATAATGCTTCTGTCAAACAATTCTTCTCTGTCGAAGTGTCGAAAAAGATACCCTTATCTTGACAAATGACCAGCTACAAATAATTTTTCTAAACTTGTCTTGCCAGAACATTACTGACCTTTCTGTCGAAATATTGGAGCTTTTAACTTTGTCAACATTTCTTGAATTTCTTCACTATCATTATTCCTTCACAGAAATGGCTTCAAGTTCCAAATTCCAATATGTCAAAATCATGAGCTTACAATCTCACTGATCATTTCCCTTCCCTCACTCATCCCTGAAACCTCACATAAACCAAATACGATTTCTTCCCCTCTTTGAACAGAACTCAAGCAATCTCTCAAACTAGCCCAAATAAACTCCAGATAAGCTTTGCAAACACTTGAGGGAGGTCAGTGGAGTTGATTGGAAGCAAGGAACTGGTCCAGAAGCTCTTGGGTTGAAAGCTCCGATTCAGGTAGCCATGGAAATTCATTTTTCCAGAACTCTTATTTCTTGTTTCTAAAATGATCTACATGCTTCCCTGAATGCAATGAGCTTTGAATTTTTGAAAATGATGCAGAAATGAGGATGTATTGTTTGTCTGAAACTTTGCCCGTAAATTTGATTTCTGTTTGTTCTTCATGATTCATGAAAAAGAAATGAATTTTGTTGTTGGATTGTTGTTTAGGATGTTTAGTTGAGTTGATCTGGAGGTTTTGGCATGATTTAGTGAGGTTTTGAGAGAGTTAGGTTGGAGGTCTCGCCGGAGAAGACGACCGAAAGTCTTCTCCGGCCACCTGAAATTCATTAACCCTAATCTGTGTCATTAATGAACTTTGAATTCTGGCCATGGATGCGTTTGACTTTGTTTGACCCGCGCGTGTTTGGATGGCCAGGATCTCATCATTTAGCCCTAATCTTCAATTAACTTAATTAATCCAGTTTAATTAATTTTAAAACCAGAATTAGCCAGGTTTGAACTTGGGCCATTGGATGTGGCGCCAAGTCAACCTTTCCCAGCCCAGAATCAATCTGGTGCGTTCATTGTGCATACTTCTCATTATTTTAATTTTCATTTTCATTTTATTTGATTTATTTTGTACATTTAATTTAAAATAGCAAAAAATGTTTAAAAATTATGAAAATTTTTGTCAAGATTTTCATTATTTTTCAGAACACAAAAATATTTTTATTTTTATTTTTTGCATTAAAAATTATTTTTAAATCATTTAAATGTTTATTTTTAATTAATTAATGGAAATTAATTAATTAAAAATACTTTTAGGTATTTAAAAATCACAAAAAAATTCATATAACATTTAGGAACATTTAGAAACATTATCCCACTCTCAAACCAAATTTCTTTTTTGATCTTGATACCTTTTGATAATTTTCTTTGGAATTAAATTCATTTTGAGGCAATATTTTGTGACAAACTTCAAAAATTCATTTCTGCCTAACCATTGAGAGTTGGATGATGATTCTTTTGGCATTGCATCTTGTATAGCATGTAGTTTATAGGATAAAATTGGCATGAATTGATCTTGCATTTTCAATTTGTTTTGCATTTTTCTTGATGAGGTACCTTAAAACCCTAGCAATCTTAGGAAATTCATAACTTTCACTAGGTTAAGAATTGGTTCCCCTCCTTTGGGCAGTGAGTTTGTATAGGTTTAGGGTTCCTTTGATTGCATTTTCAAATTTTTATCATGTCATTTGCTTCTGGTTTTGAATTTTGCTTTGAGTATTGATCATAAACCCTAATTTATGCCTTCCTTTGCATCCATCTTCCATTTGCTTGCATACCATGACTTGTCATGACATATTATGTATTCATTTGATTCATAATACATCTTAAGACATATTAGAATCATGTTTGATCATTGCATCTTTCATTTGCCATATTGTATGTCCATTGCATCTCATAACTTTTCATGTATGTTCATGGTTCTATGCGTGCTTCATTTGCATCCTTATGTTTGATTGATCCTTCTCATGCCTTGCCTCATGTTTGCATTATCTCTTAGCATCATTAACATCATACTTATGCTTCTGGTTTTGGTTTGCATCATGACATTGCATCTCATTTTGCATTGCATTTCATTTCTTTTGCTGACTTTTCAGGTGGTAAGTTCTTTGAGAAGTGAATTTGCCTTCACTTCTCATATTCTCTTTTCATCTCTTTCATAATTCATTTGCTGCATTTTGTATGTGTATTGGATTGAGCTTGCTCATTTTTGTTCATCTTACCTTCTTTTTTCAAGCAACTTGTCTTCTTAAGTGAAGCAAGTTGTTTTGCTTCTCTTTGCTCCTTTCATTTGCTTCACTCCTTGGTGGCTCTTTGAAGATTCCTTTCTTAAGCCTCATAAACCCTAGGACCTCCAAGCATGATAACAATTAGGGTTTGATTAGTTCCCCACTTAGCTTTTACCTTTGTGTCTCTTTGAGTCTTCTCTTCTCATCTCATAATCAGGGACTAAACCCTAAAGGTTTTAAGGCTTTGTGATTAAGCTTATGCCTGCATCCTTCTATTAGGATGGAGTGTATAACTTTAATCCTAAGTGTTAAACCCTTAATGTGTTTAAATCTTTTAATCAATTCACTTAATAATCATCAAGACATCAAGCTTGTAACTCGGGCCTTGCATTAGGGTTCTAATTCTTCCTTAATTGGTTAAGAAGGACTAACCCTAGTGTTAATGGACAAGTCCCCCTCAAGTTGTCTTACAAACCATAAAATCCACTTCTTAACCTTATCATTAACTAAAATCCATTTAATAAAGGTTTTGTTTTGTCATGAGGTTAATCCCTAATCATGGATTAAGTGAAGGAGTCTTCCTCAGCTTAAACATTCTCATCTATTATCCTTCTATTAGGATGGTGTAATGAGTCTGTTTAATCCCTGATTATGGCTTAATCTCATTACCTAACACTAAACAAAAACAACAAAAACATCTAAATAATCACAAGTAGGTTAATGATCTTAATCCCACACCATGGTGATTAAGTGTGAGATGCTGACTTCACACTTAAGGTATTCTCATTACCCCTAATCAGAGGGAGGATGTGATGAGTTTACTAACCCATTGGTTTAGGCTTAAGCTCATTAATTTATGACAAACTTCAAAAAGCAATAAAAGACTGAAAATACAAAAAACAAACAATAATCGTCTCCTTCGGGATTCTTTTCTCATCTCATTCATTCATAAACGAGAACTTGCTTCTTCCGTCTAATGCAAGACAGTTTGCACCTGAGCCAGACAGGTCATACACTTAAGCATAGACAAACAAGCAGTTCATAAGTCAATTTATCTTTCAGTCTCTTTGGGTCGAACTACGGTGTTCTGACTTCCTCATTGCACGAGAGGATACGTGGGCATAACTTAACAGTTATCGAACAAAAGTCTCTGTATATTCCCCCTCTTTCCAGCATTATTCTTTAAGCCTCATGGTCTTGAGCATTTCATTCTTTCTTACACTGACACTTCATTTATACACTTCACACTTCTTTTACACTGACACTTGCATTCTTTCCAGCTTTGATACACAGATAGCACAGACACTACCCCTTTAAAACACAAATCTTTTAAGCGTGGATCCCGTCGAGTACGGCGGACAATCTGGGTGCTAATACCTTCCCAGGTTGTAACCAACCCCCTTTCTCAGTCTCTCTGGTTCGCGACCGTCTTATCCATATCCTTTCTAGGTCTATGCAGCATTACCTTTCCTCCGGGATAAAAATGCCTAGCTGGCGACTCTTGTCTTTCTGAGTTCACCCATGTGTGTTCTCTCTCCTCTTTCGCCGACCGTTCGCGTCTGTACCCCTTCTGACCCTGGGTGTCATTTGGTGGGAGCGACAGCTTGGCGACTCTGCTGGGGAACCTTATACTGTAACCAGGGCTTTTGGTTCTTTTTGTGGGTTCCTCCTAGCGCTTGTTTGATTTGTGTTTACTGGGGTGTTATGTGCTAATTGTGTTTGTATATTTGTATTTATGTTTGCTTTATGTACAGTTATTTATTGCTTTCTTTACAGCTTTATATATCATACTGTCATATTTTCATCTGGCTGGATCTGATTTTTTTGCTTTGGTGGGTGGGGTTCTATTGAGAGTTTGAGGTCCTATACCTGGGACCTGAGTGACAACTAGGCTAGAGTGGTTCATGTTCTTTCCCATTCCATTTCGGTCTGGTGCGGGAATATGAAACACAGTTCAGATGTGGGTTTCTTCTTGAGAACTCTGTGCTACAGATTTCCTGTAGTGCTAGGGCTATCTGGGAAGCCTGCTAAGTCTGAATGACCTTTACTATGACCTTCAGAAACTGAGGTGAATTAGAGGAGGATCTTTTATGGTTATTGTAAACTCTGTACCTCCGGGTTAGAATTGTTTACACTTCTCATAACTGATCCAAGTCTGAGGATCCTTGTTTTAGAACACCACCTGTGAGGGGGTTGGGCTGTTTACAGGTTTGCAGGAACCGTTGGCCACAACATACCCTGATACTTATTTTGTTTAAGAATACTCCACTTTGGGACAGTTCTTGTGATTTAACCCTGGACATGTGACTCTTTATTTGAGTTCCCCACCTTGGTTACTGGATTTCTGAACCTCCATCTGGACTTCTTGAACATACATGGGCTCTATATCAAGACAGTTAATCAGATCCAGCTTGATCACAAACCCTTGCATATCATGTGCATACTCATCATTTGCATCATTTAACATTTGCTTATTTATTTTTCAGGGTATCCATATTACATCTGGCTTGGTTTTGACCCCTTCATCTGCATAGACCTTTGTTCATCAGTTTTCTGCTTCAACTACCTTCATCAGTTGCCTGCTTCAGCTACTTCCATCATCATCCTCAGCCTTTCAGTGGCTCATCTCCAGTATCAGGCTTCATCATCAGCATCTGTTTTTTTAGCTCTTCATCAACAGTCATGGCACCCAAGAAGAGCAA
Source organism: Lathyrus aphaca (assembly GCA_963966055.1). Taxonomy (NCBI): domain Eukaryota; kingdom Viridiplantae; phylum Streptophyta; class Magnoliopsida; order Fabales; family Fabaceae; genus Lathyrus; species Lathyrus aphaca. The sequence continues at coordinate 388,488,235 of OZ014520.1, forward strand.
CATTTCATATCATTTCTTTGAGCCTGTGCTGACTGGCATCAGGCAGGTCCAGGCACTTATCACTCCAGACCACATCCCATTATTCAGAGAGCATTATGGAGGCATTATTGACATGGTTATGGACCTGGATCCTTCTCAGAGGAGTTTGATCCACACTTGCCTACAGTTTTATGACCCCCCTTTGAGATGCTTCACTTTCTAGAACTTTCAGTTGGGACCTCTGTTGGAGGAGTTTTCATCACTGATTGGAGTGCCTGTTAGGGGTGGTGTCCCCTTCAACCCTGAGATGACTTCTCCCAGCAATGGAGAAGTGGCAAAAGCACTGCACCTGGAACCTATTGTGATTGAGCAGAACATGACAACCAAGGCTGGAATCCTTGGATTGCATTTAGATTTCTTGACTTCTCAGGCTGTTCTGAAGGCCTCCTTGGGAGAATGGAAGGCAGTTTGTGCATTGTTGGCCCTCAGTATATATGGGGTTATACTTTTTGCAGATGAGCCCAAGTTTATCAGCAAGAATGCCATTCATCTCTTCCTTCTGAGGAACCCAGTACCCACCTTACTGGGTGATTTCTATTATTCTGTTCACAAGAGGAATGAGAAGCAGAGAGGAAGGCTGGTGAGATGCTGTGCTCCTCTATTTCACACTTGGCTGCTTAAACACTTACCCAAGACCGATGCCTTCCTGAATCCTCACCAGCAGAAGAATTGGGCTAAGAGACTTATTGCTTTGACTTCAGATGACATCAGATGGTGTACCCAAAGCACCAAAGGCAGGGACATAATTACTAGCTGTGGACAGTTCCCCAATGTACCTCTGATAGGAGTGAAGGGTTGCATCAACTATAACCCTTTGCTGTTTAAGAGACAGTTAGGCTATGCTTTGGTTCACCCTCCTAAAGTGCAAGACTTGGCTGAAACCCTTTATTGTGAGATAAAACCTAATCTAGCTGTTGTCAGACAAGCATCCTAGGCTTGGGACAACATCCAGACCAAAGGGATGGCCATTCTTGGGAGATGCAATAATGTGGCTTCAGCTCAGTATTATGAATGGTCTCATGCTAGGGCTCAGATTTCTGGGATGCCCTTCACCATTGAGGATGCACCTGGACCATCCACAGTACCACCTCCAGCCACTGTCAGCCTGGAAGAATTTGAGAAACTAAAGGAGAGGAATGAGAATCTGTCTCAAGCTCTGAAGAAAACCCTCTGGGAGAGGAGTGATGGTCGTCTAGACATTGAGAGGTTAGAAAAGCTAAAGGTGGAGCATCTAGCCAGGATTGAGAAATCAGAGGACTACATCAAGAAATCAAGAGCAGGAGAGCAAATTTTGAAGAATGCCTGTAAAGAGGCCCAGTTTCAGAAGGCTAGGACTGATCTCTATCTGAAAGAAAGTCAAGCTAGGTGGGTCAGGATCACTGAAGCTCGTACTCAATAAGATAAGAGAACTCAGGCCAGGATTGAGCAGTTAGAGGCCACTAAGAAGAAACAACAGGAGGCTCTGCTAGCAGCCCAGAAGGAGATTTCAGAGTTAAAGCTTAGGGCTGGTGTGAAGAGGTCAAAGGACCAAGACAGGCATAAGAAGTTGACCACTGCAATTGCCACCAGAAATCTTCTTATCAGAAACATCATAGAGCATCCGGCTGGCCCTGTAACTGAAGCACTTTTGAAGGAGGTTAAGGAGGATGAGTTTGGCTTAGATGTTTGATTTCTTTGCTTGTTGTTATTTCCATTTCATGTACTTTTCTATTTATGTTGTATTTTGACCCCACAGGGGCATGTGTTGTAAAAACAAACTATGTATGATCCACCTTTTTGTAATATATTTATTAGTTTGTTTCATTGGGTTTCTTTTCTCAAGCAACAGCAAAGCATATTCCTCAGGGTCTGGAAAGGTCAAAACCAAAAGCCAAGCCGGATACCTTGGAAAATAAATAAGCATACTGCATTGCATGCTAACTTTTGTTTTGTTTTGTAGGTTTTTGTTTTGTTTCTAACTCTGTTGTGATTCAGGAATTATTGCTCGCCGTCGGGTGTTCCCTCTCAACCGTCCGCACAGATATCCTACTCGCAACAACCTTCCTGGTATCCAGATGGATCAAGTACAGCAAGATCTGACAGAGGTCAGAACCCAGATGGCTAATGAAAGGCTGGAGATGAGAAACCAAATGACCCAGTTCATGGAAGTGATGAATGGCTTGGCCCAAAGTCAAGAAAGATTTTGGGCATTGGTAGAAAGACAGACCCCAGAAGAACCCCATCTGGGAACTGGAGGAACAAGTAACAATGAAAGGGGTCAGCCTCATGTTAATCCACCAGTATATGGGCCTCATCTGCATCCGGAAGTCAACATCCCGGGTAATGTGCAAGGAAATACTACTGCAGGCAGGATCTTACAGGAAGACCCCCAAGAAGAGTAGTTTACTGTGATGGGTGCTGGGGATGAAGTCTATGATAGGAGGCTTGATGAAATTGCTGAGAAGTTGAGATCTCTGGAGTCTCAAAATTCCCTGGGTTTTGATGTTATGGATATGGGGTTAGTGGATGGGGTAAGGATTCCCCACAAGTTTAAACCCCCGTGCTTCGAGAAGTACGATGGAACTTCCTGTCCACAAACTCACTTGCAGTCCTTTCTAGGGAGACTTAAGGCATACACCATGGATGAAAAACTGTGGATGTTCTATTTTGAAGATAGTTTGACTGGGGCTTCAAGGGAGTGGTACTCTCACTTGACTAGAGCTACTATCAGGTGCTGGAAGGACCTAGCTGAAGCTTTCATCAGGCAGTACCAATACAATTTGGACATGGATCCTAACATGACCCTCTTGATGGGAATGTCTCAATCCTCCAGAGAAAGCTTCAGGGAATATGCCCTGAGGTGGAGAAAGCTTCCTGCTGCTGTCCAACCACCCATGTCGGAAAGAGAAATGGCCGACATGTTTATGAACACTCTGCAAGGAACATATATTGATAGGCTAGCTGCCTTTTCTTCCACCAGCTTCGCTGACGTAGTTATAGCTGGAGAAAGAATTGAGAGCCTTCTGAAGATGGGTAAGATTTCTGATAATGGTGCAAGTTCGTCAAGTAATCCCAGAAAGCCTTTTGTGGGACCTAGAAGGACCGGTGAGACTAATGCCATTCATGCCAACAGGGGCAGACCTCAGTATGTGCATAGGTCAGTGGCAGCTGTCACTATTCCAGCTCCGATTCCTCAGTAACCAGCATATCAACCACCATAACAACCACACTATCAACAGCAAGTTCAGTATCCGCCACAGAGAAACTACAACAACAACAACAACAATCAACAGCAAAGACCCTTTTAGCAAAGACCATCACAAGCCAATAGGGTGATTGACCATATCCATATGCCTTATGCCGCTTTATTGCCACAACTCCTGAAACTCAACCTGGTTGAATTAAGGACATTGGCACCACCAGATCCTTCCAATCTTCCGAGAAATTATGATGTCAACGCCAGATGTGCTTTCCATTCCAATGCACCTGGCCACAATACGGAGAAGTGCAGGGCTTTACAAATGAAGGTACAAGATTTGGTAGATTCTAAAGCTCTCAACTTTTCACCCCCTCCAAGTGTCACCAAGAATCCCATGCCCAATCATGGAGGACCAAGAATTAATGCCATTGAGGAAGACAAGCCATCTTTCTTAATCACCAGTGTTGGACAGATTCGAACACCTCTGGTAGAAATTAAAGCTCAGCTTCTAGAGTTCCAGATGTTCCCCGGATGCGAACTTGGTTGTGGGTATTGTAACATTTCAGTTAACGGGTGTGATGATTTGAGAAGCGGCATAGATGGTCTTATCAAAAGTGGTATACTTCAGATCACAACAACGGCACCTACAAATCCAGCAATCCCTTTGGCAACAATTCCTGACTCTTCTACAACTGCAACAACAATCATTCCGACCAATTCATCGATATCATCAACAATGACTTCATCCATCACTTCAACAAATCAAATGTCAACAACCATTTCTTCTACAACATCAACATCCCTTCATTCTGCAGAATCTTCTACAACATCAACATCCATTTATCCAGCAAGATCTTCTACAACGCCAACAAAAAATAGTGAAGATATCTCAGCAGTCACCATTTATTATGATCCCTCAAGTGTTCCTCCAAACAACAATTTTCAACAACAAATAATGGCACCTCCTGACAGATCACCGGTCACCATTTACTACGATCCGCACACCATTTCAATACCCTCCTTTGCTGCAGTCAGTCCAGTTACCATCACGGTACCTGGGCCAGTTCCATATGAAAGCAGTAATGCCATACCTTGGCATTATGGCTCTGACCTCTACTGCAATGGGGAGAAAATCACTTTGGACTCTTCAACTTCTTCTCCACAAATTGATAATGTTGGGGGAGGCGGAGGCTTCACCAGAAGCGGACGCCTTTTTGCCTCACAGATGCAAAGACCAAATGCCGAAGCAGAAGCTGCTGCCAAAGCAAAGGGGAAGAGTGTGGTACCTGAAGAACCAATCATCAAAGAAACTCAGAAGACGTCTTTTGAGCAAGATGTAGACGAGTTTATGAGGATTATAAAGAGAAGTGATTACAAGGTGATGGATCAGCTTCACCAAACTCCCTCAAAGATCTCCATATTATCCCTGCTGATGTGTTCTGAAGCTCACAGGAATGCATTATTGAAAGTCTTGCACGCAGCATACGTGCCAGAGGAGATCACTGTTAATCAGCTAGAAACTGTGGTGGCAAATGTCAACACCAGTCATGGACTGGGCTTTACCAATGCTGACTTGACAACTGAGGGGCGTAACCACAACAAGGCTTTACATATCACTCTAGAATGCAAGGGTGCTGTTCTGTCTCATGTACTGGTGGACATTGGGTCTTCACTCAATGTTCTACCAAAGAAAGCCTTAGTGAAGCTGGAGTATGATGGCTTGGCACTGCGTCCGAGTAATTTAGTGGTGAGAGCATTTGATGGCTCTAAAAGACCAGTGCTTGGAGAGATTGATCTGCCTGTGATGATTGGCCCGCAGACTTTTAAAATTACCTTCTATGTGATGGACATTCAGCCGGCCTACAGCTGTTTGTTGGGTAGACCTTGGATCCATGCCATTGGCGCTGTTACGTCTACCCTTCACCAGAAGCTGAAATTCGAGTGGGAAGGCCAGATCATCACCATCTGTGGTGAAGAGGACATCTTTGTTAGCCATCTGGCTACGTACAAATACATTGAGATGGATGGAGAAATCCATGAAACCATGAGCCAGGGATTTGAGGCCCTGAACATAAATGAAGCATCTGCTGTACTGGGAACCTCCATGACATCTTATCAGCAAGCCAGGAAGGTTGTTGAAGAGGGGACTGCCCAAGGCTGGGGAAAGCTGCTGCCCATGGAGAAGAAGGAGGACAAATTTGGGTTGGGTTACAAACCAACTCAACAAGATCAATCAGAGGCTGCCAAGAAACCCAACTTTGTCAGCGGGGGAATGCTCACCCCGGATGCAGTGAACAACTTGGAAGACGAGGATGAAAGTGACCGCAACCTGGAGAGCTGGATACGTCCAAGGATCCCGGGGAGCCAAGTCCTTAACTGGTCTTCCCAGGAAATTATAAGGGTTACTCCTGCAGAGTAATTATTATTTCCTGTATTTTTAAGCATGCATCAAGTCTTGCATCTTGCCCAAGATGACAAGACTCATTTTGTAATCGGGCCATCTTGTAATTTTGTGCAAACAGATTAATCAATGAATATCGGACATCTTTTGCAAATGAGTCTTTTTCTTTTCCGCTCACTGTTTTTCATTTTTCTTTTTGTACAAAAATAAAATTGCAATGTTTTCCAAAATGACAACTTCATTTCACTTTTTCTAAAACAAGATTAAAATCGATCACTAAAATGAACAATTTAAACCCTTGCAGAGAGTGCCTTTCAGACTGCACCGACAACAGCACAGCTATGACTTCGTATGACTTTGACAATCCAATCAATCAAGCTGATGAAGGGGTTGAAGAAGATTATGAGCTTCCTGAAGAGCTAGCCAGGTTGTTAAGGCAAGAGGAGAAGGTTATTACTCCTCATCAGGAGGAGGTCGAAACGGTTAATCTTGGTACAGAAGAAGATGTGAAAGAAGTTAGGATCAGGGCCTGCTTACAAGACTCAGTGAAAGAACAACTGATTGATATGCTTCGAGAGTATGTGGATGTTTTTGCTTGGTCTTACCAGGATATGCCAGGGTTGGACACCGATATTGTTATGCACAAGCTGCCTTTGAAAGAAGACTGCCCACCGGTTAAACAGAAGCTGCGTCGTACTCGCCCAGATATGGCAATGAAGATAAAGGAAGAGGTACAAAAGCAGTGGGACGCCGGTTTCCTTGCTGTAACTAGCTATCCACCGTGGGTTGCTAATATTGTACCTGTGCCTAAGAAAGACGGCAAGGTGAGGATGTGTGTGGATTACCGGGATCTGAACAGAGCCAGCCCGAAAGATGATTTCCCTTTACCTCACATTGATGTATTGGTTGATAACACGGTTCAGTTCTCGGTGTTCTCCTTCATGGACGGATTTTCAGGATACAATCAGATCAAAATGTCACCTGAAGACATGGAGAAGACAACTTTCATCACACCTTGGGGCACATTCTGTTATAAGGTGATGCCATTCGGACTGAAGAATGCTGGTGCAACCTATCAACGGGCTATGGTAACATTGTTCCACGACATGATCCATAAAGAAATTGAATGTTATGTGGATGACATGATTGCCAAGTCCCTCACAGAAGAAGACCACTTGGTGAATCTACTGAAGTTATTCAAGCGTCCGAGGAAGTACCAACTGAAGCTAAACCCCAACAAATGCACATTTGGGGTGCGATCTGGTAAGCTGTTGGGTTTTATTGTAAGTGAAAAAGGGATTGAAGTTGACCCTGATAAAGTCAAAGCCATTCAAGAAATGCCTGCACCGAAAACAGAGAAAGAAGTTCGAGGGTTTCTAGGTAGATTGAACTACATTTCACGGTTCATATCTCACCTTACAGCAACCTGTGAACCTTTGTTCAAGCTGTTAAGAAAGGAACAAACGGTCAGGTGGAACGAAGACTGTCAGAGGGCTTTTGACAAAATCAAGGAATACTTACAAGAGCCTCCAATCCTTATGCCTCCAGTTGAAGGAAGACCTCTGATAATGTACTTAACAGTATTAGAAGAGTCAATGGGGTGTGTGCTGGGCCAGCATGACGAGTCTGGTCGAAAAGAGTATGCAATTTACTACCTAAGCAAAAAGTTTACCGACTGTGAACAACGTTATTCACTGCTCGAGAAAACTTGTTGTGCTTTAGCGTGGGCTGCTCACCGACTAAGGCAGTATATGTTGACCCACACTACTTTATTGATATCAAAGATGGACCCAGTTAAGTACATTTTTGACAATCCAGCACTTATCGGACGGGTTGCAAGATGGCAAATGATCCTCACAGAATATGACATCCAGTACACATCTCAGAAAGCCATCAAGGGCAGTGTATTGTCTGATTATCTTGCTGAGCAACCTATTGATGATTACCAGCCTATGAGATTTGACTTCCCTGATGAAGACATCATGTTCATAAAAGCAAAAGATCATGAAGAGCCTGTTCACACTGAAGGGCCTGACCCGGAAGAAGAATGGACTATGATGTTTGATGGGGCTGTTAACATGAATGGTCGTGGTGTTGGTGCAGTACTCATTACACCTAAGGAAGTTCACATGCCTTTCTCGGCAAAGCTCACCTTTAACTGCACTAACAATGAAGCTGAATATGAAGCTTGCATTATGGGTCTTAAGGAAGCCATTGACCTCAGGATCAAGACTTTAACTGTGTTCGGAGATTCAGCTCTGGTAGTTAATCAAACCAACGGCAAATGGTACACCCACCAAGATCATCTGATACCTTACCGGGATTATACAAGAAGATTATTGACTTTCTTCACAACAGTCAAGCTTGAGTATATCCCTCGAGACGAAAATCAGTTTGCAGATGCTCTTGCCACTATTTCATCAATGATCAAAGTTCAAGCTGCCAACTTTGTGCCTCGGATTTCAGTGTCCAGACATGACAGGCCAACATACGTATTTGCAGCAGATGTTGTCAAAGATGATAAGCCTTGGTTCCATGATATCAAATGCTTCTTGGAGGATCAAACATACCCACCTGGGGCATCTTCCAATGATAAGAAGACTTTGAGAAGGCTTGCTGGTAGTTTCTTCTTGAATACTGATGGTTCCCTGTACAAGAGAAACTTTGATATGGTACTTCTCCGGTGCGTTGATAGAACAGAAGCAGACTTGTTGATGCACGAGGTGCACGAAGGATCCTTTGGTACCCATGCAGGAGGGCATGCAATGGCCAAGAAGTTGCTAAGATCAGGTTATTACTGGATCACAATGGATGCTGACTGTTGTGCATATGCCAGAAAATGCCATAAATGCCAGATTTATGCGGATAAGGTGCATGTACCTCCCAATCCCTTGAATGTGATGTCTTCACCATGGCCCTTTGCCTTGTGGGGCATTGATATGATTGGCAAGATTGAACCGACTGCTTCAAACGGCCACAGATTCATCCTGGTAGCATTTGATTATTTTACCAAGTGGGTTGAAGCAGCTTCCTATGCAAATGTTACAAGGCAAGTGGTAGCCCGATTCCTGAAAAGAGACATCATCTGTCGGTATGGAGTGCCCGAGCGAATCATTACTGATAATGGTTCCAACTTGAACAACAAAATGATGGCAGAACTGTGCCGGGACTTCAAGATCCAACACCACAATTCTTCTCCTTACAGGCCAAAGATGAATGGCGCTGTTGAGGCCGCTAACAAGAATGTCAAGAAGATTGTGCAGAAGATGGTGGTCACCTACAAAGACTGGCATGAAATGCTACCATTTGCCTTACATGGGTACCGAACGTCAATCAGAACATCCACTGGGGCAACACCATATCAGCTTGTTTACGGTATGGAAGCAGTCCTACCTGTTGAAGTTGAATTACCCTCCTTGCGGGTATTAATGGATGTTAAGTTGAATTAAGCAAAATGGGTCCGATCCCGATATGAACAACTGAGTCTGATTGAAGAGAAAAGATTGGCTACAATCTGTCATGGGCAGCTATATCAGAAAATAATGAAGAAAGCCTTCGATCAGAAAGTCAGGCTCCGAGAGTACCAAGTAGGAGATCTTGTGCTGAAAAGACTCCTCCCTCCTCATACAGACCACAGGGGCAAGTGGACGCCGAACTATGAAGGGCCATTCGTAGTGAAGAAAGTTTTCTCCGGTGGAGCACTGATGCTCAGCACTATGGATGGTGAAGACTTCCTGTCCCCTGTGAATTCAGATGCCGTTAAAAAATACTTCGCATAAAATGACCCGCTGGACATAAAAACAGAATGTAAGTCCAGGAAAAAATAGGGCATCCCGGCGAGTCAAAAACAGAATAAAAGACTCGGGCAAAAATAAGGGAAAATGAACAAAAAAATGTACACCCGCTAAGTTGAAAAGCCGCATCGGACAACTCAGGCAAAAATGGGTATCCCGATGGATTGAAAACTCGAAAGGGCGATCCATGCAAAATAAGGGAATAAGCGAACAACTATACTCTGAATTCATCTGTATCCCTTACAACTTGGTAAGCTTCAAAAGGATCAAGCTTCTTTCAGAATCGGCCTTCTTCAGAAAGCAAGATGAGAAGAACGTCAAATGTCATACGAGTCATAGCAAAGGCAAGCTCCTTGAAGCGTCATCAACATTGCCGATACCTTTTATTTCTCAATTTGTAACAATCTCCTCATTTTAGGGGATTTGTTTCTTTGACTGTATCTCGCCAATTCAGGGCACATAAATAAAATCAGGTTTTCAGTCATGTTTCGTTTCGCACATTTTATTTTTGCTTGCAAAAATGTCCGATGTCTTTAAGATACTGATTGCATAAATACAAATGCATCTCTTCTAAAGAATACGTGCTTGCAGGAAATATACTTACTCCCGGGAGTGTCTAAACTCTCATGATGGAATCCGGTAAGGGAAACCTCGGGATTACTTGCGCGCTTCTCTATCTTTTCAGGATTGCAGGTATTCAAAGCACAACATGGGGCATGAAAGCTTCACCCCAGCAAGCTGGCAAATCATTATCTACTCAGTCTTAGCACCGGAGGTGCTTTCTCCCCAGCTGATTTGCCATTTATTATCCCTCCTCAGCCAAGTACAAAAGCCAGGGAACCATCTCCCCACAGAATGTCAACCTCTATCCAGAAGAGAAACACCTGAAGATCTCACAACAGAGTGGAGAAAGCTTCTACAAACCCCAACTGGGTCCCTCATTACCAAGATAGGTCTATCAGTGGCTTGTTTCCCCAAGCAGAGTCATATATGCTGGATCTACCAATGATCTTACCCCCAGCTGGGATGTCCACTTCAGGCAGATCGGCCAGAGGTCTTCGCAATAACGGGATCCGAGTCCCGGATGGTTACCTCTTGCATAATCATAGCATTCGCATCATTATTCTCCCCACAGAGCGTAGCATTCCGTCTAATACGGAGCATTACGGCAAAAATCAAATATATTGCATAATCACAAGTCAGGTTCGAACCAGTCACCTGCGAATCCCAAGTACCTCATCAACAATGCACCCAGTACATCCCTCTTCTTTTTGAAAAAAAAAGGGGGGGGAGGGAGAGAGAGTATGAAACCCTAACCACACTCCCCTCTCTCTCTTCGTAGCTTCATTCGACATTACTAGGCATAGCACGATGTTTATCAAAGTGCAGCTTGCTTAGAATGTCATCATTGCTGCAGAAAATCTGAAGCCAGGCAGTCTTATGTTTCAACGGGCAATTCTGATTCGCCTTCTAAGCGGCTTTGTTGCTGGAAAGGCAACGAAGGATTTGGGATACTATCTTGCTGTGGCAACACTGGATAAAATAAAAGAGGAGATTTTATTCGGGTCATATTTCGCACTCTGATATGTAGTTATGTTTTCGCATAGCCAAACACTAGTATTGGGTATCATGATGAATGCAAACATTTTGTTGCAGAACTCCATGCACGTGCCATTACGCCCCAAAAATGCACCGAAAGACTTCCGCCCGAATCGTTATCAATAACATATCCTTCTTGACACCCGTCCGTGTCATATCCCCAGCAGGAAGCCAAAGCGTCCTCTTTGCACTCACAGATACATATGTCTACAGATTCCCTGACACTCGTCCGTGTCACCTTCCTCAGCATGGAAAACCTAAAACATTCTGTAAACCATACACTTGTTTATATTACACTTTCCTCTTTTGACACTCGTCCGTGTCACTCTCCCTAGCAAGTTTAACACTCCCGTACGCCACTCGTACTTATTACCCCTGTTTCATTCATACAGATGCTCATTCGTATCTTGTATACACCACTCATACCTCTGCAGATTCAACACTCGTCCGTGTTCTTTGTTAACCAGTTGATACTCGTCCGTATCATCATCTCAGAACATGCGTCAAGCGTTTGTTTCTACCTGATACTCATCCGTATCACAGTCTTAAGGATGCTCGTCCGCATCTTTAATCCATACACGTGTCAAACACTTATGTCTTCTTGAATTTGGACACTCGTCTGTGTCTACCATTCCCCGGAAGAGTCCCCACAGAATCAACACTCGTCCGTGTTCTTTGTTAACCAGTTGATACTCGTCCGTATCATCGTCTCTGAACATGTGTCAGCATTTGCTTCTACCTGATACTCGTCCGTATCATGGTCATAGGGATGCTCGTTCGCATCTTTAACCTATACACCGTACACCAAACACTAATATCTCTCATTTCTTGGATATAGACACTCGTCCGTGTTTACTTGTCCCAACAAATCCTTGTTAAACCATTTCTTTTCTATCTGACATTCGTGCTATGTCATGATACCTTTTCGGCAGCCGTACCCTGCCAGGTGATCGTCCTTCACCTTTGGATGACCGTCCCTCATCCTTTCCCCAGCGGAGTCTCCATTATCGGAACCCTTTTCTATCCGGCATTCGTCCTATGTCGTGATATTTAGCAGCCGTCCCCTGCTAGGTGATCGTCCCTCACCTCCTGATGATCGTCCTTCATCATTTTATCCGATGGCCGTCCCCATCGTTGATCTTGTTATCTGACATTCGTCCTATGTCATGGTACCTTTGGAGCAGCTATACCCTGCTAGGTGATCGTCCTTCACCTCTTGATGATCGTCCTTCATCATGCTTATTCGATGGCCGTCCCCATCGTCGACCTTTTATCCGGCATTCGTCCTATGTCGCGATACTTTTGGCAACCGTACCTTGCCAGGTGATCGTCCTTCACCTTAGATGACCGTTCCTCATCTTAACCCCCTTTGATGACCGTACCTCATCATTTTTTATCCATACCTTGAACTTGATGGTCGTCCCCATCATTCACCATTACCTTTTATCCCCAGAGAATCTTTGTTGCTTTATTTTGGTGGTCGTCCCCATCATAGCCTCTTATATCCCCAGCATGTCGGCCGTCCCCGTCATCACTCTTTCCCCAGCAGTCGTCCTCTGCTCGACGGTCGTCCTCCGTCGCTCGCACTTTATAAATATACTTTATTTTCTTTTACAATCTATATCCCTTTTCTTCTTCATTCTGTGAGTGCAAATTTTGGACTGTCTTTGGTATTCAACCACAAGTTATCTTATTTGCCTGTTAAGCCGTTGCTTACATCCTGCACAACTAACTCATGCTTGAATAGGGGCAGCTGTAAACACCCCAAATTTGCCCTCACCCATTCACACCATGGCTTGTGATCTCTTCATATGCATAAATTCAATCATAGCATCTAATACCACATCTTTGATTCACTGCATTACTTCTAAGTCACTTGCATCTAGGGTTTTGTGATCTGAGCAATCCAAGAGCCTCTTGAGCCACTTCAAAGGTCTTCAAACACTTCAAAGGGGCCCATGTATGTTCAAGCATCATATTATATCCTCTCAAAGTCAAGAAAATCAAAGAATCACAAGAACTGGGAATGGCATGGAAGCAGAGCCAGGTTTAACTACACAAATGACCTAGAATTAGGGTTTTGGTTTCAAAGGCCATAACTCCAATTTTTTTGGTCATTCTTGTTTCTATTGGTCTCTATATGGTATAGGTATCATGCATATCAATTTTCATGAAGAAATTCAATGGGAAAGGCATCTAATCAAGAGTTGACTTTTTGAGCAAGTCAGTGCAAAATCAGGGCATCTAAGGCCCCCAATGACCCAACCAAAGGTTGTTCATCATCATTTTGATTATGTATGATCTTTATTTGATCATAGAAGATGTTAGAAGTTCACAAAATTGAAGCATTTCAAGCCATTTGCAAAGTTGACTTTTTGGGAAAATGACTTGTAATGGAAACTTGCCATTTTGGGAAACTTTTTCAACCCTTGCTTTTTGATTCAAAAATGCTTCAAATGAGAAAACTTTGGTCATGAAAGTTGTAGAATGGATCATTCCCTTTTCAAAAAGTACAAGAACTTGTCCTAATTCATTTTGGATCAAAAGTTATGGCTTGTCAAAGTTGGGAAAAATCACATAAATTCAAGTTTTGTACCAAAGAGGCATTTTGCAAAATGGTATGATCAAGCATTCTAAAGACTTCAAATGTGCATAAACTCTTCACAATATGATCATGTGACTTCTAAAAGTCAGAATTGGCCCAAGAATATTGCATTTTGGTGCCTTGAACTTCATGAATTTCAAAAGGGGGCAAACATGTACCAACTTGCAAAAACTCATGAAGCCATGCCTCTACTAGTTACAGCTCATAGAATCTGATCCATATGAACTCCGTGATCTCTGATGAACTCAACCATGCCCCTATCACAACCTCACACTTGCCCATACCTCAAGTACACCTAGACTTGACTTTTTGCAAAAACCCCCATACCAATCCCACAGTGACACAACAACTATTCTGACCAACCAAGACTTTACAAACACACCAAAAGCAAGCCCTTTCATATGATCTTGGAGCCTGAATACACACACAAGCCAGCATTCCCAAAAACCTCCCCTTATGCATTTTGCTTCGAATCACACAGCACAAGCATCAAACACAAAAACAAACTTCACAAAACATCTCAGCATGTCTCACTGATCATTTCCCTGCCCTCACTCATCCCTGAAACCTCACATAAACCAAATACGATTTCTTCCCCTCTTTGAACAGAACTCAAGCAATCTCTCAAACTAGCCCAAATAAACTCCAGATAAGCTTTGCAAACACTTGAGGGAGGTCAGTGGAGTTGATTGGAAGCAAGGAACTGGTCCAGAAGCTCTTGGGTTGAAAGCTTCGATTCAGGTAGCCATGGAAATTCATTTTTCCAGAACTCTTATTTCTTGTTTCTAAAATGATCTACATGCTTCCCTGAATGCAATGAGCTTTGAATTTTTGAAAATGATGCAGAAATGAGGATGCATTGTTTGTCTGAAACTTTGCCCGTAAATTTGATTTCTGTTTGTTCTTCATGATTCATGAAAAAGAAATGAATTTTGTTGCTGGATTGTTGTTTAGGATGTTTAGTTGAGTTGATCTGGAGGTTTTGGCATGATTTAGTGAGGTTTTGAGAGAGTTAGGTTGGAGGTCTCGCCGGAGAAGACGACCGGAAGTCTTCTCCAGCCACCTGAAATTCATTAACCCTAATCTGTGTCATTAATGAACTTTGAATTCTGGCCATGGATGCGTTTGACTTTGTTTGACCCGCGCGTGTTTGGATGGCCAGAATCTCATCATTTAGCCCTAATCTTCAATTAACTTAATTAATCCAGTTTAATTAATTTTAAAACCAGAATTAGCCAGGTTTGAACTTGGGCCATTGGATGTGGCGCCAAGTCAACCTTTCCCAGCCCAGAATCAATCTGGTGCGTTCATTGTGCATACTTCTCATTATTTTAATTTTAATTTTCATTTTATTTGATTTATTTTGTATATTTAATTTAAAATAGAAAAAAATGTTTAAAAATTATGAAAATTTTTGTCAAGATTTTCATTATTTTTCAGAACACAAACATATTTTTATTTTTATTTTTTGCATTAAAAATTATTTTTAAATCATTTAAATGTTTATTTTTAATTAATTAATGGAAATTAATTAATTAAAAATACTTTTAGGTATTTAAAAATCACAAAAAAATTCATAAAACATTTAGGAACATTTAGAAACATTGTCCCACTCTCAAACCAAATTTCTTTTTTGATCTTGATACCTTTTGATAATTTTCTTTGGAATTAAATTCATTTTGAGGCAATATTTTGTGACAAACTTCAAAAATTCATTTCTGCCTAACCATTGAGAGTTGGATGATGATTATTTTGGCATTGCATCTTGTATAGCATGTAGTTTATAGGATAAAATTGGCATGAATTGATCTTGCATTTTCAATTTGTTTTGCATTTTTCTTGATGAGGTACCTTAAAACCCTAGCAATCTTAGGAAATTCATAACTTTCACTAGGTTAAGAATTGGTTCCCCTCCTTTGGGCAGTGAGTTTGTATAGGTTTAGGGTTCCTTTGATTGCATTTTCAAATTTTTATCATGTCATTTGCTTCTGGTTTTGAATTTTGCTTTGAGTATTGATCATAAACCCTAATTTATGCCTTCCTTTGCATCCATCTTCCATTTGCTTGCATACCATGACTTGTCATGACATATTATGTATTCATTTGATTCATAATACATCTTAAGACATATTAGAATCATGATTGATCATTGCATCTTTCATTTGCCATATTGTATGTCCATTGCATCTCATAACTTTTCATGTATGTTCATGGTTCTATGCGTGCTTCATTTGCATCCTTATGTTTGATTGATCCTTCTCATGCCTTGCCTCATGTTTGCATCATATCTTAGCATCATTAACATTATACTTATGCTTCTGGTTTTGGTTTGCATCATGACATTGCATCTCATTTTGCATTGCATTTCATTTCTTTTGCTGACTTTTCAGGTGGTAAGTTCTTTGAGAAGTGAATTTGCCTTCACTTCTCATATTCTCTTTTCATCTCTTTCATAATTCATTTGCTGCATTTTGTATGTGTATTGGATTGAGCTTGCTCATTTTTGTTCATCTTACCTTCTTTTTTCAAGCAACTTGTCTTCTTAAGTGAAGCAAGTTGTTTTGCTTCTCTTTGCTCCTTTCATTTGCTTCACTCCTTGGTGGCTCTTTGAAGATTCCTTTCTTAAGCCTCATAAACCCTAGGACCTCCAAGCATGATAACAATTAGGGTTTGATTAGTTCCCCACTTAGCTTTTACCTTTGTGTCTCTTTGAGTCTTCTCTTCTCATCTCATAATCAGGGACTAAACCCTAAAGGTTTTAAGGCTTTGTGATTAAGCTTATGCCTGCATCCTTCTATTAGGATGGAGTGTATAACTTTAATCCTAAGTGTTAAACCCTTAATGTGTTTAAATCTTTTAATCAATTCACTTAATAATCATCAAGACATCAAGCTTGTAACTCGGGCCTTGCATTAGGGTTCTAATTCTTCCTTAATTGGTTAAGAAGGACTAACCCTAGTGTTAATGGACAAGTCCCCCTCAAGTTGTCTTACAAACCATAAAATCCACTTCTTAACCTTATCATTAACTAAATCCATTTAATAAAGGTTTTGTTTTGTCATGAGGTTAATCCCTAATCATGGATTAAGTGGAGGAGTCTTCCTCAGCTTAAACATTCTCATCTATTATCCTTCTATTAGGATGGTGTAATGAGTCTGTTTAATCCCTGATTATGGCTTAATCTCATCACCTAACACTAAACAAAAACAACAAAAACATCTAAATAATCACAAGTAGGTTAATGATCTTAATCCCACACCATGGTGATTAAGTGTGAGATGCTGACTTCACACTTAAGGTATTCTCATTACCCCTAATCAGAGGGAGGATGTGATGAGTTTAATAACCCATTGGTTTAGGCTTAAGCTCATTAATTTATGACAAACTTCAAAAAGCAATAAAAGACTGAAAATACAAAAAACAAACAATAATCGTCTCCTCCGGGATTCTTTTCTCATCTCATTCATTCATAAACGAGAACTTGCTTCTTCCGTCTAATGCAAGACAGTTTGCACCTGAGCCAGACAGGTCATACACTTGAGCATAGACAAACAAGCAGTTCACAAGTCAATTTATCTTTCAGTCTCTTTGGGTCGAACTACGGTGTTCTGACTTCCTCATTGCACGAGAGGATACGTAGGCATAACTTAACAGTTATCGAACAAAAGTCTCTGTATATTCCCCCTCTTTCCAGCATTATTCTTTAAGCCTCATGGTCTTGAGCATTTCATTCTTTCTTACACTGACACTTCATTTATACACTTCACACTTCTTTTACACTGACACTTGCATTCTTTCCAGCTTTGATACACAGATAGCACAGACACTACCCCTTTAAAACACAAATCTTTTAAGCGTGGATCCCGTCGAGTACGGCGGACAATCTGGGTGCTAATACCTTCCCAGGTTGTAACCAACCCCCTTTCTCAGTCTCTCTGGTTCGCGACCGTCTTATCCATATCCTTTCTAGGTCTATGCAGCATTAACTTTCCTCCGAGATAAAAATGCCTAGCTGGCGACTCTTGTCTTTCTGAGTTCACCCATGTGTGTTCTCTCTCCTCTTTCGCCGACCGTTCGCGTCTGTACCCCTTCTGACCCTGGGTGTCATTTGGTGGGAGCGACACATTTTTATCCCGGATGAAAAGGAAAGGTAATGCTACACAAACCTAAGAAGAAAGGAAATGACAAGGCCCTGCGAACCAAAGATCTTTGTTCGGGAGTTGGTTACGACCTGGGAAGGTATTAGCACTTCAGACCGTCTGCCGTACCCACGGGATCCATGCTTGTTTGTCTGTTTTAAAGGGTGAAAAATAAGATACTGCTGAATAAAAACCGCTACTGGAACTGGAACTGAATTGAGGAAAGGAACTGGGAAAAGAGATCGAAAAGGAAATGGGAAAATGTAAGGAAAATAAAGAATGCGCTTGAACGGGCCCTACCCTGCTGCCTACGTACCTCATCGGGAAAATGAGGATTATAGTCAACTTAGTCCGCCTAATTAAGGCGGGAAGTTTGTTTGTGATTTTTATGGCTTGAACCGCTTATGTTTATGATCAGGTGTTGCAGGCTCTCCTTGAACGAGGGTGTTACCGTCTTGCAATGAGACAAGTCGAAGCAAGTTCTCATTGAGAGTGAATGAGGTGAGAAAAGAATCCCCGCAGGAAAAAATGTGTGTTTGTGAACTGTCTTTTAAAAGAAGTGTTTTTAGTTTGTTGTTTGTGAAACATTCTCATACTAAGACTTGTTCATCATGGTAGATGCCTTACACCTCGCCCCAAAATGGGACGTGTATAAGTAACCTACGACAAAGTCTCCTGGTGTATGAGAAAGCTCAACCTTTATTAGGTATTTTACTGTTTTCTTTATGAGATGAGAGAGAGAGACTCAAATCGAGAAAAGGAAAAACTAAGGGAACTAAGACATAACCCTAAGTTATTTATTGCATGCAAAAGGAGATCCTAATGTTTTGTCTGGCTTTCTAATCCTAGTGAGAAAAAAGGAAAATAAAAGGAAGCTAGAACTCAACTTACTTCCTAAGGAAGTTAAGTTGTTTCTAAACAGGGATTAACACGAAGTTGAACAAACAAAGCACAAAGTGCTAAGACAACCACATTTTGAAAGCATAAAGAAAATAATAGGAAGAAGTTGTGTGAACAAACTTACCTCAACCTCCCTACAAAACAAAGGTTAGAAGGATATGGCTAAAATGATAAAAGGAAAGAAGGTGAACCAGTACCACACATATCCCAATAAAACTATGGCCTAAACTAGACTCAATCTTAAGTCTAAGGACCCTAAAACTAGGCAAAGCCTAAATTCAGTAGCTACTACAGCTTCCTATTGCACAAACAACTACTAAATGCAATGCACAACACAAACAACCTATTACAGATACCAAACAACATAAAAATAGGTGTAAAAATACCTAAAATAGAATAATACAATATGTTTTTACAACTCCTATCTCAAAATGCAGCGACGAAAACAAGGCAAATTTTCATTATTTTCACAAAATGCAAAAACATGAGTTTAATGCATACAATGGAATGCAATGATCAAGCAAGTTGTGCAACAATATGGAATGGATCACTAACAACGGAATGCAAGATATCATCATACAATCAATGGATGCAAACTAGATGATTATGTGGTTTTTACAATATGCACTTTTTCCAATATGCAATTGATTTGACCAAAACATGAACAGACTTTGAATGTGATGCAAAACAGAAGTGTAAACATTTATTGACCTGCTATAACGGATGCTAAATCATGTAAACAATGATCCTACTATGCTATGGACATATATGCAACAATTATGCTTAAAAATCAGAATCTAACGAAACACACGTCGAAAGTTATCGAAACTCCGTGTACTTGCACTAAACCAGCTCCTAAAAATTCCCTAAAATCATAACCTAAGGATCCATGATGATAAAAGAAGGAATGGTACACACACATGCAAGAAAACAACACCAAAATCCCAAATCAACACAGTGTTAACCAGTTAACGCCCAGGGTTAACTAGTTAACGGGTTCTAAAATCAGTTAAACAGGGGAAAAAAGAGTGTGTTAACCGGTTAATCCTGGATGTTAACCGGTTAACACTGAACCAAAATTGAAAAACAGTGAGGAAAAAAGCACTTCTAGCTATCAACTTACTTCCAAAAGCTCCTAATACAACCATTACCATACTATTACAAAATTTCCACCTAAATACAACCTTATAATGCCTATTACCACTACGACCACCCTACGGTTCTAGCTACTAAAGATCAAACCAAATAAAGAATCACAAAAGCGGTAAAGTCGAAGAATACCTTACGGCGAGATGAAGATAAATAAATTAAAGCAAGAAGTAGTTTCAGATCCACCAACCTACAAAGCGGAGACTTGCTTTGGTGATTGTTGCTATGTTGATCAATGCACGAACGAAGAGAATACCAGAGGTTCCAAGTTTTGATCCGCGAGAGTGCAAAATAAATGCAATCGATGAGAATCCAAAATGCTTCCAAACGGTGAAATAAACACCGCGACCACAACGATTTCTTCGATAATCCGCTGAATCGGTGAAGATGATGAAGGCTAAGCTTACGATCTTTTGAATTTCGATGCGAAACTTGAAAGATCTTGATGATGGAGCTTTGGTGAGTTTGGGAAAATGGAAAAAAAATGAGAGAATTGAGATAGTGAGAATGATGAATTTTTGTGAAGAAATGGCTAATCCTTGAAGAAAAATGGCTAAATCTTTTTTACTTGGTGAATAGGGTTTATAAAGGCCTTAAGTTTGGAGTTTGGTTTAGGTTAGGGCACAAGGCTTGGATCCTAAGCTAAAGGTTGGTTGGGAATATTCCTAGAATATTCCTTGGCATATCCTTGGCATATTCTGGGAATATTCCTTGGGAAGAATGTGGAATGTTCTAGAGTTTGGTAGAAACACAAAACAAAGTGGAGAATGGAAAAGGGAGAGAGGCACCAACTGAATTTTGAAAAATTTCCCAAAATTCGCAGGCTTTAACTGGGTAACCCCTGGTGTTAACTAGTTAACGGATGAAAAATTTGAATTTCCCTCCTTTGGGTGGGAAACCATTAGAACACATCTCCACCGTCCGTTCTGAGCCTGTTTTTACCTTGAGTTCTGATAGTTGATTTTGCCACTGAGTTAACCTCGATCACATGCCTTGTGCGCTAACGAATGATGCATGACTTACTTTATTTCTTTTACTAATTTTTGTATGCAATGTATGGAATTATGAATGCAATGCGATATGCTAAAAACCATGAAATCGAGAGGGAAAATTTTGGGGTGTTACATTATGGAATTTTGGAGCCAACTTATATTAATTAGGCGTATAATGAAAAAAGTATCATTGATGAATATGTGAAAGACCGGCTAAATGAGGAAGGAAAAGAATGTTACCTTGCATCATTTCTCTGTTGGTAAGTATTGTTGTAATTTATTTATGTTTTGGACTGGCCCAATGACTTGGAATGTCCTAATCCAAATTTGCTTCCAAGATGACCCAATAGCCCAATATCAAAGGGACCCATTGGCCTTGTGCCCTTCAACCGAGGAGGATCTGTCAACCATGATCACCCGTGGTTGGTTTCCTCCGCTCCTTTCGGACTTCTTCCCGGCACCCGGAGAAGTCACCCAGATCCAGCCAGGGGATAGCTCCTGCTCGAATTCCCCTCTGCCCAACGTAGATGTCATCCGACCAAGTATGCTCGCTCCAACGGCTAGTTTTTGGAATTACCTATTTTCGGAGGATCCACGGTCCATGCCCAAAATAGGGACCGATAGACAAGCACTAAGGGCTCTATATAAACCCTCTCACATGAGAAGGCCATGTATCCAATATTCACTCTCTTAACTCTTTTACTCGTACTTGCTCACTCTTCTGCCTTGTCTTACTTTGGCATCAGAGTGTCTTGCAGGAACACCCCCATTTTCTCCTCGACGACCGAGCATCATCATCATCATATTCCTCAATGTCTTTGGCCCACTACAGATTCTGATCGCTCGGAAAAATCAGTGGTACCATCCGTGGGAATTCTTGTTACCCCATTTCTCATCCTCGGATCGTTAAAACCAAAACATCACAGTTCAAACACTCTCAGTGGCTAACTGTGACGATTCTGCTGATGCTCGAATTGTCACGAACATCCCCGTCAAATAACAGGAAATTGATGGAACCAATCCTCCGCTCGGGGAGCCTAACTGTTTTATGGACGGGCGCATCGCCTCCCCGTCACCATAACCATGTATGCAACCTGAGATCACCCCTGCTGACCTCCCTCTCATTACCATCCCCGAGGGGACCAATGAAACCCTCACCGCACTGGTCGATACTACGAACAACATCAAACTTATGATCATGCACCAAGGCGAAAGATTAGAAGCTCTAGAGGATGCTCGATATACCAGGACCCCCTCCCCTGCGAGGAAACTTCACATGCCCCGTAGCCGTTCACCTAAACAAAGAAAGGCTCTACAAAATATAGAGGAAGCTAGGTCTATCAAGAAACAGACTTGTTTGTCCCCTCGATGACACAAGTCCCCAGAAACCAGGAATACCACGAGGATCCTCTAGACAGGAGCGCGACCATCGCCCGAGGGTGCAAGAAACCGATCAAGATCGCCATCCCCTCGACAACATAAAGACAACCGCTCCCGCTCCATCTCTTATGACTCCAGCAATGAGGATGGATCTCATGGACCTCTCTCCCATAAAATTATGTCCACGAAACTGCCAAAGGGGTTAGAGAAGCCTCCTTTTTTGGGGTCATATGAAGGGACTACGAACCCGGACGAGTATATCGAAAACATTGATGCTCTCCTCGAATACCGGGTTGTCCGGGGAGCAATCAAATGTCGTATTTTCCCCACAACACTCAAAAGGGGAACCATAGCTTGGTACAAAATCCTCCACTATAAGTCTATTACCACGTGGAAACAGCTCGGGAGGACCTTCTCCTGACATTTCATCGCATCGCGTCGATATTCTAAAATTGAGGCCTCACTTAAGGAAATAATTCAGGGAAAGGATGAGTCCTTATGAGCATGCATCGAGAGGTTCAATAAAGAAGCAGTCTAGGTCTCGACCACCAACGACATGAAGAAGTACCTTCTTGAACACGGTCTTCGTCCCCGTAGTGATTTTGTCAAGGTCGTGGGCATTGAGACACCGACCACGCTTGATGCTTTTCATCTCAAAGCCCAGGTGTATATCCAATACGAGGAGAAAGAGACGACCAACATTGCTCGTGATACTAGGCATCGAGAAGATGCCAAACCATCTAAGAACAAAGACCCCTCGACATCACGTCGGGGAGGTGAAAAAAGAAAGGAAGACCTCACCCGTGAACCGCGGGAGCACAAAGGCCCCTCTAGGAAGTTACACGAATACACTCCTCTAACCGTGTCAATGGAGAAGATCTTATCTGAGTGCGCCAACTCTAAATTCTGCCAAGCAGGCGTCAGATTCCCCAAGAATTTTCCGGCCAAGGCCAATACGGATAAGACGAAGTACTGTAGATTTCATAAATCCCATGGGCACAATACTGACGAGTGCATCCATCTAAAGGATGCCATCAAAATACTCATTAGAGAAGGCCACTTGAAGCAGTTTACTAAGGAGAATGAGGCTCCCAACAAGAAGTCCAAAAAACTCGGAAGGTCGAGGAGGTTGATCCTCTAGTCGCGGACGCCAACCTCCCGATTGCTCTCAACATTACACAGCCAAAGGACTTTTATGTCCTCGAACCATTCATTGGCCCCGCTTATTTCACTGCCTACAGTCCGTGGGAGTTCTTCCCCTCAACTACAATGATCTCAGGCGGGGGTTACAACAAAGTCACTATGGGCTTGGTGAAGTGACGGTTCGACCAACTAATCAGCACGGGCTCCACTCAGAATTCCACTCTTGACCCTCCCCGGGGAGGGTCAACACCCATATCCTTTTATAAGAAGGAGCTCCTCGGTGGCGCGCCCAACGCCAGCATCCACCTGCTTGTCCGGGCGCAGATGGCCAATTTTGATGTTCGAAAAATCCTGGTCGACTAGGGAAGCTTGGTAGACATCATATACTCTTAGCTTTTCGCAACCCTGCAACTCAACAAAATGTATCTGACACCATACGTAGGATCTGACCTACAGGGATTCAATGGAATAGTATCCAGGCCATGGGGGTATGTCGACCTGATAGTGACTTTCAGAGCAAGAGAGATTGCAAGGGTAGTTAAGGTCTAATTCCTCGTCATAGACTGCCCGTCGTTGTAGCAATGCATCTTGGGTCGTCCAACACTAGTTGAACTCATCGTGAGGCCCTCTACAATGCATATAAAGATGAAGTATTACACTTTGTCAGGTCAGGTGGCTACCCTTCATGGGGATATTGAAGCTACTTGTTGGTGTTTCGAAGCAGCATCCAAGGGGCTCAATGCCATAGCCGCCAAGCCAAATCCAGCAACCAAGACTACTCTCCCTAGTAGTTTGGAAGAGTCGAAGCCACTCCCTCGTGTCAATTTAATATACCTCGATAGTAGGTTCACTAAGGAGGAAAAGGAAGCATAGTTGGTGTTGCACCCCAAAATTTTCCTTCCCAAAATCAAGACAACCTCTCTTAAGATTTCTAGATGATCATAAGATCCTCAAGACTCCCAATTGGTCATGAAGTATGGAAGTTTCCTCAGACAATGCCTTCTCCTAAGAAAAGTGTTCACAACTAGGGTTTTGTGTTTCCTCAAGTGAAAATGAGTTTCAAGGCCTCAAGTGAGCTTCATAATATCTCACATGTATTTAAGAATCCCCATGTCAAATTTCAAGGCTTTCCCAATAAGTTTGCCCAGTCAGATGATCGGATATGCAAAAATCAGTCAAAGTAATTAAAAAGTCAAACTGAGGTCAACTGTGGTCAAATCAAGGTCAAACTTCAAGATATTTTGCCAACATCAAGTTTATGAAGTAAAATTCATCATTTTATCAATGGTTGATCATGATTCATCAAGGAAGTTTCAGATCATCAAGAATCAGGAGTTTCTAAATTAGGGTTTTCTAAGGAAAAGTCAACTGAGCTTTGACCAGCCATAACTTTCACATGCTTCATCAAATATTTTCCATCCAAATCTCATTTTGAAGGAAATTTAATTCTATACAACTTTGTGTCTCACAAGCCAAGCCTAAAAATGCTTCATTTTGAAGGTATGAGCTAAAACATTATAGGTCATTTTAAAAGTCAACAAAAAGTCAACATATTCCAAAGGGCATAATTTGAAAATGGTAAAGGATATGGACATGAGACCAAAGAGGTTGGTTTTAGGACTCTCTAAGCTTTCCAAAATTTCCAAGAACACCTTCATAGCCTTAAAATTGAGGGATTTGTGCCTTTGCAAAGTTGGGAAGTTTTTGAGAGGTATATTGAGCAAATGGGGTCTTAAAACCAATTTTTTCCAAATGGGCTTGCAATTTTGTGATCCAATCTTTACCATGACATCATGCACGACCCATTTCTCATTTATTCAGATTTTAATAATTTATTTAATATTTATTTTGATTTTATTCATTAAAAATCAATTTAAATCAAAATAAAATATGAAAACTCAATATTTAGATTTGATTCTTGTTCTAGAAGCTCATAAATAACATTAAGATGATTTGATACACTCCCAAATTCGTGCTAAGACAATTTGGCATGAATATATTTGATTTTTGACCAATTTAGCAAGAAGATTTCTTCACACTTAAGGCATCCAAAAAGCCCAAACAATCCACTATTTTTTTGACCTAATCTCACTCCATTATAAGAGTATAACTCAGTACAAACAAAAAGGACGAATTTTTGAGGTAAGAACATAAGGATCAAAGTCAAGAAAAAACCAAGAAAAGTCAAATTCGGATTTTGATTTTTAGGCAATTTCCAAGTATTTTAAAGGTTGCAATACTTTCTATGATGTTCATTGAACGTATATGCATCATTCACATCATCCAAACCATGCTCATATGTTCAATCCGAATCTTGTTTGTTCTTACTTTTTAATTTTTTCGATTTCACACTTCCAGGCATTATTAATTAATTTTGTTCATTGATTCATGTTTGTCTTGATGTATTAATGCTTCCTGGGTCATTTTATTGAAGGTTTAGAGCCTGAAGCATAAACCACCATATCTAGGGTTCGTGAGCTCTCCAATGGGGGATGATGGTTAACACATGATTTTGATTAAAATTGACTGGATATTTGGATTTAGCATATGTTTCTTGATTTATTGTTGTTTTTAGAATGAATTTATGTTGCTTGGCTAACGATTTGGGATATGCAGGATCTATAGTGACGAAGAGAATCTGTCACTACAAGCTTTAGTGACGAACACCTATCACTAAAAGCTAACTGGACGAACCAGTGGGGAAGACGACCCTGCGCGCGAAAATTTAAATTTGAAAACTAGTTTTATTTTATAATAATCTTTTACTCGTTTTATATCACAACAGGCGTATTAGCCCAGTGGAAGTGGACGCGCGTGAATGAGTATAAGGACTGAGTTCGATCCCTGGTTCCAGCCTTTTTTTCATATGTTTATTTTTATTTGCAGGTTTTAAAATATAAGGGTTTTGTCTCATAGGAGTATCACCAGCGCATGCTGGCCTGGTTGGTTTTGTGTTGCGTGATTGAGGTAAAGTACCTGGGTTCAAATCCCAGGTCCTATCTTTTTGGTGATTTTTCATATTTCTTATTTGTTTTTCTCATTTTCTTTATTTATTTTGTTTAATTAATATAATTAAAATATTTTCTAAATAAATAACCAATAATATCTTTTATATAAACTTTATATTTTCTAAAATTCATAATTATTTTCTTAATGTTTATTAATTGTATTAATTATTTCTTTTTATAATATATTTGTATATAATATATATATATATATATATATATATATATATATATATATATATATATATATATATATATATATATATATAATGTATTCCAATTATGATTAATTAACCCTAATTTTTTCTATTAACCCTAAAAATTAAATTTATTTTTCTAAACCCTAATTGGAATATTTTCATAATAATTTTTTATTTTGTAAATACTTTATTCTTATTAGTATTTAAACATATTATTTTCTTTTATAAATTTTAATTAATTTCTAACTAATTAAATATCTAAAAAATCTAATTTACTAACCCTAATATTTTATTTTAATATTTTTATCTTGTTATTCTCTTTGCTTTATTATTTATTTAATGTTGCTTTATTATTTATATTTAATTTTTATTTTATTTATCTTATTAGAAAAGTGTATAGGTTATTGTGATTTATTGCTCGATTATTTTGTAACTGTCCATAAGCCATGTAATAGCGTAGATTTTATATTTCCGTATTTTATTTACTTTATTATAATTGCTATGGTTAGTAATTTTAGGGTGTGTATAACCTAAATGTAATTAAAATTAACTTAGAAAATTAACTTTAAAAAAGATAAATATTTGAATATAAACACTCACACACGTAAGTCGATCTAAGATCGCCGTCTGCACTTCCTAGGGTATTCCTCTTGGTTGCCTTTAAATATGGTCAAGTCCCTCGAAAAGGGGGTGTCTTAAGCAAAGTCCCTCCATAAATAAATCATCTAGTCCCTCCCAGATTTAAAAGATCAAGTCCCTACGATGTTGCCTACAATAATGATCTTATCCATTCAGTAAAAGATGATAGTCCCTCTCAGGTTGCTAAAGACACCCTTAAGTTGCCTTCTATGACCATACGATGACCCTACGCTCATCCCTTAAACACATCCAAGGTAATGACTACCTATTCCTTAATAATAGGGATAATCTTACCATTGAAAGAACATACGAGAACGTGAAAGACTTAATCTAGGGTAGGTACCTCTTAATTACTTGCTCATTTCTTAAAATTACTCTTTACACCTCACTTTCTTAAAAAAATTTCAAAACAAGGCTTTGTATACATCCATACGAGGATCATTACAAAGTACTTAGAAAAATTTCTAATCACACACTACACTTTCCAAAAACAATGTAAGTGAGCTAAGTAACTAAGAGCCCATGGATAACCATGGATATAAAGGGTGCTAACACCTTCCCTTTGTATAACCTACCCCCCGAATCCAAGTCTTTTAAAATAGGTCTTTCCTGTTCTTTTATGTCCTTTCCACTTGGATAAAATAAAAGTCGGTGGCGACTCTTGCTATCCGCAACATGAATAAAAGTCAGTTCTCCCACCGTGTTACAGAACTGGCGACTCTGCTGGGGAGTTACTAAGTAAAAGAGGGGTACTCTTAGGAATTAGATCACTTTAAATTGTTTGCTTTGTTTGCTTTACTTTTCTGTTGGGCTTTTTGTGTGAAAGATCCTAACTTGAATCTAGTGTACCCTAGGTAAATGGCAATAGACCAAGGAAACTGTACAGCGTATACCGATATGGTTGATCTGGTGGCCATAGTTAGTGTGACTTCTTGGTTGGTGCTTATGTTCCTTAAGTAAGTTAAGGATAATATGAGGCTGCCATATGTTGTCAATACACTAACTGACTTTTAGAACCCTAGTTATCCCATCTTGGCCTTTAGAGAGTAGTGAGATAGTCGGCTTTGGTGAAGACTGAAGTTGGTTGATAATCGATACTACGCTCATTGAGATCCTAAACTTGGAGGGTTTTGGTTGGAAATTAAGTTGCCTACTGAACAACCACCCTTGGGAAGGATCAGTGATATTGAGATCCCTTAGAACCTGGTTACTTTGTAGGACAGGATGAACCAACTAAACTTCAGGGGAGGGTACTTACCTTTAAACCTCATGCAAGCCTTCAAACCTAGGGCTATTTTGTGACTTGTTTGTGTGTGCCACATGTTTGTGATTGAGCATAACATCATGACATCATGCATCATAAGCATAGCATTTTCACTAACCATTTCAAGGACCAAAGGATTTATCTCTGTTCTTGTTGCATGTCATGGCTTCTGCTCGTAGGAATACTATTCGGATCAACTTTGTAGGAATACCTCCTAAGCTTAAGGAGTTGGTCTCTCAAGTTTCTGAAAACTCCCAATTCATCAAGAGGCATGGGCACCTACTGGATCTAGTCACTTCAGGGTTCAATGAAGACATGATGAGTGTCCTATTTCAGTTCTTTGATCCTAAACATCATTGCTTCACATAGCCCGACTATCAGCTGGTTCCTACAATAGAGGAGTTCTCCAAACTACTGGATATACCTATCCTTGATCAGAGACTCTTCACAGGCTTAGAGAAGGAGCCTAAACTTGAAGTTATTGTTGCGGCCCTACATCTGAAGAAATCAGACATTGTCCTAGAAACGAGAAGTGGAGTTAAGGGTATTCTTGCTAAGGTATTAATGGAGAAAGCTCAAGTGTTCTTGAAGGCTATGAGTTATGATGCTTTTGAGGAAATCCTAGCCCTATTGATCTATGGCTTAGTGTTTTTCCGTAATCCAGACCAGTTCATAGACGTACACGCCATCAACATATTTCTGACTCATAATCCAGTGCCTACATTACTTGGAGATATCTTACACTTTCTTCACACTCGTACTACGAAGGCGAGAGAAACTCTGATGTGTTGCATACCTCTTTTGTCTAGGTGGTTTATTTCTCACCTTACTCAATCAATGATGAAGAATGAGCAAGGGTTCAGATGGTCTAAGAGGATCATGTCACTTTCTCATTCAGACATTCGTTGGTGCTCTCGATCTATGGAGAATGTTACTATCATTGACCGTTGTGGAGAATTCCCTAATGTTCCACTCCTTGGCATAAGAGGGGGAATTACCTACAATCCTTCTTTAGCACTACGTCAGTTTGGTTATGCTCAGATTAATGGTCCTCATGACATGCTTATTCAGGGTATTGTTTTCGACAACGACAACGACCTTCAGGGTTACCGTCAAAGGTTTATACGAGCTTGGAGCAAGGTGAATAAAGTTGAGAGCAAGACTTTGGAACCAAAGTAATCCATTCCTATGGAACCTTATCTCAGATGGGTGCGATCTCGTGCTCAGACTCTTATGATGCCATATCCTGCTGTTCTACCAATCACTATGGAGCCTGTTGCTGAAAGAGATGTTCCTTATACCATCCTTCATCCAGACATGCCCACTGATTTGGAAGAATTGCAAAAGTCCTGGATTCAGTTAAAGGAGCAAAGGGATACTTTTGAAACTCATTTCAGAGCTGGTCAAGAAAGAATTCTGGAGCTAACGAGGTAACTTCACGAGGAGCAAAACCTCAACAAGTACCTGCATGCAAAGAGGAAGCGTCCATGGGAGACTTAAAACCCCATATGTTTATCTTTTGTATTCTATTATTATTTCTTTGTAAGCCCAAGGGGTAAAACTTATATTAAGTATTTACTAATAAAAATTTTGTTCTTGTTTTCGTTTAAACAAATTTAAATCCTGCGGTCCTTGAAAACATTGCATATGCATTTACATACCATATCATTGCATCACAAGATTATTATGAATAGATATCTTATCTTCTCGCTGTTTATTTCAGCAGAAATGGCTCTCGAACAGACTGTTAAGGATCTCCAGACCCAGAATGCACAATTTCAAGAAATGATCCTGAACTTGTCCAAAGGACAAGATGAGCTGAAGACACTTCTGACTAAGAAGAAGAAGAAGGATAGAAAATCAGTGGGCCTTATCAACCTGGGTAGAAGATTCAGAGGACCTGTCAAGACAGAAGAAGAGGTTGAGAACCTGTAGTCTGAAAATTCTAAGGGATAAGGAGGTAGTCTTCATGACACTATGGAAGATTATGATTTTGAGGAGAATTATTATCATGATCCTACTAGTGAAGAAAAGTATAAAATGCTGGTAGACAGAATGAATGCTATAGAACTACAAAAGAATTTTGGGTTTGATTTCGAAGATTTGAGTTTGATTTCTGGAGTCTCCATCCCTATAGGTTTCAAGGTTCCTACTTTTATGGTATATGATGGTGTGTCTTGCCCAAAGCTGCATTTAAGGTCTTATGTCAGAAGAATTCAACCCCATACTCCTGATAAGAAGTTATGGATACATTTCTTTCAAGAGAGTTTGTCTGGATCCCAACTGGAATGGTATTATCAACTGGAGAGTACCAACATTCGCAACTGGAATGATCTTGCTGAGGCTTTCTATAAGCAGTACCAATACAATTCTGATTTAGCACCAACTCGCATGCAACTCCAAATCATGACCATGGATGCCAAAGAAAGTTTCAAAGAGTATGCTCAGAAATGGAGAGATCTGGCAAGTAGAGTTCAACCCCCTTTGACCGACAGGGAATTGGTTGATATGTTCATGAGTACGTTGACTGGTATTTTCTATAGTCATCTCATTGGAAGCTCATCATATGGCTTCACTGAGCTGATAATGACTGGAGAACATGTGGAAAGTGGGATACAAAGTTGAAAGATTCAGATAGTTGCCTCTTCAGGTGTTACTAAGAAGCCCCCTCTTGGGAAGAAAGAATCCAATGTTGTGTATAGCCAGTGTAGTCGTAGTGATCATAACCAATTTGTGGGAGCTGTTTTGATTTCTAATCCTACACCTCCACCACAAGAGCAACAACAGAATAATCATCCCAAGCCTAGGAGGCAGTTTACCAAGCTCAATATGTCATTGGCTCAAGCTCTGCAGCATATGTTGAAAGGAGAATTGATTACTTTGAAGGACCCACCACAAAATATCAATACTTTTTCTTCTCGTTACAATCCCAATGCAAGGTGTGCATACCATTCTAATAGCCCTGGCCATGATACTAACAATTGTTGGTCGTCGAAGAACAAGATCCAGGATATGATTGAGAATGGAGAGATTGAATTTGACCCTCCGGAGACTCCTAATGTGATTACTGCTCCCATGCCTAAACATGAGAAGACTGTTAATGCTGTTGATGAGGTTGTTTATGTTCGTACTGTGGCTGAAATAACTACTCCTCTAGCTATTGTCAAGAAGAAGCTTATGCAAGCCGGTTTATTTCCGGGTTGCAGGGAAGATTGTTTTTACTGTGCCTATAAACCTGATAGTTGTTGGAGGTTGAGGTCAGGTATTCAACGCCTGATAGATAGCTATACTATACTATTTGAGAGGACCCCTTCTATGGAAAGTCTGTGTGGAGGTTTGATTCAAGATGTAAAATTTGAAGATGTGGCTATGGTTAACAAGATTCCTGTGAAGATTACTTCCAATGGTCCAATAAGGATCACTTCTAAAGGTCCTGTGAAGATTACTGCTGAGCCAAAGGTGGCTCCAATGATTATTACTACTCCTGGTCCTATCCCATAGACTTCTGACAAAGCTATACCCTGGAATTATGGTTCTGATGTTTATATCCATGGGGTCAAACAAGAGCCTTTGACTGATGCACCTGATAATGATGTTAATCTTGATGTGGACAATATTACTGGATCCAGTAAGGTTACCAGGAGTGGAAGAATTTTCTCTCCAGAAGACACCTCAAAAGCTACTGCTCCAGTTCATATCTCTAACTCTGGACCAAGTACTGAAGCTCCGGGCAAAGGACCAGTGATTGAACCTGTCCAAGCTAAAGCACTAGTTAATGAAGATCTCTCTAAGTAGATGGAAGAAGTACTGGAGATTATCCGTAAGAGTGATTATGATGTTGTTGACCAGTTGGGGCATACTCCCTCCAAAATCTCCATGCTATCTCTGTTATTATGTTCTGAAGCCCATGCCAAGGCTTTAATCAAATTCCTGAAGGCTTCTCATGTGCCACATGAAATCTCTGTGGACCAATTTGAAAATTGTGTTGCTTATCTAACTAGTGATAATGGCTTGGGTTTTAATGATGCTGATTTGACTCCTGCCGGCATAAACCATAATAAAGCTCTGTACGTCTCCATTGAGTGTAGGGGCACTAATTTGTCTCATGTATTGGTGGATAATGGTTCTTCATTAAATGTATTACCTAAAGAGGTTCTAGACAAGCTGAATTTGAATGATGTTGTGTTAAGGCCAAGTAATATGGTGGTGAATGCCTTTGATGGTTCAAGAAGAATGGTGCATGGAGAGGTGGATCTTCCAGTTAAAGTAGGCTCTCAAGTTTTTGATTCCACTTTCTATGTGATGGATATTCGTCCTGCGTACTCCTGTTTGCTTGGGCGCCCCTGGATCCATGGGGCAGGTGTTGTGACTTCCACTTTACATCAGAAGCTGAAATATCCGGTGAAAGGAAAGGTTGTCACTGTTTATGGTGAAGAAGAATACATGGTCAGTCATGTGAACACTTTTAAATATGTTGAGATGGAGGGTGGATTTGTTGAAACTCCTTGCCAGATATTTAAAGTTGTTCCTTAGGTCGTTCTTGCTACTGAAGCTCCCCCTGTTGTCAAAAGAGTTCTTGTGATTACTAGAGTGCCTCCTACAATGGCCTCCCTCAAAGATGCTAGAGTTGTGGTTGAAGAAGGTGGTTGTACTATTTGGGGTCAGCTTCCTGACATTCCTTACAAGTCTGACAAGTTTGGTTTAGGTTTTACTGCAGAATCTCAGAAGGATGTTCGTCGTGCTCGCGCTACTCGTATCACTCATGGAGGAATCATAAAGGACCAAGTCAATGTTGTGGAAGATTATGATGAAGGTTACAACCTGGACGATTGGATTTTTCCTACCATGGGGGATGGACTCAACAATTGGAAAGCTGAAGACGTTATTCCTATCTCCTTTAGTCAGGAGTAAATGCTATTTCATTTTTCTAAATTTGATTTTGTAGCTTTGAACAATTAATTACTTTTAAGCCTTGTGCCTTGCCCGGGGCACAATGGTATGCTTGTTAGGGTTGTCATTTCATTCGCATATTTTCATTCAATAAAATCAATGGACGTTTCTCGTTTTCGTAAATATTGTATTCTTTGTCTTTCTTTTATTATCATTTTTTTTCTTTCTTTTATAAAAAAATGCTATGTGTTCTTACACACACCCACATCACTAAATGCAGATATTCATCCACTCTGGATCCTATTGATAACGATTCTGCTATTGCCAATTATGACTTCGAAAATCCAATCTATCAAGCCGAGGATGGAAAGGAGGAAGATTGTGAAGTACCTGTAGAGTTGTCTAGATTGCTACAGCAAGAAGAGAAAGCTATACAACCACATGAGGAACCAATTGAAGTCGTGAACTTAGGAACCGAGGAAAATAGGAAAGAAGTCAAGAAAGGTGCTGAATTAGAAGATAGTATCAAAGACAGGTTGATTCAGATGTTACATAAATATGTGAAGGTTTTTTCTTGGTCCTACGAAGATATGCCAGGATTGGATACAAATATTGTGGTTCACCGTCTACCAGTGAAAGAGGATTGTCGTCCGATAAAACAGAAAGTTCGTCGTATGCGTCCAGATATCAGAAAAGATTAAGGCAGAGGTGATGAAACAATTCAATGCAGGGTTTCTAACTGTTACTTCTTATCCACAATGGGTTGCAAACGTGGTGCCGATACCTAAGAAAGATGGTAAAGTACGCATGTGTGTAGATTATAGGGATTTGAATAGAGCCAACCCAAAAGATGATTTTCCACTTCCACATATTGATGTTCTAGTAGACAACACTGTTCAACATAAGGTATTCTCTTTTATGGATGGTTTCTCTGGGTATAATCAGATCAAGATGGCACCCGAAGATATGGAGAAGACTACATTTGTTACACAATGGGGCACTTTCTGCTATAAGGTAATTCCATTTGGTTTGAAGAATGCTGGGGCAACATATCAGCGTGCTATGGTAGTTTTGTTCCATGATATGATTCACCATGAGATAGAGGTATATATGGATGATATGATAGCCAAATCTCAGAATGAAGAAGAGCACCTTGATCACCTGCACAAGTTGTTTGAAAGGTTGAAGAAATATAAGTTGAGATTAAATCCACACAAATGTACTTTTGGATTTAGATCTGGTAAACTTATGGGTTTTATTGTCAGTGGTAAAGGTATTGAAGTAGATCCTGCAAAGGTAAAAGCTATACAAGAAATGCCTACTCCTCGTACTGAGAAAGAAGTTAGAGGTTTCCTGGGACGATTAAATTACATTGCAAGATTTATTTTCCAATTGACTGCTACTTGTGAACCAATCTTCAAGTTGTTGAAGAAAAATCAAGTGTTGGAATGGAATGACGAATGCCAGGTAGCTTTTGATGAGATCAAAAGGTACATACAGGAACCTCCCATATTGATGCCACCAGTTGAAGGAAAACCCTTGATTATGTCTTGACAGTATTGGATAACTCAATGGGGTGTGTGCTGGGGCAACATGACGAGTCTGGTCGAAAAGAGCAGGCAATATATTACCTTAGCAAAAAGTTTACCGACTGTGAAACAAGATACTCACTGCTCGAGAAAACTTGCTGCGCTTTGGCATGGGCTACTCGCCGACTAAGACAGTATATGTTGACTCATACCACTTTATTGATTTCAAAAATGGATCCAATCAAGTATATATTTGAGAAACCTGCTCTCTCCGGACGAATAGCAAAATGGAAAATGATCTTAACAGAATATGACATACAATATACTACTCAGAAAGCAATCAAAGGAAGTGTAGTAGCTGACCATTTGGCTCATCAAGCAGTGGATGACTACCAATCTATGAATTTTGAGTTTCCAGATGAGGATATTATGATTGTTACTAAAGAACCTAGACAATATGAAGGACCTAGACAAGGATCCCGATGGACTATGGTTTTTGATGGAGATTCTAATGCGTTTGGTAATGGTGTT
Organism: Lathyrus aphaca; assembly: GCA_963966055.1. Taxonomy (NCBI): domain Eukaryota; kingdom Viridiplantae; phylum Streptophyta; class Magnoliopsida; order Fabales; family Fabaceae; genus Lathyrus; species Lathyrus aphaca. The sequence goes on from OZ014520.1 coordinate 388,523,612, forward strand.
GGTGTTGTGATTATTTCTCCTAAAGGTTGTTATACACTAGTTACTGCAAAGCTTTGTTTTAAATGTACTAATAATATGGCTGAGTATGAAGCGTGCATCATGGGTATCAAGGTTGCTATTGAAATGAAGATCCAATTTTTGGATCTGTATGGAGATTTAGCCTTAGTAGTCAGTCAAGTTAAAGGGGATTGGGATACCAAGCATCCTAATCTCATCCCTTACAAAGAGCATGTGTTATCTTTGATCCCGTACTTTGAAGATATTACCTTTGGACATATTCCACGAGAAGAGAATCAATTGGCAGATGCATTAGCTACCATGGCATCTATGTTTGAAATCAGTTGGGAGGATGAGGCTCTGAGAATTACTATTGATCGATTTGATAAACCTGCATACTGCAATAAAGTGGGTACTGAAGGAGTAGAAGAAAAGCCTTGGTTCCATGAAGTGAAAAGGTATCTTGAAGCTCAGGAATTCCCTGAAGGGGCATCTGTCAATGATAAGAAGTTTCTAAGAAGGTTTTCAGCTAAATTCTTCCTGAGTAACGAAATTTTGTACAAACGCAACCACGATTCAACTTTGCTTCGCTGTGTGGATAAGGAAGAAGCAGTAGAGATTATGGAAGACATGCATGATGGGATCTTTGGTACTCACTCTAGTGGACATACAATGGCTAAGAAGATTCTGAGAGTAGGGTATTATTGGTCTACCATGGAAGCTGACTGCTATTAACACTCCAAAACTTGTCACAAATGCCAGATTTATGCTAATAAAGTTCATGTGCCTCCAATTCCGTTGAATGTTCTAACTGCTCCATGGCCTTTTTCCATGTGGGGCATTGATATGATTGGTGAAATCAAACCTACTACCTCTAATGGACATCGTTTCATCCTTGTAGCTATTGATTACTTCACAAAATGGGTAGAGGCAGCTTCATTTGCTTCTGTTACCAAGAATGTTGTGGCTCGATTCATCAAATATAATCTTATATGCAGATATGGCATCCCTGAAAGGATTATCACAAATAATGGTACTAATTTGAACAACACTATGATTACTGATCTATGCATGCAGTTCAAGATTAAATATCACAATTCTTCTCCATATCGTCCAAAGATGAATGACGTAGTGGAAGCCGCCAACAAGAATATTAAGAAGATCTTGCAAAAGATGACAGTTACATATAAGGATTGGCATGAGATGTTACCATTTGCTCTTCATGGTTATCGTACCACCATGCGTACTTCAATAGGGGCAACCCCATTTTCTCTTGTCTATGGTATGGAAGCAGTTTTACCCATTGAAGTTCAGATTCCCTCTTTGAGAATTATGAAAGATGCAGGCTTGGATGAAGATGAATGGATTCAGACTCGACTTGACCAGATAAACTTGATTGACGAGAAAAGATTAGCAGCTATTTTTCATGGTCAGATGTATCAGAAACAGATGATCAAAGCCTTTAATAAGAAAGTTAGACACCAGGTGTATCATACTGGTGATTTGGTAATCAAGCGTATTATATTACCACAAGGTGATCCTAGGGGCAAATGGACTCCCACCTATGAAGGGCCATTTGTTGTTAAGAGAATATTTTCTGGAGGTGCCATGATGCTTACCACTATGGATGGTGAAGACCTCCCACAACCTGTGAACGCAGACATAGTTAAAAAATACTACACATGAAAAGAGACTCGCTAGGTTGACTGGCCTAGGCAAAAATAAGGGCATCCCGGCGAACCAAAAGGGTTTGGGCAAAAATTAGGGATATATATTAAAAAAAATGTGTACACCCGGCAAGTCGAAAACCTAGAAAGGCGGCTTGGGCAAAAAAGGGTATCCCGGTGGATTGAAAACCTGAAAGGGAAATCCAGGCAAAAGTTAGGGATTAGAGCATATGACTGTGTCTCGTTGGATTACCCATGCAACCTCTACTAGTTTATGTTATCTATGTCAAGTTCAACAGATACCAATCGGTCCAATCATTTCTTCTCCAACAGCTGAAGACGAGATAATTGAAGATAATGGAAATAGCAAAGTTGAAACTCAATAGGGTCATGTACACATAGCTATTTCTCATTGTAAAAATTTCTTTGACTAATTCCTCTTACTAGGAGTTCCATCTCCGTGTTAAAATATGTCTAGTTATAAAGAATAAGAAAAATTCCATTTTTTATATTCAGCTTTACTTTTCCCTCTTTATTCAGCTTTACTTTTCCCTCTTTATTCAACTTTACTTTTCCCCTTTTACTAAAGCGAAAAACTTCCATTGATTATGTTTGAATGAATATATGCTTTTGAATATGATTGATGTTTACCATAAATGCATAAAATACAATAATAACATTTACTAAGAACGAACGGAGGTAGGAATTCAATGAAGCTTCGCCGGTTCATCCCCAATGGGTAATCTTTACGGATATCCATACAGAATACTTCAAATAATATCTTATACTTCCAACTCGACGAAGTCTCCAAGCAGCTTCATATCCTCCGAAGAATTAATACTTAACTACGTAGGTCTCCCAGATCTATGTCCATCTCTTTTATCCTCAGTCAGGATATTCAGGAACTTAATCCTTCAATAAGAAGTACGGCGAACGGAAACGAAAAGGTTCTAAGTACAATATTATTAAACAAGACGGAAACGAAGTCTTCATACTCCTCAGCAACAAATTGGGATTTATTTTCCCCAGCAAGCAGTTGTTACATGAAGCTACTGATCAGCTTCCCGGCATAATTCATTCATACATACATCATATCATATCATATCATATCATATCATATCATATCATATCATATCATATCATATCATATCATATCATATCATATCATATCATATCATATCATATCATATCATATCATATCATATCATATCATATCATATCATATCATATCATATCATATCATATCATATCATATCATATCATACGCATTCACATAAAATGTTATCTTGCAAGTTGTTATATATATCATTATACTTGCATCCAGCTAACCTTGTTTTACAGGTTAATTCTCCAGCAGACAAACTTCATCAACAACTTACCTTGGACCGTCGTTCATTCTTCCCAATGTTTATCTTGTTACCTCGGGCTGTCGTTTATTCTTCCCACAGGTTATCTCAATTTTTGGGCCGTCGTTTATTCTTCCCAGAAATCAACTTACCTTGGGTCGTTGTTTATTCTTCCCAATGGTTATCCTGTTACCTCGGGCCGTCGTTTATTCTTCCCTCAGGTTATCTCAAATTTTTGGGTCTTTGTTTATTTTTCCCAGAAATCAACTTACCTTGGGTCGTCGTTCATTCTTCCCAATGGTTATCCTGTTACCTCGGGCCGTCGTTTATTCTTCCCGCAGGTTATCTCAATTTTTGGGCCGTCGTTTATTCTTCCCAGAAATCAACTTACCTTGGGCCGTCGTTTATTCTTCCCAATGGTTATCCTGTTACCTCGGGCCGTCGTTTATTCTTCCCGCATGTTATCTCAAATTTTTGGGTCGTCGTTTATTCTTCCCAGAAATCAACTTACCTTGGGCCGTCGTTCATTCTTCCCAATAGTTATCCTCTTACCTCAGGCCGTCGTTTATTCTTCCCACAGGTTATCTCAACTTTTGGGCCGTCGTTTATTCTTCCCAGAAATCAACTTACCTTGGGCTGTCGTTTATTCTTCCCAATGGTTATCCTGTTACCTCGGGCCGTCGTTTATTCTTCCCTCAGGTTATCTCAAATTTTTGGGCCGTCGTTTATTCTTCCCAGAAATCAACTTACCTTGGGCCGTCGTTCATTCTTCCCAATGGTTATCCTGTTACCTCGGGCCGTCGTTTATTCTTCCCGCAGGTTATCTCAATTTTTGGGCCGTCGTTTATTCTTCCCAGAAATCAACTTACCTTGGGCCGTCGTTTATTCTTCCTAATGGTTATCCTGATACCTCGGGCCGTCGTTTATTCTTCTTGCATGTTATCTCAAATTTTTGGGTCGTCGTTTATTCTTCCCAGAAATCAACTTACCTTGGGCCGTCGTTCATTCTTCCCAATGGTTATCTTGTTACCTCGGGCCGTCGTTTATTCTTCCCGCAGGTTATCTCAATTTTTGGGCCGTCATTTATTCTTCCCAGAAATCAAATTACCTTGGGCCGTCGTTTATTCTTCCCTATGGTTACCCTGTTACCTCGGGCCGTCGTTTATTCTTCCCGCAGGTTACCTCATTTTTGGGCCGTCGTTTATTCTTCTAAAAAATGTCATCTCCATATTCAAGAAACATATCAGAAGACTCTGTATTCAAATGGCATCTTTAAGCCCATTCAAATATCACAATCAACTAATAGTATCATTCTACACACCAGCAAGTGCAAATATTCGGGTTTTTGTGTTCAATCCTCTTCAATCTTCAAGTCACGAATGGCATACATGCCAATCTAACTCCTCAGATTCCAGAAAATTGAACAAGGGGAAGATGTTGCACCCCAAAATTTTCCCTCCCATAATCAAGAAAACCTCTCTTAAGATTTTTAGATGATCATAAGATCCTCAAGACTCCCAATTGGTCATGAAGTATGGAAGTTTCCTCAGACAATGCCTTCTCCTAAGCAAAGTGTTCACAACTAGGGTTTTGTGTTTCCTCAGGTAAAAATGAGTTTCAAGGCCTCAAGTGAGATTCATAATATATCACATGTATTTAAGAATCCCCATGTCCAATTTCAAGGCTTTCCCAATAAGTTTGCCCAGTCAGATGATCAGATATGCAAAAATCAGTCAAAGTAGTTAAAAAGTCAAACTGAGGTCAACTGTGGTCAAATCAAGGTCAAACTTCAATATTTTTTGCCAACATCAAGTTTATGAAGTAAAATTCATCAGTTGATCAAGGGTTGATCATGATTCATCAAGGAAGTTTCAGATCATCAAGAATCAGGAGTTTCTAAATTAGGGTTTTCTAAGGAAAAGTCAATTGAACTTTGACCAACCATAACTTTCACATGCTTCATCAATTTTTTTTCCATCCAAAGCTCATTTTGAAGGAAATTTAATTCTATACAACTTTGTGTCTCACAAGCCAAGCCTAAAAATGCTTCATTTTGAAGGTATGAGCTAAAACATTATAGGTCATTTTAAAAGTCAACAAAAAGTCAACATCTTCCAAAGGGAATCATTTGAAAATGGTAAAGGATATGGACATGAGACCAAAGATGTTGGTTAGAGGACTCTTTAAGATTTCCAAAATGTCCAAGAACACATTCATAGCCTTAAAATTGAGGGATTTGTGTCTTTGCAAAGTTGGGAAGGTTTTGAGAGGTATATTGAGCAAATTGGGTCTTAAAACCAATTTTTTCCAAATGGGCTTGCAATTTTGTGATCCAATCTTTACCATGACATCATGCACGACCCAATTCTAATTTATTCAGATTTTTATAATTTATTTTATATTTATTTTGATTTTATTCATTAAAAATCAATTTAAATCAAAATAAAATATGAAAACTCAATATTTAGATTTGATTCTTGTTCTAGAAGCTAATAAATAACATTAAGATGATTTGATACACTCCCAAATTCGTGCTAAGACAATTTGGCATGAATATATTTGATTTTTGACCAATTTAGCAAGAAGATTTCTTCACACTTAAGGCATCCAAAAAGCCCAAACAATCCACTATTTTTTTGACCTAATCTCACTCCATTATAAGAGTATAACTCAGTACAAACAAAAAGGACGAATTTTTGAGGTAAGAACATAAAGATCAAAGTCAAGAAAAAACCAAGAAAAGTCAAATTCGGATTTTGATTTTTAGGCAATTTCCAAGTATTTTAAAGGTTGCAATACCTTCTATGATGTTCATTGAACGTATATGCATCATTCACATCATCCAAACCATGCTCATATGTTCAATCCGAATCTTGTTTGTTCTTACTTTTAATTTTTTCGATTTCACACTTCCAGGCATTATTAATTAATTTTTTTCATTGATTCATGTTTATCTTGATGTACTAATGCTTCCTGGGTTATTTGATTGAAGGTTTAAAGCCTGAAGCATAAACCACCATATCTAGGGTCCGTGAGCTCTCCAATGGGGGATGATGGTTAACGCATGATTTTGATTAAAATTGACTGGATATTTGGATTTAGCATATGTTGCTTGATTGATTGGTGTTTTTAGAATGAATTTATGTTGCTTGGCTAACGATTTGGGATATGCAGGACCTATAGTGACGAAGATTATCCGTCACTACAAGCTTTAGTGACGAACGCCTGTCACTAAAAGCTAACTGGACGGACCAGTGGGGAAGACAACCCTGTGCGCGAAAATTTAAATTTGAAAACTAGTTTTATTTTATAATAATCTTTTACTCGTTTTATATCACAACATGCATATTAGTCCAGTGGAAGTGGACGCACGTGGATGAGTATAAGGACTGAGTTCGATCCCTGGTTCCAGCATTTTTTTCATAAGTTTATTTTTATTTGCAGGTTTTAAAATATAAGGGTTTTGTCTCATAGGAGTATCACCAGCGCATGCTGGCCTGGTTGGTTTTATGTTGCGTGATTGAGGTAAAGGACCTGAGTTCAAATCCCAGGTCCTATCTTTTTGGTGATTTTTCATATTTCTTATTTGTTTTTCTCATTTTCTTTATTTATTTTGTTTAATTAATATAATTAAAATATTTTCTAAATAAATAACCAATAATATCTTTTATATAAACTTTATATTTTCTAAAATTCATAATTATTTTCTTAATGCTTATTAATTGTATTAATTATTTCTTTTTATAATATATTTGTATATAATTAATATATATATATATATATATATATATATATATATATATATATATATAAATATTTTGTAAATAAAAATAATGTATTCCAATTATGATTAATTAACCCTAATTTTTTCTATTAACCCTAAAAATTAAATTTATTTTTCTAAATTCTAATTGGAATATTTTCATAATAATTTTTTATTTTGTAAATACTTTATTCTTATTATTATTTAAACATATTATTTTCTTTTATAAATTTTAATTAATTTCTAACTTATTAAAATTCTAAAAAATCTAACTTATTAACCCTAATATTTTATTTTAATATTTTTATCTTGTTATTCTCTTTGCTTTATTATTTATTTAATGTTGCTTTATTATTTTATATTTAATTTTTATTTTATTTATCTTATTAGAAAAGTGTATAGGTTATTGTGATTTATTGCTCGATTATTTTCTAACTGTCCATAAGCCATGTAATAGCGTAGATTTTATATTTCCGTATTTTATTTACTTTATTATAATTGCTATGGTTAGTAATTTTAGGGTGTGTATAACCCAAATGTAATTAAAATTAACTTAGAAAATTAACTTTAAAAAAGATAAATATTTGAATATAAACACTCACACACGTAAGTCGATCTAAGATAGCCGTCTGCACTTCCTAGGGTATTCCTCTTGGTTGCCTTTAAATATGGTCAAGTCCCTCGAAATGGGGGTGTCTTAAGCAAAGTCCCTCCATAAATAAATCATCTAGTCCCTCCCAGATTTAAAAGATCAAGTCCCTACGATGTTGCCTACGACAATGATCTTGTCCCTTCGGTGAAAAATGATAGTCCCTCTCAGGTTGCTAAAGACACCCTTAAGTTGCCTTCTATGACCATACGATGACCCTACGCCCGTCCCTTAAACACATCCAAGGTAATGACTACCTATTCCTTAATAATAGGGATAGTCTTACCATTGAAAGAACATACGAGAACGTGAAAGACTTAATCTAGGGTAGGTACCTCTTAATTACTTGCTCACTTCTTAAAATTACTCTTTACACCTCACTTTCTTAAACATTTTTCAAAACAAGGCTTTGTATACATCCATACGAGGATCATTACAAAGTACATAGAAAAATTTCTAATCACACACTACACTTTCCAAAGAAAATGTAAGTGAGCTAAATAACTAAGAGCCCATGGATAACCATAGATATAAAGGGTGTTAACACCTTCCCTTTGTATAACCTACCCCCCGAATCCAAGTCTTTTAAAATAGGTATTTCCTGTTCTTTTATGTCCTTTCCACTTGGATAAAATAAAATTCGGTGGCGACTCTTGCTATCCGCAACATGAATAAAAGTCAGCTCTCCCACCGTGTTACAGCACTGGCGACTCTGCTGGGGAGTTACTAAGTAAAAGAGGGATACCCTTAGGAATTAGATCACTTTAAATTGTTTGCTTTGTTTGCTTTACTTTTCTGTTGGGCTTTTTGTGTGAAAGATCCTAACCCGGATCTAGTGTACCCTAGGTAAATGGCAATAAACCAAGGAAACTGTACGGTGTATACCGATATGGTTGATCTGGTGGCCATAGTTAGTGTGACTTCTTGGTTGGTGCTTATGTTCCTTAAGTAAGTTAAGGATAATATGAGGCTGCCATATGTTGTCAATACACTAACTGACTTTTAGAACCCTAGTTATCCCATCTTGGCCTTTAGAAAGTAGTGAGATAGCCGGCTTTGGTGAAGACTGAAGTTGGTTGATACTCGATACTACGCTCATTGAGATCCTAAACTTGGAGGGTTTTGGTTGGCAAGTAAGTTGCCTACTAAACAACCACCCTTGGGAAGGATCAGTGATATTGAGATCCCTTAGAACCTGGTTACTTTGTAGGACAGGATGAACCAACTAAACTTCAGGGGAGGGTACTTACCTTTAAACCTCATGCAAGCCTTCAAACCTAGGGCTATTTTGTGACTTGTTTGTGTGTGCCACATGTTTGTGATTAAGCATAACATCATGATATCATGCATCATAAGCATAGCATTTTCACTAACCATTTCAAGGACCAAAGGATTTATCTTTGTTCTTTGTTGCAGGTCATGGCTTCTGCTCGTAGGAATACTATCCGGATCAACTTTATAGGAATACCTCATAAGCTTAAGAAATTGGTCTCTCAAGTTTCTGAAAACTCCCTATTCATCAAGAGGCATGGGCACCTACTGGATCTAGTCACTTCAGGGTTCAATAAAGACATGATGAGTGTCCTATTTCAGTTCTTTGATCCTAAACATCATTGCTTCACATTCCCCGACTATCAACTGGTTCCTACAATGGAGGAGTTCTCCAAACTACTGGATATACCTATCCTTGATCAGAGACTCTTCACAGGCTTAGAGAATGAGCCTAAACCTGAAGTCATTGCTGCGGCCCTACATCTGAAGAAATCAGACATTGTCCTAGAAACGAGAAGTGGAGTTAAGGGTATTCTTGCTAAGGTATTGATGGAGAAAGCTCAAGTGTTCTTGAAGGCTATGAGTTATGATGCTTTTGAGGAGATCCTAGCCCTATTGATCTATGGCTTAGTGTTTTTCCCTAATCCAGACCAGTTCATAGACATAAACGCCATCAATACATTTCTGACTCATAATCCAGTGCCTACATTACTTGGAGATATCTTACACTTTCTTCACACTCGTACTACGAAGGCGAGAGGAACTCTGATGTGTTGCATACCTCTTTTGTCTAGGTGTTTTATTTCTCACCTTCCTCGATCAGTGATGAAGAATGAGCAAGGGTTCATATGGTCTAAGAGGATCATGCCACTTTCTCATTCAGACATTCGTTGGTGCTCTCGATCTATGGAGAATGTTACTATCATTGCCGTTGTGGAGAATTCCCTATTGTGCCACTCCTTGGCATAAGAGGGGAATTACCTACAATCCTTCTTTTGCACTACGTCAGTTTGGTTATGCTCAGAGTAATGGTCCTCATGACATGCTTATTCAGGGTATTGTATTCGACTACGACAACGATCTTCAGGGTTATCGTCAAAGGTTTATACGAGCTTGGAGCAAGGTGAATAAAGTTGAGAGCAAGACTTTGGAACCAAAGTACTCCATTCCTATGGAACCTTATCTCAGATGGGTGCGATCTCGTGCTAAGACTCTTATTTGTTTTTCTCATTTTCTTTATTTATTTTGTTTAATTAATATAATTAAAATATTTTCTAAATAAATAACCAATAATATCTTTTATATAAACTTTATATTTTCTAAAATTCATAATTATTTTCTGAATGTTTATTAATTGTATTAATTATTTCTTTTTATAATATATTTGTATAAAATTAATATATATATATATATATATATATATATATATATATATATATATATATATATATATATATATATTGTAAATAAAAATAATGTATTCCAATTATGATTAATTAACCCTAATTTTTTCTATTAACCCTAAAAATTAAATTTATTTTTCTAAACCCTAATTGGAATATTTTCATAATAATTTTTTATTTTGTAAATACTTTATTCTTATTATTATTTAAACATATTATTTTCTTTTATAAATTTTAATTAATTTCTAACTTATTAAAATTCTAAAAAATCTAACTTACTAACCCTAATATTTTATTTTAATATTTTTATCTTGTTATTCTCTTTGCTTTATTATTTATTTAATGTTGTTTTATTATTTTATATTTAATTTTTATTTTATTTATCTTTTTAGAAAAGTGTATAGGTTATTGTGATTTATTGCTCGATTATTTTGTAACTGTCCATAAGCCATGTAATAGCGTAGATTTTATATTTCCGTATTTTATTTTATTTATTATAATTGCTATGGTTATTAATTTTAGGGTGTGTATAACCTAAATGTAATTAAAATTAACTTTAAAAAAGATAAATATTTGAATATAAACACTCACACACGTAAGTCGATTTAAGATCGCCGTCTGCATTTCCTAGGGTATTCCTCTTGGTTGCCTTTAAATATGGTCAAGTCCCTCGAAAAGGGGGTGTCTTAAGCAAAGTCCCTCCATAAATAAATCATCTAGTCCCTCCCAGATTTAAAAGATCAAGTCCCTACGATGTTGCCTACGACAATGATCTTGTCCCTTCGGTAAAAGATGATAGTCCCTCTCAGGTTGCTAAAGACACCCTTAAGTTGCCTTCTATGACCATACGATGACCCTACGCCCGTCCCTTAAACACATCCAAGGTAATGACTACCTATTCCTTAATAATAGGGATTGTCTTACCATTGAAAGAACATACGAGAACGTGAAAGACTTAATCTAGGGTAGGTACCTCTTAATTACTTGCTCACTGTAAACACCCCAAATTTGCCCTTACTAATATCACACAATGGCTTGTGATCTTTCATTTTTGCATAAGCATAAGCATACTATCTCACATTGCATATTTGCTTCACTGCCTAGTTCAAGTTCATCTGCATCTAGGGTTTGTGATCTGAGCAATCCAAGAGTTCACCAGAGCCATCCCAAAGTCCTTAAAGCTTTCCAAGAGGGTCCACGTGTGTTCTATCATCATATTATGTCCCTCAAAGTTTATGGAAGTTAAAAGATCACAAGAACTGGCAAGGCATGGAAGCAGAGCTAGGGTTTTCACTACACAGATGGCCAAAATTAGGGTTTTGGTTTCAGAGGCCTTAACTCCAAATTTTTGGGTCATTCTTTTTTCTGATGTTCTTAAGATGTTATGAAGATCATATGTACCAAGTTTGATGAAGAAATTCATTGAGGAAGTGATCTGTTCACTATGTAACTTCCTGAGCAAGTTAAGTCAAAATCAGGGCATCTGAGGCCCCCAACAAGGGGACCAAAGGGGTATTTTCATCAAAATGAATTTATATGATCTTTATTTGATCTTAGAATAGGTTGGAAGTTCACAAGATTGAAGAATTTTGAGCCATTTGCAAACTTGCCAAAAATGGAAATGACTTGTAATGGAAACTTTCCATTTTGGGAAAGTTTTTCAACCTCCTCTTTCTCAACCAAAAATGCTTCAAATAAAAAATTCTTGGTCATGAAAGTTTTAGATTAGGTCTTTCCCTTTTCAAAAAGTACAAGAACATGTCTTGATTCATCCTAGAACTCAAGATATGGTCTTTCAAAGTTGGCAAAAATCCTAAAATTTCAAGTTTCATGTCAAAGAGGGATTTTGCAAAATGGCATGTTCAAGCATTCTAATGACCTCTAATCAACTTCAACACTTCATAACATGCCTATGTGACTTCTAAACATCATAATTGGCCCAAGAACTTGACATTTTTATGGCTTGATTCACAAGAAATGTCAAAGAGGGAAAATTGCATAAAGCATGATACCTCTTCATCCAAGCCATCCAGCTGCAACCTTTTGATCCAAAGGCCTTCCACAAAGCCAGCTAAGGCCAGACATGCCTTGGAACCACTCCTGCCATGCCCATGGTACAACCAATGTTGACTTTTTGCATTTCACACCATACCAATCAAACTGAGCCACACCAACTCCTCTGACCAATCACACTTGCTTATACTAACCCTAAGGAACACAAAGAAAACAACACACAAGCCTGCAAGCATCCATAGACTCAGATTGAAAATAATCTCCTCATACCTTCATCTCTTCGAAATTCATAGCACAACCACTCAAACTCAAAACTTTCTTCACCATTCAACTCAACATCATCTAAGGAACAAATCCCAACGATCAAAATGACCTGAAACACATCACACACAAAATACAATTTTTCATCCTTCAGGACTGAACTTCAAAAGGAGGCCAAATAAACTCACTCCAAGCATCAAAGCATTCTCAGAAAGCTCATTGGGGTTGGTTTGCACTAAAGAAAGGTCCAGAAAGCTCAAGAACTGAAAGCTCAACCTCAGGTAACCTCAAGAAGTTTTTCCCAGAAATGTGTTTTCTTGTTATAGAATGATTCCTCATGTTTCACTGATCATGCTGATGCTTTTATTTTTGAAAATAGTTGAGTTTTAAGCATTTCATGATGTTCTGAAATTTTTGCCGTTTTGATTTTTTGATTCGAATCTTATTGATGATGAATGATAAATGATTTTTGAGGCTGGATTATTGTTTAGGATGTTTAGTTGATCATTTCTGGAGATTTTGGGGGCCTGGGGTGATGATTTGAGCAAGGTCAGGTGGAGAGCTATCCGGAGAAGATGACCGGAGGTCTTCTCCAGCCACCTGAAAGTAATTAGGGTTAATCCACGTTTAGTTGCCCAGATGCGTTTCTGACCATTGGATGGTGATTAGGGTTAGGCATTGAGTGGTCCAGATTAGTCCATTAAGTTTAATCCTATTTAATTAATTATAAAACTTAATTAAAAGCCAGTTTGAATCCTGACCACTGGATTGCGCGCCAGTCAGTTCCCTCCTTTTTCATTTGAATATCAGCCATTGGATGCGCTGACTTTCTCATTTTATTCATTTTATTTTATTTTCTTTCTATTTCTTTTGCATAATTAATTAAAAATACCAAAAAGCTTTCAAAAAATATTCCCTTTTGCATTATTGTTTCAAATATTTTTCTCAATCAAAAAATGATTTTTATTTTATTTTTTGCATATAAAAAGTATTTTTAAAATATTTAAATGTTATTTTTAATTAATTAAAGTCTTTTAATTAATTAAAAATACATTTAGGTTTCTATAAATCACCAAAAAAATCATGAATCATCCCTTTGCATTTAGAAACATTTTCAAACTCTTCACACAAATTTCTTTTTAGGTTTGATCATAACTTGAGAATTTTCTTGGGATTAAGGGTCATTTAAATCATATTTTTGAACCCTAACTTGAAAAAATCTTTCCTGCCTAACCAAGAAGAGTTTGAAGATGATTCTTTTGGCATTGTTTTGTACATAACATGTAGTTTATAGGTCATTTATCTCATGAATTTATCTTGAATTTTTGAATTGATTTGCATTTTCTTTTGAGAATCACCCAAAAAACCCTAGAAACTTAGGAAATTCATAACTTTTGAGTCGTAAGGCTTCTGACCTTTTCCTTTGGGGTGTGACTTAGTATGGGTTTATGGTTTGTTTGAGTGTGATTTCAAATTTTTATCATGTCATATGCCTCTGTTTTGTTCATGTGCATCTCATACTTCCATATAACCCTAATTTTTCATGTTCATTTGCATTCATCTTGCATATGCATCCATACATGAACTTGCCATGACATTTCTTGCATTCATATGTCATCTTAAGACATGTTAGAATCATGATTGATCATTTCTTCATTCATTTTCCATGATTTGCATTCATTTTATTTCATTAACTTTCATGTGTTTTCAAACTTCAAAGCATGCTTACATAACATCCCATCTTTGTATGATCATTCATATGCACTTTGTATGCCTTTGCATCATCTCCCATGACATTAACATTTCCTAAGCACTTCTGACTTTGGTCATTTCATCTCATTGCATTTCATTATGCCTTGAACTTTATGCATTCATGCTAACATTTTCAGGTGGTAAGCTACTTTGAGAAGTGGATTTGCCTTCACTTCTCATTTCTCTTTCTCTCTTTCATATGCATCTTGCTTGTCTTTGAAGTGAACTTGTTCACTTGTGTTCTTTCTATCTCGATTTCTTTCTTTAAGTTACTTATCTTCTTCAATGAAGTAAGTAACTTATTCTTCTGCTTCATCCTTCTTTCACCTGCTTCTTCCATTGGTGGCTTCCTTGAAGATATTTCTAAAGCCTTACAAAACATAGGATATCCAAGAATGATAATAATTAGGGTTGTGATTAGTCCCCCTTAGCTTTTACCTTTGAGTCTCCTTGAGTCTCTCTTCTCATCTTCATAATCAGAGACTAAACTCTTAAAGTTTCAGGACTTTGGAATTAGGGTTATGCCTGTATCCTTCTATTAGGATGGAGTGTATAACCTTAATCCTAAGTGTTAAACCTTTAATTTGTTCAAACCTCTTAATCAATTCATCTTAATAATCACTAAGACTTCATCTGGTAACTTGGGCCTTACATTAGGGTTCTAATTCTTCCTTTATGGTTAAGAAGGACTAACCCTAGTGTTTAATGGACAAGTCCCCATCAAGTTGTCTTACAAACCATAAAACTCATTTCTTAATCTCATTCTTAATTAAAATCCATTTAATAAAGGCTTGTTATATAATGAATTTAATCCCTAACCATGGATTAAGCTGAGGTATCTTCCTCAGCTTAAGTGTTCTTATCTATTATCCTTCTATTAGGATGGTGTAATGAGCTCACTAATCTGTGATTAGAGATTAAACTCATTACTTAACACTAAACAAAAACTCAAAAACATCTAAATAATCACAAGTAGGTTAATGATCTTAATCCTACATCATCATGGTAATTATGTTGAGATGTTTATCTCATACTTAAGTATTCTCATTATCCCTAATCAAGGAGGATATAATGAGTTTACAAGCCCTTAATTTAGGCTTAAGCTCACTAACTTATGCAAAACACTAAAAATAATAACAAGACTGAAAACACAAAAACAAACAATAATCGTCTCCTCCAGGATTCTTTTCTCACCACACTCATTCATAAACGAGAACTTGCTTCTTCCGTCTAATGCAAGACAGTTAGCACTCGAGCCAGACGAGTCATACACTTGAGCATAGGCAAGTAAGCAGTTCACCAGTCAATTTATCTTTCAGTCTCTTTGAGTCGAACTATGGTGTTCTGACTTCCTCATTGCACAAGAGGATACGTAGGCATAACTTAACGGTCATCGAATGAAAGTCTCTGTGTCTTCCCCCTCTTTCATCATTCTTTTTTAAAGCCTCAGTTGCTGAGCATTCACACCTTTTTGCACTGACACTTGTACATTCATTCCTTAGATTTTGCACACAGATATCACATATATTTCCCCCCTTTTAAACACAATCTTGTAAGCGTAGATCCCGTCGAGTACGACAAACAATCTGGGTGCTAATACCTTCCCAGGTTGTAACCAACCCCCTTTCTCAGTTTCTCTAGTTCGCAACCGTCTTATCCATCTCTTCCTAGGTTTATGCATATTACCTTTCCTTCGGGATAAAAATGCCTAGCTGGCAACTCTATTCATCTTCATTTCATTTTCTCCTTTCGCCGACCGTTCGCGCTTGTACCGAGATGCAAATCTTTGGGAGCGACACTCACTTCTTAAAATTACTCTTTACACCTCACTTTCTTAAACATTTTTCAAAACAAGGCTTTGTGTACATCCATACGAGGATCATTACAAAGTACTTAGAAAAATTTCTAATCACACACTACACTTTCCAAAAACAATGTAAGTGAGCTAAGTAACTAAGAGCCCATGGATAACCATGGATATAAAGGGTGCTAATACCTTCCCTTTGTATAACCTACCCCCAGAATCCAAGTCATTTAAAATAGGTCTTTCCTGTTCTTTTATGTCCTTTCCACTTGGATAAAATAAAAGTCGGTGGCGACTCTTGCTATCCGTAACATGACTAAAAGTCAGTTCTCCCACCGTGTTACAGTTGGCGACAAGCATTTCTTCGTCGACACGTCTAGTGCCTGACGGTGACTTTGAGCTGACCGTGCTCGGCGAAGACCCTTCCAAAGGAGTCAAGATTGGAGCAGACCTCCCCGACCTGGAGAGGAAGTAGTTGAAGGCATGTCTCTGAGAGAATGCAGATCTGTTCACATGGAGTGCAACTAAAATGCCTGGGTTGAACCCAGGCACTGCCTGCCACCACTTGATAATAGATCTGTCTGCATGCGCTATAGCACAACGGAGGAGGAAGCAGTCCCCAGAATAGATAGAGGTTTTTGAGCAGGAAGTTAAAGACCTCCTAGAGGCACAATTTGTAAATGAGACCAGGTACACTACCCGGCTCTCAACCGTTATACTAGTGAAAAAGAATAATGGAAAATGGCGCATGTTCGTTGACTACACCGATCTCAACCTGGCTTTCCTGAAAGACGCTTACCCTTCACCTAACATAGATAAATTTGTAGATAATTCTGTAGGTTTTAAGTTGTTGTCGATCCTCGACGCTTATTTAGGGTACAATCAAATACACATGGTCAAGACCGATAAAAAATATATTACCTTTCGGCTTGAAAAATATGGGCGCAACTTACCAACGCATGATGAACAAAGTTTACCAGACAGAAATTAAGGACATGCTCGGAGTATATATGGACGACATGGTCGTTAAACCCACGGAGAAACCAATCATGCTCTCCACTTAAAGAAATTTTTTGACCAAGCACGTAAGTGCAAAATGCGATTTAATCTAGAAAATGCACGTTCGGGGTACGCGTGGGCAAATTCCTCGGTTTCTATCTAATCGAAAGTGGAATCAAAGCTAACCCCGACAAGTGTCGAGAATTCGCCGAAACACCAACGCTAAAATCCATAAAATCCATTCAATCTCTAAACGGGGTCCTCACCTCTCTATCTCGTTTCGTAGAAAAATCTTCTCAGCATGCTCTCCCCCTCTTTAAGCTCCTCCGCAAAGAGGTTGCCTTCGCGTGGATTAAGGAATGCAAGCAAGCCTTGACACATCTCAAAAAGGCTCTATAAGTGACCCCAGTTCTCTCTCGACCAGAAGCTGGTGAGAATTTGTTTTTGTAATTGGTCATCGCGAACAAGGTCATAAGCGCCTCCCTCATACGAGAAACATCTAAGCAAAAAAACCCATCTACTTTACAAGCAAAGCCCTGCAGGGGCCTGAGCTCACGTATCAACAAATTGAAAAAGTTGCTCTGGCCCTCCTCAACACAACAAGGAGACTGAGGCATTATTTCCTGGCACACACGATCATCGTTTGAACAGACCAGCCCATCTAACAACTTCTGGGATGAACTGATATGGTTGGAAGGATGCTTAAATGGTCCTTGGAACTGTCTGAGTTTGATATTAGATATGAAAGAAGGCTTTCCCTCAAAGCGCAAGTTCTAGCCAATTTCATGGCCGAAATGACCCCCCAGAGAGAAAAGCTTGCGCGTCTAGGAAATGGACTATTTTCGTGGACATAGCATCAAGCTCAACGGGCAGCGAAGCAATGATTATTTTAGAGAACGAGGAAGTCATTCTAAGAGAGGCATCCCTCGCACTTTTATTCCCCACCTCCAACAACCAGGTAGAGTACGAAGCTTTTCTTACTGGTCTGAAGCTAGCCGACGATATGGAGTCGAGGAAATAATCATTTTTACAAACTCTCAAATTGTAGCCTTACAAGTCAAGGGATAATAGCAGGTTAAAAATGACAACTTGTCAGAATACCCGAACCTGGTCAAAGGAAAAATGATAAAGTTTGCAGCCGTAGAAGTTAGACATGTTCCTCGTGAACACAACATACGGGAAGACGTGGTATCAAAATTGGTGAGCACAAAGAGGAAGGGTGGAAACAAATTTGTCATACAAGAGATACTCCATCGAGAAAGCATTGAAAAATCATCCCCGACGATAGACATAAACGTCATCGGCAACGCCAATTGTTGGATGACCCCAGTCTACAACCACTTGACGAACGACGAACTATCTCCAGATCCAAAGGAGGCCAGTGTAGTCAGGAGACATGCTTGCTCGTATGTATTAGTTGATGGAAAACTACCGACGAGGATTCTTCATTCCCCTCCTTAAGTGCGTCGAAGAAGAGTTGATCCCACATATCTTGCGAGATATCCACGAAGTCATTAATGCCCAACATATGGGTGGAAGATCATTAGCAAAGAAGGCCTTGCGAGCAGGGTACTACTGGCCGACGATGCAAAACAATGCCAAGGTCACAGGGATATTCACCTAGCACCTCCAAACGAGCTTAAGACAATGTCCTCCCCATGGCCCTTCGTATGATGGGGCCTAGACATCCTCGGTCCCTTCGTCGTCAGGTCAAACAAGAAAAAGAATTTGATCGTCGGTGTAGACTATTTCACAAAATGGATAGAGGCTGAAGCCTTAGCTAAAATAACGGCACTCAACATATTGAGCTTCTTCAAACGAAATATTCTCACTCGTTTTGGGGTACCCCAAGCCATAGTCACCGACAATGGCATGCAATTCACTGACAAAAACTTCCAAGAATTCGTTGCCAACATAGGGACCAAACAAAACTTCGCTTCGATCGTGCATCCTCAAACTAACAGGAAGCCTGAGGCGGAGAATACGGTAATCCTACAAGGGCTCAAGCGAATATTGGACGAGATAAAAAAACACTGGTGTCACTCCCTGGATTTCCATCCTAGTACAAACGCGAAAGTGGCGCGGAAAAGGTAGAGTCGCCAGCCAGGCATTTTTATCCCGAAGGAATGGGAATGGTAATGCTGCACAAACCAGGGAAAAGAAAGGAAAGGACAAGGTCCTGCGAATCAAAGAAACTAGGTTCGGGAGTCGGTTACGACCTAAAAAGGTATTAGCACCCCAGATCATATGTCGTACCCGACAGGATCCACACTTGCAAAGAAATTATTTCAAAGGGCAAAGAAATGAAAGCTGCTGCAAAAGAAAGACTGAAACTGGATAAGAAAAGAAAAGAAAGGGGAGAAATGTAGGGAGAATAAAAGAGTATGCTCGAACGGGCCCTACCCCGCTGCCTATGTACCTCATCTGGACATGAGGATCAGAGTCGCCGCAGTTCCCATAATTAGGGAGGAAAATGGCTTGTGTTTTGAAGCTTGAACTGCTTATGTCAACGCTCAGGTGTTACAGGCTCGTCTGGTACGAGTGCATTACCATCTTGCAAAGTGACAAGTAGGAGAAAGTTCTTACGATGAGAGTGAGTGAGATGAGAGAAGAAATCCCGAAGGATAGACAATTATTCTTTGTTTGTGTTTTTTAGGAGTTTTATATGAGTCTGGCACAAGGAAGTGAATTCAAATCCTTTTCTCGGGAATGTGTCCTTATTACCACATTCCTAGATAAAATGAGTAATAAGCATACCAAGAATAAAGAAGACCCTCAAACTTGTTTCCAAAGATTAGGGTTTGAGTTCACCAACTTGTTGAAGTTATTAAGTGTTTTGTAGATTAAATGAAGAAGTGTTTTTTTATGGTTTTCTTTGTGAGTATAGTCTTATGATTAGACTTGTTCATCATGCTAGACAAGCTTGTACCACCACCAAGATGGGGTGAATACAAGTGCCCTATGGAATAAGGCCATGCATATAAGACTATTTCAATCTTTATTAAAGTAAATTTTATTTTTTTGTGTGAAGATGAAAAGAAAAGAAACAAAGGATCTTAAAGTTAAAAGAAATAAGGGGAAATTAACAAATCCTATAATAATCATCCATAGAAATCCTAGGTTAGTGAGGCATGATTAAATCCTAAAGAAATAGAAGGAAAGAAGAAAAGGAAAGAAGAAGAAAAGAGGTAGAAAGAAACTTACTTCTCTTAAAGAAGTTACGTTGTTTCTAAGTGGGATGAAAAGAAATTGAGAAATTGATGGCCTAAGCTCATCACAAACACGAGTATGGAAAATTAAAGGATATGAAAGAAGAAGTTGGGATGTGGAAGAAATAAGTGTGCAAGTGAAGAAAGAGCAACATCAAGTAATCAAACAATGCGCAAACAGAGCATACATGAGGCAGGACTTCAAGTGCAAGCAGTATGCAAAAGGTAAATTCGGGTCTCAGTGGTACCTAATGAAGAAGGTCTGTTGCATCTTCAATACGCGCAAGAGGAACTCAAGAAGAAATATCAAGTCCAAAACAAATTCAACAGTCAAGCACAATTGTCAATTATCAGGGTATCACGTGTAAGAATCCAGCATCCAAGACGACCAACAAAGGGGACCAAAATTAAAACCAAGGTCGTGAAAATAATTAATCACAAGGCCATCATCACGTTACATCCTCCATCATCAAAATCGAGCAATGAACCTACAAAACATCGAACCAAACTAAAACCAAAATCAAATAAAATCCTATTTAATAAAAACCAAATTAAACGGAAGAAATTAAAATTAAAGTTATATTAAGATTAATAATCAATATTAACAAAATAAAATTATAATTAATAACTAACAATTAGCAAAATCAAGGATCAAACTTCAATAAAAAAAGAAAAGAAAATAAAGAGTGACCAATGGAAAGGGTTTAGGCCGAATTTAGGTGTGCTGTGAGCAATATACAAATAGGCTCAAAAGCCTAAAAGAAACAGGGATGGGGGTGTGTCCGCTGATTTTATATGGTGATAGAAAAATGCATCCATGGGCTTGTGCAAGCCCGTCAACAACCTAAAATATTCTGCAATAAATAAATAAAAGTTAACATAAAAAATATATAGTAATAAAAAGAGAAAAAAATAAAGGATTAAGACATCAGTTTGATATAAAAGAATCAGTCAAAGTCACATATCACAATCCTCTTCTTCTTCCAAAAATGACATACTGTTCATCATGAATGAAACCACCTGTCAAGGTCTCGTCGGCGATGAAAGCATCTGTGCAGCTACTCTCTCTCGTGGTGGTACCGCCGTTGTTCTCTTCTTCTTTGATAACCAATCCGCGACAGTTCATCTCAAACGTCATTCTTCATCGATCTCGTCATTATTACTTCACCGTGACGAATCCGACACAAGCTCATTCGTCCCCTGCTTTGTTCGAGTCTCGCCGTCAATTGCTTGCGGTGTTTGTGTTCAACTCCAGTTTCTCGCGGTGATCTCAGCTTCGGTTTGTTCGATTGCCTCTTTTCAGTTTCAATCTCATCCCTGCTTCATCTATTTTTAGAATCTCTCTGTCTCAGATCTGTGGTTTGTGTGTTATTAATGTTTCGAGGGTGAGGTTGATGGGTTAGTGATGGAGAGGTGTTAATGGATGCAAGGTTGAGGAAGGAGGTTTAATAGTGTGAAAGGTTTGTGATTGAAGAATTGTTATGAGGGAAACACGACTTATGTATGAGGAGGGTTAAGTTTGATTGGTGTTGGTTGTGAAGATGATAAAGGTCTATGAATGGGTTGAGTGATTAAGAAGAGGTATCTTAATGGTTTTGTGTTGATGTGGGTTTGCTGTGTTTGATGAAGATTTGTATTGATGTTGTTGTTATTGGTTACGATTTTTTGCAGGTGAGGAAAGTGATGAATGAATGAGAGTTTGTGTACGTGAAATAGAGTGAGAATAGAGAAAAATAACGTGAGTGAGGAGTCTGAGAATCAAGGGTAAATCTGGTTTTGTGAGTGTATGAATCATGCTTCTTTCTTCTGAGTTTTCTGAGTGAAGTTTTGTAAATATGCAGGGTATGAAGTTATCAGTCAAGAGTGAGGATTTGTGTGAATTTTTCATACCGTTGTGAGAGAGTGTGTAGTATATGTAGCCTTTTGTTTGTGTGCGTTAAAGAGAGTGAGGGAGTTGCGAGAGTCGTAGTTTTGAGAGTTGAAAAAAGCGTTGTGGATATCGTTAGAAGTGGGTGGAAAGGAAATGTTGAAGAAAAATGGTAGAGTAGTGTTGTATTGGTGCTGGAAAATACGTGTTGGTGTCAGTGTGGAATGGATGGTGGGGTCACAAGATAATTATTGGTGGCTTTCTTGTGTGTAATGAGTGAGGCATGTGTGGTGAAAGAAAATTGGATTATATTTCTAACGTTTTTTGTGTAAAAAACTCCTGATTATGTGTATATAACATTATTTTTGTATGGATTTTGGATAGGGTAAGAAATGAACATATAATTGAGTGGAGAATATTGTAATTAGAAATGACTATGAATGAGGGATAATAATAAAAAATGGATATGGATTAAAAATGGATATAAAAAATAAAATTGGAAATTAGTATTGAAAATTGCAAAGAAAAAGGCTAATGGATTAACTTGGGTTTATGGATATTGGAAAATGAACTAGAGAAGATTTTGATTAAATCGTGAAAAATTGGACTAAATATGGATGGTGAAAAATGAATGGATAATGATGGAAATTAATAAAATGGATAGAAATAGAATTTGGATAAACGGATTATGGATAGTGAATAAATCAGATAAAGAAATGGGGATAAAAATTGACATGGATATTGAATATGGTGAACTTTAATAAGCTTTCCACGCACACATTGATCGAATTCAACCCAAAAACTAAACTCGAACCTCTGCCAACATCCTCTGATAAGAATGAACCTTCTGAGTCACTGAACAACTTGCGACCAAAATAATAACTTTCCGAATTAATTCTCTTCTAACAAAATGACTCTTGAATCAATTTGAATCCATCTAAATGAATCTCTGGAAAAAAATTCGCAGAGGAGCATCATCTGAATTGATAAATCATGATGAATATGATTTTAAATTAAACCTCATACAAACTACTTCCTGATACCTTGATGAATTATAAACAACTTGCACTTGAAGAAATCTCCTGATAGTTTGACCAAGATTAGGTCAAACATCCATCTGAATCAAACCATGAACGAACAAACACACTTGGGATAAACCAACACTTTTGAGATGTTTGAGAAAGAAGAATAGCCTGAGATGTTGAGGAGAGCATAACCTTGTCACTTGATGAAGAAGAAAACCCGTAATTCACACTTCATTGCTGATGATGGGCAAGATGATTCAGTGAATATTCTTCAGACATGACAATCCTTGAATACAACCGAATTCGGGAAATAAACCCTAATCCAATGACAAGAGCATAAGAGGATGATGCCATTGATGGTTTCATAACCAAAACCAGAATTCTTCTGATAACCAAAAATAGGGTGCGAAACCCTAATTCTTCAGATGACACTGATCCCATGTCTCAGGAGCTTATGTAAATGAATGAATGCAAAGTGTATGACCTAATGAGGATGCATATGAATGCAAAGCGAAAAGAAAATAAAGAAAAGAAGACCAAAGGGCAAATTTTGGGATGTTACAACTGGGTCGAGGAACTACACAGCACCCTATGGGCATACCGAACAACGCCTCATTCCACAACCGGGGAAACCTCTTTCCGGCTAGCATACGAAACAAAGGTTGTCATCCCCATTGAAATGCACATACCGTCTTGATGAACAGAAGCCCTAATGGACGAAGATACCAATTCGAATGACATTGCGCGAGGAGCTCGATCTGGTCGAAGATGTTCGATCAGAAGCACCCCTACGCGAAGCATCCCTTAAACAAAAAATCACCATCAGACATGACTCTAAGGTCATAAAGCGAGTGTTTGAAGTTGGAAGCCTTGTCCTGAGGAGAAACCACAAGGATTCCTGAGAAGGCATGTTGGTCGCAAATTAGGAAGGTCCCTACCATGTCCGGGCAAAAACGAAAAATGGAGCCTATTAATTAGAAAACTTGAATAGGGAAGAACTTGCTCGTTCGTGGAATGCTGAGAAAATAAAAAAATATTATAGTTAAGGCATCTATCGGCTTGTTCAGATCTCAATGATGGAGCATAAGCACCGACCAAACATACATGCCTAGGTACAGGCATTGCATAACAACATTTCTAATCGATGAGGCCCCCCTTGTAAACGAGGATGGCTATCGTCACACGATTGAATCCTCGACCGAGTCTGTCGTCATCTTTGTACCATGACTAGGCAGAACACCCAGCTTATGATGGGACATTCATGCCGCAAAGCGCGAGCCATAATCATGACTCAAGCAACGTTCCCCGACCAGAGCTACTATGCATTTTGCCCGGTTCCCCAAACCGTCATATATATATATATATATATATATGTATGTATGTATGTATATATATATATGTATATATATATATATATATGTATATGTATATATATGTATATGTATGTATATATATATATATATATATATATATATATATATATATATATATATATATATATATATATATATCAAGCACAATTCCCCCAAATATACAAACATACCCTAAGTCCCTCAGCGGACGTATAAAAGAACATCACACACCTGTTAAATCGAACATCTAAATGATCGAGCATCATACAAACACGTAATAAAAATAAAGCTATTAAGGTGTGCCCCCTCGATGGGTACATATGCAAGCATACAAGATAAATGCAAGGAAAAATAAAGAATGACCATCATGGTCGGAAAGGCATTATAAAATGTGGTCGCGAGGAGCGACTTGTTCAAATATTACATAAATGGGAAAATAATTACCCCGAGCAAAACAAAAGGCCATGGCACGTAGGCCAACCATAAAGATCAAACAAAAAAAAAGTCATCAGGCATTCTCCTGCATATCTGCATCCTCGGCTGACCCTCGATAGGGACCCCCTGAGCGGGATTTCCTTCATCCATGGCCATATCATCTTGTTCGACTTGCTTGAGAAAGTAGGGCACAAAAATCTTCCCATCCACGACTTTGTAAAGACAATCAATCCCTTCCTCGATAAATTCAAACCCGAGATTAACTACCTTTAACTAGGTTATCGCGTTCTTAAAAGCAACTCTCGTCATCGTTTCAAGGTCCTCGTCTCCCGGGTCTATCCTAGCGATCAGGTCAGCACGGGTCAACAATCACTTTTGGTACTCAGTCTCGTCATCGGAAGGCTCCATGGAAGCCTTGAGACGAGCAACCTCCTCCATTGCTGACTTGTTCTAAGACTTAGTGGTAACAAGGGATTCTGTCAGCTCTTTATTCTTTGTAACCACATCCTTCGCTTCGCCACCTCGGAGGCCTTGCGGGCCTTGTCCTTGGAAATGGCCAGGGAGAGCTTCAGTTTTTGGATTTCCTGCTCCTGGGTGGTTGTCCTCTCAAAGTACATTAAATCCATTAATAGAACCCTTGCCACTGCACTTGCGTTATGGGCCAGGGATAACTACCTATCTGGTCGTTTTAGTTCCTCCAGGCGCAATGTTTCAGCCCGGTGCACTTGAAGAGTGTTCTCCTCAAAAGAATTTGGCTTGAAGATGCAGGGTGGAAGCTCGGACATGGGCTTCAGAGGAGTCCCTATTAGGTTCACGACGTCTTCAGCCTGCAACCTGTCATACCCCAAATTTGTCCTACCTTTATTTTTTGTTTTCCAACATTATTTCAAAAGTCCTAAAATATGCACCTTTATTTTCTGTCTAACCATTATTTAAAAATCCAAAAATACGTATCATTTTATTTTATCTGTCTGATATTCAAATTGTGCGAAAAGTTATGGTCTAATCGAGATTGTTGTGTCGAGTGTGTGTGTGCAATTCTAAAAAAATTAGTGTGGTGTGTGGAGGTTGTTTATCCGTTTTCATCTTTGTTTTTATAAGTCATTTTATCATAAAATTCTAAAAAAAAACCAATTAAATAAATTTCTTTATTTTTCTTAATCCATGTTCCATTTCTAAACCATTTCTTTTAAATTCAATTATCCACCATTTGTCTAATTCTTTTTTAAAAAACCATTTATTATTATTATTTTAACCCACTTTTTTTTATCTTATCCACCCTTCTTTTTTTTTAAACAAAGTCCATTCATTACTAACAAAAAAAAAACCATTTACCTATTTCTATAACAAAATGAAAATTCATCCCATTTTTATTGTCATTATTTTTCTCCATTATTATAGTTATTATTATTATATTTTTACTAGTATTTTTATTATTATTAATTATCTCTATTACTAGGTTTTTAGCTTTTATTATAATTTCTATTATTAGTAATTAGTTTTTTTATTATGCTTATTTTGCTGTCACAAAAGAGTTCACAAAAGAGTACATTTTTATCATTACGTATTAACCTTCAAATTATTCCTTCATTTTGCCACCATCCGCGTCCTCCCACTCCCACACACAACCCGTACATACTCTCACTCCACACAGCCTGGCATTTTTGCAATACGGGTCCTCCATAACGAATTTATCTTTTTTCTCTTTCTCTCTCTTTCTCATGATAAATATCCCAAACAAATTCACAACCTGGGCCAGGAGAAGGACCCCAGCAACGAAAATTGGAATTTCCGGCTAACACCACAAACACTCTACACAAACAAACCTTCGAATCATTGTACATAGCCACCATCACCTTTCAACAATCCAAGATTTCTCTTTCTCCACCCAACTTTCAACCAAAACTCAAAAAATAAAAATCCAAAAGCTGCAAAAAGAAATAAACCTGCAAACCGAATACCTTCATCTCCGTGAAAATAAAAAAAAACCTTTAAGCCGAGAATCCAAATACACAAACCCTTCCAAAATCAAACACAAATCCGCCGCCATTGAGAGATTCGAGAGCGATACATCCGCAAGCCAACCCCGAAACCTCCTTCACCGAATCACAGAAACGCTCAAACACGACACCGCCATCCTCTGATTTTTATACCCAAAACCACGCTCAAGAAAACGCCGTTCACCGTCACTCAAAAAAAACCCAGAAAAGATGAGAGAACGTTGAAAACAAAATCGGTTGAGAACACCATTTAACACACTCAAAAATACAAAGAACGCAGATCCGCTATTCCAAACACAAATCATGACTCACATAAACTTTACCATTGATTTACGAAACGAAACCGGAAAAAATGTGAGAACAGAAAGAGAGATATCGAGAGAGAACACGAGCTTTCATGATCTGAGAAACAAAATGCAGTGAGCTGAGAGTAAGCATCCGCCAAACAATCCGCGGCTCAGAACATCCCGCCGCCGAAATCATCACCGCAGCCACCACGCCGCAAATCCCTTCCATAAAATTCGCCGCCGTGAGAGAAAGCAAAGGGGTAGCCAGAGAGAGACGAGCGTGACCGAGAGCTGTTCGCCGAAACCAACCGCCGACTGAGAAAGAGGCCGAGAGATCACCGGCCGCAGAGAGGTGGAGCCGTCGCCGTTAGCTTTTGATGGTTGGCTTTCTTTTTCTTCCTATCTGAGTTTGTGTTTTAAAAGGCAAATTTCGTTTTCCTTTTTGTTTAAAGAAGACTTTATTGTTCCAATTAATTTTTCATGCCAGTTTTTATTTATTTGTTAAATATACTTAGTTGGGTCTATTGTTGGGTTTGAAACCCACAATTTTTTAGATCATGGTATACCCGCTGAAACCGATAGCACATTTTTTCTTTTCTTTTAATTTTTTTGTTTTTATAAATTTTTCTTATGTTATATGGGCTTGGCCCATTTGTTTATTCACTATACTGAATCGTGGCAAGCATATAAGTCCCATTTTGCTTTTATTTATTTTCGCTCTTTCATATTTTTAGGTTCTTATAAGTTTTAGACTAAGCACATATGTTTTTTTTCTCTACTCCTCACATGCTGATTTCACCCAACGTATCCCCTCTCTGTTTTTTAATTATATTCATTTTTTCTTTTATTTAATTCTTTTTTGTCATTATTTTGGATTTAGTGCATAGCTAAACCATTTGTTTTGGTCTTATCTCTAGAAATGATGAGAATTTAACTCGTTAATCATCCTTGTATTTAATATTTTTAGGTTTATGATATAAATGTGCATTTTTCGATATTCGGTGTCAATCCGATATTATCAAAATCGCTATGAGACCATTCTGTTATTATATTTCATTTTTAATAATTATTAATCATTTTGTTTAAATTCACTATTATCAATTTATTTATTTTATTTTGGGCCGATGACTTGATAAAAGGCCGATTTTCGCCCGATTTTAATCGGTGATATTCGGTCAATATGAGGCCCTCCTTGTAATTAATTTTTATTATTTTATTATTTCGACAAATAAACGTGTAAATTAATTTAATTTATTTTTTATCTTGATATTATTTGATTTATTTATTATTTATATTCATTATTTTATTTTAATTTAATTCTAGCAATTCGATTTATTTAATTTATTTATTTTCGCATTTAAAAAATTACGTTTCGACTCCTTGTAGAATGATTCCAATTTTGAATCGATTCTAAGGCAGTTCACGAACTAAATTTCGACGCATCCCGAAAAGGTCCAACGCCTTCGAATAGTTGCGCTCGATTAAAAGGTCCAATGCCTTCGAATAGTTGTGTCCCGATTAAAAGGCCGAACACCTTCGAACTGTTCAAAACACTGCACACACGCTTCCTCTTGGGCAAACTACAATGATATCATTTATTTCGCGCAATCCCCTGTATTTATTTTGTATCCCTCTCCCATTACTTTGTACGCACCTTTTTTCCGTATTTTATTTAATTCTGAATCCTTGGTCCAACGCCAAGCGATTGCACTCGCACACTCGCACTTGATTATTCAGTTTTCGTTTATTAGGATCCACCTATCCTTGCGAGCCGAGCGCTTTGTGCCTCGCTAAACAAACCACAAAATAAACCTCCACTTGCATTTACCCTTTTAACCTCAAAAAACCAAAACGTTTCGATTAGATCCAAACCCTTGATCCAACGTCAAACGGTCTTAGGAAATAAAACACTTTAATAAATACGAGAAGATTTGTACGCCACGAGCCTTAAGCGGTAGAAAGGAGGATAACGAACTCTCGTTACTCGCTCCGATTATTTTCGAAGCAAGACGCTCGTCTTGTTGGACGAGATAAACTATCCACAGTCTTTAGTACATTTCAACTCCTAAACCTTTTCATCGACGAAAGGTAATAAAATCAAACAACCATTACCCTTAGTAGGCCGAACTACGAAGCTCTGACTTTCCCATTGCAGACGGGAGTACGTAGGCACGAGGATCTCAATCCTTGCCGAGCACCTATGATCAATCTAACTTATAATTCAACTCATTTCCCTATAGCAAGCAATTCGTTTAAGCATAGGCATCCTTTCGCGCGTGATAACTTAGATGGTTCCCATCGAGTACGATGGATGTAGGGGGTGCTAATACCTTCCCCCTGCATAACCGACTCCCGAACCCAGGCAATGCTTCCGTTGACCTTTGTCCTCATCCTTTTCTTCCCGGGTTGTATCTATATCTCCCCTTTCCCTCCTCGGGAATAAATAGAATTAGGTGGCGACTCTTCAGTCCGTCCGGCGCGTGACTCCGTCCATTTCGGATCGCGTAAGGTCGTATTTTTCGGGGTACGACACAACCTCTTTCCCATTCTAGAGCATGTGCTCGGAGACCCTTGGGAGGCTGAAGTGGAGTTTATTGAACCCATGCCCGTTGTATGCAGAAGATCTACCATCCGGGTTTGCTTCAGTTTCTTTGCCCTCCTTCTCTTGGCATTCACCATCACTTTGTCTTGCAGGTCTGATATTGAATCTGGAAAAGACAAAAGAAAACGAGTTAGAACATAAAAAGTATAAGAGAAAAGAACTTAATACTCATAGATAATTCTAAAAGACTACCAAGGTAGGCCAAAACCTCCTCGCCCGTCTCGCAGGCGAGGAGCTTCGCCACTCTATAAACCTATGGGTCACTTTTACTCCCCCATCCTTATCCAAGAGCGGACGACCATGCTCGTTCACATACTCAATCATAGCGAAACCATAAACAAACTTCATCAGGACATCATAATTGGTCTTGTCCTCGATGTCGCTCCCGATAAATGAGACTGAGCTCAAATATGGTACAGACGCGAATGGTCGGCGAAAGGAACAATGAGAACACACAGCAGTGAACTCACTGGAAAAGAAAAGAGTCGCCAGCTAGGCATTTTTATCCCGGAGGAAAGGCAATGCTGCATAGACCTAGAAAAAGATGGATAAGACGGTTGCGAACCAGAGAGACTGAGAAAGGGGGTTGGTTACAACCTGGGAAGGTATTAGCACCCAGATTGTCCGTCGTACTCGACGGGATCCACGCTTAAAAGATTTGTGTTTTAAAGGGGTAGTGGTAGTGCAATCTGTGTATAAAATAGCTGGAAAAGAATGTACAGGTGTCAGTGTAAAAGAAGTGAAGTGTGATATGTATAAATGATGTGTCAGTGTAAGAGAATGAATAAGATGCTCAAGATCATGAGGCTATAAGAATGATGCTGGAAGGAGGGGGAATATACAGAGACTTTTGTTCGATAACTGTTAAGTTATGCCTACGTATCCTCTCGTGCAATGAGGAAGTCAGAACACCGTAGTTCGACCTAAAGAGACTGAAAGATGAATTGACTTGTGAACTGCTTGCTTGCCTATGCTCAAGTGTATGACCTGTCTGGCTCAGGTGCAAACTGTCTTGCATTAGACGGAAGAAGCAAGTTCTCGTTTATGAGTGAATGAGATAAGAAAAGAATCCCGAAGGAGACGATTATTGTTTATTTTTGAGTTTTCAGTCTTTTATTGCTTTTGAAAGTTTGTCATAAGTTAATGAGCTTAGGCCTAAACCAATGGGTTAGCAAACTCATCACATCTTCCCTCTGATTAGGGGTAATGAGAGTACCTCAAGTGCGAAGTCAGATTCTCACACTTAATCACCTTTGGTGTAAGATTAAGATCATTAACCTACTTGTGATTATTTAGATGTTTTTGTTGTTTTTGTTTAGTGTTAAGTAATGAGATTAAGCCATAATCAGGGATTAAACAGACTCATTACACCATCCTAATAGAAGGATGATATATGAGAAAGTTTAAGCTGAGGAAAGCTCCTCAACTTAATCCATGATTAGGGATTAAACTCATGACAAAACAAGCCTTTGATTGAGTGGATTTTATTTAATGATATGATGATGAAGTGATTTTTAGGGTTTGTAAGACAACTTGAGGAGGACTTGTCCATTAACACTAGGGTTAGTCCTTCTTAACCATTTAAGGAAGAATTAGAACCCTAATGCAAGGCCCAAGTTACAAGTGTGATGTCTTGATGATTATTAGATGGATTGATTAAGAGATTCAAACACATTAAGGGTTTAACACTTAGGATTAAAGTTATACACTCCATCCTAATAGAAGGATGCAGGCATAAACTTAATCACAAAGCCTTAAAGCCTTTAGGGTTTAGTCCCTGATTATGAGATGAGAAGAGAAGACTCAAAAGAGACACAAAGGTAAAACTAAATGGGGGACTAACCAAAACCATAATCATTGTCATGCTTGGTTGTTCCTAAGGTTTGTGAGGTTTACAAGAGCAATCTTCAATGGAACCACCAGGAAGCAGATGAAAGGATCAGGAGAAACAAAGTAACTTGCTTCATTGAAGAAGACAAGTCACTTGAGGGAAGAAAGTAAGAAGAAGAAGAATGAGCAAGCTCAATCTCAAACACATGACAAAATGCAGCATGGATGCAAGAGAGAAATGAGAAGAAAGTATGAGAAGTGAAGGCAAATTCACTTCTCAAAGTTACTTACCACCTGAAAAGTTAGTGAAAAGAATGCAATGCAATGCAAAATGAAATGAAATGGTATGATGGGAAGCAAAACCAGAAGCACATATGAGATGATAATGATTCTATAAGATGCTACAAACATGAATCAAGGCATGGGGATGATCACATGAACAAATGGATGCAAATGGAGCAAGTTTAGAACCATGGACACACATGAAAAGTTATGAGATGCAAATGACATACAACATGGCAAATACATGATGCAATGATCAAACATGCTTTCAATATGTCTTAAGATGTTAAATGAATCACTTGGATGCATAAAATGTCATGGCAAGTCAAGGTATGAATGCAAATGCAAGATGGATGCATATGGAAACCCAAATTAGGGTTTATGATCAAAGCATCAAACACAAACCAAAATCAGAAGCAAACATCAACATAAAAAATTGAAAATGCCTCCAAAGGACCCCTAATCCTATACTAACTCACTGCCCAAAGGATAAGTTCCATCTCTTAACCAAATTCAAGTTATGATTTTCCTAAGTTTTCTAGGGTTTTAGGGTTTCTTAACAAGAAAAATGCCAAACAAATGGAAAATGAAAGATCAAATCATGACCATTTAATCTTACAAACTACATGATATGCTAAACACAATGCAAAAAGAATCAAAGTCCAACTCTTTAGGGTTAGGCAGAAATGATTTTTGGAAGTTTGGATCAAAATAATGCATCAAAATGATTTTAATTCCATGAAAAATTCTCAAAATGCATCAAGATCAAAAAAGAAATTTGGTTTGAGGGTTGGACAATGTTTCTAAATGGTTTTAAAGGTTTCATGAATTTTTTGGTGATTTTTAAATACCTAAAAGTATTTTTAATTAATTAATTCTCATTAATTAATTAAAAAGAAACTTTTAAATATTTAAAAATACTTTTTTAATGCTAAAAATAAAAATGAAAATATTTTTGTGTTCTGAAATTAAATAATAACTTGTATAAAAAATTTCAGAATTTTTAAAGTATTTTTGCTATTTTTAATAAATTGTGGAAATTAAATGAAATAATATGAAAAATAAAATGAATTAAAAGCTGAAAAAGAAAAGTCAATCAATCTGAAGGTCCAGATTCAAACTCAAACACGCGCGCATTGACTTGGCGCCACATCCAAGGGCCAGCATTCAAACTCACTAACCCCAATTAATTAGCCCTAATCAGCCCTTAATGACTCTCAGGTGACCGGAACAGTGTTCCGGTCATCTTCTCCGATCACCCAAAATCACAAACTCCCTCTACACGCATCTAAAACGGATTCTAATTAAACAGAAATGATCCCCACCCAAAAACGAATCAGAACCCCCATTCAAACAACATTTATCATTCCTAAACTGGCTGAATCAAATCAATCTAGTTCTAGGGCAAAAAATTTCAGAGACTGCATACATGTTGCACCCCAAAATTTGCCCTCACAATACAAGACTTTGTGTGCTAAGAAGGTTCACAAGGTTCACAAGTTCCATAATGCTTTCAACACCTTTCATGAGGTTCATGAAGTCTACAAGTTACTTTATGAAGGTTCACAAGGTTCACAAGCTTCTCAACATCTTCAAGACCTTTCATGAAGTTCATGAAGTCTACAAGTCACTTCTTGAAGGTTCACAAGGTTCACAAGACTCACAATGATTACAAAGCTCTCCTGAGATTCATGAGGTCTACAAAGTCACTTCATGAGGTTCACAAGGTTCACAAGCTTCACAATACCTCCCATGAGGTTCACAAGACATTTTATGATGGTTCACAAGGTTCACAAAGTTCACAATGGGTCAGAAGAGTTGACAATTCCCTCAGACAATGCACCTCCTAAACAGTGCATCCAAAACTAGGGTTTTGACTTTAATCAGGCTAAATGGACTTCCAATACCTCAAGTGAGCTTCATAACATCTTATAGGTGTATAAGAACCCCCATGACAAGTTTCAAGACTTTTCTCAAAAGTTTGCTCAGTCAGATGATCAGATAAGTCAAAATCAGTCAGTGCAGTTAAAAAGTCAAACTGAGGTCAACTGTGGTCAAACCAAAGTCAAACTTCATGATTTTTTTGCCAACATCAAGTATTTGAAGTAAATTTCATCATTTGATCAAGGGTTGATCATGATTCATCAAGGAGATTCCAGATCATCAATAATCAGGAGTTTCTAAATTAGGGTTTCCTCAGTAAAAGTCAACTGAACTTTGACCAGCCATAACTTTCACATACTTCAGCAACAAGTCTCCATCCAAAGCTCATTTTAAAGGAAATTGAATTCTCTACAACTTTGATGTTGCAAGTTAAGCCCAAAAATGCTTCATTTGGAAGATATGAGCTAAGACATTATAGGTCATTTCAAAAGTCAACAAAAAGTCAACAACTTCAAAAGGGCATAACTTGAGATTGGTAAATGATATCGACCTGAAACCAATGGTGTTGTTTAGAGGACTCTTCAAGCTTTCCAAAAAGTCAAAGAACACCCTCATACCTTTAAAATTGAGGGAGATATGCCCTTGCAAAGTTGGGAAATTTTGTGATGGTTTATATTGAAAATGGGGGTCTAGAACCAATTCCTTCCAAATGGGCTTGCCAAATTGTGATCCAATCCACATCATATCATCATGCACGACCCAAATGACCAAAATTCAGAATTTTTATTATTTTATTTTTATTTATTTTTGATTTAATTCATAAAAGTCATTTTAAATAAATATAAAATATGAAAATCTATTTTTGGAGGAAGATAATGCTTCTAGAAAGTCTTAATTGATGATTGAAGGTAAAAGAGAAAGAAATCATGTGATTTATCCAAAGATAGTAAGCCTTCATGATCAAATATTTGAGTTTTAAACTAGGATCAATTTCAATCTTTTTAAATCAATTCATTCACATGACCAATCAATATTTTGACCTAGATTGAGTCTCTTATATATACTGAACTCATTGCCATTGCCCAAGGACGAAATTCAGAGCCTCTCACATTGTGTCAAAGTTTCAAAAATTACATACAATTTTGATTTTCGGATTTTGAATTGCAAGAGGTTTAAAGGTAAAATAAAGACATAGAGAGCTTCATTGGACATCCTTGATCATAAACCATCACTCACATTCATCCAAATCATGCCATAATGTTCTACCCGAATCAAATTTTATCTTGAATTTCAATTTTTCGATTCTGTTCATTTGTGCATTATTAATGAATTTTGTTTGAGTTTTTGTGTTTGTGAGGTTCCAAGGGACGATTCTGGACAATTGGATTGAAGAATGAGTGTCTAAAACGCAAACGACCATGTTAAGGTTCATAACCTCACAATTAGGGTTTATCGTTTGAATGCATATCAATGAATTCTGGAATCATAGAATTGTTGTGTGAACTGTGAGGATTGTAAATCACTAACCAATTTCATGAATTGATGCTATTTTATGAGTATTCGGATTTCGCAGGTTTGAACAAATGATAAACAGGTAGCAAAATTCGCAGGAAAGATCGTGGCTAAATTCGTGGGTAAAAACGCAGGGCAGGAGGTTGAAGAAGGAACTCTGGCGCGCGTTTGAAAATTCAAATATTGTTGAAAATATTTTATGAATTATGGTTGATTTGTTTATCACAAGCGTGCTTGTGGTTCAGTGGTAAGACTGATGTGTGTATGATGTGAGGTCACTGGTTCGAGTCTTGGTCTCGTACATTGTTTTTTTCTATTTTTCCAGGTAATGAAGAAGCTTAATATATTATGTGATATGGTCATCATACTACCAGATAGGCTCTCCCAGCCAGGCGGTAACTCATGCATGCTTGTGATCAAAAGGTCCTGGGTTCGATTCGCACCCCAGGCCTTTTTATTTCTTTATTTTTCAGGTTTTCCACAACAAAGAACAAAACCTATTGGACTTATTGCTTTGCTACCTGCATATGGAATGGTCCAGTGGTATGCCTTGATGCTGTTAATCAAAACCTCCTGGGTTCAAATCCCAGCCAGGTTTGTTTTTTTGATATTTTCCTTGTTTTATTTTTGTTTTGTTTAATTTAATTTAATTGATTTCTTTATAAAAATAATTCTCTATAAAATATTATTTAATAGTTATATTCATATTTTTCAATTTAAAATTTATTTTCTTTACTTTGTAAATAAATTATAATATATATATATATTAGTTAAAATAATTTGTATATAAACAAACCCTAATTTTCTAAACAAACCCTAAAATATTTTCAAAACTTAATTCTATTTTTTCTAAATAATTTTATTTTCTAATTCTTAATGTAATTCTTAATGTATATTTTATAAATATGATTAATTTTGTGAATATAATATTTAAAACTTATTTTCTCCTTACAATGTATAAATATTTTTTTTATAAATAAATGTTAATGTATGTTTAAAAAGTGATTAAATTTGTAATAATTAAAATTTATAATTACATTATGTTTGAAATTTTTTTAATTAATTTTTATTAAATGTTATATATTAAAATCCAATTTTTTGTTTATTATTCTAATTATGCCATTATAATATTTTTTTTATTGTTACTAACTATACTATTATTTATTATTTTTTGTTTACTATTATCTTATATTTTTATTATTATTTCTCTAACCTTGTTTATTTTTCTAATTATTATTATTATTATTTTATTCTCACTAACCTTATTTTTTTAATTATATTTATCACTAACC
Organism: Lathyrus aphaca; assembly: GCA_963966055.1. Classification (NCBI taxonomy): domain Eukaryota; kingdom Viridiplantae; phylum Streptophyta; class Magnoliopsida; order Fabales; family Fabaceae; genus Lathyrus; species Lathyrus aphaca. The sequence goes on from OZ014520.1 coordinate 388,560,115, forward strand.
CCTATTTTAGTTGCTTATTTATTTTTGCTTATTATATTTATTTTGCTATATATTTATATTTTTTGCTATTTATTATTTTTATAATTATGTTGTAATTGTTTCTCGGATGTAAATTTTGTAATATTTTAATTATTTAATTATTGCTATGGTTAGTAATTTAGGGAGTGCAAAAATATGTATTCTATTAAAAATAAAATTAGAGCATTTAAATTAAAGATAAATAATATTGAACACTCACACACGTAAGTCGATTTTTAATCGCCATCTCACATTTCTAAGGTTATCCCTCAAGTTGCCTAAATCATAAGGTCAAGTGGGGTGTATAAAGCAAGTCCCTTTAAAAAGAAAAATCATCAAGTCCCTCATGGTTGCCTTTACGAGTCAAGTCCCTTCGAATAAATGATGATAGTCCCTCCTATATGCTTATTACACCCCACAGTTGCCTTCATAAAACAGAATGTCCCTCTTATGTCCCTTACATCCAAGGTAATGACTACCTACTCCTTAATAGTAGGGATAGTCTTACCAATCAAAGGATAAAGAACGAGAAAGACTTAAAACTTTAGGGTAGGTTCCTCTTATGTACTTGCTCACTTCAAAAACTTTTCACACTTAAACAAATTTCAAACAAATTTTCAAAAAAACAAGTTTCTACGCATCCGTACATGGATCATTATTAACTATTATGAAAATTTTTCTATTCACATACCACATTTTCAAAAACAATTCAAAAGTGAGCTAAGTAACTAAGAGCCCATGGATAACCATGGATGTAAAGGGTGCTAACACCTTCCCTTTACATAACCTACCCCCCGGACCCAAAAATATCTCTTAAGGTCTTTCCTGTTCTTTTATACCCTTTCCTTTTGGATAAAATAAAAGTCGGTGGCGACTCTTGCTATCCGCAACATAACTAAAGTCAGTTCTCCCACCGTGTTACAGAACTGGCGACTCTGCTGGGGAATTAAATTTAAGAGGGGTACCCTTAGGAATTAAGATCACTTTAATATTGTTTGCTTTGTTTGCTTTACTTTACATTGTTGGGGTGCTCTTATGTGTGAAAGGTCCTAACCCGGATCTAGTGTACCTTAGGTAAATGGCAATAGACCAAGGAAACTGTACGACGTATATCGATACGGTTGATCTGGTGGCCATAGTTAGTGCGACTTCTTGGTTGGTGCTTATGTTCCTTAAGTCAAGTTGAGGATAATATGAGGCTGCCATATGTTGTCAATGCACTAACTAACTTTTAGAACCCTAGTTAACTCATCTTGGCCTTTAGAAGGTAGTGAGGTAATCGGCTTTGGTGCAGACTGAAGTTGGTTGACACTCGATACTACGCTCATTGAGATCTTAAACTTGGAGGGTTTTGGTTGGCAAGTAAGTTGCCTTCTGAACAACCACCCTTGTGAAGGATCAATGATATTGAGATCCCTTAGAACCTGGTTACTTTTGTAGGACAGGATGAACCAACTAACTTCAGGGGAGGGTACTTACCTTAAACCTCATGCAAGCCTTTAAACCTAGGGCTATTGTGTGAATTGCTTGTGTGTGCCACATGTTTGTGATTGAGCATAACATCATGACATCATCATGCATCATAAGCATAGCATTTTCCCTAACCATTTCAAGGACCAAGGGATTTATCTTTGTTCTTTGTTGCAGGTCATGGCTTCTGCTCGTAGAAACACCATCAGGATCAACTTTGTGAGCATACCTGCTAAACTTAAAGAGTTGGTTTCTCAAGTGTCTGATCATTCCCAGTTCATCAAGAGACATGGTCACCTATTGGATCTAGTCACTTCCGGGTTCAATGAAGACATGATGAGTGTTCTGTTTCAGTTCTTTGACCCTAAGCACCATTGCTTTACATTCCCTGACTACCAGCTGGTTCCTACCATGGAGGAATTCTCTAAACTTCTGGGCATACCTGTTCTTGATCAAAGACCCTTCACAGGCTTGGAGAAGGAGCTCAAACCAGAGGTTATTGCTGCAGCTCTACATCTGAAGAAATCTGACATTGTTCTAGAGACGAGAAGCGGAGTCAAGGGTATTCTTGCCAAGGTGCTAATGGATAAGGCTCAAATGTTCTTGAAGGCCATGAGCTATGATGCTTTTGAGGAGGTCTTAGCCTTGCTGATATATGGCTTAGTATTGTTCCCCAATCCAGATCAGTTCATAGATGTTCATGCCATCAACATTTTCCTGAGTCACAATCCAGTGCCTACATTGCTTGGAGATATCCTACATTCTCTTCATACCCGTACTACAAGGGCAAGAGGGACTTTGATGTGCTGCATACCTTTACTTTCTAGGTGGTTTATTTCTCACCTTCCTCGCTCAGTAATGAAGAATGAGCAAGGGTTCAAATGGTCCAAGAGGATCATGTCACTTTCTCACTCAGACATCCATTGGTGCTCCAGATCTATGGAGAATGTCACCATCATTGACCGTTGTGGGGAGTTCCCTAATGTGCCACTTCTAGGCATAAGAGGAGGCATCACCTACAACCCCTCTCTAGCTTTACGACAGTTTGGTTACGCTCGGAGCGATGGCCCACATGACATGTTGATTCAGGGCATTATGTTTGATTACGACAACGATCTTCAGGGTTACCGTCAGAGATTCATACGAGCTTGGGGAAAAGTAAACAGGATTGACAGCAAGACACTGGAGCCTAAGTACACTATTCCTATGGAGGCTTATCTCAGATGGGTACGATCTCGTGCTCAGACACTCATGATGCCATATCCTGCTGTCCTACCAGTTACCATGGAACCTGTTGCTGAAGGAGACACTGCTTATACCATCCTTCACCCAGACATGCCTACTGATAAGGAAGACTTGCAGAGATCATGGATCCAACTGAAGGAGCAAAGGGATACTTTCGAGGCTCATTACAAAGCAAGCCAAGAAAAGATTCTGGAACTAACAAAGCTACTTCATGAGGAACGAAACCTCAACTCTTACCTCAACACAAAGAGGAAACGTCCATGGGAGACTTAAAATCCCATCTTTTGTACTTATTTCATTTTCATTTTTGTAAGCCTAAAAGGCAAAACAAGTTATTACTAATAAAAGTTTACTTTCGTGTTTGTCTAAGCAAATTTAAATCCTGCGGTCCTTGAAAACATTGCATATGCATTACCATATCATTTCATTGCATCACAGGTTTATAATTGTGCACAGGTTTCTCATCTTCTTGCTGTTTATTTCAGCAATGGCTCTTGAACAATCAGTTAAGGATCTCCAGGCACAGAATGCACAATTCCAAGAGCTGATCTTGAATCTGTCCAAAGGGCAGGATGAATTGAAGGCACTGCTGGCCAAGAAGACTAAGAAGACTAGAAGGTCTGCTGGGTTGATTAATATGGGAAGAAGGTTCAAAGGTCTTGCCAAGACCAAAGAACCAGTTGAAGACTATGAATCTGAGGAATCTGAGCAAGAGGTAGGCAGTCTCCACCACACAATGGGGGACTCTGATTCTGAGGCTAATTACTACCATGAGCCTAATGAAGACAAATTCAAGATGCTGGTGGATAGGATGGATGCCATGGAGTTGCAGAAGTCATCTGGGCTGGATTTTGAGGATTTGAGTCTGATATCTGGGGTAGTCATACCCATTGGTTTCAAGGTTCCTACATTTGTTGTTTATGATGGGGTCTCTTGTCCCAAACTGCATCTGAGGTCCTATGTCAGAAGAATTCAACCCCACACTGCTGATAAAAAGTTGTGGATCCATTTCTTTCAAGAGAGTTTATCTGGAGCTCAGTTGGAGTGGTATTATCAGTTGGAGAGTGTCAACATCAGAGACTGGAATGATCTTGCTGAAGCTTTCTATAAGCAGTACCAATACAATGCTGACTTAGCCCCCACTCGCATGCAGCTTCAGAGCATGTCTATGGGTGCCAAAGAAAGTTTTAAAGAGTATGCTCAGAAGTGGAGAGATTTAGCTGGAAGAGTTCAACCCCCTTTGACTGATAGGGAATTGGTTGATATGTTCATGTGTACGTTGAATGGTCCGTTCTACAGTCATCTCATTGGAAGCTCATCATCTGGCTTCACTGAGTTGATTATGACGGGAGAGCGAGTAGAGAATGGTATAAAGAATGGTAAGATCCATGTGGGCACTTCTTCATCAGGTGCTGCAAAGAAGCCTCCCACTGGAAAGAAAGAGTCTAATGCTGTTTATGGTCAGCCTGATCGTAACAGAAGACATCAGTCTGTTAGTGCAGTTCATATTTCAAATCCAACTCCTGCACCAACAGAGCAGCCACAGGGCAACCAACAGAGGGCTAGAAGACAGTTCACGAAGATCAACATGTCAATGGCTCAGGCATTGCAACATTTGCTGAAGGCTGAACTTATTACTTTGAAAGAGGCTCCTCAGAATCCCAATGTTACCTCTCCTAGGTACAATCCCAATGCACGGTGTGCATACCATTCAAACTGTCAGGGACATGATACTAATAATTGCTGGGTCTTGAAGAATAAAATTCAAGACATGATTGATGCTGGAGAAATTGAGTTTGATCCCCCAGGTACTCCCAATGTGATTACTGCTCCAATGCCAAATCACGAGAAGACTGTCAGTGCCATTGAGGAAGATCTACATGTCTATTCAGTTATGGAGTTGACCACACCACTGTCTGTTATCAAAAAGAGGTTAGTACAAGCTGGGATCTTTCCAGGTTGTCGTGAAGATTGTTTGTATTGTACCTATAAGCCAGATAGTTGCTTCATATTGAGAGATGGAATTCAGCGTCTCATGGATAAGTATACTATAGTATTTGAGAGGACTCCGTCGTCTGTAGAAAGTATGGTGGATCATCTGACTCAAGGTAGGAAGGTTGAAGAGGTTGACATGGTTGACAAAGTACCAATAAGAATCACTTCAAAGGGTCCTATCAAAATCACTCATCAGGGTCCAATTAAGATTACTGCTGAAGGTCCCGTGAAAGTTGTTGCTGAAGCCAGAGTAGCTCCTGTGGTCATTACTACTCCTGGTCCTATCCCATATACGTCTGACAAAGCTGTGCCTTGGCACTATGGGTCTGATGTTTACATCCATGGTGTCAAGCAAGAGCCTGTAGCTGATGTGCCTGTTGACATTGATAATATTGCTGGATCTAGCAAGATCACTCGTAGTGGAAGAGTTTTCTCTCCTCCAGATACTTCCAAGAATGCAGTTACTCCTGCTGCTACCTCCACCACTGATGCTCGGGGCAAGGGTCCTGTTATTGAACCTGTATCTACTGATGTGCCAGCTGCTGATGACCTCTCTAAGCAGATGGAAGAAGTATTGAAAATCATTCGCAAGAGTGATTATGACATTGTTGATCAGTTGGGGCATACTCCCTCAAAGATTTCTATGCTGTCCTTGTTGTTATGTTCTGAAGCTCATGCCAAGTCCTTGATCAAGTTTCTGAAGATGGCTCATGTACCCAGTGCAATTTCTGTTGACCAATTTGAGAACTGTGTTGCCCACCTGACCTATGACAATGGGTTAGGATTTTCTGATGCTGATTTGACCCCTGCCAAGAGGGATCATAACAGGGCCTTGCATATTTCAATTGAATGCAGGGGCACTACCCTGTCACATGTGCTGATAGACAATGGTTCCTCTTTGAATGTGTTGCCTAAGGAAGTCCTGAACAAGCTGAGTCCTGAAGATGCTGTGCTGAAGCCCAGTAATATTGTGGTAAAGGCTTTTGATGGTTCTAGAAGAGTAGTGCATGGGGAAATTGATCTCCCAATCCAAGTTGGTTCCCAGGTGTTTACTGCTACATTTTATGTGATGGATATTCGTCCTTCATACTCTTGTCTGCTTGGTCGTCCCTGGATCCATGGGGCAGGTGCTGTGACCTCTACATTGCACCAAAAGTTGAGATATCCGGTGAATGGAAAGGTTGTTACTGTCTATGGAGAAGAAGAATACTTTCTCAGCCATGTAAACACTTTCAAGTATCTGGAAATGGAAGGTGAATACATTGAGACTCCGTGTCAGACGTTTGAAGTGGTTCCTTGGGTTGTTAATGACTATGTAGCTCCTCCTGTTGTGAAGAAAGTTCCTGTGGTCACCAGAAAACCTCCAACAATGGCAATGGCTTCCCTCAATGATGCAAGAGCTGTGGTGGATGAAGGTGGTTGTACTATTTGGGGTCAGCTTCCTGATATTCCATACAAGTCTGACAAGTTTGGTTTGGGTTTCACTGCAGAGTCCCAGAAGGCTGTTCGTCGTGCTCGTGCTGCCCGTATCACTAATCAAGGGGTTGTGAAGGACCAGATTAATGCTGTGGGAGATCAAGATGAAGACTACAACTTGGATGCATGGATTTTTCCTACTGTGGGTGCTGGACTCAATAATTGGAAAGCTGAAGATGTTATCCCTATCTCCTATAGTCAGGAGTAAATACTATTACTGTGTTATGTTTTAAGTTTGTAATTTCTGAACAATTGAACTTTCAAGCCATGTGCCTTACTCGGGGAACAATGGTGTGCTTGTTACGGGTTGTCATTTCATTTGCATACTTCATTCAATAAAATCAGTGGGCGTTTCGTTTTCGTAAATATTGTGTTCCTTGTCTTTCTTTTCTTTTATTTTTTCTTTATCAGCTATGTGTTCTTACACACACCCACATCACTAAATGCAGATCCTCATCCACTCTGGATCCTGTTGATAACAGTTCTACTATTGCCAATTATAATTTCGAGAGTCCGATCTATCAAACTGAAGACGAAAATGAGGACGATTGTGAAATACCTGTAGAGCTTGCTAGGTTGTTACAACAAGAAGAAAAAGCTATACAGCCACATGAAGAGCCAGTCGAAGTTGTGAATCTGGGAACTGAAGAAAACAGAAAAGAGGTCAAGATAGGGGCTGATTTAGAGGACGGTGTCAAGAGCAGGTTGATTCAGATGTTACGTGACTATGTGGAGATCTTTGCTTGGTCTTATGAAGATATGCCAGGGTTGGATACAGACATTGTGGTTCACCGTTTACCAGTGAAAGAAGATTGTCGTCCAAAGAAGCAGAAGGTTCGTCGTATGCGTCCTGAAATCTCAGAAAAGATCAAGGCAGAGGTAATGAAACAGTTTAATGCAGGGTTCTTAGCAGTGACTTCTTATCCTCAGTGGGTTGCAAATGTGGTACCAGTTCCTAAGAAGGATGGTAAGGTACGTATGTGTGTAGACTACAGAGATTTGAACAAGGCTAGCCCTAAAGATGACTTCCCACTCCCTCATATTGATATTCTGGTAGACAACACCGCTCAGCATAAGGTATTCTCTTTTATGGATGGTTTCTCTGGTTATAATCAAATCAAGATGGCTCCTGAGGACATGGAGAAGACAACATTTGTTACACAGTGGGGCACTTTTTGTTATAAGGTAATGCCGTTTGGTTTGAAGAATGCAGGGGCAACATATCAGCGTGCTATGGTGGCTTTATTTCATGATATGATTCATCATGAGATAGAGGTATATGTAGATGATATGATAGCCAGGTCTCAGAATGAAGAGCAACATCTTGATCATCTGCACAAGTTGTTTGAGAGGTTGAAGAAATACAAATTGAGATTGAATCCAAACAAGTGTACTTTTGGAGTTAGATCTGGAAAACTCCTGGGTTTCATTGTCAGTGGAAAAGGTATTGAAGTGGATCCTGCAAAAGTAAAAGCTATACGAGAGATGCCAGCTCCCCGTACTGAGAAGGAGGTTAGAGGTTTCTTGGGACGATTGAACTACATTGCAAGATTTATTTCCCAATTAACTACCATCTGTGAGCCAATTTTCAAGTTGTTGAAGAAAGATCAGGTGATGGAATGGAATGATGAGTGCCAAACTGCCTTTGATGAAATCAAGAGATACCTGCTAGAACCTCCTATTTTGATGCCACCAGTTGATGGAAGACCCTTGATCATGTACTTAACAGTGTTAGGCAACTCAATGGGGTGTGTCTTGGGGCAACATGACGAGTCTGGTCGAAAAGAGCAGGCAATATACTACCTTAGCAAAAAGTTTACCGACTGTGAAACAAGATACTCACTGCTCGAGAAAACTTGCTGTGCTTTGGCATGGGCTGCTCGCCGACTAAGACAGTATATGTTGACCCATACTACCTTATTGATTTCGAAGATGGATCCAATCAAGTACATATTTGAGAAACCTGCTCTCTCCGGAAGAATTGCAAGATGGCAAATGATCTTGACAGAATATGACATACAGTATACTACTCAGAAGGCCATTAAAGGAAGTGTTGTTGCTGATCATTTGGCTCATCAAGCAGTGGATGATTACCAGTCAATGAGTTTTGAATTCCCTGATGAAGACATTATGATTATTACCAAAGAACCTGGACAATATGACGGACCTGAACAAGGATCCCGATGGACTATGGTTTTTGATGGTGCTTCCAATGCACTTGGTAATGGTGTTGGTGTTGTGATTAGTTCCCCTGAAGGTTGTCATACCCCGATTACTGCCAGACTTTGCTTTTATTGTACCAATAACATGGCTGAGTATGAGGCATGTATCCTGGGTATTAAAGTTGCTATTGATATGAAGATTCAGTTCCTTGATGTGTATGGAGATTCAGCCCTAGTAGTTAGTCAGATCAAAGGAGATTGGGATACCAAGCATGATAATCTCATTCCTTACAGAGAGCATGTGTTGTCTTTGATCCCGCATTTCAAAGAGATTACCTTTGGACATATTCCACGAAGAGAGAATCAGTTGGCAGATGCATTGGCCACCATGGCATCTATGTTTGAGATCAGTTGGGATGATGAAGCTCCCAAGATTACCATTGATAGATTTGAGAAGCCTGCATACTGCAATGAGATTGACACTGAAGGGGTAGAGGAGAAGCCTTGGTTCTATGAAGTAAAAAGATATCTTGAAGCTCAGGAATTCCCTGAAGGGGCATCTGTCAAAGATAGGAAGTTCCTGAGAAGGTTTGCTGTTAAGTTCTTCTTGAGTAATGGGATTCTGTACAAGCGCAACCATGATTCAACTCTGCTTCGTTGTGTGGATAAGAAGGAAGCAACTGAGATTATGAAAGATATGCATGATGGGATCTTTGGCACTCATTCTAGTGGTCATACTATGGCAAAGAAGATTTTGAGAGCAGGTTACTATTGGTCTACCATGGAAGCTGATTGCTATCAACACTCTAGAACATGTCACAAGTGTCAAATCTATGTTGATAAAGTCCATGTACCTCCATCACCATTGAATGTGTTGACTGCTCCTTGGCCCTTTGCCATGTGGGGCATTGATATGATTGGTGAGATCAAGCCTACTGCTTCCAATGGGCATCGTTTCATCCTGGTTGCTATTGATTATTTCACGAAGTGGGTGGAGGCAGCTTCATTTGCATCTGTTACCAAGAATGTTGTGGCTCGGTTCATTAAGAATAATCTCATATGTAGGTATGGCATCCCTGAAAGGATTATCACTGACAATGGCTCTAATCTGAACAACACTATGATTACTGATCTCTGCACGCAGTTCAAGATTAAGCATCATAACTCTTCTCCGTATCGTCCGAAGATGAATGGGGCAGTTGAAGCTGCTAATAAGAACATTAAGAAGATTGTACAGAAGATGACTGTTACTTACAAGGATTGGCATGAAATGTTACCATTTGCTCTTCATGGTTATCGTACTACAATACGTACTTCAACAGGGGCAACCCCATTCTCCTTAGTCTATGGTATGGAAGCAGTTCTGCCCATTGAAGTTCAGATTCCCTCCTTAAGAATTATGAAGGATGCAGGCTTGGATGAAGATGAGTGGATTCAGACTCGACTTGACCAGATAAATTTGATTGATGAGAAGAGGTTAGCAGCAGTTTGTCATGGCCAGATGTACCAAAAACGAATGATCAAAGCTTTTAACAAGAAAGTTAAGCTAAAGGTATATCAGGCTGGTGACTTGGTAATCAAGCGTATCATATTACCACAGGGTGATCCTAGGGGCAAGTGGACTCCGACATATGAAGGACCATTTGTAGTCAAGACAGTGTTTTCAGGAGGTGCCATGATACTCACTACAATGGATGGTGAAGACTTTCCACAGCCCGTAAACGCAGACATAGTTAAAAAATACTACGCATAAAAAGAGACCCGCTAGGTTGACAGGCCTAGGCAAAAATAAGGGCATCCCGGCAAACCAAAAGGGTTTGGGCAAAAATTAGGGATATATATAAAAAGATGTACACCCGGCAAGTCGAAAACCTGAAAAGGCCGCTTGGGCAAAAAAGGGTATCCCGGTGGATTGAAAACCTGAAAGGGCAATCCAGGAAAAAGTTAGGGATTAAAGCGTATGACTATGTCTCGTTTGGATCACCCATGAAACTGCAACCAGTTGTACTACTTACTCAAGCTCGAACAGATAAAGCTCAATCCAATCGTTTCCGTCCCAACAGCAGAAGATGAGATACTCGGAGATAATGGCAATAGTAGAATTGAAACTCAATAGGATTATTTCACACATAGCTGATACTCTTTGCTTTGTAAAAACTCTATGACAAAATCCTCTTACTAGGGTTTATGTCTCCTTGTACAAACTTACCCGTGTATGGGTCACTATTTGATATAAATAAATTCCATCTTTTGAATCCAGATTTACTTTTACCCTATTTACATAAGCGAAACGTCCATTGATTGTGTTTGAATGTATGTATGCTTTTGAATATGATTAATGTTTACCAAAAATGCATGAATGCTTAATATGATTGATGTTTACCAGAAATGCATGGAAATGCGGTAATAGTATTTACTAAGGACGAACGAGGGAAGGATTTCAACGAAGCTTCGCCGGTTCACCTTTACAAGACAGTTACAAACCCTCAGTAGGATGAATCCATCTTCATAAAGTCTTATCTCCCCTGGAATTTATATCCATCTCTTTTATCCTCATACGGATATTCGGGAATTTACTTTCCAATAAGGGGACGACGAACGAAGACGGGAAGTTATATCTGCCCTACCATCAAACGAAGACGGAGGTTATATATACCTTATTATCCCCAGCATCCGGGAGGTGATATATACCTTACTATCCCCAGCATACGGGAGGTTATCTATACCCTGTTATCCCCAGCATCCGGGAGGTGATATATACCTTACTATCCCCAGCATACGGGAGGTTATCTATACCCTGCTATCCCCAGCATACGGGAGGTTATCTATACCCTGTTATCCCCAGCAGACGGAAGGTTATGTATAATATATTCTTCAACAACGAATCGGGATTTATTTTCCCAAGCCAGCAGTTGTTATACGAAGATATCCAGACTCTTCCGGCAGTATCATATCATACATACATCATTTATATCATACCATAACATGCATATCCATGAGTGCATAGTACATTACTTAAGTGTATCATATTATACATGCGTACATAATGCATAAATTAGCACTATCATACAGAATGCTACCTTGTTTTCAGGTTAATTATCCAACAAATGATCATCAGGATTACTCCAGTCTCCTGAAAGCATATCATACTATTACCTCAGGGTTGCTTCATCCTCCTGACAACTTCTCATTTTTTCAAGACTGCTTTAGAGCTACTGATTGCTCTATCCTCCTGAAATCATATTATTGTTTCAAGACTGCTTTAGAGTTATCATTATTGATGGCTCTATCCTCCTGAAATCATATTATTACTTCAAGACTGCTTTAGAGTTATCATTATTGATTGCTCTATCCTCCTGAAATCATATTATTACTTCAAGACTGCTTTAGGGTTATCATTATTGATTGCTCTATCCTCCTGAAGACATGCTGTTACATCAGGATTACTCCAGTCTCCTGAAAGCATATTATCAAAGATTGCTCTACCCTCTTGAAATTATATTGTTACCTCAGGACAGCTCCAGCCTCCTGATAGCTTCTCACCCCCCCTGAAGACATGCTGTTACATCAGGATTACTCCAGTCTCCTGAAAGCATATCATCAATACCTCAGGACTGCTCCAGACTCCTGACAGCTTTCATTATACCTCCATATTTTGGACTGCTTTATCTTCCAAGAAATATATCTGAAGAACTTTCCCCTAGTGGCATCTTTAAGCCCACTCAATCATATTCAACTAGCCATCTGTATCACTCTATGCACTGGCGAGTGCAAATTTTTGGGCTTTTGTGTTCAATCCCCTTCATCCTTCCAGGTCACGATTGGCAAATGTACCAATCTAACCCCTCAGGTTTCAGAAAATTGAACAGGGGCAGCTGTTGCACCCCAAAATTTGCCCTCACAATACAAGACTTTGTGTGCTAAGAAGGTTCACAAGGTTCACAAGTTCCATAATGCTTTCAACACCTTTCATGAGGTTCATGAAGTCTACAAGTTACTTTATGAAGGTTCACAAGGTTCACAAGCTTCTCAACATCTTCAAGACCTTTCATGAAGTTCATGAAGTCTACAAGTCACTTCTTGAAGGTTCACAAGGTTCACAAGACTCACAATGATTACAAAGCTCTCCTGAGATTCATGAGGTCTACAAAGTCACTTCATGAGGTTCACAAGGTTCACAAGCTTCACAATACCTCCCATGAGGTTCACAAGACATTTTATGATGGTTCACAAGGTTCACAAAGTTCACAATGGGTCAGAAGAGTTGACAATTCCCTCAGACAATGCACCTCCTAAACAGTGCATCCAAAACTAGGGTTTTGACTTTAATCAGGCTAAATGGACTTCCAATACCTCAAGTGAGCTTCATAACATCTTATAGGTGTATAAGAACCCCCATGACAAGTTTCAAGACTTTTCTCAAAAGTTTGCTCAGTCAGATGATCAGATAAGTCAAAATCAGTCAGTGCAGTTAAAAAGTCAAACTGAGGTCAACTGTGGTCAAACCAAAGTCAAACTTCATGATTTTTTTGCCAACATCAAGTATTTAAAGTAAATTTCATCATTTGATCAAGGGTTGATCATGATTCATCAAGGAGATTCCAGATCATCAATAATCAGGAGTTTCTAAATTAGGGTTTCCTTAGTAAAAGTCAACTGAACTTTGACCAGCCATAACTTTCACATACTTCAGCACCAAGTCTCCATCCAAAGCTCATTTTGAAGGAAATTGAATTCTCTACAACTTTGATGTTGCAAGTTAAGCCCAAAAATGCTTCATTTGGAAGATATGAGCTAAGACATTATAGGTCATTTCAAAAGTCAACAAAAAGTCAACAACTTCAAAAGGGCATAACTTGAGATTGGTAAAGGATATGGACCTGAAACCAATGGGGTTGTTTAGAGGACTCTTCAAGCTTTCCAAAAAGTCCAAGAACACCCTCATACCTTTAAAATTGAGGGAGATATGCCCTTGCAAAGTTGGGAAATTTTGTGATGGTTTATATTGAAAATGGGGGTCTAGAACCAATTCCTTCTAAATGGGCTTGCCAAATTGTGATCCAATCCACATCATATCATCATGCACGACCCAAATGACCAAAATTCAGAATTTTTATTATTTTATTTTTATTTATTTTTGATTTAATTCATAAAAGTCATTTTAAATAAATATAAAATATGAAAATCTATTTTTGGAGGAAGATAATGCTTCTAGAAAGTCTTAATTGAAGATTGAAGGTAAAAGAGAAAGAAATCATGTGATTTATCCAAAGATAGTAAGCCTTCATGATCAAATATTTGAGTTTTAAACTAGGATCAATTTCAATCTTTTTAAATCAATTCATTCACATGACCAATCAATATTTTGACCTAGATTGAGTCTCTTATATATACTGAACTCATTGCCATTGCCCAAGGACGAAATTCAGAGCCTCTCACATTGTTTCAAAGTTTTAAAAATTACATACAATTTTGATTTTCGGATTTTGAATTGCAAGAGGTTTAAAGGTAAAATAAAGACATAGAGAGCTTCATTGGACATCCTTGATCATAAACCATCACTCACATTCATCCAAATCATGCCATAATGTTCTACCCGAATCAAATTTTATCTTGAATTTCAATTTTTCGATTCTGTTCATTTGTGCATTATTAATGAATTTTGTTTGAGTTTTTGTGTTTGTGAGGTTCCAAGGGACGATTCTGGACAATTGGATTGAAGAATGAGTGTCTAAAACGCAAACGGCCATGTTAGGGTTCATAACCTCACAATTAGGGTTTATCATTTGAATGCATATCAATGAATTCTGGAATCATAGAATTGTTGTGTGAACTGTGAGGATTGTAAATCACTAACCAATTTCATGAATTGATGCTGTTTTATGAGTATTCGGATTTCGCAGGTTTGAACAAATGATAAACAGGTAGCAAAATTCGCAGGAAAGATCGTGGCTAAATTCGTGGGTAAAAACGCAGGGCAGGAGGTTGAAGAAGGAACTCTGGCGCGCGTTTGAAAATTCAAATATTGTTGAAAATATTTTATGAATTATGGTTGATTTGTTTATCACAAGCGTGCTTGTGGTTCAGTGGTAAGACTGATGTGTGTATGATGTGAGGTCACTGGTTCGAGTCTTGGTCTCGTACATTGTTTTTTTCTATTTTTCCAGGTAATGAAGAAGCTTAATATATTATGTGATATGGTCATCATACTACCAGATAGGCTCTCCCAGCCAGGCGGTAACTCATGCATGCTTGTGATCAAAAGGTCCTGGGTTCGATTCGCACCCCAGGCCTTTTTATTTCTTTATTTTTCAGGTTTTCCACAACAAAGAACAAAACCTATTGGACTTATTGCTTTGCTACCTGCGTATGGAATGGTCCAGTGGTATGCCTTGATGCTGTTAATCAAAACCTCCTGGGTTCAAATCCCAGCCAGGTTTGTTTTTTTGATATTTTCCTTGTTTTATTTTTGTTTTGTTTAATTTAATTTAATTGATTTCTTTATAAAAATAATTCTCTATAAAATATTATTTAATAGTTATATTCATATTTTTCAATTTAAAATTTATTTTCTTTACTTTGTAAATAAATTATAATATATATATATATATATTAGTTAAAATAATTTGTATATAAACAAACCCTAATTTTCTAAACAAACCCTAAAATATTTTCAAAACTTAATTCTATTTTTTCTAAATAATTTTATTTTCTAATTCTTAATGTAATTATTATGTATATTTATTTATTTATTTAATATGATTCTTGTAAATTTTATAAATATGAGAAATTTTGTAAATATAATAACTAATAAAATTAAATTTTATAAATATGATTAATTTTGTGAATATAATATTTAAAACTTATTTTCTCCTTACAATGTATAAATATTTTTTTTATAAATAAATGTTAATGTATGTTTAAAAAGTGATTAAATTTGTAATAATTAAAATTTATAATTACATTATGTTTGAAATTTTTTTAATTAATTTTTATTAAATGTTATATATTAAAATCCAATTTTTTGTTTATTATTCTAATTATGCCATTATAATATTTTTTTTATTGTTACTAACTATACTATTATTTATTATTTTTTGTTTACTATTATCTTATATTTTTATTATTATTTCTCTAACCTTGTTTATTTTTCTAATTATTATTATTATTATTTTATTCTCACTAACCTTATTTTTTTAATTATATTTATCACTAACCCCTATTTTAGTTGCTTATTTATTTTTGCTTATTATATTTATTTTGCTATATATTTATATTTTTTGCTATTTATTATTTTTATAATTATGTTGTAATTGTTTCTCGGATGTAAATTTTGTAATATTTTAATTATTTAATTATTGCTATGGTTAGTAATTTAGGGAGTGCAAAAATATGTATTCTATTAAAAATAAAATTAGAGCATTTAAATTAAAGATAAATAATATTGAACACTCACACACGTAAGTCGATTTTTAATCGCCATCTCACATTTCTAAGGTTATCCCTCAAGTTGCCTAAATCATAAGGTCAAGTGGGGTGTATAAAGCAAGTCCCTTTAAAAAGAAAAATCATCAAGTCCCTCATGGTTGCCTTTACGAGTCAAGTCCCTTCGAATAAATGATGATAGTCCCTCCTATATGCTTATTACACCCCACAGTTGCCTTCATAAAACAGAATGTCCCTCTTATGTCCCTTACATCCAAGGTAATGACTACCTACTCCTTAATAGTAGGGATAGTCTTACCAATCAAAGGATAAAGAACGAGAAAGACTTAAAACTTTAGGGTAGGTTCCTCTTATGTACTTGCTCACTTCAAAAACTTTTCACACTTAAACAAATTTCAAACAAATTTTCAAAAAAACAAGTTTCTACGCATCCGTACATGGATCATTATTAACTATTATGAAAATTTTTCTATTCACACACCACATTTTCAAAAACAATTCAAAAGTGAGCTAAGTAACTAAGAGCCCATGGATAACCATGGATGTAAAGGGTGCTAACACCTTCCCTTTACATAACCTACCCCCCGGACCCAAAAATATCTCTTAAGGTCTTTCCTGTTCTTTTATACCCTTTCCTTTTGGATAAAATAAAAGTCGGTGGCGACTCTTGCTATCCGCAACATAACTAAAGTCAGTTCTCCCACCGTGTTACAATACATACTCATCTCTTCACCATTTTCAAAACCAATGACATATTCATGATCAGGGAAGCATGTAGAAGCTATTGAGAACTTAAAAATTCATTTCTGGAAAAAAAGTTCTTGAGCTACCTGAGTTTTGAAGCTTTCAGTTCACAGCTTTCTGGCCTCTCCTCTTGATGCAATCCACTCCTTTTGGTTCCTTGATGATGTCTGGATGCTTAGAAGGAGCTTGTGCTGGCTGGTTTGAGAGTTTGAACAGGTTCTGCTCAAGCTCAGGTGAGAATCGTGTTTATGATTCAGGCAGTTTAAGGCAAGGGTGAGGGGTGCTTTGTGACCAGGATGATGAGTTGAGTTGATCTATGAAGTTTGTTTAAGTGTTTGTGGCTTGTTTTCTGAGTTTCGAAGGCTTTTGCTTTGAGAGTGAAAAATGAGAAAGTTTAGTTCTTGCTGGTTTCAGACTTGTGTGTTGTGATGTTTTGCTTGCATTTGGTTTGTATAAACTAATCCTATTGGTCAGATGACATGACATGTCCTTTTGTGATAGGTATGGTAGCTTTTGCCAAAATGTCAACTTCTTGTAAGAGAGGCATGGGTCATGTTCCAGCCAAGTACAAAGGGTGTGGGCTGTGCAGCAAGGTGAGGGAGAAAGGCTAGGATTGGTCAGCAGGCTAGGCAACAAGTGGATGAGAAGTTATCATTGGTTTTGCAACTTGCTTGCTTTTAGTTCTCATGAAAAGATCTTGCCTCACAAGCCATGAAACATGTGATCCCTTTGGTTCAATCTGAACTTTAAGACTTGTGTGATGTTTGTATAAGGATTAGACATCAATTAGAAGTTACAAATTGCCTTGGTACAAGATTTTGCAAGTTTTCCATTTGGTGCATAACTTGAAATTTAGTGATTTTTGCCAACTTTGATGCACCATAACTTTTGATCCAAAATGAATTAGGTCATGTTCTTGTACTTTTTGAAAAGGGAAAGATCTAATCTACAACTTTCATGACCAAAGTTTTTCCATTTGAAGCATTTTTGGATCAAAAAGTAAGGGTTGAAAAGTTGCCTAAAATGACAAATTCCTTAAAAGTCAACCTTGCCCCCAAAAGTCAACTTTGCAAAAACTTGTAATTCTTGAATTCTGTGAACTTCTAACTTCTTCCATGATCAAATAAAGATCATATACACTCAAAATGATGAAGATCACCCCTTGGTTGGGTCATTGGGGGCCTCAGATGCCCTGATTTTGCACTGACTTGTCTGAAAAGTCAACTCTTGATCAGATGACTTCCCCATGGAATTTCTTCATGAAAATTGATATGCATACTCCTTATACCATATAGAGACCAATAGAAACAAGAATGACCAAAAAATTTGAAGTTATGGCCTCTGAAACCAAAACCCTAATTTTAGGTCATCTGTGCAGTCAAGCCTAGCCCTGCTTCCATACCAATCCCAGTCCTTGTGATTCTTTGGCATTCTTGACTTTGAGAGGATATAATGTGATACTTGAACACACATGGACCCCTTTGAAGTGATTGTTGACCTTTGGAGTGGTCCAAGAAGCCCTTGGATTGCTCAGATCACAAACCCTAGATGCAGATGACTTAGAATCTATGCAGTGAATCAAAAGTGTGGTATGAGATGTTATGATTGTGTTTATGCATATGAAATGATCACAAGCCATGGTGTGAATGGGTGAGGGCAAATTTGGGGTGTTTACAGCTGCCCCTATTCAAACATGAGTTAGCTGTGCAGGATGTAAGCAACGGCTTAGCAGGCAAGCAAGATAACTTGTGATTGAATACCAAAGACAGTCCGAAATTTGCACTCACAGAATGAAGAAGAAAAGGGATATAGATTGTAAAAGAAAATAAAGTATATTGTAAAGAGTAGGCGACGGAGGACGACCGTCGAGCAGAGGATGACTGCTGGGTAAAGAGCAATGACGGGGACGGCCGACATGCTGGAAAAGTGCGGAAAATAAAGCAATGACGGGGACGGCCGACATGCTGGGGATAAGAAGAATTACGATGGGGACGGCCATCAAGATAAAGTTGTAAGATTCTATGGGAATTAATGAAACATGACGGGGATGGCCATCAAGTTCATAAAGGTAAAGTAATCAACGATGGGGACGGCCACCGAGCTAAAAAGAAAAGGGGCCACGACGGGGACGGCCATCGGGTTAAAGAATAAATGAAATAAACAGATGATGAGGTACGGTCATCAAAGGTGAAGGACGATCACCTAGCAGGGGACGGCTGCTCTGTTGGGGATAAGATGAGGGATGGTCATCTAAGGTGGAGGACGACCACCTGGCAGGGTACGGCTGCCGAAAACATCGCGACATAGGACGAATGCCGGATAAAGGTCAACGATGGGGACGGCCATCAGACGAGCATGATGGAGGACGACCATCAAGAGGTGGAGGACGACCACCTAGCAGGGGACGGCTGCTCTCGAGGTTTATCATGACATAGGACGAATGTCAGACAACCAAAAAATCAACAATGGGGACGGCCATTGGATAAAATGATGAAGGACGATCATCAAGAGGTGGAGGATGACCACCTAGCAGGGGACGGCTGCTAAATGTCAACGATGGGGACGGCCATCAGATGAGCATGATGGAGGACGACCATCAAGAGGTGGAGGACGACCACCTAGCAGGGTACGGCTGCTCTCAGGGTTTATCATGACACAGGACGAGTGTCAGATAAAAGGAAAATTTGCTTTGTTGGTGATCTACTGGGGAATAGTGAACACAGACGAGTGTTCACATCCAAGAAACAAAAGTATAAGTGTTTAGATGTTTGTGTATAGATTAAAGATGCGGACGAGCATCCCTAAAACTACGATATGGACGAGTATCGGGTAGAAACAAAAACTGACACGTGTTCAGAGATGATGATACGGACGAGTATCAACTGGTTAACAAGGAACACGGACGAGTGTTGAATCTGAAGGGACTCTTCTGGGGAATAGTAGACACAGACGAGTGTCTATATTCAGGAAGACGTAAGTGTTTGACACGGTGTATGGATTAAAGATGCGGACGAGCATCCTTAAGACTATGATACGGACGAGTATCATGTAGAAACACACACTTGACGCATATTCTGAGATGATGGTACGGGCGAGTACCAACTGGTTAACAAAGAACATGGACCAATGTCGAATCTGCGGGGATATAAATGGTGTATACAAGATACAGACGAGTATCTGTATAAGCGAAATAAGTATGAGTGGTGTATAGATGAGTGTTCATTTGCTGGGGATAGTGACACGGACGAGTGTCAAAAGGAGAAGAGTATAGTGTAAACAAATATTTGGTATACAAAGTGTTTATGTTACTGTGCTGGGAAAATGACATGGACGGATGTCAAGGAAATGTATATATATAAGTATATGTGAGTGCAAAGAGGACGTCTTTGGCTTTCTGCTGGGGATATGACACGGGCGGGTGTCAAAAGGGTATCTGTAAGGCGGGCGGTCTTGTTTGTAAAGAGTGTTCAGGCGACTTTACTGGGGAATGGTGACACAGACGGGTGTCAAAAGGAGTATATAC
The DNA here is from genome assembly GCA_963966055.1 of Lathyrus aphaca. Classification (NCBI taxonomy): domain Eukaryota; kingdom Viridiplantae; phylum Streptophyta; class Magnoliopsida; order Fabales; family Fabaceae; genus Lathyrus; species Lathyrus aphaca. The sequence goes on from OZ014520.1 coordinate 388,580,194, forward strand.
TGGTGTTTGTGATTGTGAGGCAACTGCTTTTGCTGGGGAATCTGGGGAAGTTTTCTGTACGTTGATGAATAGTTATTATTCACAAGTGTTTGCTTCAAACATGGCTTATGATTATGTAATATGTTTGATTTTTGCCGTAATGCTCCGTTTTAGACGGAATGCTACGCTTTATGGGTGAGTATGATGCGAATGCTATGATTATGCGAGGATACCAATCCGGGATTCGGATCCCGTTGCCGCGAAGATCTCTGGCCGATCTGCTTGAAATGGACATCCCAGCTGGGGAGGAGATCATTGGTAGATCTGATGAAATGTATCTGCTTGGGGGATATAGGTCACTGATGGACATATCCTTGGTAATAAGGGAACCCAGCTGGGGTTTGTAGAAGCTTTCTTTACTCTGTTGTGATTCCTTCATGCGTTGCTCTTCTGAATAGAGGCTGAAACTCTGTGGGGGAGATGGTTCCTTGGATTTTGTATTCTGCTGAGGAAGAATGATTTGGCAACTCGGTTAGGAGAAGCAACAAGTGGCAACTCAGCTGGGGAGAAAGCACTTTGAGTGCTTAAGTGTTGATTTCCCAGCTTGCTGGGATGAAGCTTACATGCCCCATGTTGCGCTTTGGATGCCTGCAATCCTGTAAAGATAGAGAAACGCACAAGTAATCCCGAGGTATCCTTCACTGGATTCCGTCATAGGAGTTAGACACTTTTGAGAGTAAGTATATTCCCTGCAAGCACGTGTTTTTATTTTTGAAGAAAAACATCTGTACTTATGCAATCAGTTTTTTAGAGACATCAGACATTCTTTGCAAATAAAAATGTACAAGATGAAACATGACTGAAAAATCTAATTTTATTAATTTATGTGCCCTAAATTGGCGAGATACACTCAAAGAAACAAATCTCCTAAAATGAGGAGACTGTTACAAATTGAGAAACAAAATGCTGGCGATGTTGACGACGCTTTCAAAGGAGCTTCCTCTTTCACTATGACTCGTATGACTTTTGACGTTCTTCTCGTCTTGCTTTCTGGAGGAGGCTGATTCTGATTGAAGCTTGATCCTTTCGAAGCTTACCAAGTTGTGAGTGCTACAGATGAATTCAGAACACAGTTGTTCGCCTATTCCCTTATTTTGCATGGATCGCCCTTTCGGGTTTTCAATCCATCAGGATACCCATTTTTGCCTGAGTTGTCCAATGCGGCTTTTCAACTCAGCGGGTGTACATTTTCTTTATTTTTCCCTTATTTTTGCCCGAGTCTTTTATTCTGTTTTTGACTCGCCGGGATGCCCTATTTTTGCCTGGACTTACATTCTGTTTTTATGTCCAGCGGGTCATTTTTATGCGAAGTATTTTTTAACTGCATCTGAATTCACAGGGGATGGGAAGTCTTCACCATCCATGGTGCTGAGCATCAGTGCTCCACCAGAGAAAACTTTCTTTACCACGAATGGTCCTTCATAGTTCGGAGTCCATTTGCCCCTATGGTCTGTATGCGGAGGGAGGATTTTCTTCAGCACAAGATCTCCTACTTGGTACTCTCGGTGCCTGACTTTCTGATCGAAGGCTCTCTTCATTCTTTTCTGATATAGCTGCCCATGACAGATTGCAGCCAATCTTTTCTCTTCAATCAGACTCAGTTGTTCGAACCGGGATCGAACCCATTCTGCTTCATTCAGCTTAACATCCATCAATACCCGTAGGGAGGGTAATTCAACTTCAACTGGTAGGACTGCCTCCATACCATATACAAGCTGATACGGCGTTGCCCCAGTGGATGTTCTGATTGACGTGCGGTACCCATGCAAGGAAAACGGTAGCATTTCATGCCAATCTTTGTAAGTGAATACCATCTTCTGCACAATCTTCTTGATATTTTTATTAGCTGCCTCAACAGCGCCGTTCATCTTTGGCCTGTAAGGAGAAGAGTTGTGATGTTGGATCTTGAAGTCCCGGCATAATTCAGCCATCATTTTGTTGTTTAAGTTGGAACCATTATCAGTAATGATTCGCTCGGGAACTCCGTATCGGCAGATGATATCTCTCTTCAGAAATCTGGCCACCACTTGTCTTGTAGCATTTGCATATGAGGCTGCCTCAACCCACTTGGTGAAATAATCAATGGCGACCAGGATGAATCTGTGGCCATTTGAAGCAGTCGGTTCAATCTTGCCAATCATATCAATGCCCCACATGGCAAAGGGCCATGGTGAAGACATTATGTTCAAAGGATTGGGAGGCACATGCACCTTGTCTGCATAAATCTGGCATTTATGGCATTTTCTGGCGTAGGCACAACAGTCTGTATCCATTGTGATCCAATAATATCCTGATCTTAGCAACTTCTTGGCCATTGCATGTCCTCCGGCATGGGTACCAAAGGATCCTTCGTGCACTTCATGCATTAACAAGTCCGCTTCTGTTCTATCAATGCATCTGAGGAGTACCATATCAAAGTTCCTTTTGTATAAAGACCCATCAGTGTTCAGAAAGAAACTACCAGCAAGCCTTCTCAAAGTCTTCTTATCATTGGAAGATGCCCCAGGTGGGTATGTTTGATCCTCCAAGAAGCACTTAATGTCATGGAACCAAGGCTTATCATCTTTGACAATGTCCGCTGCAAATACATATGCTGGTCTGTCAAGTCTGGACACTGAAATTTGAGGTACAAAGTTGGCAGTTTGAACCTTGATTATAGATGAAATGGTAGCCAGAGCATCTGCAAACTGATTCTCGTCCCGAGGGATATACTCAAGCTTGACCTTCGTGAAGAAAGTCAATAACCTCCTTGTATAATCCCTGTAAGGTATCAGATGATCCTGGTGTGTGTACCATTTTCCGTTGGTTTGATTAACTACCAGAGCTGAATCTCCGAATACGGTCAATGTCTTGATCCTGAGGTCAATGGCTTCCTCAAGACCCATAATGCAAGCTTCGTATTCAGCTTCGTTGTTAGTGCAGTTGAAGGTGAGTTTTGCCGAGAAAGGCATATGAACTCCCTTAGGTGTAATGAGTACTGCACCAACACCACGACCATTCATATTAACAGCCCCATCGAACATCATAGTCCATTCTTCTTCCGGGTCAGGCCCTTCAGTGTGAATAGGCTCTTCATGATCTTTTGCTTTTATGAACATGATGTCTTCATCAGGGAAGTCAAATCTCATAGGCTGGTAATCATCAATAGGTTGCTCAGCAAGATATTCAGACAATACACTGCCCTTGATGGCTTTCTGAGATGTGTACTGAATGTCATATTCCGTGAGAATCATTTGCCATCTTGCAACCCGTCCGGTAAGAGCTGGCTTCTCGAAAATGTACTTGACTGGGTCCATCTTTGAGATTAACAAAGTAGTGTGGGTCAACATATACTGTCTTAGTCGGCGAGCAGCCCACGCTAAAGCACATCAAGTTTTCTCGAGCAGTGAATAACGTTGTTCACAGTCGGTAAACTTTTTGCTCAGGTAGTATATTGCATACTCTTTTCGACCAGACTCGTCATGCTGGCCCAGCACACACCCCATTGACTCTTCTAATACTGTCAAGTACATTATCAGAGGTCTTCCTTCAACTGGAGGCATAAGGATTGGTGGTTCTTGCAGGTATTCTTTGATCTTGTCAAAAGCCCTCTGGCAGTCTTCATTCCACCTGACCGTCTGTTCTTTTCTTAGCAGTTTGAACAAAGGTTCACAGGTTGCTGTAAGGTGAGATATGAACCGTGAAATGTAGTTCAATCGACCTAGGAACCCTCGAACTTCTTTCTCTGTCTTCGGTGCAGGCATCTCTTGAATAGCTTTGACCTTATCAGGGTCAACCTCAATCCCTTTCTCACTTACAATAAAACCCAACAGCTTACCAGATCGCACCCCAAATGTGCACTTGTTGGGGTTCAGCTTCAGTTGGTACTTCCTCAGACGCTTGAATAGCTTCAGCAGATTCACCAGGTGGTCTTCTTCAGTAAGGGACTTGGCAATCATGTCATCCACATAACACTCGATTTCTTTATGGATCATATCGTGGAATAATGTCACCATAGCCCGTTGATATGTTGCACCAGCGTTCTTCAATTCGAATGGCATCACCTTGTAACAAAACGTGCCCCAGGGTGTGATGAAAGTTGTCTTCTCCATGTCTTCAGGTGACATTTTAATCTGATTATATCCTAAAAATCCGTCCATGAAGGAGAATACCGAGAACTGAGCCGTGTTATCCACCAATACATCAATGTGAGGTAATGGGAAATCATCTTTCGGGCTGGCTCTATTCAGATCCCGGTAGTCAACACACATTCTTACTTTGCCGTCTTTCTTAGGCACAGGTACTATGTTAGCAACCCACGGTGGATAGCTAGTTACAGCAAGGAACCCGGCGTCCCATTGCTTTTGTACCTCTTCTTTGATCTTCATTGCCATGTCTGGGCGAGTACGGCGCAGTTTCTGTTTGACCGGTGGGCATTCTTCTCTTAAAGGAAGCTTGTGCGTAACGATATCGGTGTCCAACCCTGGCATATCTTGATAAGACCAAGCAAACACATCCACATATTCCTGAAGCAGGTCAATCAGCTGTTTCTTCACTGAGTCTTGTAAGCAGGCCCCGATTTTAACTTCTTTCACATCTTCATCTGTACCAAGATTGATCGTTTCTACCTCCTCCTGATGAGGAGTGATAACCTTTTCCTCTTGTCTCAACAACCTGGCTAGCTCTTCAGGAAGCTCGTAATCTTCTTCAACCCCTTCATCAGCTTGATTGATCGGATTGTCAGAGTCATACGAAGTCATAGACGTGCTGTTGTCGGTGCGGTCTGGAAGGCACTCTCTGCAAGGGTTCAATCTGTTCATTTTAGTGATTGATTTTAATCTTGTTTAGAAAAGTGAAATAAAGTTGTCATTTTGAAAACATCGCCATTTATTTTTTGTACAAAAAGAAAAATGGAAAAACAGTGAGCGGAAAAGGAAAAAGACCCATTTGCAAAAAGATGTCTGATATTTCATTGATTAATCTTGTTGCACAAAAAAGTACAGATGGCCCGATTACAAAATGAGTCTTGTCATCTTGGGCAAGATGCAAGACTTTGATGCATGCTATAAAAATACAGGAAATAATAATTACTCTGCATGAGTAACTCTTATAATTTCCTGGGAAGACCAGTTTGAGATACTGCTCCCCGGGATCTTTGGACGAATCCAGCTTTCCAGGTTGCGTTCTTCTTCCAGCTCGTCTTCCAGATTGTTGATAGCATCAGGGGTGAGCATCCCCCCACTGACAAAACCAGGCTTCTCAGCAACCTCTACTTGATTTTGTTGAGTTGGTCTGTAACCCAACCCAAATTTGTCCTTCTTCTCCTCCACAGATAAAACCTTGCCCCAGCCTTGGGCAGTTCCTTCCTCAACCACCTTCCGGGCTTGTTGATAAGATGCCATGGAGATTCCAGGTACGGCAGATGCTTCATTCACGTTCAAGGCCTCAAACCCTTGACTCATCGTTTCATGGATCTCCCCATCCATCTCAATATATTTGTAGGTAGCCAGGTGACTGACAAAAATATCCTCCTCTCCACAGATAGTAACGACTTGACCCTCCCACTCGAATTTTAACTTCTGGTGAAGGGTTGAGGTCACGGTGCCAGCGGCGTGAATCCATGGCCTACCCAATAAACAGCTGTAGGCGGGCTGTATATCCATCACGTAGAAGGTCGTTTTGAAAGTTTGTGGGCCAATCGTTATAGGCAACTCAATTTCTCCCAGAACCGATCTCTTAGAACCATCAAAGGCTCTTACTACCAGGTTACTAGGACGCAATGCCAATCCTTCATATTCTAGCTTCACAAGGGCTTTTTTAGGTAAGACATTGAGGGATGATCCTGTGTCTACCAGCACATGGGAAAGGACTGCACCTTTACATTCCATGGTAATGTGCAAAGCCTTGTTATGATTGCGGTCTTCCGTAGTTAAATCAGTGTTGGTGAACCCTAGTCCATTGCCAGCAGTAACATTTCCAACCACAGTTTCCAACTGATTGACGGTGATCTCTTCAGGCACGTAAGCTGCGTGCAAGACTTTGAGTAGTGCGTTCCGATGAGCTTCGGAGCACATAAGCAATGATAGAATGGAGATCTTGGAGGGCGTCTGGTAAAGCTGGTCCACTATCTTGTAATCACTCTTCTTGATGATTCTCATGAACTCATCAACTTCTTGATCAAAGGGTGTTTTCAAAGTTTCCTTAACAACTTGATCTTCCTGCATCAGGCTCTTCCCTTTTGCCTTGGCAGCAGCTTCTACTTCGGCAGTGGGTCTTTGAATTTGTGGAGCAAAGAGACGTCCGCTTCGAGTGAAGCCTCCGCCTCCCCCCACATTATCTATTTGTGGTGCAGGTGTTGATGGTTCAAGAGTGATTTTCTGTCCCCCGCAGTATAGATCAGAGCCATAATGCCAGGGGATGGCATTACTGCTTTCATAAGGTACTGGCCCAGGCACTGTGATAGTGACTGGACTGATTGCAGCTGCAGAAGGGACCATGATGGTCTGTGGATCATAGTATATTGTGACCGACGCTCTGATGGGAGTGACATTTTGTGAGTTGTAGGCAGAATCATTTTCAGGATCATAATAAATCGTAACTGTTGAGACATCTTCATGGTTTGCTGCTGATGTTGTAGGAGACATTGTTGGAAGGATGGGTGTTGTTGTTGTAGGAGATTCAAAATGAAGTGGTGCTGAAGTTGTAGAAGGAATGTCTATTGATATCTGGTCAGTTGAAATGACAGATGAAGCATTTGTTGATGAAGCTGAAGAGTTGTCGGGAACAATGGTTGTTGCAGTTGTAGGAGATACTGGAATTGTTGCTGATGAGATTGCTGGATTTGTTGGAATTGATGTTGTAATTTGAAGCAAGCCACTCTGGATGAGACTATCTATGCCATCTCTCAAGTTATCACAACCATTCACTGAAATGTTGCAGTAAGCACACCCTAGTTCACACCCCGGGAACATTTGACATTCGAGGAATTGAGCCCTAATCTCTACCAACGGTGTCCGAATCTGACCCACACTGGTTATTAAATAAGACGACTTGTCTTCTTCAATAGCATTGATTCTGGGACCTCCGTGGTGCGGCATAGGGTTTTTGTTAACATTTGGTGGTGGTGCAAAGTTTAGAGCCTTAGAGTCTACCAAGTCTTGCACCTTCATGTGCAAGGCTCTGCACTTCTCTGTACTATGCCCAGGTGCATTCGAATGAAAAGCACACCTGGCGTTGGAGTCATAATTTCTGGGTAGACTGGCAGGATCTAGGGGTGCCAACGTCCTTAGCTAAACCAGGTTGAGTTTCAGGAGTTGTGGCAGTAATGTTGCATAGGGCATAGGGATCGGATCGATCACCCTATTGGCCTGAGAAGGTCTCTGTTGGAATGGTCTTTGCTGATTGTTGTTGTTGGTGTTGTTGTAGTTTCTCGGAGGATACTGAGTTTGTTGCTGGTACTGAGGTTGTTGCTGATAATTTTGTTGCGGTGGTTGATAAGCTGGTTGTGGATGAGCTGGAGCGGGAATGGTGACTGCTGCCACAGACCTATGAACATATTGGGGCCTGCCCCTGCTGGCATGGATAGCATTGGTCTCACCAGTTCTTCTTGGGCCTACAAAAGGTTTCCTTGTATTGCTGGACGAGCTGGCACCGTTGTCAGAAATTTTTCCCATCTTTAACAGGCTCTCAATTCTTTCCCCAGCTATGACAACATCTGAAAAGCTGGTTGAAGAGAAGGTGTAAACACCCCAAATTTGCCCTCACCCATTCACACCATGGCTTATGGTCATCTCATATGCATAAACACAATCATATCATCTCACATCTCATTTTTGATTCATTGGATAGTTTCTAAGGCATCTGCACCTAGGGTTTGTGATCTGAGCAATCCCAGAGCTTCTTGAGGCACTCCAAAGGCAACCAATCAACTCAAAGGGGTCCATGTGTGTTCTTACATCATATTCTATCTCCTCAAAGTCAAAAATGCAGAGGAATCACAAGAGCTAGGGTTTGAGTGGATGCAGAGCCAGGATGAACTGCACAGTGGACTGAAAATTAGGGTTTTGGTTTCAGAGGCCATAACCCCAAATTTTTTGGTCATTCTTGTTTCCATTGATCTCTATATGGTATAGGGAGTATGCATATCAATTTTCATGAAGAAATTCCATGGGGAAGTCATCTGATCAAGAGTTGACTTTTCAGACAAGTCAGTGTAAAATCAGGGCATCTGAGGCCCCCAATGACCCAACCAATGGGTGATCTTCATCATTTTGAGTGTATATGATCTTTATTTGATCATGGAAGAAGGTTGAAGTTCATAGAAATCAAGAATTTAGGGTTTTTGCAAATGTTGACTTTTTGGGCATAGTTGACTTTTCAAGAATGCATCATTTTTGGTCATTTTTCAAGCCTTGATTCATGATTCAAAAAGGCTTCAAATGAAAAAACTTTGGTCATGAAAGTTGTAGATCTCATCTTTCCCTTTTCAAAAAGTACAAGAACATGATCAAACTCTTCTTGGATCAAAAGTTATGGCAATGCAAAGTTGGCTAAAATCATTAATTTTCAAGGCATGCCCTAAGTGAGAATTTTGCAAAATCATGGATCAATGCATTTTGCAGCCTCTAATTCATTCCAAACCAACACACAAACATGTCTCTAAGTCATAAAATCAGAATTGAACCAAGAATGCCCATGGTTATAGTTCATGTAACTTGACTTTTCTCATGAAAGTTCAAAAAGCAACAAGTTGCAAAAACTCATGATCACCTCTCACCAACTTGCAGCCTTGAGTGCTGAGCTTTGCTAGACCTCTCTCTCACCATGCTGCACCAGAACCAACCTTGTACTTGCCTAGACTTTGAGCCATGCCTTACTTACACAAAAGGTGGACTTTATGCAAAAGTAGACATCCCAATCACAGCAGGACATGTCACATCCCCCAGCCACTTGCAATTGTTTATACTTTCCAAATGCTGGCCAAAACATAAAAGAGGCAAGGCTGAAACTATCACATTACACACATTCACAAAAACCTTCCACATTGCAAAAACTTTCGAATCTGCCTCCACAGCCAAGAAACACTCAAACTTTCTTCATCATCCAACTCAACACACTCCATAGGCCTCAAACCACCAAAGCTCAAGCCTGAAACAAGCCTGACCTGAGCTCCACCATTTCTCACCTTCCAAACCAGTTCTCTTCGAATCTCACTATACAGCCATCAAACACTTCATCTTTCTTCACCAACAAATCAGAAACACTCAGAGGAGTCCAAACCACCCATCACATTGACTTAATACAGCCTGTACACCAAGTTCATTCTCTGCTATATCAGTTTGGTAACTCATGAAATAGCTTGCTAGAGCCCATTTCAAACCTGCCATTGACACCAGGGGAGTCATTGGAGCTAGCTTGCATCAAGAAATTGCTCTGAAAGCCCAGAAACAGGAGTTGTCACCTCAGGTATGGCCATGAAACTTCTTTCTCAAAGCTTTGATTTTTTGTTGTAAAGTGAAAGTGCATGCCTTGGGGATCATAGTGATATGTTTAGAATCAAAAATGGTGGAAAAATGAGCATTTTGCAGTTGTCTGAAAGTTTGACACCATTTTTGTTTTTGTTTCGATTCAAGCTTTTCTTGCCAGTAAAATGATGTTTGATCATGGATTTGGGTTGTAGGGAGTGTGGGGAATGTTTCTGGGCAGCTAATTTGACATGGGGTGGCCTGGATAAGGAGCTAGGGTTTTGGTATGGCCGGAGAAGACGACCGGAGCTCATCTCCGGTCGCCTGAGTGTAATTAGGGTTTAAGTGTCATTAATTAGCAACTTCAAATCTGGTCCATTAGATGATGTTTCCCGCGCGCTCGTGGACGGTGCAGATGGGTCATTAAACCCTAATTTTGTTTAATTAAGTTAATCACAATTAATTAAGTCAGCTTTGAACCATAGCCATTGGATCACGCGCGTTTTGAAACTTTGAACGTGGGCCTTAGATTGAGCTGACCCCCAGTCTTGTTGACTTGCGCGTTGGGCCCTTGGATCTCTCTGCCTTCAATCTCAGCCACCCACATTGCATACTTTTCTTTTTTTTATTTCATTTTCTCTTATTTGTTTTGCATAATTATTTAAAAATAGCAAAAATATCTTAAAAATTATGAAACTTTTTCTTAAAAGTTTTATTAATTTTTAAGACCCAAAAATATTTTTATTTTATTTTTTATCATTAAAAAAGTATTTTTAAACATTTAAAAGATTATTTTTAATTGATTAATGAGAATTAATTAATTAAAAATACTTTTAGGTATTTAAAAATTACAAAAAAATTCATGAAATGTTCTAAGACATTTAAAAACATTGTCCAACCTTCAAACCAAATTTCTTTTTTGATCTTGATGCATTTTAAGAATTTTTTATTGAATTAAATCATATTTTGTGCATTATTTTGATCATAAGTTCAAAAATTCATTTCTGCCAATTGGTGAAGGTTGAGACATTGATTCTTCTTGCATTGTCTTTTGTTTTGCATGTAGTTCCTAGGATAAAAAGGCCATGATTTGTTCTTGCATTTTCAAATTGATTGGCATTTGTTTTGTTAAGAACCCTAAAAAACCCTAATAACTTAGAAAATTCATATCTTGAGTTTGGTTGAGAGTTGAGAGCTCCCCTTTGGGCAGTGGTTCATTATAGGTCTAGGGTTTCTTTGGGTACCATTTTCCATTTTTACTTTAGGGTTTTGCTTCTGTTTTTGGTTTGTGTTTGATGTTTGATCCATGAACCCTAATTTGGGCTTTCATTTGCATCCCTCTTGCATTTCCTTGCATAACATGACTTGTCTTTGCATTTTGTGCATGCTTATGATTCATTTGACATATCAAGACATGTAGGAAGCATCTTTGATCATTGCATCTCATATTTGCCATGTCATTTGCCTTGTATGCTTCATAACTTTTCATGCTTGTTCATGCTCCTTAGCTTGCATCATTTGCATTCATGATCTTGTATGAACATCCCCATTGCCTTGCCTCATGTTTGCAGCACCTCATACCATCATAATCATTATCAACATGCTTCTGGTCTTGCTTTGCATCATATCATTTCATCTCATCTTGCATTGCATTGCATTTTCTTTCTAACATTGCAGGTGGTAAGTAAACTTGAGAAGTGGATTTGCCTTCACTTCTCATACCTTTTCTTCTCACCTCTCTTGCATACATTGCTGCATTCTTACATGTGTTTGAGTTTGAGCTTGCTCATTCTTCTTCCTCCCACTTTCTTTCTTCAAGTAACTTGACTTCTTGAATGAAGCAAGTCACTTTGCTTCTCTTGATCCTGTTCATCTGCTTCCTGGTGGCTCCTTTGAAGATTGTTCTTGAAAACCTCACAAACCTTAGGATCATCCAAGCATGACAATGAATTAGGGTTTTGATTAGTCCCCCCATAGTTTTACCTTTGTGTCTCTCTTTGAGTCTTCTCTTCTCACCTCATAATCAGGGACTAAACCCTAAAGGCTTTAAGACTTTGTGATTAAGCTTATGCCTGCATCCTTCTCTTAGGATGGAGTGTATAACTTTAATCCTAAGTCTTGAACCCTTAAGGTGTTTAAATCTCTTAATCAATTCATCTAATAAATATCAAGACATTACACTTGTAACTTGGGCCTTGCATTAGGGTTCTAATTCTTCCTTAAGTGGTTAAGAAGGACTAACCCTAGTGTTAATGGACAAGTCCCCCTCAAGTTGTCTTACAAATCATAAAATTCACTTCATCATCATATCATTAAATAAAATCCACTTAATCAAAGGCTTGTTTTGTCATGGGTTTAATCCCTAATCATGGATTAAGTTGAGGAGTTTTCCTCAGCTTAAACATTCTCATCTATTATCCTTCTTTTAGGATGGTGTATTGGGTCTGTTTAATCCTTGATTATGGCTTAACCTCATTACTCAACACTAAACAAAAATCCCAAAAACATCTAAATAATCACAAGTAGGTTAATGATCTTAATCCTACACCAAAGGTGATTAAGTGTGAGAATCTGACTTCACACTTAAGGTATTCTCATTACCCCTAATCAGAGGGAAGATGTGATGAGTTTACTAAATCCATTGGTTTAGACTTAAGCTCATTATCTTATGACAAACTCCAAAAAGAAATAAAAGACTGAAAACACAAAAACAAACAATAATCGTCTCCTCCGGGATTCTTTTCTCATCATCTTCACTCACAAACGAGAACTTGCTTCTTCCGTCTGATGCAAGACAGTTAGCACCTGAGCCAGACAGGTCATACACTTGAGCATAGACAAGCAAGCAGTTCATCAGTCAATTCATCTTTCAGTCTCTTTGGGTCGAACTACGGTGTTCTGACTTCCTCATTGCACGAGAGGATACGTAGGCATAACTTAACAGTTATCGAACAAAAGTCTCTGTATATTCCCCCTCTTTCCAGCCTTATCCTTTAAGCCTCATTATCATGAGCATTTCATTCCTGGTCTCACACTGACACTGTATATATATCACACTTCACACTTCTTACACTGACACCTGTACATTCTTTTCCAGCTATTTTACACACAGATTGCACTGACACTACCCCTTTAAAACACAAATCTCTTAAGCGTGGATCCCGTCGAGTACGACGGACAATCTGGGTGCTAATACCTTCCCAGGTTGTAACCAACCCCCTTTCTCAGTCTCTCTGGTTCGCAAACCGTCTTGTCCATATCTTTCTAGGTCTATGCAGCATCGCCTTTCCTCCGGGATAAAAATGCCTAGCTGGCGACTCTATTCATTCTCCAGTGAGTTCACGGCTGTGTGTTCTCACTGTTCCCTCTCGCCGACCGTTCGCGTCTGTACCTTCATCTGATCCATTTTCATTTGTCGGGAGCGACAGCTTGGCGACTCTGCTGGGGACCCTTATACTGCAACCAGGGCTTCTGGTTCTTTTTGTGGGTTCCTCCTAGCGCTTGTTTGATTTGTGTTTACTGGGGTGTTATGTGCTTGTCTGTGCTTGTATATCTGTTTTGTTTATTGCTTTATGTACAGTTGCTTTACTGCTTTCTTTATTGTATTTATATATATCATACTGTCATTATTGCTGGCTGGATCTGGTTTCTTGTTTTGGTGGGTGGGTGTTCCATTGAGAGTTAAGGTCCTATACCTGGGACCTGAGTGACACCTAGGCTAGAGTGAATCATATTCTTTCCCATTCCATTTCGGTCTGGTGCGGGAATATGAAACACGGTTCAGATATGGGTTTCTTCTTGAGAACTCTGTGTTGCAGATTTCCTGCAATGCTAGGGCTATCTGGGAAGCCTGCTAAGTCTGGATGACCTTTTAGTATTGACCTTCAGAAATTGAGGTGAATTAGAGGAGGAATTGTTATGGTTATTGTAAACACTGTACCTCCGGGTTAGAAGTGTTTACACTTCTCATAACTGATCCAAGTCTGAGGATCCTTGTTCTAGATCATCACCTGTGAGGGGGTTGGGCTGTTTACAGGTTTGCAGGTACCTTGACCTCAGAATACCCTGTTACTTTGACTTTGTTAAGAATACTCCATGTTGGACAGTTCTTGTGATTCTAAAACCCTGGACATGTGGCTCTTTATTTGAGTCCCCCACCTTGGTTACTGGATTTTTAGACCTCCATCTGGAATTCTTGAACACACATGGATCTATACCAAGGCAGTTAATCAGATCCAGCTCAGTCACAAACCCTTGCATCTCATTTGCATACATACCCATTGCATCATATTAACATTTGCTTATTTGTGTTTCAGGGTATCCATATTCATCTGGTTTTGGTTTTGACCCCATCTGCAGTTTTGACCTATCTCCATCAGCACTTGCTTCAGTTTGTCAGCTATACTTCAGTTACTTGCACTAGCCAGCCAGTGGCCCTCTCCTCAGCATTTTCATCAGCACTTACTCTACTCAGATTTCAGCATCATGGCTCCAAAGAAAAGCAACATCACCTATCATTTCTTCCAACCAGACTTATCAGACATCAGGAGGATCCAAACCCTGATCACTCCAGAGCACATACCCTTGTTCAGGGAGAGTTATGGGGATATACTGGACATGGTCATGGATCTGGACCCTTCACAGAGGAGCCTCATCCATACTTGCATTCAGTTCTATGATCCCCCATTGAGATGTTTCACCTTTCAAGACTTTCAGTTGGGGCCTCTATTAGAAGAATACTCATCTTTGATTGGTTTGCCTATCAAAAGAGAAATCCCATTCAACCCTGAAATGGTCTTTCCTAGCAATGGAGAGGTGGCAAAAGCTTTGCACCTGGAGCCTGTTTTGATTGAACAGCATATGACCTCTAAAGCTGGAATCCCTGGTTTTCATCTTGACTTCCTGATTTCTCAAGCTAGTCTGAAGGCCTCCTCGGGGGAGTGGAAAGCTGTCTGTGCTCTGTTGGCCTTAAGTGTATATGGAATTGTGCTGTTTGCAGATGAGCCTCGATTCATCAGCAAGAATGCAATCCACTTGTTCATCCTGAAGAACCCTGTGCCAACTTTACTGGGTGATCTCTATTACTCAGTCCATCAGAGAAATGAGAAGCAGAGGGGAAGATTAGTGAGGATTTGTGCTCCATTATTCCATGCTTGGCTTCTTAAGCATCTACCCAGGACAGATGCATTTCTAAATCCTCATCAGCAAAGCAACTGGGCTAAGAGGCTCACTACTCTCACTTCAGCAGATATCAGATGGTGTACTCAGAGCACCAAGGGCGGAGATATGATCACAAGCTGTGGGCACTTTCCCAATGTGCCTTTAATAGGGGTTAAGGGAAGTATCAATTATAACCCTCTGCTGTTCAGGAGGCAATTGGGCTATGCACTGGTTCATACTCCTAGGGAACAAGACTTGGTTGAGACCCTCTACTGTGAGAACAAGATTAGTTTGGCTGTTGTTAGGCAGGCTGCCTGGGCCTGGGATCATGTTCAAACCAAGGGAATCACCATTCTGGGGAAGTGCAATAATGTGGCATCAGTCCAATATTATGAGTGGTCCCATGCTAGGGCCCAATTCTCTGGAATGCCCTTTACCATAGAAGACATGCCAGAGTCATCTTCAGCACCACCCCCTGCCACTATCAGTTTGGAGGAGTTTGAGAGCTTGAAGGAAAGAAATGAGAAGTTAATTCAAGCCTTGCAGAAGACCCTCCGGGAGAGGAGTGAAGGTGTGAGGGAGATTGAAAGACTGGAGAAGTTAAGGGTGGAACACTTGACTAAGATCGAGAAGTCTGGAGATTATATCAACAAGTCTAAAGCTGGTGAACAGATTCTGAAGAATGCTTGTAAAGAAGCCCAGTTTCAGAGAGCAAGAACAGACTTGTATTTGAAAGAGAGTCAGGCCAGGTGGGTCCGGATCACTGAGGCCCGTACTCTAGAAGACAAGAGAGCTCAAGACAAGATGGAGCAGATGGAAAAAGCCCTGGCAGCAGCCCAGAAGGAAATATCAGAGCTGAAAATCAAAGCAGGAGTGAAGAGGTCTAAAGACCAAAGTCAGAACAAGAAGTTGACTGCAGCTGTTGCAACAAGAAACCTTCTCATCAGAAGTCTCACGGATCATCCGGCTGATCCTGTGACCGAAGCACTTCTCAAGGAAGTTCGTGAGGATGAGTTTGGCCTTGGGGTTTGATCATTTGCTTGTTGTTGTTCCTTTTCCATGTACTTTTGCTTCTTTGTGATGTATTTTGGCCCCTTTGAGGGCTTGTGTTGTAATTTGGACAAATTGTATTATTTCATCTTATGTAATATATTTGTGTTGGTTTGTTCCACCTGAGTTCACTTCAAAAACAACTTCAACAGCAGCATCTTCAAAGGGTCTGGAAGGGTCAAAACTGAAGGCCAAACCGGATACCTTGAGAACAAATAAGCATAACTGCATTGCATGCTAACCCTTTTGTTTGTTTTGTAGGTTTTTGTTTTGTTGTTGCTAACCTCTGTTGTGATGTTCAGGAATTATTGCTCGCCGCCGGGTATTTCCTCTCAACAGGCCACACAGGTACCCAACTAGAAACAACCTTCCGGGAATCCAGATGGATCAGATGCAGCAGGACCTTACAGAGGTCAGAAACCAGATGGCCAACGAAAGATTGGAGATGAGAACTCAGATAACACAATTCATGGAAGTAATGAACAATTTAGCTCAAAGCCAGGAGAGGCTCAGAGTTTTGGTAGAAGGAAGGAATCAAGAGGAGCCCCATGTGGGAACTGCTGGCACAAGTAACAACGAGAGGGTCCAACCTCATGTCAATCCCCCAGTTTTTGGACCCCATCTCCATCCAGAGGCCAACATCCCTGTCAATATACAAGGGACAGCCACAGCAGCCAGAGTACTTCAAGAAGATCCTCAGGAGGACCAGTATACAGTAATGGGTGCCGGAGAGGAAACTTATGATAGACGATTGGAAGAAATAGCTGAGAAGTTGAGATCACTGGAGTCTCAAAACTCTTTGGGGTTCGACGTCATGGACATGGGTTTGGTAGAAGGGGTCAAGATCCCCCACAAGTTCAAGCCTCCATGTTTCGAAAAATATAATGGGACTTCATGCCCCCGGACTCATTTGCAATCATTTCTGGGAAGGCTGAAGGCCTATACAACGGATGAGAAATTGTGGATGTTCTATTTCGAAGATAGCTTGACTGGAGCATCAAGGGAATGGTATTCCCATCTGACAAGGGCAACTATAAGATGCTGGAAGGACCTGGCAGAGGCCTTCATCAGACAGTATCAGTATAATCTAGATATGGCACCCAACAGGACCCTCCTAATGGGAATGTCACAGTCATCTAGGGAGAGCTTCAGAGAATATGCTCAAAGATGGAGGCAACTGGCTGCTGCTGTTCAACCCCCTATGTCTGAAAGAGAAATGGCAGATATGTTCATGAATACCCTTCAGGGCACCTATATTGACAGGTTGGCGGCTTTCTCTTCCACTAGCTTTGCGGATGTTGTCATAGCTGGGGAGAGAATTGAAAGCCTGTTGAAGATGGGTAAGATCTCTGATAATGGTGCCATTTCGTCCAGCAGTACAAGAAAGCCTTTTGCAGGCCCGAGAAGAGCTGGCGAGACCAATGCCATCCACACCAGCAGGGGTAGGCCCCAATATGTTCAAAGGACAATAGCAGCAGTCACTATCCCTGCTCCAGCTCATCCTCAGCCAGTCTATCAACCTCCTCAACAAAACTTCCAACAACAACCTCAGTATCAGCAGAATAAGTATCCTCCAAGGAACTTCAACAACAACTCCAACAACAACAATCAACAGAGGCCATTCCAACAAAGGCCATCCCAAGCTAACCGAGTGATCGACCCGATCCCAATGCCGTATGCTGCTTTGCTGCCACAACTTCTGAAACTCAACCTAGTTGAGCTAAGAACGTTGGCACCTCCGGATCCCAACAGTCTACCAAGAAACTATGACTCCAATGCTAGGTGTGCTTTTCATTCCAACGCACCTGGTCATAGTACAGAAAGATGCAGAGCTCTGCATATGAAGGTACAAGACTTGGTAGACTCCAAGGCTCTGAATTTTGCACCTCCGCCCAATGTCAATAAAAACCCAATGCCAAACCATGGTGGTCCTCGAATTAATGCTATTGAAGAAGACCAACCGTCTTATTTAATAACTAGTGTGGATCAGATCAGGACACCATTGGTGGAAATCAAAGCTCAACTCCGTGAAAACCAAATATTTCCGGGGTGCGAACTAGGGTGCCCCTATTGCAATATTTCATGGAATGGGTGCGAGGACCTGAGGAATGGCATTGACAGCCTTATTCAGAGTGGCCTGCTACAGATCACTACATCATTCCCAACAAATCCGGCAACTTCATCAACAACGGTTTCAGAACCTCCTACAACTACAGCAACTATTGTTCCCGACAATTCACCAGCAACATCAACAAGTACTTCACCTGTCCTCCCAAATGATCAGTTTTCAACAGTTTCTCCTGCTACAACTTCAGCTTCATTCCATTTCGAATCTCCATCAACAACAACAACAGTCCTTCCAACAGAACCTCCTACAACACCAGCAGTCAATCATGAAGATGTCTCTACTGTTACCATATTCTACGATCCTGAAAATAATTCCGCCTACCATTCAGAAGGTGCTGCTCCCACCAGAGCACCAGTTACAATCTTTTATGATCCACAAACAATAACAGTCCCTTCAGCAGCAGCAATCAGTCCGGTCACTGTCACGGTGCCTGGACCAGTACCATATGAAAGCAATAGGGCTATCCCTTGGCACTATGGCTCTGACTTGTATCGCGAAGGAAAAAGAATCACTCTGGAAACATCAGCACCTGCACCACAAGTAGATAATGTGGGGGGAGGCGGAGGCTTCACTCGAAGCGGACGTCTCTTTGCTTCACAAGTTCAAAGACCTACTGCCGAAGCAGAAGCTGCTGCCAAGGCAAAAGGAAAAGGCCCGGTGCAGGAAGATCCAGTTGCCAAAGAAGCCCTGAAGACTCCATTCGATCAGGAAGTTGATGAGTTTATGCGAATCATCAAAAAGAGTGATTATAAAATTGTGGATCAGCTTCACCAGACGCCATCCAAAATCTCCATCCTCTCACTGCTTATGTGCTCCGAAGCCCATCGGAATGCACTACTTAAAGTCTTGCACGCAGCTTACGTGCCTGAGGAGATTACTGTCAACCAATTGGAAACCGTGGTTGGAAATGTTACTGCTAGCAATGGGCTAGGGTTTACCAATTCTGACTTGACAGCGGATGGCCGCAACCACAACAAAGCCTTGCACATAACCCTGGAATGCAAAGGAGCTGTCCTTTCTCATGTGCTGGTGGACACAGGTTCTTCCCTGAATGTCTTACCAAAGAAGGCTCTGGTGAAGCTTGAATATGATGGATTGTCATTGAGACCCAGCAACCTGGTAGTAAGAGCCTTTGATGGTTCTAAGAGATCGGTTCTGGGAGAGATTGAGCTGCCCGTGACAATTGGCCCGCAGACCTTTAAAACTATCTTTTATGTGATGGACATTCAGCCCGCCTACAGCTGTTTGTTGGGTAGACCCTGGATTCACGCCGCCGGCGCAATAACGTCTACCCTTCACCAAAAGTTAAAATTTGAGTGGGAAGGCCAAGTTGTCACAATCTGTGGGGAAGAGGATATCTTTGTTAGCCATCTGGCTACTTATAAATACATTGAGATGGATGGAGAGATCCATGAAACAATGAGCCAAGGTTTTGAGGCCTTGAATGTCAATGAAGCATCTGCTGTATCTGGTACTCCAATGTCATCTTACCAACAAGCCCGGAGGGTTGTTGAAGAAGGAACTGCCCTAGGCTGGGGCAAGGTCTTAGCTGTGGAGGAGAAGAAAGACAAATTTGGGTTGGGTTACAGACCAACTCAACATCAAGCAAAGGCTGCTGCAGAGCCTGGTTTTGTCAGTGGGGGGATGCTTACCCCTGATGCTATCAACTGTTTGGAAGACGAGCTGGAAGAGGAGCGCAATCTGGAGAATTGGATTCGTCCGAAGATCCCGGGGAGCAGTGTCTCGAACTGGTCTTCCCAGGAAATTATAAGAGTTACTCATGCAGAGTAATTATTATTTCCTGTATTTTTATAGCATGCATCCAAGTCTTGCATCTTGCCCAAGATGACAAGACTCATTTTGTAACCAGGGCCATCTGTACTTTTGTGCAAACAAGATTAAATTAATGAAATATCAGACATCTTTTTGCAAACGAGTCTTTTCCTTTTATGCTCACTGTTTTTCCATTTTTCTTTTTGTACAAAAAAATAAATGGCGGTGTTTTCAAAATGATAACTTCGTTTCACTTTTTCTAAAGCAAGATTAAAATCAATCACTAAAATGAACAAACTCAACCCTTGCAGAGAATGCCTTCCAGACAGCACCGACAACAGCACGGCTATGACATCGTATGACTTTGACAATCCAATCAATCAAGCTGATGAAGGGGTTGATGAAGAATATGAGCTTCCTGAAGAGCTAGCCAGATTGTTGAGGCAAGAGGAGAAGGTTATTACTCCTCATCAGGAGGAAAGTGAAGTGATTAATCTTGGTACAGACGAAGACGTGAAAGAAGTTAAAATCGGGGCCTGCCTGCAAGACTCAGTGAAGAGACAACTGATAGATCTGCTTCAAGAGTATGTTGATGTGTTTGCTTGGTCGTATCAAGATATGCCAGGGTTGGATACCGATATAGTTGTGCACAAGCTGCCTCTGAGGGAAGAGTGCCCACCAGTGAAACAGAAGCTGCGCCGAACTCGCCCAGACATGGCTATGAAAATCAAGGAAGAGGTACAAAAGCAATGGGATGCCGGGTTCCTTGCTGTGACTAGCTATCCGCCGTGGGTTGCTAATATAGTACCTGTGCCTAAGAAGGACGGCAAAGTAAGAATGTGTGTTGATTACCGGGATCTGAACAGAGCCAGCCCGAAAGATGACTTCCCATTACCTCACATTGACGTATTGGTGGATAACACGGCTCAGTTCTCGGTATTCTCCTTCATGGATGGATTTTCAGGATATAATCAGATCAAGATGTCACCTGAAGACATGGAGAAGACAACATTCATCACACCTTGGGGCACGTTCTGTTACAAAGTGATGCCATTCGGACTGAAGAATGCTGGTGCAACATACCAACGGGCTATGGTGACATTATTCCACGATATGATCCACAAGGAAATCGAGTGTTATGTGGATGATATGATCGCCAAGTCCCTTACAGAGGAAGATCACCTGGTGAATCTGCTGAAGTTGTTCAAGCGTCTGAGGAAGTACCAACTAAAGCTGAACCCCAACAAATGCACATTCGGGGTGCGATCCGGTAAGCTGCTGGGCTTTATTGTAAGCGAGAAAGGGATTGAAGTTGACCCTGATAAAGTCAAAGCTATTCAAGAAATGCCTGCACCGAAAACTGAGAAAGAAGTTCGAGGGTTCTTAGGTCGATTGAACTACATCTCGCGGTTCATATCTCACCTTACAGCAACCTGTGAACCCTTGTTCAAGCTGTTAAGAAAAGAACAAACGGTCAGGTGGAACGAAGATTGCCAGAAGGCTTTTGACAAGATCAAGGAGTATTTACAAGAACCTCCAATTCTCATGCCTCCAGTTGAAGGAAGACCTCTGATAATGTACTTGACAGTATTAGAAGAGTCGATGGGGTGTGTGCTGGGCCAGCATGACGAGTCTGGTCGAAAAGAGTATGCAATATACTACCTAAGCAAAAAGTTTACCGACTGTGAACAACGTTATTCACTGCTCGAGAAAACTTGCTGTGCTTTAGCGTGGGCTGCTCGCCGACTGAGACAGTATATGTTGACCCACACTACCTTATTAATCTCAAAAATGGATCCAGTCAAGTACATATTTGAGAAGCCAGCTCTTACCGGACGGGTTGCAAGATGGCAGATGATTCTCACAGAATATGACATCCAATACACATCTCAGAAAGCCATCAAGGGCAGTGTATTGTCTGAATATCTTGCTGAGCAACCCATTGATGATTACCAGCCTATGAGATTTGACTTCCCTGATGAAGACATCATGTTCATTAAAGCAAAAGATCATGAAGAGCCTATTCACACTGAAGGGCCCGACCCGGAAGAAGAATGGACTATGATGTTTGATGGGGCTGTTAACATGAATGGTCGTGGTGTTGGTGCAGTACTCATTACACCAAAAGGAGTTCACATGCCTTTCTCGGCAAAACTCACTTTCAACTGCACTAACAACGAAGCTGAATACGAAGCTTGCATTATGGGTCTTGAGGAAGCCATCGACCTCAGGATCAAAACTTTGACTGTATTCGGAGATTCAGCTCTGGTAGTCAATCAAACCAACGGAAAATGGTACACCCACCAGGATCATCTGATACCTTACAGGGATTATACAAGGAGGTTATTGACTTTCTTCACAACAGTCAAGCTTGAGTATATCCCTCGGGACGAGAATCAGTTTGCGGATGCTCTTGCTACCATTTCATCCATGATCAAAGTTCAAGCCGCTAACTTTGTACCCCAGATTTCAGTGTCTAGACTTGATAGACCAGCATATGTATTTGCAGCGGATGTTGTAAAAGATGATAAGCCTTGGTTCCATGACATTAAGTGCTTCTTGGAGGATCAAACATACCCACCTGGGGCATCTTCCAATGATAAGAAGACCTTGAGAAGGCTTGCTGGAAGTTTCTTTCTGAACACTGATGGGTCTTTATACAAAAGGAACTTTGATATGGTACTCCTCCGATGTGTTGACAAGACGGAAGCAGATTTGTTGATGCACGAAGTGCATGAAGGCTCTTTTGGTACCCATGCTGGAGGACATGCAATGGCTAAAAAGTTGTTAAGATCAGGCTATTATTGGATCACAATGGATGCAGACTGTTGTGCTTACGCCAGAAAATGCCATAAATGCCAGATCTATGCAGATAAGGTGCATGTGCCTCCTAATCCTTTGAACAACATGTCTTCACCATGGCCCTTTGCCATGTGGGGCATTGATATGATTGGCAAGATTGAGCCGACTGCTTCAAACGGCCACAGATTCATCCTGGTCGCCATTGACTATTTCACCAAGTGGGTTGAAGCAGCCTCATATGCAAATGTTACAAGACAAGTGGTAGCCCGATTTCTGAAAAGAGATATCATCTGTCGGTATGGAGTGCCCGAGCGAATCATTACTGATAATGGTTCCAACTTAAACAACAAAATGATGGCAGAGCTGTGCCGGGACTTCAAGATCCAACATCACAATTCTTCTCCTTACAGGCCAAAGATGAACGGCGCTGTTGAGGCAGCGAATAAGAATATCAAGAAGATTGTGCAGAAGATGGTAGTCACATACAAAGACTGGCATGAAATGCTACCGTTTGCCTTGCATGGGTACCGCACATCAATCAGAACGTCCACTGGGGCAACACCGTATCAGCTTGTATATGGTATGGAAGCAGTCCTACCTGTTGAAGTTGAATTACCCTCTCTACGGGTATTGATGGATGTTAAACTGAGTGAAGCAGAATGGGTTCGGTCCCGATACGAACAACTGAGTCTGATCGAAGAGAAAAGATTGGCTGCAATCTGCCATGGGCAGTTATATCAGAAGAGAATGAAGAAAGCCTTCGATCAGAAAGTCAGGCACCGAGAGTACCAAGTAGGAGATCTTGTGCTGAAAAGAATCCTCCCTCCTCATACGGACCACAGGGGCAAATGGACTCCAAATTATGAAGGACCATTTGTTGTAAAGAAAGTTTTCTCTGGTGGAGCACTGATGCTCAGCACCATGGATGGTGAAGATTTCCCGTCCCCTGTGAATTCAGATGCAGTTAAAAAATACTTCGCATAAAATGACCCGCTGGACATAAAAACAGAATGTGAGTCCAGGCAAAAATAGGGCATCCCGGCGAGTCAAAAACAGAATAAAAAACTCGGGCAAAAATAAGGGAAATAAATAAAAAATGTACACCCGCTGAGTTGAAAAGCCGCATTGGACAGCTCAGGCAAAAATGGGTATCCCGATGGATTGAAAACCCGAAAGGGCGATCCATGCAAAATAAGGGAATAAGCGAACAACTGCACTCTGAATTCGTCTGTATCACCCACGACTTGGTAAGCTTCGAAGGATCAGACTTCAACCAGAATCAACTCTCTCCAGAAAGCAAGACGAGAAGAACGTCATTGTCATACGAGTCATAGCAGGAGAGGAAGCTCCTCAAAGCGTCGTCAACACCGCCAGCACTTTATTTCTCAATTTGTAACAATCCCCTCATTTCAGGAGATATGTTTCTTTGACTGTATCTTGCCAATTCAGGGCACATGAATTAATAAAATCAGATTTTCAGTCATGTTTCGTTTTACATTTATGTTTTGCAAAGAGTTGTCTGATATCTCTAAAATACAATTGCATAAGTACAGATGCCTTTCTCTAAAAATAAAAAAAACACATGCTTACAGGGAATGTGATTATTCTCGAAAGTACTTAACTCCTATGACGGAATCCAGTAAGGGGTACCTCGGGACCTTTTGTACGTTTCCTTACCTTTGCAGGATTGCAGGTATCCAGAACACAACCTGGGGCATGCAGGTTACGTCTCAGCAAGTAGGCGAATCATTATCAACTCGGTCTATCTTCCACGTGGCACTGGAGGATGCCCATTTCCCCAGCGGAGCTGCCAAATCAGCATACACTCAATCTCAGCATCCAAAATGCTCTATCCCCAGCTGAGTTGCCACTTGTTGCTCTCCCCAGCTGAGTTGCCTCTCACTTCCCCAGCCGAGTTGCCATTCTTCCTCAACAGAATACAGAAATCAGGGAGTCATCTCCCCACAGAGCTTCAAGCCTTTATTCAGAAGAGCAACGCACGAAGAAGTCACAACAGAGTGAAGAAAGCTTCTACAAACCCCAGCTGGGTTTCTCATTTATAAGGATATGTCAATCAGTGACATATATCCCCAAGCAGATGCATCATTGGATCTACCAGTGATCTCATACCCAGCTGGGATGTCCATTTCAAGCAGATCGACCAGAGATTTTCACAGCAACGGGATCCAGGTCCCGAATCTTCGCCCCTTTGCATAATCATGGCATCCGCATCATATTCACCCCCCAGAGCGTAGCATTCCGTCTAATACGGAGCATTACGGCAAAAATCAAATGCATAGCATAATCATAAGTCATGTTGTGAATTGAACGCTTGTGATTAGTAACCATTCATCAGAATACAGATTACTTTCTCCCAGAGTCCCCACCAAGGTCCCAGCAAAAGCAGTTGCCCCACAATCACAAACACCAGTATATACACCTTTTGGCACCCGTCCGTGTCATCATCCCCCAGTAAAGTCGCCTGAACAATCTTTACAAACAAAATCACCCGTACTACGAATACATCATGGCACCCGTCCGTGTCATATCCCAGCAGAAAGCCAAAGACATCCTCTTTGCACTCACATGTACTTGTATATACACCTTTCTTGACACCCGTCCGTGTCATATCCCCAACGCAGGCACTTACACCTTTACCACCCATATACTTGTTAATATTATACTTTTCTCTTTTGACACTCGTCCGTGTCACTCTCCCCAGCAGATAAACACTCATCTATACAATACAATACTCACTACTCATGGTACGCTTATACAGATACTCGTCCGTATCTTGTATACATCATCGCTCATAACCCCACAGATTCGACAGTAGTCCTTGTTCTTTGTTAACCAGTTGGTACTCGTCCGTACCATCATCTCAGAACATTGCGTCCAGTGTTTGTTTCTACATGATACTCGTCCGTATCATAGTCTTAGGGATGCTCGTCCGCATCTTTAATCCATACACTGTGTCAAACACTTATGTCTTCTTGAATATAGATACTCGTCCGTGTCTATTATTCCCCAGAAGAGTCCTTTCAGATGCGACACTCGTCCGTGTTCTTTGTTAACCAGTTGATACTCGTCCGTATCATCATCTCTGAACATGTGACAGTTTGTTTCTACATGATACTCGTCCGTATCATAGTCTTAAGGATGCTCGTCCGCGTCTTTAATCTATACACAATACCAAACACTTATACCTTTTGTTTCTTGGATGTAAACGCTCGTCCGTGTTTACTATCTCCCCAGTAGATTGCCAACAAATTTTCTTTTTATCTAACACTCGTCCTGTGTTATGATACCTTTGAGAGCAGCCGTACCCTGCTGAGTGGTCGTCCTCCACTTCTTGATGGTCGTCCTCCATCATGCTCATCCGATGGCCGTCCCCATCGTTGTTTTTTAGCAGCCGTCCCCTGCTAGGTGGTCGTCCTCCACCTCTTGATGATCGTCCTTCATCAACTTTATCCAATGGCCGTCCCCATTGTTGATTTTGGTTATCTGACATTCGTCCTATGTCATGACAAACCTCGAGAGCAGCCGTCCCCTGCTGAGTGGTCGTCCTCCACTTCTTGATGGTCGTCCTCCATCTTGCTCGTCCGATGGCCGTCCCCATCGTTGTTTTTAGCAGCCGTCCCCTGCTAGGTGGTCGTCCTCCACCTCTTGATGATCGTCCTTCATCAACTTTATCCAATGGCCGTCCCCATTGTTGATTTTGGTTATCTGACATTCGTCCTATGTCATGACAAACCTCGAGAGCAGCCGTCCCCTGCTGAGTGGTCGTCCTCCACTTCTTGATGGTCGTCCTCCATCTTGCTCGTCCGATGGCCGTCCCCATCGTTGACCTTTTCTATCCGATGGCCGTCCCCATCGTTGATATTTTCGGCAGCCGTACCCTGCCAGGTGGTCGTCCTCCACCTTTGATGGCCGTCCCCATCATTTTTATACCCAACAGAGCAGCCGTACCCTGCTAGGTGATCGTCCTTCACCTTTGGTGGCCGTACCCCATCATCTGTTTATTTCATTCATTCTTTAACCCGATGGCCGTCCCCGTCGTGGTCCCTTTTCCTTTTTAACCCGATGGCCGTCCCCATCGTTGGTTACTTTACCTTTATGAACTTGATGGCCGTCCCCGTCACGTTTCATTAATCCTCAGAGAATTTTATAACTTTATCTTGATGGCCGTCCCCATCATAATTTCTTGTTTTTCCCCAGCTAGTCGGCCGTCCCCGTCTTAGCTTTACCTTTTTATCCCCAGCATGTCGGCCGTCCCCGTCATCGCTTTATTTCATACATTTATCCCAGCATGTCGGCCGTCCCCGTCATCGCTCTTTACCCAGCAGTCGTCCTCTGCTCGACGGTCGTCCTCCGTCGCCCACACTTTACAATATACTTTATTTTCCTTTACAATCTATATCCCTTTTCTTCTTCATTCTGTGAGTGCAAATTTTGGGACTGTCTTTGGTATTCAACCACAAGTTATCTTGTTCGCCTGTTAAGCCGTCGCTTACAACCTGCACAGCTAACTCATGTTTGAATAGGGGCAGCTGTAAACACCCCAAATTTGCCCTCACCCATTCACACCATGGCTTATGGTCATCTCATATGCATAAACACAATCATATCATCTCACATCTCATTTTTGATTCACTGGATAGTTTCTAAGGCATCTGCACCTAGGGTTTGTGATCTGAGCAATCCCAGAGCTTCTTGAGGCACTCCAAAGGCAACCAATCAACTCAAAGGGGTCCATGTGTGTTCTTACATCATATTCTATCTCCTCAAAGTCAAAAATGCAGAGGAATCACAAGAGCTAGGGTTTGAGTGGATGCAGAGCCAGGATGAACTGCACAGTGGACTGAAAATTAGGGTTTTGGTTTCAGAGGCCATAACCCCAAATTTTTTGGTCATTCTTGTTTCCATTGATCTCTATATGGTATAGGGAGTATGCATATCAATTTTCATGAAGAAATTCCATGGGGAAGTCATCTGATCAAGAGTTGACTTTTCAGACAAGTCAGTGTAAAATCAGGGCATCTGAGGCCCCCAATGACCCAACCAATGGGTGATCTTCATCATTTTGAGTGTATATGATCTTTATTTGATCATGGAAGAAGGTTGAAGTTCATAGAAATCAAGAATTTAGGGTTTTTGCAAATGTTGACTTTTTGGGCATAGTTGACTTTTCAAGAATGCATCATTTTTGGTCATTTTTCAAGCCTTGATTCATGATTCAAAAAGGCTTCAAATGAAAAAACTTTGGTCATGAAAGTTGTAGATCTCATCTTTCCCTTTTCAAAAAGTACAAGAACATGATCAAACTCTTTTTGGATCAAAAGTTATGGCAATGCAAAGTTGGCTAAAATCATTAATTTTCAAGGCATGCCCTAAGTGAGAATTTTGCAAAATCATGGATCAATGCATTTTGCAGCCTCTAATTCATTCCAAACCAACACACAAACATGTCTCTAAGTCATAAAATCAGAATTGAACCAAGAATGCCCATGGTTATAGTTCATGTAACTTGACTTTTCTCATGAAAGTTCAAAAAGCAACAAGTTGCAAAAACTCATGATCACCTCTCACCAACTTGCAGCCTTGAGTGCTGAGCTTTGCTAGACCTCTCTCTCACCATGCTGCACCAGAACCAACCTTGTACTTGCCTAGACTTTGAGCCATGCCTTACTTACACAAAAGGTGGACTTTATGCAAAAGTAGACATCCCAATCACAGCAGGACATGTCACATCCCCCAGCCACTTGCAATTGTTTATACTTTCCAAATGCTGGCCAAAACATAAAAGAGGCAAGGCTGAAACTATCACATTACACACATTCACAAAAACCTTCCACATTGCAAAAACTTTCGAATCTGCCTCCACAGCCAAGAAACACTCAAACTTTCTTCATCATCCAACTCAACACACTCCATAGGCCTCAAACCACCAAAGCTCAAGCCTGAAACAAGCCTGACCTGAGCTCCACCATTTCTCACCTTCCAAACCAGTTCTCTTCGAATCTCACTATACAGCCATCAAACACTTCATCTTTCTTCACCAACAAATCAGAAACACTCAGAGGAGTCCAAACCACCCATCACATTGACTTAATACAGCCTGTACACCAAGTTCATTCTCTGCTATATCAGTTTGGTAACTCATGAAATAGCTTGCTAGAGCCCATTTCAAACCTGCCATTGACACCAGGGGAGTCATTGGAGCTAGCTTGCATCAAGAAATTGCTCTGAAAGCCCAGAAACAGGAGTTGTCACCTCAGGTATGGCCATGAAACTTCTTTCTCAAAGCTTTGATTTTTTGTTGTAAAGTGAAAGTGCATGCCTTGGGGATCATAGTGATATGTTTAGAATCAAAAATGGTGGAAAAATGAGCATTTTGCAGTTGTCTGAAAGTTTGACACCATTTTTGTTTTTGTTTCGATTCAAGCTTTTCTTGCCAGTAAAATGATGTTTGATCATGGATTTGGGTTGTAGGGAGTGTGGGGAATGTTTCTGGGCAGCTAATTTGACATGGGGTGGCCTGGATAAGGAGCTAGGGTTTTGGTATGGCCGGAGAAGACGACCGGAGCTCATCTCCGGTCGCCTGAGTGTAATTAGGGTTTAAGTGTCATTAATTAGCAACTTCAAATCTGGTCCATTAGATGATGTTTCCCGCGCGCTCGTGGACGGTGCAGATGGGTCATTAAACCCTAATTTTGTTTAATTAAGTTAATCACAATTAATTAAGTCAGCTTTGAACCATAGCCATTGGATCACGCGCGTTTTGAAACTTTGAACGTGGGCCTTAGATTGAGCTGACCCCCAGTCTTGTTGACTTGCGCGTTGGGCCCTTGGATCTCTCTGCCTTCAATCTCAGCCACCCACATTGCATACTTTTCTTTTTTTTATTTCATTTTCTCTTATTTGTTTTGCATAATTATTTAAAAATAGCAAAAATATCTTAAAAATTATGAAACTTTTTCTTAAAAGTTTTATTAATTTTTAAGACCCAAAAATATTTTTATTTTATTTTTTATCATTAAAAAAGTATTTTTAAACATTTAAAAGATTATTTTTAATTGATTAATGAGAATTAATTAATTAAAAATACTTTTAGGTATTTAAAAATTACAAAAAAATTCATGAAATGTTCTAAGACATTTAAAAACATTGTCCAACCTTCAAACCAAATTTCTTTTTTGATCTTGATGCATTTTAAGAATTTTTTATTGAATTAAATCATATTTTGTGCATTATTTTGATCATAAGTTCAAAAATTCATTTCTGCCAATTGGTGAAGGTTGAGACATTGATTCTTCTTGCATTGTCTTTTGTTTTGCATGTAGTTCCTAGGATAAAAAGGCCATGATTTGTTCTTGCATTTTCAAATTGATTGGCATTTGTTTTGTTAAGAACCCTAAAAAACCCTAATAACTTAGAAAATTCATATCTTGAGTTTGGTTGAGAGTTGAGAGCTCCCCTTTGGGCAGTGGTTCATTATAGGTCTAGGGTTTCTTTGGGTACCATTTTCCATTTTTACTTTAGGGTTTTGCTTCTGTTTTTGGTTTGTGTTTGATGTTTGATCCATGAACCCTAATTTGGGCTTTCATTTGCATCCCTCTTGCATTTCCTTGCATAACATGACTTGTCTTTGCATTTTGTGCATGCTTATGATTCATTTGACATATCAAGACATGTAGGAAGCATCTTTGATCATTGCATCTCATATTTGCCATGTCATTTGCCTTGTATGCTTCATAACTTTTCATGCTTGTTCATGCTCCTTAGCTTGCATCATTTGCATTCATGATCTTGTATGAACATCCCCATTGCCTTGCCTCATGTTTGCAGCACCTCATACCATCATAATCATTATCAACATGCTTCTGGTCTTGCTTTGCATCATATCATTTCATCTCATCTTGCATTGCATTGCATTTTCTTTCTAACATTGCAGGTGGTAAGTAAACTTGAGAAGTGGATTTGCCTTCACTTCTCATACCTTTTCTTCTCACCTCTCTTGCATACATTGCTGCATTCTTACATGTGTTTGAGTTTGAGCTTGCTCATTCTTCTTCCTCCCACTTTCTTTCTTCAAGTAACTTGACTTCTTGAATGAAGCAAGTCACTTTGCTTCTCTTGATCCTGTTCATCTGCTTCCTGGTGGCTCCTTTGAAGATTGTTCTTGAAAACCTCACAAACCTTAGGATCATCCAAGCATGACAATGAATTAGGGTTTTGATTAGTCCCCCCATAGTTTTACCTTTGTGTCTCTCTTTGAGTCTTCTCTTCTCACCTCATAATCAGGGACTAAACCCTAAAGGCTTTAAGACTTTGTGATTAAGCTTATGCCTGCATCCTTCTCTTAGGATGGAGTGTATAACTTTAATCCTAAGTCTTGAACCCTTAAGGTGTTTAAATCTCTTAATCAATTCATCTAATAAATATCAAGACATTACACTTGTAACTTGGGCCTTGCATTAGGGTTCTAATTCTTCCTTAAGTGGTTAAGAAGGACTAACCCTAGTGTTAATGGACAAGTCCCCCTCAAGTTGTCTTACAAATCATAAAATTCACTTCATCATCATATCATTAAATAAAATCCACTTAATCAAAGGCTTGTTTTGTCATGGGTTTAATCCCTAATCATGGATTAAGTTGAGGAGTTTTCCTCAGCTTAAACATTCTCATCTATTATCCTTCTTTTAGGATGGTGTATTGGGTCTGTTTAATCCTTGATTATGGCTTAACCTCATTACTCAACACTAAACAAAAATCCCAAAAACATCTAAATAATCACAAGTAGGTTAATGATCTTAATCCTACACCAAAGGTGATTAAGTGTGAGAATCTGACTTCACACTTAAGGTATTCTCATTACCCCTAATCAGAGGGAAGATGTGATGAGTTTACTAAATCCATTGGTTTAGACTTAAGCTCATTATCTTATGACAAACTCCAAAAAGAAATAAAAGACTGAAAACACAAAAACAAACAATAATCGTCTCCTCCGGGATTCTTTTCTCATCATCTTCACTCACAAACGAGAACTTGCTTCTTCCGTCTGATGCAAGACAGTTAGCACCTGAGCCAGACAGGTCATACACTTGAGCATAGACAAGCAAGCAGTTCATCAGTCAATTCATCTTTCAGTCTCTTTGGGTCGAACTACGGTGTTCTGACTTCCTCATTGCACGAGAGGATACGTAGGCATAACTTAACAGTTATCGAACAAAAGTCTCTGTATATTCCCCCTCTTTCCAGCCTTATCCTTTAAGCCTCATTATCATGAGCATTTCATTCCTGGTCTCACACTGACACTGTATATATATCACACTTCACACTTCTTACACTGACACCTGTACATTCTTTTCCAGCTATTTTACACACAGATTGCACTGACACTACCCCTTTAAAACACAAATCTCTTAAGCGTGGATCCCGTCGAGTACGACGGACAATCTGGGTGCTAATACCTTCCCAGGTTGTAACCAACCCCCTTTCTCAGTCTCTCTGGTTCGCAAACCGTCTTGTCCATATCTTTCTAGGTCTATGCAGCATCGCCTTTCCTCCGGGATAAAAATGCCTAGCTGGCGACTCTATTCATTCTCCAGTGAGTTCACGGCTGTGTGTTCTCACTGTTCCCTCTCGCCGACCGTTCGCGTCTGTACCTTCATCTGATCCATTTTCATTTGTCGGGAGCGACAGAAGGCAGCTAGCCTGTCAATGTACGTTCCTTGGAGGGTGTTCATAAACATATCTGCCATCTCCCTCTCTGACATAGGTGGCTGAACAGCAGCAGCCAATTGCCTCCATCTCTGGGCATACTCTCGGAAGCTTTCTCTAGATGACTGTGACATTCCTATTAGGAGGGTCCTGTTGGGTGCCATATCCAAATTATACTGGTATTGTCTAATGAAGGCTTCTGCCAAATCCTTCCAACACCTGATGGTTGCTCTTGTCAGATGAGAGTACCATTCTCTTGAAGCTCCCGTCAAGCTATCCTCAAAATAAAACATTCATAGCTTCTCGTCCATGGTATATGCTTTCAACCTCCCCAGAAAGGATTGTAAGTGGGTCCGGGGGCAGGAAGTCCCGTTGTACTTTTCAAAACAAGGAGGCTTAAACTTATGGGGAATCCTGACCCCGTCTACCAAGCCCATGTCCATAACATCAAAACCCAAAGAGTTTTGAGACTCCAAGGATCTTAATTTCTCAGCTATCTCATCCAGCCTTCTGTCATAAGCTTCCTCCCCATCTCCCATTACTGTGAACTGATCTTCCTGGGGGTCTTCTTGCAGCACTCTGCCTGCAGTGGCAGTCCCTTGAACATTTGCAGGAATGTTGACCTCTGGATGAAGGTGGGGTCCAAATACAGGGGGATTAACATGAGGTTGGACCCTCTCATTGTTGCTTGTCCCAGCAGTCCCTGGATGATGGTCTTCCTGATTCCTCCCTTCTACTAGTGCTCTTAACCTCTCCTGGCTTTGAGCCATATTGTTCATCACCTCCATAAATTGTGTCATCTGATTCCTCATTTCCAACCTCTCGTTGGTCATTTGATTCCTGACCTCTGTAAGGTCCTGCTGCATTTGGTCCATCTGTATGCCCGGAAGATTGTTGTGGGTGGGATATCTGTGTGGACGGTTGAGTGGGAACCCTCGACGTCGAGCAATAGTTCCTGAGATCACAACAGAGTTAGTAACAAATAAACAAAAACCTACAAAACAAGGTAAAAGGTTAGTATGCAATGCAGTATGCTTATTTGTTTCCAAGGTATCCGGCTTGGCATTTGGTTTTGACCTTTCCAGACCCTTGAAGATGCTTGTGATGTTGCTTTGAAAGAAACTCAGATAGAGCAAACTGATACATATATTACAAAAAGTAGAATAATACATAACTCGTTTCCTTTTTTACAATACAAGCCCTCTGAGGGGTCAAAATACATCATAAGAAAATAAAAGTACATAAAATGAAAGCAACAACAAGCAAAAGTCAAACACCAAGACCAAACTCATCCTCCTGAACTTCCTTGAGAAGTGCTTCAGTCACAGGATCAGCTGGACGCTCCGTGAGATTCCTGATAAGGAGATTCCTGGTAGTAACAGCTGCAATTAGCTTCTTGTGTTGACTCTGGTCCTTTGACCTCTTCACACCAGCTCTAATCTTCAGCTCTGAGATCTCCCTCTGGGCTGCTGCCAGGGTTTCCTGTTGCTCTTTTGCACTAGCTTCCAGTTGCTCAATCTTATCCTGAGTTCTCTTATCTTCTAGAGTACAAGCTTCGGTGATCCTGACCCACCTAGCTTGACTCTCCTTCAAATACAAATCAGTCCTGGCTTTCTGGAACTGAGCTTCCTTGCAAGCATTCTTCAGAATCTGTTCTCCAGCCCTAGACTTCTTAATGTAATCCTCAGACTTCTCAATTCTAGCCAAATGCTCTATCTTCAACTTTTCCAACCTTTCAATATCCAACCTACCATCACTCCTCTCCCAGAGGGTCTTCTGTAGAGCCTGAGTCAACTTCTCATTTCTCTCTTTCAATTTCTCAAACTCCCCTAAGTTGACAGTTGCTGGAGGTGGTGCTGTTGAAGGTCCAGGCACATCTTCAATAGTGAAAGGCATTCCAGACATTTGAGCCCTGGCATGAGACCACTCATAGTATTGGGATGAGGCCACATTATTGCATCTCCCAAGAATGGTTACCCCCTTAGTCTGCACATTGTCCCAGGCCCAGGCTGCTTGTCTGACAACAACCAGATTAGGCTTGATTTTACAATAAAGGGTCTCAATCAGATCTTGTGCCCCAGGAGGATGGACTAATGCATAGCCCAGTTGTCTTTTGAATAGCAGAGGGTTGTAATTGATGCAACCCTTCACTCCAATCAGAGGTACATTGGGAAATTTCCCACAACTTGTAATGATGTCTCTGCCATTAGTACTCTGAGTACACCATCTGATATCATCTGAGGTTAGAGCAACAAGCCTCCTAGCCCAGTTCTTCTGCTGGTGAGGATTCAAGAATGCATCAGTCTTTGGCAAATGCTTGAGTAGCCAAGTATGGAACAAAGGAGCACAACATCTTACTAATCTTCCCCTTTGCTTTTCATTCCTATGATGAACAGAGTAGTAAAGATCTCCCAGTAAGGTGGGCACTGGGTTTCTCAGGATGAAAAGATGGACTGCATTCTTGCTAACAAACCTAGGCTCATCTGCAAAAAGTATGACCCCATATATGCTAAGGGCCAACAGAGCACAGACTGCCTTCCACTCCCCCAAGGAGACCTTCTGAGTAGCCTGAGAAATCAAGAAGTCCAGATGAAAACCAGAGACTCCAGCCTTAGCTATCAAATTCTGCCCGATCAGAACTAGTTCCAGATGTAGTGCTTTTGCTATCTCTTCATTACTTGGGAAAGCCATCTCAGGGTTGAAGGGGATTCCACCCCTGATGGGTACACCAACCAATGATGAATATTCCTCCAACAAGGGTCCCAACTGAAAATTTTGAAAAGTGAAGCACCTCAGAGGGGGATCATAGAACTGCAGGCAAGTATGTATCAAGCTCCTCTGTGAAGGGTCCAAATCCATAACCACATCAAGGATTCCTCCATAATGTTCTCTAAAGAGTGGCATATGGTCTGGAGTAATCAGGGTCTGAATCTTCCTGATGCTAGCTAGCTCAGGTTCAAAGAAGTGATAGGAGATGTTACTTTTCTTAGGTGCCATGTTGCTGAAGGATAGGTGTTGATGATGATGACTGAGGACAGCACTGAAGATGGGCCACTGATAGGCTAAGACTGAGGATGCAAGTGACTGAAGCAAGTGGCTGATAGCTGAAGCAAGTGCTGATGAAGATAGGTCTAAGCTGAAGAGGGGGTCAAAACCAAGCCAAAATGATAGGATGGATACCCTGAAAAACAAATAAACACATGTTAGAATGATGCAATGAGGATGTATGCAAATGATATGCAAGGGTTTGTGACTGAGCCGGATCTGATCAAGTACTCTGATATAAGTTCAAGAAATCCAGATGGAGGTCTATAAGTCCAGTAACCAAGGTGGGGGACTCAAATAAAGAGCCACATGTCCAGGTTTTTAGAATCACAAGAACTGTTCCAAAATGGAGTACTCTTATTCAAACAAAGTAACAGGGTATGCTGAGGTCAAGGGTACCTGCAAACCTGTAAACAGCCCAACCCCCTCACAGGTGGTGTTCTAAAACAAAGATCCTCAGACTTGGATCAGTTATGAGAAGTGTAAACACTTCTAACCCGGAGGTACAGTGTTTACAATAACCATAAAAGATCCTCCTCTAATTCTCCTCAGTTTCTGAAGGTCATAAAAAGGTCATCCAGACTTAGCAGGCTTCCCAGATAGCCCTAGTACTGCAGGAAATCTGCAACACAGAGTTCTCAAGAAGAAACCCATATCTGAATCGTGTTTCATATTCCCGCACCAGACCGAGATGGAATGGGAAAGAATATGAACCACTCTAGCCTAGGTGTCACTCAGGTCCCAGGTATAGGACCTTAACTCTCAATAGAACCCCACCCACCAAAACAAACAAACAGATCCAGCCAGCACAGTATGACAGTATGATATATGCAAAACTATAAAGAAAGCAATAAAGTAACTGTACATAAAGCAAAAATAAAACAAATACACACATGCACATAACACCCCAGTAAACACAAATCAAACAAGCGCTAGGAGGAACCCACAAAAAGAACCAGAAGCCCTGGTTACAGTATAAGGTTCCCCAGCAGAGTCGCCAAGCTGTCGCTCCCGATAAATGAGACTGAGCTCAAATACGGTACAGACGCGAATGGTCGGCGAAAGGAACAATGAGAACACACAGCAGTGAACTCACTGGAAAAGAAAAGAGTCGCCAGCTAGGCATTTTTATCCCGGAGGAAAGGCAATGCTGCATAGACCTAGAAAAAGATGGATAAGACGGTTGCGAACCAGAGAGACTGAGAAAGGGGGTTGGTTACAACCTGGGAAGGTATTAGCACCCAGATTGTCCGTCGTACTCGACGGGATCCACGCTTAAAAGATTTGTGTTTTAAAGGGGTAGTGGTAGTGCAATCTGTGTATAAAATAGCTGGAAAAGAATGTACATGTGTCAGTGTAAAAGAAGTGAAGTGTGATATGTATAAATGATGTGTCAGTGTAAGAGAATGAATAAGATGCTCAAGATCATGAGGCTATAAGAATGATGCTGGAAGGAGGGGGAATATACAGAGACTTTTGTTCGATAACTGTTAAGTTATGCCTACGTATCCTCTCGTGCAATGAGGAAGTCAGAACACCGTAGTTCGACCTAAAGAGACTGAAAGATGAATTGACTTGTGAACTGCTTGCTTGCCTATGCTCAAGTGTATGACCTGTCTGGCTCAGGTGCAAACTGTCTTGCATTAGACGGAAGAAGCAAGTTCTCGTTTATGAGTGAATGAGATAAGAAAAGAATCCCGAAGGAGACGATTATTGTTTGTTTTTGAGTTTTCAGTCTTTTATTGCTTTTGAAAGTTTGTCATAAGTTAATGAGCTTAGGCCTAAACCAATGGGTTAGCAAACTCATCACATCTTCCCTCTGATTAGGGGTAATGGGAGTACCTCAAGTGCGAAGTCAGATTCTCACACTTAATCACCTTTGGTGTAGGATTAAGATCATTAACCTACTTGTGATTATTTAGATGTTTTTGTTGTTTTTGTTTAGTGTTAAGTAATGAGATTAAGCCATAATCAGGGATTAAACAGACTCATTACACCATCCTAATAGAAGGATGATAGATGAGAAAGTTTAAGCTGAGGAAAGCTCCTCAACTTAATCCATGATTAGGGATTAAACTCATGACAAAACAAGCCTTTGATTGAGTGGATTTTATTTAATGATATGATGATGAAGTGATTTTTAGGGTTTGTAAGACAACTCGAGGAGGACTTGTCCATTAACACTAGGGTTAGTCCTTCTTAACCATTTAAGGAAGAATTAGAACCCTAATGCAAGGCCCAAGTTACAAGTGTGATGTCTTGATGATTATTAGATGGATTGATTAAGAGATTCAAACACATTAAGGGTTTAACACTTAGGATTAAAGTTATACACTCCATCCTAATAGAAGGATGCAGGCATAAACTTAATCACAAAGCCTTAAAGCCTTTAGGGTTTAGTCCCTGATTATGAGATGAGAAGAGAAGACTCAAAAGAGACACAAAGGTAAAACTAAATGGGGGACTAACCAAAACCCTAATCATTGTCATGCTTGGTTGTTCCTAAGGTTTGTGAGGTTTACAAGAGCAATCTTCAATGGAACCACCAGGAAGCAGATGAAAGGATCAGGAGAAACAAAGTAACTTGCTTCATTGAAGAAGACAAGTCACTTGAGGGAAGAAAGTAAGAAGAAGAAGAATGAGCAAGCTCAATCTCAAACACATGACAAAATGCAGCATGGATGCAAGAGAGAAATGAGAAGAAAGTATGAGAAGTGAAGGCAAATTCACTTCTCAAAGTTACTTACCACCTGAAAAGTTAGTGAAAAGAATGCAATGCAATGCAAAATGAAATGAAATGGTATGATGGGAAGCAAAACCAGAAGCACATATGAGATGATAATGATGCTATAAGATGCTACAAACATGAATCAAGGCATGGGGATGATCACATGAACAAATGAATGCAAATGGAGCAAGTTTAGAACCATGGACACACATGAAAAGTTATGAGATGCAAATGACATACAACATGGCAAATACATGATGCAATGATCAAACATTCTTTCAATATGTCTTAAGATGTTAAATGAATCACTTGGATGCATAAAATGTCATGGCAAGTCAAGGTATGAATGCAAATGCAAGACGGATGCATATGGAAACCCAAATTAGGGTTTATGATCAAAGCATCAAACACAAACCAAAATCAGAAGCAAACATCAACATAAAAAATTGAAAATGCCTCCAAAGGACCCCTAATCCTATACTAACTCACTGCCCAAAGGAGAAGTTCCATCTCTTAACCAAATTCAAGTTATGATTTTCCTAAGTTTTCTAGGGTTTTAGGGTTTCTTAACAAGAAAAATGTCAAACAAATGGAAAATGAAAGATCAAATCATGACCATTTAATCTTACAAACTACATGATATGCTAAACACAATGCAAAAAGAATCAAAGTCCAACTCTTTAGGGTTAGGCAGAAATGATTTTTGGAAGTTTGGATCAAAATAATGCATCAAAATGATTTTAATTCCATGAAAAATTCTCAAAATGCATCAAGATCAAAAAAGAAATTTGGTTTGAGGGTTGGACAATATTTCTAAATGGTTTTAAAGGTTTCATGAATTTTTTGGTGAATTTTAAATACCTAAAAGTATTTTTAATTAATTAATTCTCATTAATTAATTAAAAAGAAACTTTTAAATATTTAAAAATACTTTTTTAATGCTAAAAATAAAAATGAAAATATTTTTGTGTTCTGAAATTAAATAATAACTTGTATAAAAAATTTCAGAATTTTTAAAGTATTTTTGCTATTTTTAATAAATTGTGGAAATTAAATGAAATAATATGAAAAATAAAATGAATTAAAAGCTGAAAAAGAAAAGTCAATCAATCTGAAGGTCCAGATTCAAACTCAAACACGCGCGCATTGACTTGGCGCCACATCCAAGGGCCAGCATTCAAACTCACTAACCCTAATTAATTAGCCCTAATCAGCCCTTAATGACTCTCAGGTGACCGGAACAGTGTTCCGGTCATCTTCTCCGATCACCCAAAATCACAAACTCCCTCTACACGCATCTAAAACGGATTCTAATTAAACAGAAATGATCCCCACCCAAAAACGAATCAGAACCCCCATTCAAACAACATTTATCATTCCTAAACTGGCTGAATCGAATCAATCTAGTTCTAGGGCAAAAAATTTCAGAGACTGCATGCATACTCATCTCTTCACCATTTTCAAAACCAATGACATATTCATGATCAGGGAAGCATGTAGAAGCTATTGAGAACTTAAAAATTCATTTCTGGAAAAAAAGTTCTTGAGCTACCTGAGTTTTGAAGCTTTCAGTTCACAACTTTCTGGCCTCTCCTCTTGATGCAATCCACTCCTTTTGGTTCCTTGATGATGTCTGGATGCTTAGAAGGAGCTTGTGCTGGCTGGTTTGAGAGTTTGAACAGGTTCTGCTCAAGCTCAGGTGAGAATCGTGTTTATGATTCAGGCAGTTTAAGGCAAGGGTGAGGGGTGCTTTGTAACTAGGATGATGAGTTGAGTTGATCTATGAAGTTTGTTTAAGTGTTTGTGGCTTGTTTTCTGAGTTTCGAAGGCTTTTGCTTTGAGAGTGAAAAATGAGAAAGTTTAGTTCTTGCTGGTTTCAGACTTGTGTGTTGTGATGTTTTGCTTGCATTTGGTTTGTATAAACTAATCCTATTGGTCAGATGACATGACATGTCCTTTTGTGATAGGTATGGTAGCTTTTGCCAAAATTTCAACTTCTTGTAAGAGAGGCATGGGTCATGTTCCAGCCAACTACAAAGGGTGTGGGCTGCACAGCAAGGTGAGGGAGAAAGGCTAGGATTGGTCAGCAGGCTAGGCAACAAGTGGATGAGAAGTTATCATTGGTTTTGCAACTTGCTTGCTTTTAGTTCTCATGAAAAGATCTTGCCTCACAAGCCATGAAACATGTGATCCCTTTGGTTCAATCTGAACTTTAAGACTTGTGTGATGTTTGTATAAGGATTATACATCAATTAGAAGTTACAAATTGCCTTGGTACAAGATTTTGCAAGTTTTCCATTTGGTGCATAACTTGAAATTTAGTGATTTTTGCCAACTTTGATGCACCATAACTTTTGATCCAAAATGAATTAGGTCATGTTCTTGTACTTTTTGAAAAGGGAAAGATCTAATCTACAACTTTCATGACCAAAGTTTTTCCATTTGAAGCATTTTTGGATCAAAAAGTAAGGGTTGAAAAGTTGCCTAAAATGACAAATTCCTTAAAAGTCAACCTTGCCCCAAAAAGTCAACTTTGCAAAAACTTGTAATTCTTGAATTCTGTGAACTTCTAACTTCTTCCATGATCAAATAAAGATCATATACACTCAAAATGATGAAGATCACCCCTTGGTTGGGTCATTGGGGGCCTCAGATGCCCTGATTTTGCACTGACTTGTCTGAAAAGTCAACTCTTGATCAGATGACTTCCCCATGGAATTTCTTCATGAAAATTGATATGCATACTCCTTATACCATATAGAGACCAATAGAAACAAGAATGACCAAAAAATTTGAAGTTATGGCCTCTGAAACCAAAACCCTAATTTTAGGTCATCTGTGCAGTCAAGCCTAGCCCTGCTTCCATACCAATCCCAGTCCTTGTGATTCTTTGGCATTCTTGACTTTGAGAGGATATAATGTGATACTTGAACACACATGGACCCCTTTGAAGTGATTGTTGACCTTTGGAGTGGTCCAAGAAGCCCTTGGATTGCTCAGATCACAAACCCTAGATGCAGATGACTTAGAATCTATGCAGTGAATCAAAAGTGTGGTATGAGATGTTATGATTGTGTTTATGCATATGAAATGATCACAAGCCATGGTGTGAATGGGTGAGGGAAAATTTGGGGTGTTTACACTCGACACTCAAGTCAGAAGCAATTGTCGGGTATTCGTCTGTGCCATGAAAAAAGAGGTCACACGACCACGAGAAATGGAATTTCAGCATAAGACGTGGCACCTCTCTCCCCTGGTTGTCAAACAAGATCCTTCCCTGGTCGTCGGTGTCCAAACCCCAGAAGTGTACGGAGTCCCGAGTACGCTCCGATATCGGTTTACCAAGTAGTACATATCCTTGAAGTCTTTGATCGACTCCAAGTAAGCTTTATAGATCTTTCTCTTCTGTTTAAGAGAAACCAAACCATACCTCCCCTAGATGACCTGCCTTTGAAGGTGAAATGTAATGCCACAAATTTTATTTAAATTTTTTATTCAGAATATTGTGTTGTGATGTGTGAAGAATAATATATATTATCAAATATAATTATGGTTGAAAATTATATTGTGATGGATAATTGTATTATTATGTGATAAATAAAATAAATAGAATAAAATAGGATGTGAGGAAAAGGTGGTCAATTGGTAGAAGTTGTAAGGGTAAAAGTGGAAGATCATAAGTTGGGTCTTAGGGGTTATGTTGGAAATAAGGAAAAAGGGAAAACATAATCGTGTTAGAGAGAACGAGAAGCGATCGTGAAAGTTGTGAAGAGGAGAAGAAGAGGAAAGGGCTTAACTGTGAAGAAGAGTTCGCGAAGAAGAGGAAGTTATCAAAAAAAGCTAAGGTAAGGGTGAGATTTTTCCATCTTAAGGGTTTTATAATGGGAATTGTGTAGGTTGAGGATTAGGGGTTAAGGTTGTGGTGGATTAAGCAGGAATTAGGTTGGATTATATGTTGTTGATTGTTATTAGTTGATAATTGTCTGCATTAGATGATGAAATTGATGAATAATATGAATTCTGGCTGTGATTGGTGATGGGTATGATTATTTTCGTAGTAGGTTTGAGTTCTGAGAGTAGAGTTGCAATTTGCGAAATCGTAGAGCTCGTTTAGCGAGCTGGAGCTCACTTAGCGAGCAGAGTTAGGGAGTTCGTCTCTTAGCAAGAAGTGGCCCATGCTTAGCGAGCCCTGTAGGATGGAAAATTAATTTTTAAATTCCGAAAAATTTCTGAAAAATTATTTAATTGCTTAGTAATGTCTAGGAATCGTTATGGTGTAGCTAAAGGTAGAAAAAGGGGAGTTATGCACTTAATTGTAGGGATAATTAGTGTAATTTGAATTTAAACATAATTGACGTGTTTGTTGGATTTATTTGTTGTTTTAATAAGATAAATATGTTTGTTGGTGGTGTATGTATATGTAACTGTTGTGATTAATGATGTTGTTCCATTTCTGATGGTTGAAGTTGATTTGAGTGGTTGTATTTTAGAATGCATGATGATAATGATAATTGCGATGTTGATGAATTGTTGTATGAGGAATGGTGTTGTGATGGGTAGTTGGATATAAGTTGTTGTTGTTGAGGTTATATGATGTCATGATTGCATGTATGCATGTATGTCATTGATGTTGCACGACATATTGCATAGTTGAATAACATACCAAGGTGGGGTATGGTCGTTGTTGTGATGTTGGTGCGGTCATGAAATAGGGATCGTATGTGTCCATGAAATAGGGGTCGAGGGTGTGATCATGAAATATGGATCATACTGGACCATGGAAGAGGGGTCGAGAGTTCCGACGGGGACTGGATCTTGAAATAGAGATCGAATATGGTACCACATGCATAGAGTCAAGTAGATTCTTATTACATGATTGTTGTTGTTGTTGTTGTATATGATGTTGTGGTAGGATATGATGTATTTTATATGTGTTGTTGATGTAGGTGATGTTATTGAGGTGTGTGATAGTTGTTGTTGTATGTAATGTTTTTGAATAGTTGTTGTTGAGAAGTGGGGTATTGTTTTCTGATACTTGCTTAATTTCTATTATATTACTCTTGGTGATGTAAGTATCTCACCCCTTCTGTTTGAATGTTAACCTTATGTTGGTAATATGCAAGTGAGCAGGATAAGTCGAGTGGTGGTCAGTGAAGTCGGTGTACTTCACGTCTTAGGGTGTTGGCTCTGATACGTCGCTTTAGGAGTCAGGACAACGTAGTTTTTATCAGTTATTTCGTTTAGAAAACATTTTATTATAATTGAAATTTAATGATGTTGATGTTAAAAATATTTCCGCTGCATGTTGAATACTTACTTTTGAAAACGTATCATCGAGCCATTTATGGTGTTTTGAAGTTGATTGTGACACTCGAATAAAAAGTTAAAAATTTTTACTCTGATAATTACAAATAATTTCGTGGGGTAATTTGGGTGTTACAAAGTGGTATCAGAGAAGGTCGGTCCGTCTGACCAAGTAGTTGAGTCGTTGAGTCGTCGAGTCATTAAGTTGTTGTGTTGTTGTTAGGTGTTTAGCATTGTTGATGCGTCGTGGCTGTGTTGTTATTGTTGTTGTTGATTCTAAATTGTTATTAGGTTGTGTTGTGTGGCAGATTTAGAATGGCTGGGAGGAATGATGTTGCACTTGCTGCTACTATGCAAGCAATGACATAGGCTGTACAAAATCCGATGAATGTTGGGAATCACGAAAGTGACGTGTTCAGGAAGAATGAACTGTATTCAAGGGGAAATGTGATCCTGATGGAGCACATGATTAGCTCAAGGAGATTGAAAGGATCTTCAGAGTTATGGAATGTTCAGAGGGAAGCAATGTGTGATTGGGTGCGCACAGACTGGTATCTGAGGTTGATGATTGGTGGGCTAGCACTCGCCAATGATTGGATGCATCTGGTGAGGCAGTCACCTGGGCTGTGTTTAAGAGGGAATTCCTGAGGAAGTATTTTCCTGAGGATGTTCAAGGAAAGAAGGAAATAGAGTATTTTGAGCTAAAACTGGGTAGCATGTCTGTGACTGGGTACGCTACGAAGTTCACTAATTTGGTGAAGTTCTATTTGTATTACAGTGAAGCAACTGATGAGTTCTCGAAGTGTGTCAAATTCAAGAATGGGTTGAGGTATGATATTAATCAGGATATTGGCTATCAGAGAATCCGTAGGTTTTTGGACCCGGTGGATTGCTGCAGGATCTTTGAAGAAGACAGTAAGGCTCGATATGAGCACTTCAAAGGTTTATCTGAGAGAAGAGGTAAGCAACAAGTGAATCGTGAAAACCCTTATGCAACTCCTGCTGATAAAGGTAAACAGAAGCAGAATGAGGGAAAAAGGCCAAGTGGGGAGGTGATATTACTTTGCTTAAGTGTTATAGGTGTGGTGAGATAGGTCATCGTATCAGTGAATGCATGTGTGACATGAAGAAGTGTTTCAAGTGTGGTCAGCCTGGACACTTGGTTGCTGAGTGCAAAGCAAATCTGGTTACTTGCTACAACTTCGGGGAGCAAGATCATATCATTAAATATTGTCAGAAGCCCAAGAAAGTTGCAACAAGAGGAAAGGTGCTCGCTTTGACAGGGACACAAACTTCCAGCGAGGATCGTTTGATCAGAGGTATTTGTCATATTAATAGTATTATGCTAATTGCTATGATTGACACTGGTGCGACGCACTGTTTTATTTCTCTTGATTGTGTGAGGACATTAGGACTTGTTGTGTCTCCGATGCAAGGGGATATGGTTATCGAGACTCCTTCTGATGGGTTGTTAACTACTTCTCATGTATGTCTGAATTGTCCGTTATCGATCTATGATAAGGACTTTGGTGTAGATTTGATTTGTCTGTCATTGAGAGGTATGGATGTGATTTTAGGTATGAATTGGTTGGAGTATAACCATGTTCATATTAATTGCTTCAGTAATTCAGTTCAGTTTCTTATTTCTGGTGAAGAGAAAGAAGAAGCCGGTTATTTGTTTGCTCGAGAGTTGAAAGAGCTTATGGATGATGAAGCACAAGTTTTG
Organism: Lathyrus aphaca; assembly: GCA_963966055.1. Classification (NCBI taxonomy): domain Eukaryota; kingdom Viridiplantae; phylum Streptophyta; class Magnoliopsida; order Fabales; family Fabaceae; genus Lathyrus; species Lathyrus aphaca. The sequence goes on from OZ014520.1 coordinate 388,625,115, forward strand.
GCACTCAAATTCTGTGATCAGGTATGAGATGTCCTATGAGATGTTCCAACACTTGACAGATTTAACCAAAACTTAAAGTGCAAGAAAATTAAACAACACAGTAGTTTGTTAACCCAGTTCAGTGTATAACCACACTTACATCTGGAGGCTACCAAGCCAGGAGGAAATCCACTATAAGTAATATTAATTCTAGACTTAAACCAACCTGTTTAATCTTTCACTTAATATCTACCCAATGCAATTTCTACCTAAGACACTACTTAGATATGAGTACCAACTCACTCCCCCTCAATCACACAGTGATCTTGTTTACAAGTTTAATAAAATTGAAGTCATACTTCAAACAAAACAGCTTGATCTTACTTCACAGTTTCAATCAAGTCACACATGCACTTTTGCTTAAAAGCTCATAAAGTGGTACAATTAAACAACCTGCTATTAAAACAATAAACACTCTATTTGGTCTTCTGGAATTCGTACTCAATTCTGTGAGTTTCTGTTGATTAAATAGGTGTTTGTAATTTGGGCTTTCTGTAGGTTAATCCAGTCCTAAAACGCATGCAGCTTCGACCTTGAATTAGGGTTTGTTACTTCCTAGATTCTAGGTGATTTAGTTCTTCTGATTATGTTGAAGCCTCATAATAAAACTTCCTACAGATGCGCCTTGTTCTGTTTTTATCCATCCATAATTAATTCCAGATAACTTTCCTTAAATATCTCAGATCAGTTAGTCATTAATTAATTCTGGTAGCAGGTTTGAGATGTCTCAACATCTGTTGGGACATCCTGAAAAACTGAACTTAAATCATTTACACAATGTCCCAACATCTAGTGTGACATCCTGAAATAAGTTCTTATACTCTGTTTGATGATGTCCCAACATCTGATAGAACATTCTGAACTGAATTCAATATTTCTTGTTGGTCAAAAATTCTGCCAATTCTAAACATCTACAAACTCCCCCTTTGGCTAATTTTTGGCTATCATTCTTTTTTGATTTTTTTAGAGTGCAACAGAAGTTCTTTTATCTGAGTATAGCATTACTTTTCTGTTGAATCATATTTGAGATTACTCCCCCTCAAACATACATGTATCCAGTCTTGTTGCAACAGAAATATTTATTAAAACACACTGATTCAGTTCAGAAACAAACAGTCAGAAACAAACAGAAGTTTTTCATTCATAGCTAAACAGCATCATACATTGTTGTTGTTGTTGTTCTCCCCCTTGTTAGACACAAATTTGGGGCCAAAGTCACTAATTCTAAATTACAATGCAGCTGTCATTACATTTGTCCTCACATACAATTATTCACTCAGACTCCTCACATTCAGTTTCTTCATCATCCTCAATTTCCTCATCAGAAGAAGCAGCTTTCTGATTACCTTCACTTTCCAGCCTTTGGATAATCTCCTCAAGCTTCTGCTTCCTTGCTTCAAGTTCTTTGCAAGTGCTCTTCAGTTCACCAATCAATGCAGCCTTGGAGATTGGAGACTTTGCATTTGAAGGACCTGCAGATGTCCCAGAGGGTGCTTCAACATCTGCTGCATGATGACTCAGGAACAGTTTGTAGTGAAAGGCCAGAGGGCTTTCTCTTTTGCACATTGTGTCCTTTTCAGTGAGGATCCCAGGGTACTGACTCAGCACTATTCCACACAGCAGGGAAGGGAAGGCAATTGGCAGCTTTGTTGCAGATGAGCTAGCATGCTTCAATGTCTGATCAAAGATGTAGGCTCCATAATCCAGCTTAGTTTGAGTGCCCACAACATAGATAAACCTGCCCAGGCCAGTGGATATTGATGATGTATGATTGGTAGGTACCCAATTTGCTGTACCAATCCTGTTCAGCATGGCATATTTTCTTGTCAGCATGCTCACTGAGAGCTTTCCTTTAACTGGCCAAGCCTTGACCTGGTTAGCAGTGATAACCTTGCAGACTTGGTTATCAGTTTTCCCTAACTCATTTGGACCATCAGATTCTCTTCCAAGATATTGGTTGATGATCTGAGGAGAGAATTCTACACACCTGCCTCTCACAAATACTTTTCTAAATTCAGCAGACTTACCATTGGCACAATCTTCTTGGAGATTGACTATGAATTCTTTGACAAGCAGCTCATAGCAGGGAGAGAAGTTGGAGACAGTCTTGAAGAGGCCAGCAGAGGAGATGAGATCAATTAATTCAGTGCACTCAAGTGCATTGCTGCTCAGCTCTCTTTCAAGTGCTACCCTTCTTTGGTACACAAACTTCCATCTGTTTACACTTGAAACATGATGAAAGGAGATGTTGTCCAAGGGAGCTTCTGGAACAGCAGTTGATGCCCTTGAGGGTGTTGGTTTCTTCTTTGGAGGAGATGTTGGGACATCTGCTTCAACATCTGAATCTGAAGGAGAGACAACTTTCCTCTTTTGTGTTTGGACTTTGCTCCATTGTTTTGTAGGTCCAAAGCCAGTTTTAGCTTTGTTCTTCTTTGGGGTAGCTTGCTTCTTCTCAGGAATTGCTTGTCCTGCATGCATCTTTTCTTTCCTAGTTCTGAGCCTTTTGGCTATGCTAGGTTTTACAGAGGCAAGGATTTATGTATCAGAATCATGCTCTAGGATCACAACAGGAGGAGATTGAGCAGTCTCCTCCTCAGCTGGTGGATCAGCAGAGATGTGCTCTTCAGTAGAGGCCTTGGTTTGGTCCTCAGATGTTTCGTCATCACTATCATTTGAGCCCTTTTTCTGGTCCTCAGATGTTTCAACAGCAGCATCAGATGAGATCTTTTGCTGATCCTCAGATGTTTCAACATCTATTGGGACATCCTGTTGAGCAGGAGTGTCCTTTGCAGCGTGAGTTTGTTGATCTTCTTGTGGGGCTGGCATGGTGTTCAGAGGGATAGATATGCCACTTACCACTCTTTGCTCAAATAGGATCTTGGTTACCAACTCCTTTATGGAAGCATCCACATATTCAGAAGATTTTTGAGGTATGTTTGCTGGTGAAGGAATGCCTTTGGATTTGCTGCAGACTTGATCTTTTGTTCTTTTTGGAGTTCTTGGCTTTTTAGCATGAGGAACACTTCCTCTGATTTCGTTCATTGGGGTTGACTCCATGGGAACCACAGAAATAGGGGTTGCATGCACCACATCTTCCTTGTTGAGGATTTCTTCAGAACTGTTAGGGTTTTGAGACATTTTCGAAGGAAGAGGATGAAGAGTTTTAGGGTTGATGATTTCTGAAGAACAGCTAGAGAATGCAATTTGTTTTTGAGAGTATGATGAGAATATGGATAGCTGAAAACAAGCTGTTATTATATAAGTAGCCGTTACTTGGAAAATTATTAGGAATGGAATACCCAAGGTGCTTGACCAGACTGGTGTTGCCATCTGGTGCTTATGCCACACAATGTCATATGACATGTTGGCACATCTCCATAACTGCTAAATCTCACATAAGCAGATTCCCAATTTGCCCCTTAAGTTCGCCAATTGAGTAGCATCCAATGCTTTGGTAAAGATATCAGCCAACTGCAGATTTGTAGCTACATGTTCTAATGAAATCACTTTCTCTTCTACAAGATCTCTGATGAAATGATGTCTTATATCAATATGCTTAGTCCTGCTGTGTTGGATAGGATTTTTTGATATGTTAATAGCACTTAAGTTGTCACAGTACAATGTCATGACATCTTGTGGGACATTATACTCAGTGAGCATTTGCTTCATCCAAACCAACTGTGAACAACTGCTTCCAGCTGCAATATATTCAGCTTCAGCAGTAGATAAGGATACACAATTTTGTTTCTTACTGAACCAAGAAATCAAATTGTTTCCTAGAAAGAAGCATCCTCCTGAAGTGCTTTTTCTGTCATCAGCACTTCCAGCCCAATCAGCATCACAGAAGCCAGTGAGAATTGGTTTGCATCCATGAAAATACATTATGCCATAGTCACAAGTACCATTAACATATTTCAGAATTCTCTTGACTTGATTAAGATGACTGACTTTTGGATAAGCTTGATATCTTGCACATACACCTACTGCAAATGCTATGTCTGGTCTGCTAGCAGTCAGATATAATAAACTCCCAATCATGCTTCTGTACATGCTTTGATCTACATTCTCACCCTTTTCATCTTTAGTCAGCTTTAAATGTGTGGGGGCAGGAGTTCTCTTATGATTAGCACTGTCCATTCCAAATTTCTTGACAATTTTCTTAGCATACTTGCTTTGGGAAATGAACATGGAGTCCTCCATTTGCTTTATTTGCAATCCAAGAAAGTAGGTTAATTCTCCTACTAAGCTCATTTCAAATTCAGATTCCATCTGGTTGACAAAATGTTTGACCATCCTGTCTGACATCCCACCAAAGACAATGTCATCTACATATATTTGAGCAATCATGACATTTCCTTCTTCATCTTTAACAAACAAGGTTTTGTCAATTCCACCTTTCCTGTACCCTTGCTTGATAAGAAAAGTAGTCAGCCTTTCATACCATGCTCTTGGAGCTTGCTTCAGACCATAAAGAGCCTTCTTTAGTTTGTATACATGATTTGGACAGCTTGGATCAACAAATCCTTTAGGCTGTTCTACATATACCTCTTCATTGAGATAACCATTTAAAAAGGCACTTTTCACATCCATTTGAAATAGCTTGAACTTTAAGATACAAGCAATTCCCAAAAGTAGTCTGATTGATTCAAGCCTTGCTACTGGTGCAAAGGTTTCATCAAAGTCTACTCCTTCAATTTGTGTGTATCCTTGAGCTACAAGTCTAGCTTTGTTCTTTGTAACAACTCCTTGTTCATTTGACTTGTTCTTATACACCCATTTTGTTCCAATCACATTTATGTCATCAGGTCTAGGAACAAGATTCCACACTTCATTCCTTGTGAATTGACCTAATTCCTCTTGCATAGCACAAATCCAGTATTCATCAGTAAGAGCTTCCTTGATGTTTTTAGGTTCTATTTTAGAAACAAAACAGGAACCTGAAATCACTTCTCTTGATCTAGTGCTTACACCTCTATTGGGATCACCAATTATCAAATCTTTGGGATGATCCTTCTGTATTCTGATGGAGGGAGGTTTGCTGGATTGTTCTGTCCTTGCATCAGTTTGAGTGAAGTCATAATGATCACTCTTTTCTTCAGCTTCAATCTTGATATCAGCAGATGTTCCAACATCTTCTGGGACATCTGTAGGAGCATCATCAATTATCACATTTATGGACTCCATGATAACCTTGGTTCTAGAATTAAATACTCTATATGCTCTGCTGTTTATAGAGTATCCAAGAAAAATTCCTTCATCACTTTTAGGATCCATTTTTCTTCTTTGCTCCCTATCTGCCAGAATATAACAGTTACTTCCAAACACATGGAAGTACTTAACTGTGGGTTTTCTGCCCTTCCAGACTTCATAGATTGTGGACAAAGTTCCTTTCCTTAGAGTAACTCTGTTATGGATGTAACAAGCTGTGTTCATAGCTTCAGCCCAAAAGTACAAAGGTAACTTTTTAGCATGGATCATAGCTCTTGCTGATTCTTGAATAGTTCTATTCTTCCTCTCAACAATCCCATTCTGTTGAGGAGTGATTGGTGAAGAATATTCATGATTGATTCCTTCTGAAGAGCAGAAATCTAAGAATTTTTGGTTCTCAAATTCTTTTCCATGATCACTTCTTATTCTGATCACACAACTGGCTTTTTCCCTTTGTATTCTTTGGCATAAGTCTTTGAATACATCAAATACATCAGACTTTTCTTTGATGAAATTTATCCATGTGTACCTTGAAAAGTCATCAACCACTACATAGGCATACCTCTTACCACCAAGACTCTCAACCTGCATAGGTCCCATAAGATCCATATGCAATAGTTCCAAAACTTTGGAAGTTGTCAGATGTTGGAGCTTTGGATGGGACATCTTGGTTTGCTTGCCTATTTGACATTCACCACATATTTTGCCATCATCAATCTTCAGTTTAGGAATACCTCTCACAGCATCCATAGATATGATCTTCTTTATGCCTCTGAAATGAAGATGACCTAGTCTTTGGTGCCATAGTTTCACTTCTTCTTCTTTAGCTAAAGAGAAAGTTGAAGTGAGATTGAAGTCTTGAGGTTCCCACATGTAACAGTTGTCTTTAGATCTGGATCCTCTCATAATAACCTCTTGTTCTTTGTTAGACACTATACATTCAGTTTTGGTAAAGTTTACACTGTACCCTTGATCACATAATTGACTTATGCTGATCAGGTTAGCAGTTAAACCTTTAACCAGTAGCACATCATTTAGCCTTGGTACATCTTGACAGTCCAAGGTCCCAACTCCCTTGATTTCTCCTTTAGCTCCATCTCCAAAGGTTACATATCTGGATGAATGTGACTTTAAGTCTACTAGCAGATTCTTCAATCCAGTCATGTGTCTTGAACATCCACTGTCAAAGTACCAGTCTTCTTTGGCTGATACTCTTAGTGATGTATGTGCTATATATGCAACACCTTTCTTTGACCATTTGAGTTGAGATTTCTTTTGATACCTCTGCCCTGTATATTGTTCATCAGTAGAGCTCCAAGGTTGCTTGTTGATCTTGTTCTTGGGTATGTAGCTTTGATCAGCATGAGGACTAGCTTTTGGTCTCCATACCTTCTTGATGACCTCTGTCTTCTGCTTAGGAGGTTGTTGATCTCTTTGATGTCTATGCAACACTTTCTTGGTATCTTCTATCTTCTGCTTAGGAGGTTGCTGATACATTTGATTTGGATATCCATGCAACTTATAGCAATGAGGTTTGATATGTCCAAATCTTCCACAATGATGACATCTCCATCTTTGATACTTCTTCTTCATTATGTTCTTTTCAGAATGTTGAGACATCTGTTGGAACATTATGTTTGACTTTGTGTTCTTTTCCTGATGTTGAAGCATCTTTTGGGACATCTTGTTTGACTGTATGGACTTTGAAGTAGTTTTGCTAGAGCTAGCTTCATCCTTATGAACTCTGTTAAATCCCAGTCCACTTTTATCCCCTGAATGCTTATTGTTGTTGAGAATAACATCCAGTGTACTTGAGCTACTGTTCAGCATTCTAACAGATTTGGACATGTGTTCCAATTTGGAGTTGAGAAGACTTACTTCACTTTTCAAGGTGTCAATGATCTCTTGATCACTTGCTTTTTCATCTTTTAGTTCCTCATTCTGCTTCTTTAGCTTTATAACTTCACTGCATATTTCAGTGCTTCTTTTGTATAGATCTTTGTATGCTTGCTCAAGTTCTTCAAAAGTAAGCTCCCCATCACTGGATTCACTTTCAGATTCATATAATCCAGCTAGAGCAGTGATATGCTTAGCTGATTCTTCTTCTGAATCACCTCCTGAGTCTTCATCAGACCAGGTTACAGAGAGTCCTTTCTTTTTCCTTTTTAAGTAGGTAGGACATTCATTCCTGATGTGTCCATATCCTTCACATCCATGGCATTTGATTCCTTTTTCTTGACTGGTCTTTTCATCATAATTTGACCTTCTGTTAGCATCATACGGTCTTTTGTTCTCAGAAGAGTTTGTGTATCTTCCACTGGGTTTGGATTTGCCTTCCATCCCTCTGAGAATCTTTTTGAATTGTCTTCCAAGCATAGCAATGTTGTCTGATAAGCTTTTACCAGTTTCTGATTCATCATCTTCTTCTTCATCAGTATTTGTCACCAAGGCTATGCTTTTGTTCTTCTTAACATTTGTGTCATTCATTCCCATCTCAAATGTTTGAAGGGAACCAATGAGCTCTTCAACTTTCATAGTGCATATGTCTTGAGCTTCTTCTATTGCTGTGACTTTCATGTCAAATCTTTTTGGCAAAGATCTGAGGATCTTTCTTACAAGCTTTTCATCAGTCATCTTTTCTCCCAAGGCTCCAGAAGTATTGGCTACTTCTAAGATGTTCATGTAGAATTCATGAACTGTCTCATCTTCCTTCATTCTCAAGTTTTCAAACTTGGTGGTGAGAAGTTGAAGTCTTGACATCTTTACCTTTGATGTTCCTTCATGAGTTGTTTTGAGAGTATCCCACACATCTTTGGCCAGCTCACAGTGATGCACAAGTCTAAAGATGTTCCTATCAATGCCATTGAATAAAGCATTTAAGGCCTTGGAGTTGCCTAGTGCTGAATCTTCTTCCTCCTTACTCCATTCTTCTTCAGGTTTCAACACTTTTGATCCATCTTTGGTGTCTTGGATAGGATGTTCCCATCCAATGTTGACTGCTCTCCAGGCCCTGTTGTCAAGTGATCTTAAGAATGCAATCATTCTTGGTTTCCAGTAGTCATAATTAGATCCATCCAGTATAGGTGGTCTATTTACTGATCCTATATCTCTGTCCATGTTTCCAGAATTTGTATTCCCTAGATCTCACCCAGTATAAACAGGCAGGGTGCCTGCTCTGATGCCAATTGAAATTCTGTGATCAGGTATGAGATGTCCTATGAGATGTTCCAACACTTGACAGATTTAACCAAAACTTAAAGTGCAAGAAAATTAAACAACACAGTAGTTTGTTAACCCAGTTCAGTGTATAACCACACTTACATCTGGAGGCTACCAAGCCAGGAGGAAATCCACTATAAGTAATATTAATTCTAGACTTAAACCAACCTGTTTAATCTTTCACTTAATATCTACCCAATGCAATTTCTACCTAAGACACTACTTAGATATGAGTACCAACTCACTCCCCCTCAATCACACAGTGATCTTGTTTACAAGTTTAATAAAATTGAAGTCATACTTCAAACAAAACAGCTTGATCTTACTTCACAGTTTCAATCAAGTCACAAATGCACTTTTGCTTAAAAGCTCATAAAGTGGTACAATTAAACAACCTGCTATTAAAACAATAAACACTCTATTTGGTCTTCTGGAATTCGTACTCAATTCTGTGAGTTTCTGTTGATTAAATAGGTGTTTGTAATTTAGGCTTTCTGTAGGTTAATCCAGTCCTAAAACGCATGCAGCTTCCACCTTGAATTAGGGTTTGTTACTTCCTAGATTCTAGGTGATTTAGTTCTTCTGATTATGTTGAAGCCTCATAATAAAACTTCCTACAGATGCGCCTTGTTCTGTTTTTATCCATCCATAATTAATTCCAGATAACTTTCCTTAAATATCTCAGATCAGTTAGTCATTAATTAATTCTGGTAGCAGGTTTGAGATGTCTCAACATCTGTTGGGACATCCTGAAAAACTGAACTTAAATCATTTACACAATGTCCCAACATCTGGTGTGACATCCTGAAATAAGTTCTTATACTCTGTTTGATGATGTCCCAACATCTGATAGGACATTCTGAACTGAATTCAATATTTCTTGTTGTTCAAAAATTATGCCAATTCTAAACATCTACAGGCACTGTTTGCATCATTGATGGTGGAAAATGATATGACAATTAATGAATTGCATGTGGTGAGAGATTTTCCGGAAGTGTTTCTAGAGGATGTTACAGATGTACCGCCAGAGAGAGTTGGAATTTAGTATTGATCTCACGCTAGGAATGAGACTTATTTTGATGGCACCGTATCATATGTCGGCTTCCGAGTTATCTGAGTTGAAGAAACAATTAGAGGAATTGTTAAAAAAGAAATTTGTGAGACCGAGTGTATCACCGGGGGGAGCACCAGTGTTATTGGTGAAGAAGAAGGATGGTAGCATGAGGTTGTGTATCGATTACAGACAACTGAATAAGGTGATGATTAAGAATAAGTATCTTCTTCCAAGGATATATGATCTGATGGATCAGTTGGTTGGTGCTCGTGTGTTCAGTAAGATCGATCTGCGATCGGGTTATCATCAGATAAGAGTGAAGGATGAAAATATTCAGAAGACTGCTTTTAGGACCCGACATGGACAGTATGAATATGTAGTGATGCAATTTGGAGTTACTAATGCACCTGGTGTATTCATGGAGTATATGAATTGAATTTTCCATGAGTATTTGGATCAATTCGTTGTTGTGTTTATAGATGACATTCTAATTTATTCTAAGTCAGAAGAACAACATACTAAACATTTGTGAATTGTATTGAAAGTGTTGAATGAGAAGAAGCTATATACGAAATTGTCGAAGTGCGAATTCTGGTTGAAAGAGTTGAGTTTTCTGGGTCATGTGATTTCAGAACAAGGGGTTGTTGTGGAACCGTCCAAAGTAGATACAGTGCTACAATAGGAGACTCTGAAGTCAGTGACAGAAATTAGAAGTTTCTTGGGATTGGACGATTATTATCGGAGACTTATCGAGGGGTTTTCAAAGTTGGGACTTTCGTTGACTCAATTGACTTGTAAGAACAAGAGTTTTGTATGGGATTCTCAGTGTGAGAAGAGTTTTATTGAGCTTGTAATACCCACATATAAATGACATACCTCAAAGCATATTTTTCATATATAAATTTAAGTTTGGTATTGAAATATAAAAAGTTCTTAGTTACACATTGCATAATATAGCCACTACAATGTAAGGTACTAGCAAAAAGGCTATAGATAATACAATATGTTCACAAAATAAAAGTCTAAGAACTAGATCTGAAGATCTCAATAGTCCACAATGGAAGAAACCATCAAACAAGCAAAGATAATCAAGTCGCCTTATATTTACCCTTTGCGGAACCTGAAGTACTTGAAATAACAACATCAACGTGGGGTGAGATAAAACATCTCAGTGAGTTCCCTATCTTAGAGTTCTCTTGGCTCTAAGGGTTCAATTTCCAACATTCTATAAGGTACCTGAGTCACTTCTCTATAAGTAACCTACAATAAAAAGGGCATTCAATAAGTTATTAACGCTTCTCGTGGGACTCAATGTGATACCCAATACAAGCCTCACTTCTCGTGGGACTCAATGGAATACCCACCACAAGCCTCACTTCCCATGGGACTCAATGGAATACCCACCACAAGCCTCGTTATGCTTCCCGTGGGACTAAATGGAATACCCACCACAAGCCTCACTTCCCATGGGACTCAATGGAATACCAACCACAAGCCTTGCTATGCTTCCCATGGGACTCAATGGAATACCCACCACAAGCCTCACTATGCTTCCAGTGGGACTCAATGGAATACCCACCACAAAACTACCTATGCTTCCCGTGGGATTCAATGGAATACCCACCACAAGCCTCACTCAAGACTATACGAAGGACCTAAAGCAATGCACTTCTCAATTCACACTAGCCTAAGAGAGTCTTAGATACCTCACAAGTTGTACCTTTATTATTACCTTTGGCTCACCATCCCTTAACTTAACATTTTTACCGTATAATCGAAACGTCAGGCAAAAGTCGGGTAAAAATAATATTTTTTGGCATCATGTGAAAGTACATATATCTAGATTTCCAATGATATAAAGAACATTTAAATCGGATAACCGAGTAAGAAATTATGAACTAAAACATAACACATTAACTTCCAGGTCTCGCTAAGTGAGGGGGTATGCTCGCTAAGCGAGCAACTCCATGTATTCTGACCTTTCCAGGAATTGATCTGCACACTAAGCAAGCTCTGCGAATTCTGCAGAACTCGGGTGCGAACAACACTTCACAAAAGGGGGTAAAAACTTATCAACTTCTCAACCAACAGAGGAAACCAACATCAAACATAATTAGAATCATATACTAGAAATTTGTCGAGTTTTTAACCGTTTAAAACTTCCGATTTTCAAGATTTCTACCAAAACCTAAAACCTCATAAACTCTAAAACTCAACCAAAATCTAAAACAAAAGCTTCTAACTATAAACCCACCTTGAGAGATGAAGATTGGTGGAAAGAAAGAGTTGATTCAACAGACGGATAATGGAGAATGATGAATTTGAAGTTCTAGGGTTTACTTCTCTTCTTCTTCTCTTTTCCTTCTTTCTCTTCTTCCTAACTAACTTACTCTTTCTCTATTTTTCTTTCTATAACACATAATTTAAAGGAGGAACTTATTTCCCCACCAATGGGTCCAAAATAGAGAGTATCCAAAAATGTCTCTTGATCCAATATTTTAGAAAACCGTTGAGTCAGCTAATATTAATTAATAAAATAAAATTCCGCTGAGTACTCGATTTATTTCCGTTAAAATTTCATAGAGTAATCCAGAACAATATTGATATCAAATAATATTATTCAGAACATTAAATAAATTATGGGGTGTTACAGAGCTAAAGAAGAAGTTAACTACTGCGCCAGTTTTGATTTTGCCATTTGCCAAAAGTAGATGAACCATTTGTGGTTTATTTCGATGCTTCTATGATGGGTTTAGGAGGAGTATTGATGCAAGATGGTCAGGTTGTGGCGTATGCTTCGCGTCAGTTAAGAGTTCATGAGAGGAATTATCCTACTCACGATTTAGACTTGGCAGTTGTGGTTTTTGTCTTAAAAATTTAGAGACATTACTTGTATGGTTCAAGATTTGAAGTTTATAGTGATCATAAAAGTTTGAAATACCTGTTTGATCATAAAGAGTTGAATATGAGGCAAAGATGTTGGTTAGAATTTCTGAAGGTTTATGACTTTAGTTTGAATTATCATCTAGGTAAGGCTAATGTTGTATTCGATGCCTTGAGTCGGAAGACAATGCATATGTCGGCTATGATGGCTAGAGAGTTGGAGTTGATTGAGAAATTCAGAGACATGAGTTTAATTTGTGAACAGACACCTTATAGTGTGATGTTGGGGATGCTGAAGGTTAATAATTATTTTCTTGATCGTGTTCGAGAGAGTCAGATATCAGATGTGAAACTAGTGTACTTGATGGTTAATGATGAACGAGTTGGAAATGATGATTTTTGGTGTGATAAACAGGGAATACTTAGATTTCGAGACCGTATTTGTATTCCTGAAGATCTTGATTTAAAGAGAATGATTATTGAGGAAGGTTATAGGAGTGGCTTGCGTATTCATCCAGGAGCGACAAAAAGGTATCAAGACTTAAAGAAGATATTTTGGTGGCCTGGTATGAAATGAGATGTGACTCAGTTTATGTATGCGTGTTTGACTTGTCAGAAATAGAAAGTGGAACATCAGAAACCCACTGGTTTGATGCAACCGTTGGATATACCCGAGTGGAAATGAGATAGCATATCGATGGATTTTGTTACAGGGTTACCTACTACTCCAAGAGGGCATGATGCCATTTGGGTGATTGTTGATCAGTCGACAAAGTCAGCGCATTCTATACCGATTGGTATAACTTATTCCTTGCAGAGACTGGTAGAGAGATATATATCAGTGTGATTGTGAAGTTGCACGGGATACCTTTGAACATTGTGTCAGATAGAGATCTGAGGTTTACTTCGAGGTTTTGGGAGAGTTTGTAGGAGGCATTGGGTTCGCAGTTAAAGTTGAGTTCAACTTATCATCCTCAAGTTGATGGATAGACAGAGAGGACGATAAAATCCTTGGAGGATTTTTTGAGGGCATGTGTGCTTGAACAAGGAGGTACTTGGGATAGTCACCTGTTGTTGATCGAGTTTACGTATAACAATAGTTATCATTCCAGTATCAGAATGGCACTGTTTGAAGCTTGGTATGGTCGAAGATGTAGAACTCCTTTGTGTTGGCATGAGTAAGGTGAAAGTGTTGTACTTGGACCTGATATTATGCAACAGACTACTGAGATGGTGAAGTTGATTCGATATAAGATGAAGACTTCATAGAGTAGGCAAAAGAGTTACCATGATAAGAGAAGAAAAGATCTTGAGTTTCAAGAAGGAGACCATGTGTTTTTTAGGGTTACTCTGGTGACCGGTGTGGGGAGAACATTGAAGTCGAGGAAGCTTACTCCTAAGTTTACTGGACTGTATCAGATTTTGGCGAGAGTTGGACCTGTTGCTTATAGAGTGGCGTTGCCACCGAGATTGTCAAATCTGCATGACATGTTTAATGTGTCACAACTTCAGAATTATGTTCCAGATCCGTCACATGTGATACCAATGAATGAAGTTGAATTAAGAGATAATCTTATAGTTGAAGCATTACCGGAATGAATTGATGATTGGGAGGTAAAGCAGTTGAGAGGCAGGGAGATTGTCCTTTTGAGAGTGGTTGGGGGAGGAGTTGCCGATGGGCAAATGAATTGGGAATTGGAAAGCAGGATGCAAGAGTCGTATCCGAATCTTTTTGCTTGAGGTAAGTTTTCGAGGACGAAAACCTTTTAAGAGGGGGAGAGTTGTAACGCCCCTAATTTTATTTAAATATTTTATTCAGAATATTGTGTTGTGATGTGTGAAGAATAATATATATTATCGAATATAATTATGGTTGAAAATTATATTGTGGTGATAATTGTATTATTATGTGGTAAATAAAATAAATGGAATAAAATAAGAGGTGAGGACAAGGTGGTCAATTGGTAGAAGTAGTAAGGGTAAAAGTGGAAGATCATAAGTTGGGTCTTAGGGGTTATGTTGGAAATAAGGAAAAAAGGAAAACATAATCGTGTTAGAGGGAACGGAAAGCGATCGTGAAAGTTGTGAAGAGGAGAAAAAGAGGAAATTGCTTAACCGTGAAGAAGAGTTCGCGAAGAAGAAGAAGTTCTCAACAAAACCTAAGGTAAGGGTGGGATTCTTCCATCTTAGGGATTGAGGTTGTGGTGGATTGAGGAGGAATTAGGTTGGATTATGTGCTGTTGATTGTTATTAGTTTATAATTATATGCATTAGATGATGAAATTGATGAATACTCTGAGTTCTGGCCGTGATTGGTGATGGGTATGATGATTTTTGTAGTAGGTTTGAGCGATGAGAGTAGAGTTGCGATTTGCAAAATTGCAGAGCTAGCTTAGCGAGCAGAGTCGAGGAGTTCGTCGCTTAGCGAGCAGTGTCCCTACATAGCGAGCCCTGTAGTGTGAAAATTTATTTTTAAATTATGAAAAATTTCTAAAAAATTATTTAATTGCTTAGTAATGTCCAGGAATCGTTGTGGTGTAGCTAAAGGTAGAAAAATGGGAGTTATGCACTTAATTGTAGGGATAATTAGTGTAATTTGAATTTAAACATAATTGATGTGTTTGTTTGATTTATTTGTTGTTTTAATAAGATACATATGTTTGTTGGTGGTGTATATATGTAATTATTGTGATTAATGATGTTGTTCCGTTTGTGATGGTTGAAGTTGATTTGAGTGGTTATGCTAGAATGCATGATGATAATGATAATTGCGATGTTGATGAATTGTTGTATGAGGAATGGTGTTACAATGGGTAGTTGGATATAAGTTGTTGTTATTGTTGATGTTACATGATGTCATCGTTGCAAGTATACATGTATGTAATTGATGTTGCATGACATGTTGCATAGTTGAATAACATACCAAGGTGGGGTATGGTCATTGTTGTGATGTTGGTGCAGTCATGAAATAGGGATCGTACGTGGCCATGAAATAGGGGTCGAGGGTACGATCATGAATTAAGGATCATACTGGACCATGAAAGAGGGGCCGAGAGTTCCGACGGGGACTAGATCTTGATATAGAGATCAGATATGGTACCGAATACATATATTCAAGTAGAGTCTCACTGCATGATTGTTGTTGTATATGATGTTTTGGTAGGATATGATGTGTTGTATATGTTTTGTTGATGTAGGTGATGTTGTTAAGGTGTGTGATAGTTGTTGTTGTATGTAATGTTGTTGAATAGTTGTTGTTGAGAAGTGGGGTATTATTTTCTGATACTTGCTTAATTTCTATTATATTACTCTTTGTGATGTAAGTATCTCACCCCTTCTATTTGAATGTTACCCTTATGTTGGTAACATGTAGGTGAGCAGGATAAGTTGAGTGGTGGTCAGTGAAGTCAGTGTACTTCATGTCTTAGGGTGTCGGCTTTGATATGTTGCATTAGGAGTCGGGATGATGTAGTTTTTATCTGTTATTTCATCTAGAAAACATTTTCTTATAATTGAAGTTTAATGATATTGATGTTAAAAATATTTCCGCTACATGTTGAATACTTACTTTTGAAAACGTATCATTGAGCCATTTATGGGGTTTTGAAAATGATTGTGACACTCGAATAAAAAGTTGAAAATTTTACTCTGATAATTTCAAATAATTTCGTAGGTTAATTTGGGTGTTACAAGAAAGATATGAAAGAACAAGGGAAGAGTTTCCCCAATCTTCAGGTACCCAAAAGTCAGCTTGAAAGCTCTCATAAAAGCAAACGAGTTTGGGTGGAGTTGCAAGGACGAAAGCTCCAACTTAATATGATGAGACCATATGATGAGCAGATGTGATCCCTATCGTCAGGATACCTAATGCACCAGTCTTCAGGGTCCCCAATTACCAGACCAAGACCTTCTGGGGGCTCAACATATACCGACTTGATATTTAATGGCTCAAAAGCAACCTAATCTTCTATGGGAATGTCCTGCTCAATGTCGTCTTCCTTCTGAGAGTTATCCTCATTCCAAGCAGAAGTGATTTCCTCATAATCAGTGTGGGCAGCAGAAGTTTCCTCTTAGGTTGTTCTGTCGGAGCCACTAGGAAACGAGGTTGTGTCGTCAGAAAGTATCTCTACGTGCATAAAGTCGGGTTCCTCCATGGACATATTTGCACCTGAAAAGTAGCAAAAGAAAACATGAATTCGATAATTTTAATCAAATCCACCCTTCCACTACTAATAAAGTGAAATTGCATGCAGAGGAACGAGGACGTTGTCCTCGACCTGTGCCCTCGTTCAAAGTGACCCAAATCCGTACCTGCAAAAGTATGCCCACATGTTCACGTGAGGAGAGAAATTCGCAACCGAAAAAACTCTCAACTCAGACTAAGAGACGACTCCCACTGTATATAAAACCCTGAACTCCGTTTGAAACTGAACCGAAGCCGCCATGAAAAACTACAAAATAAACGCCCTTAAAGGCTCGAATCGTTGCAGCAACGATGAACACCGCATTTGAAATCCTAACAGTCTAAGTTATGGGTCCTCTAAGCCCTAAAGCTAGCCCTAAATACATGTATTTCTACTAGACGAATCTCATAATCTATCATAAAGACAAAGAAGTGAAGAAACTTACAAGTTTTTAGAAGATAAAGTTGTGGTTGGTTGACTGTCCTCGGTAGCAGTGGTGGCAGACGGTGGTTCTTGGCGGAGTTTGAGAACTTAGCATTAACGAGCAGAGAAACGGTGAACGAAAAGTGTGAAAGTGGGTTCCAACATCCCATTTATAGCCTCCCTTAGCACGTGCATGAACACGTGTTGCCTAGGACATATAAATGGTGTACTCATGACCTAGGGCCGACCATAGGCTAGCCATCATTACACATTAAATATGCACGCTTCCCAAGGCGCAAGTGTGACATGAATTTTTTACCTACCTCCAATTGTTGGGGTCCTTGTCTATCGACCACACCCTAATGCCCAGGTACAGTCGAGCATGACCATGGTCGAGCTGATGAGAAAAAATTCTTACAAGTCTCAGTTTCCACCCCGTACATAGCCAGTCACCCTTAAGTAATCACTTCTGTGACCAAAAGCAACGATTTGGGGGGCTCCTGTTCGGGGTTGAACCAATGACTTGGCATGGCCCAATCCACTCTTGCTTCCAGGAAGGCCCAATATCCTAATTCCAAAAGGGACCTACTGGCCTTGTGCCCCTCAATCGAGGAGGATTTGTCGACCATGATCACCTGTGGTCGGTTTCCTCTGCTCCTTTCAAACTTCTTCCTGACGCCCGGAGAAGTCACCTAGATCCATCCAAGGGATAACTCCGGCTTGGATTCCCCTCTGCCCGATGTAGATCTCATCCGACCAAGTATGCTCGCTCCAATAACTACTTTCTGGAAGTTACCTATTTTCTGATAGTGAAGTTCCTTCCTAGCTTGGTAGCCCCCAAAGTAGGTGTGATTGCACCGAACTGGGTTAACAACTCTCTGTGTTCTTTACTTTTGTCTTTGTTTTTACTGTATTTTTAAACTTGTTGTTATTGGTGTTGTGACATCATGTTCGACATTGTATAATAGTTTCCATAATTTCAATTGGCATCAGAGCAGGCACCGTGCCTATTTTTCTAGGTGAGATCTAGGGGCATTATTCTGGTACCATGGACAAGAAATAAGGATTTTGACACAGACCAACCATTCTGGATGGTTCTAACTATGATTACTAGAAACCTCGCATGGTTGCCTTCTTAAAATCTCTAAATAAGAAGGCTTGGACAGCTGCTGATAGAGGATTGGAACATCCTTCCATTACTGATAAAGATGGCAATACAACTCTAAAGCTTGAAGATGACTAGAGCAAAGATGAGGATGAGCGGCCACTATGGAATTCTAAAGCCTTGAATTCCCTATTCAATGGCATTGATAAAAATATATCCAAACTTATGCATCATTGTCAAAATGCCAAAGAAGTTTGGGATATTATCAGAACCACTCATGAAGGAACCTCCAAAGTAAAGATGTCAAGAATTCAAATGCTTACTGTAACACGGTGGGAGAACTGACTTTCTAAAAATGTTGCGGATAGCAAGAGTCGCCACCAAATTTTATTTTATCCATAAGGAAGGGACATCAAAGAACAGGAAAGACCGTTTTTTGAAAAGACTTGGGTTCAGGAGGTAGGTTATATAAAGGGAAGGTGTTAGCACCCTTTATATCCATGATTATCCATGGGCTCTTAGTTACTTAGCTCGCTTAAATTGTTTTTGAAGAGTGTAGTGTGTGCTTAGAAATTTTTCTAAGTACTTTGTAATGATCCTCGTATGGATGTGTACAAAGCCTTGTTTTGAAAAATGTTTAAGAAAATATTGTGAGGTGTGAAATGTATTTTTGAAGAGTGAGCAAGTAACTATGAAGTACCTACCCTAGACTAAGTCATTCATGTTCTTATATGTCCTTTCAAAGGTAAGACTATCCCTATTATTAAGGAATAGGTAGTCATTACCTTGGATTTATTAAGGGACATGCGTAGGGTCATCGTATGGTCAATGAAGGCAACATAAAGGGTGTCTTTAGCAATTTGAAGGGACTATCATCATATTTACCAAAGGGACAAGATCATTATATCGTAGGAAACCTCGTAGGGACTTGATCTTTTAAGTTTATAGGGACTTGATGATTTATTTTGTAGGGACATTTGCTTAAGAGACCCCCACGTTCGAGGGACTTGACCATGTATTGAAGGCAACCAAGAGGGGTGACCCTAGGAGGTGCAGATGGTGATCGTAGAACGACCGACTTACGTGTGTGAGTGTTATTTTCAGATATTTATCTTATTATTTTTATTATCTAAGCCTTTTTAATTCAATCATGTTTTGCACTCCCTATTTACTAACCATGCAATTATAAAAATAAATGGTAGAAAATTAAAGGCAAAAATAAAAAAAATTCCTAAACTATTACAACGTTTCGGGGCAGTTACATAATTATGAGGCGAAAAATAAAAATATGAAAATTTACAGGTGAGAAACAGTTACATAGTTAAAATGGCGAAGGGAAAATTTCAGAGCAACAATAACAAGGCAGATTACGAATAACATAAAAAAGAGGAAAAAGTTTAAGGTTTGAAAAAAAATATTTTAGGGTTTGAAAAAAAAGAATTTTTTTTAGGTTTAATAAGTATTTAGGGTTATATAAAAAAATAAATCAGGGTTTAAAAGAAAATTTTAATTTATAAAAAGAAAACCTAGTTACTAATTATTATTAATTAATGAAAATAAATTAATATTTATATACAAAAAAAGTTTCATTTTAATTCATAAAATATAATAAAATTAAAAGAGATAAATTATTTATAAAAAAAAGGTTTATATAAAGAAATATAAGTTTAAAAAAAAAGGATTTTGTTTTATATTTTAGAAATTAGTTTAATAATAATAATAAGGAAATTCAAAGAAAATACATAATTTGATGGAAAAAGGGAAAAATAAAGTTAGAGATACCCAAAATGTTGGGGGAGTTGGTGTTGAACCCCTGACCTTGCCTTTGCCAACAAAAACCTTCAGCCACTACGCTACGCCACGTTTCTTTGCCAAAATGTTGGGAATGTGTGTTGAACCCACATTTCTTTGCCAAAATGTTGAGAATGAGTGTTGAACCCACACCCTCAGATTCTCAACCTTAGGTCTTAGTCACTAGGCCAATCAGCGCACGTCACACACCATCTTCTTCCTCCCACCTGCATATTTTTGGTATATACTATTGGAAGAATAAAAAAAAAGAAATAAACAGGATCAAATAAAATCGTTGCAGATTTTAAAATAATGAAAAATAAGAAAAGCGATTAAAATAAAATCTAAAAAATATTAAAACGATGCTAAAAATCTAATAAAATCAAATAAAGAAGGCACAATTTTTTTTAGATTTTTTTTGAGAATATGAAAATAGAAAATAAATCAAATAAAATAGAAAAAAAGAGGAATTTGAGATTTTGAGGGTCGAAATCTTTTAGAATTTTATTCTATAAGAGTATTGTTCTTCAATTTTTTTCTGAACTTCTGGAAAAAATTCGGAGTAAATCGAAATAGTAGTACTTACCTGACTTACCTATCAGCCTGAAATTCTTATCACTAATGCAACCTTCGAAGTATCGACGAAAACAAATTACAGCAGATTAACCAATAGTTTAGTTCTCCATGGGGCCCTATGATTCCTGCATCAAAACTTAAATCCAACTATCCAGAAACCATATACACAATCAAACAAACATATTATGTAATCAAAATCAATTAATCATGTATAAATCATTGAAATCGAAAAAAAATCAAAAGAAAAGCAAGAATATGAATTCGGTTTGTATGATTTGGCATGAATTTGATGATGAGGATGATTGGAATAGGTTCAGGAAACCTCAAGGATTCATTTGCAGCCTTTAATCAACTTGTAAAAGTGGTGGATTATGGAAACCGAATTTTGAATTGTGTGAAATTTTAAAGTACGAATATGTTCCTCTTGCTCTCCATCCTTTTTTTTTGTCTTGTGATATTGTTGTGGTTATATAGTAATGTAATTAGGTTAAGAATTTGGGCCTTGGTTGGAGTTGTATGGGTTGCTTGAAGGTGAAGAAATATCTTTCATAATTTGTCCAAATATCAAATTATATGTTACCAAATTGTCTTTGCACAAAATTGGATGGTATCCAATCACCTTGAATATCATTTAAAAGCTTCTAGAAGAAGGATCAAATCAACTATTTGTATTTTCATATTTTACTTTGATTTAAAATGAATTTTAATGAATAAAATCCAAATAAATAATAAATAAATTATAAAAATCAAAAAATATTTGAATTGGGTCGTGCTTGATGTTATCATGAAGATTGGGTTGCAAAATGATAAGCCCATTTGGAAAAAATTGGATTTAAGCTCTTATTTTCTTCATACACCCCTTAAAAATCTCCCAACTTTGACAAGACATAAATCCTTTAATTTTAAGGCTATGAAGGTGTTCTTGGACATTTTGGAAAGCGTAAAGAGTCCTCTAACAAACCTTTTTGGTCTCATGTCTATATCTTTCACCATTTTCAAATTATGCTCTTTGGAAGATCTTGACTTTTTGTTGACTTTTGAAATGACCTGTAATGTTTTAGCTCATACCTTCCAAATGAGGAATTTTTAGGCTTGGATTGTGAGACACAAAGTTGTATAGAATTAAATTTCCTTCAAAATGAGCTTTGGATGGGAAATTTTTAATGAAGCATGTGAAAGGTATGGTTGGTCAAAGTTCAGTTGACTTTTCTTAAGAAAACCCTAATTTAGAAACTCATGATTCTTGATGATCTGAAACTTCCTTGATGAATCATGATCAACCCTTGATCAAATGATGAATTTTACTTCATAACCTTGATGTTGATTTGACCACAATTGACCTTAATTTGACTTTTTAACTACTTTGACTGATTTTTGCATATCTGATCATCTGACTTGGCAAGCTCTTTGGGAAAGCTTTGAAACTTGACATGAGGATTCTTGAATACATGTGGGATGTTATGAAGCTCACTTGAGGTCTTGAAACTCATTTTAACCTGAGGAAACTCAAAACCCTAGTCTTGGATACATTGCTTAGGAGGAGGCATTGTCTGGGGAAACTTCCACATTTCTTGACCAATTGGGAGTCTTGAGGACCTTATGATCATTTAGAAGTCTTGAGAGAGGTTGTCTTGATTGTGGGAGGGAAAATTTTGGGGTGCAACAGCTTCCCCTTGTTCAATTTTCTAGAATCTGAGGAGTTATATTGGCATGTACGCCATTCATGACTTGAAGATTGAAGAGGATTGAACACAAAAACCCAAAAATTTGCACTCGCTGGTGTGTAGAATGATACTGTTGGTTGATCGTGATGCTTGAATGGGCTTAAAGATACCATTTGGATAAAGATTCTTCAGATATGTTTCTTAAATATGAAGATAACTTTTTTTGGGAAGAATAAATGACGGCCCAAAAAAGGAGATAACCCTTAGGGAAGAATAAACGACGGCCCGAGGTAACTAGATAACCATTGGGAAGAATAAACGACGGCCCACGGTAAGTTGACTTATGGGAAGAATAAATGACGGCTCAAAATGAGATAACCTTCGGGAAGAATATTCGACGACCCGAGGTAACAAAATAACCATTGGGAAGAATAAACGACGACCCAAGGTAAGTTGGATTTTGGGAAGAATAAACGACGGCCCAAAATGAGATAACCTTCGGGAAGAATAAACGACGGCCCGAGGTAACAAGATAACCATTGGGAAGAATAAACGACGGCCCAAGGTAAGTTGACTTTTGGGAAGAATAAACGAAGGCCCAAAATGAGATAGCCTTCGGGAAGAATAAACGATGGCCCGAGGTAACAAGATAATCATTGGGAAGAATAAACGAAAGCCCAAGGTAAGTTGGTTTTTGGGAAGAATAAATGACGGCCCAAAACGAGATAACCTTCGGGAAGAATAAACGATGGCCCGAGGTAACAAGATAACCATTGGGAAGAATAAACGACGGTCCAAGGTAAGATAACCTTCGGGAAGAATAAACGACGACCCGAGGTAACAAGATAACCATTGGGAAGAATAAACGACGGCCTAAGGTAAATTGGTTTTTGGGAAGAATAAACGACGGCCCAAAATGAGATAACCTTCGGGAAGAATAAACGACGGCCCGAGGTAACAAAATAACCATTGGGAAGAATAAACGATGGCCCAAGGTAAGTTGGCTTTTGGGAAGAATAAACGATGACCCAAAATAAGATAACCTTTGGGAAGAATAAACGACGGCCTGAGGTAACAAGATAACCATTGGGAAGAATAAACGACGGCCCAAGGTAAGTTGGCTTTTGGGAAGGATAAACGACGACCCAAAATGAGATAACCTTCGGGAATAATAAACGAAGGCCCGAGGTAACAAAATAACCATTGGGAAGAATAAATGACAGCCCAAGGTAAGTTAACTTTTGGGAAGAATAAACGATGGCCCAAAAATGAGATAACCTTCTGTCGCTCCCCGGATTTCCATCCTGGTACAAACACGAAAGTGGCGCGGTAAAGAATAGAGTCGCCAGCCAGGCATTTTTATCCCGAAGGAATGGGAATGGGAATGCTGCACAAACCAGAAGAAAATAAAAGGAAGGACACGGGCCCTGCGAACCAAAGAGGCTGTGTTCGGGAGTCGGTTATGACCTGGGAAGGTATTAGCACCCAGATCGTCCGCCGTACCGGACGGGATCCACGCTTGCAAAGAAAATGTTTCAAAGGGTGAAGAAATGAAAGTTGTTGCAAAGAGAAAGAAATGAACTGAATAAAAGAAACGAAAAGGGAACTGAAAAAGAAATGAAAAGGAAAAAATATAGGGAAAATAAAGATTATGCTCGAACGGGCCCTACCCCGCTGCCTACGTACCTCATCTGGACAATGAGGATCAGAGTCACCGTAGTTCCCCTAACTAGGGGTAGAAAAGAAATTGCTTGTGAATTAAGGCTTGAACTGCATATGCCAATGCTCAGGTGTTGCAGACTCGGACGACGGGTGCGTAACCGTCTTGCAAAATGACAAGTAGGAACAAGTTCGCGTACGGAGCGAAGGAGATGAGAAAAGAATTCCCGAAGGAACAAATGCTTATTGTTTGTTTATGTTTTTTTATGAAGCTTTTAGGAGTGTGTCACAAGGAAGTGAACTCAAGCTCCTTTCCATGGAATGTGTGCTTGCCACTACATTCCAAGATGGAATAATAGAACAAGCACACTCAAGTAAGGAGAAGATCCCCAAAACTTGAAACCAGAGATTAGGGCTTAAGCTCACTAACTCATTAACTTATTAAGTGTTTTTGGTATTTACAATGAAAAAGTGTGTTTTATGATTTTCTTGGTGAAGATGATATCTTGATCAGACTTGTGCATCACAAGATAAGCTTGTACTATCCCAAGATGGGAAGACTACAAGTACCTCATGGGATAAGGCTATTGTTCAAGATATCACTTCAAACTTTATTAGGTGTTTTCTTTAGAGTTTTGAGATGAGAAGAGAAAAGAAACCAAAAGGATCACAAAGGCAAAAGTCTAATGGGGGACTAAAGAATCCTAAGTGTTGTCATGCATGGGAACCCTAGGTTAGTGTGGTTTACTATCCTAAATAAGAGAGAAAGAAGAAGAGAAGAAGAAGAAAGAAGAAGAGAGAAGGGAAGTAAGGCCTAAGCCCAACAATCAAAAGGTTAGCACAAGAAAGAATATGAAAAGAAGAGATGAGATTTGGAGATGTGGGAATCACATCCACACCTCTCACTTACCATAGCCCCTAAAAAGGTTAGCAACATAAGCATACAAGCAAAGAAAAATGAACAAAATGACATCCCAACATCATGTAAACAGAAGTGAAGTCATAAATTCAAAAGCTCAATGCAAATGCAAGTCATAAGAATGAGAAAAGAAGCATACAAGTCAATATGAGGCAACATGAACCAAATGGCAAAGCAAAGCAAACTTAAGAAGATGCAAAGCAAAATACACAAAACAAAATCTCAAGGTGCAAGACCAGAACCAAATCCAAGTCAAAGAAATGCTCAAGAAGCAAGAGGGATGAAGAAGAAGAGAAGCACAAAGCTAAACAAACAACTTATAGGAAGAAAGAAGCAAAGAAGTGAGGTGAATGCACATAAGAATGGATGAACCTCAAAGGTAACCAAAATACAAAATTTCCAAGACACAAACCATAAACCAAGATCAGAAAGGTATCAATACCCTAAGGAGACCCCAAATGAGATGAAGAAGTTGGCACAAGTGCCCGTCTAAGCTAAGGAGATGACTTATGATCAAAAATAAGCAAAATGGGACAAGTTAAGAACAAAAATTCAAATCAAATCAACAATGCACCCAAAAATTCCACAACTTTGGACAAGAGACCTTCAATCATGATATAACAACATGTCAAAAGGATATGAAGAAATTCAGAAGCTATGCAAGTCAAAAGAGGGCTCGAACATGAACTAGGGTTAAGAAACTTCACTTACAAGGCAAAGGCTAAAACCAAATGAACAAATTTCTAAAAATCAGGAAAAAAATCACACATGAACTACACTCTCTTAAGAGTCCAGAGCAAAAAGAACCAACAAGAAATTCAAAATGATGATCAATGTGGAAATTGGACAAGGCAGCTTGCTCAAAAAGGAATTAAAAAGGATTAATTACATGAGGGAATTTATTTACACGTGTCGGCATAAAATAAATAAAAATAAAAATATGAAAAATTAAAGAAAACTAAAATGAACATCCCTGAATTATTTCAGAATTTTTTGACACTTAGAAATGTTTTTAAAAATTGAAAAGCTAAACGAAATAAAGAAATAAAAGAAAAAAGAAATAAAATGAGAAAAGGCTGGGAGGGGTGCGAAAAGAAAGAGAAGCTAGTTCAAATCAATTGGGCTCAGAAGACAGGGGGTGTGGATAGTGGTCTAAGCCCACTGTCGCTCCCACTAAATGAAGCCGGGTCAAATAGGGTACAGACGCGAACGGTCGGCGAGAGGGACAGTGAGAACACACAGTCGTGAACTCACTGGGAATGAATAGAGTCGCCAGCTAGGCATTTTTATCCCGGAGGAAAGGCAATGCTGCATAGACCTAGAAAAAAAGATGGATAAGACGGTTGCGAACCAGAGAGACCGAGAAAGGGGGTTGGTTACAACCTGAGAAGGTATTAGCACCCAGATTGTCCGCCGTACTCGACGGGATCCACGCTTAAAAGATTTGTGTTTTAAAGGGGTAGTGTCAGTGCAATTTGTGTATAAAATAAATGGAAAAGAATGTACAGGTGTTAGTGTAAGAGAAATGTAAAGCGTATAAATGATGTGTCAGTGTAAGAACGAAGAGGAGATGCTCAAGAACATGAGGCTAAGAGAATGATGCTGAAAGAGGGGGAATATACAGAGACTTTTGTTCGATAACTGTTAAGTTATGCCTACGTATCCTCTCGTGCAATGAGGAAGTCAGAACACCGTAGTTCGACCCAAAGAGACTGAAAGATGAATTGACTGATGAACTGCTTGCTTGCCTATGCTCAAGTGTATGATCTGTCTGGCACAGATGCTAACTGTCTTGCATTAGACGGAAGAAGCAAGTTCTCGTTTGTGAGTGAATGAGATGAGAAAAGAATCCCGGAGGAGACGATTATTGTTTGTTTTTGATGTTTTCAATCTTTTATTGCTTTTTGAATTTGTCATAAGTTAATGAGCTTAAGCCTAAACCAATGGATTTAGTAAACTCATCACATCTTCCCTCTGATTAGGGGTAATGAGAATACCTTAAGCGTGAAGTCAGATTCTCACACTTAATCACCTTTGATGTAGGATTGAGATCATTAACCTACTTGTGATTATTTAGATGTTTTTGGTGTTTTTGTTTAGTGTTAAGTAATGAGGTTAAGCCATAATCAGGGATTAAACAGACTCATTACACCATCCTAATAGAAGGATAATAGATGAGAATGTTTAAGCTGAGGAAAGCTCCTCAACTTAATCCATGATTAGGGATTAAACTCATGACAAAACAGGCCTTTGATTAAATGGATTTTACTTAATGATATGATGATGAAGTGAGTTTTATGATTTGTAAGACAACTTGAGGGGGGACTTGTCCATTAACACTAGGGTTAGTCCTTCTTAACCAGTTAAGGAAGAATTAGAACCCTAATGCAAGGCCCAAGTTACAAGCTTGATGTCTTGATAATTATTAAGTGAATTGATTAAGGGAGTTAAACACATTAAGGGTTCAACACTTAGGATTAAAGTTATACACTCCATCCTAAGAGAAGGATGCATGCATAAGCTTAATCACAAAGCCTTAAAGCCTTTAGGGTTTAGTCTCTGATTATGAGATGAGAAGAGAAGACTCAAAAGAGACCCAAAGGTAAAACTAAGAGGGGAGACTAATCAAAACCCTAATCATTGTCATGCTTGGTTGCTCCTAAGGTTTGTGAGGTTTTCAGGAGAAGTCTTCAATGGAACCACCAGGAAGCAGATGAAAGGATCAAGAGAAGCAAAACAACTTGCTTCATTCAAGAAGTCAAGTCACTTGAAGAAAGAAAATGGGAAGAAGAAGAATGAGCAAGCTCCAACTCAAACACATATAAAAATGCAGCATGGATGCAAGAGAGAGATGAGAAGAAAGTATGAGAAGTGAAGGCAAATTCACTTCCCAAAATCACTTACCACCTGAAAGGTTAGAAAAGAAAATGCAATGCAATGCAAAATAGGATGGAATGACATGATGTAAACCAAAACCAGAAGCATGTATGAGATGATAATGATATTATGGGATGATGCAAACATGAGACAACACATGAGAATGATCACACAAGTTCATGGATGCAAATGAAACAAGTTAAAAACCAAGAACATACATGAAAAGTTATGAGGTGCATAATGGCATACAACATGACAAATGCAAGGTGAAATGATCAAACATGCTTTCAATATGTCTTATGATGTTAAATGAATCAAATGGAGGCATGGAATGTCATGGCAAGTCATGTTATGCAAGAAAATGCAAGATGGATGCACATGGAAGCCCAAATTAGGGTTTATGACCAAAGCATCAAACAAAAACCAAAATCAGAAGCAAACCACATTACAAAAAATTGAAAATGCACTCAAAGGACCCCTAATCCTATACTAACCCACTGCCCAAAGGAGAGGTCTCAACTCCTAACCAATTTCAAGTTATGATTTTTCTAAGTTTGCTAGGGTTTTAGGGTTCCCAAACAAGAAAATTACCAAACAAATTGAAAATGAAAGATCAAATCATGACCATTTAATCTCACAAACTACATGCTAAACACAGTGCAATGCAAAAAGAATCAAGGTCCAACTCTTCATGAATAGGCAGAAATGATTTTTTGAAGTTTGGATCAAAATAATGCATCAAAATGATTTTAATTCAATGAAAAATTCTCAAAATGCATCAAGATCAAAAAATAAATTTGGTTTGAAGGTTGGACAATGTTTCTAAATGTCTTAGAACATTTCATGAATTTTTGGGTGATTTTTAAATACCTAAAAGTATTTTTAATAAATTAATTTTCATTAATCAATTAAAAATAAACTTTTAAATATTTAAAAATACTTTTTTAATGTTAAAAATGAAAATAAAAATATTTTTGTGTGTTAAAAATTAATGAGACTCTTGACAAAAAGTTTCATAATTTTTAAACAAATTTTGCTATTTTAAATAAATTAAGGAAGTTTAATGAAAGAAAATGAAAATAAAATAAATAAATGAAAAGGTAAGCTGATCTGATGGTGGAGATTTAAACTGGGTTTGAAATGGTTGACTAGCGCGTCATCCAAGGGCTGAGGTTGGTCCTGATTAAATTAATTTAATTATGATTAATTAAACTAACTAAAGGGGATTAGGGCAAAATGAGCGAATCTGGGCCATACGTGCACGCGGGAAGTCAACAAAGTCAGGCAATCTAACGCATGAGATTCAAATGGATTTAATGACTGGGATTAGGGCTAATAACATTCAGGTGACCGGAGGGAAGCTCCGGTCACCTTCTCCGGCAACAACAAAACCCTAGATCCTGATTCAGGCTTCTAAACATCAAATTAAACACAGCCAAGTGATCCTCTAACAACCTAGGATACGAATCCACCCTCAAACATCATTTAAACATCAAGAATCAAGCAAATCGAAGGAAACAAATTTCACGGGTGAAATTTCAGAGTAACAATACAAACTCATTTCTTACTCATTTTCGATTCTAAGAACATCCCCATGACCAGCAAGACATAAGCAATCAATTTATAACTTAAAATGTAAGCTCTGAGAAAAAGAATCCATGGTCATACCTGAGCTGGAAAGCTTCAATACTGAGCTTTCAGAGCTTCCTTTGTGTGCAAATGAACCTTCTTGACTCCCTTGAACACAATGAGATGCTTCAAAGTCCTTGTGGATGGCTGGTTTGAGGAGAAGTGTTCTGGTGCAGCAGGTTTTACAGTCAGGATTTGTGAAGTTTCAGGCTACTCCAATGGTGGATTCTTGCTCCTTTGAGTGTGTTTGACTTGTTGGTGAAGAGAAATGGGGTGTTTGATGGCTGGAAAATGAGATTCGAAAGTTCTGGCTTTGAGAATGAAAAATGGTGAAGCTCAGTTCTTGCTTGGTTCAGGCCTAGGTCTTGCTGGTTTTGGCTCAGTGAAGCAAGGTGAGTTGATTAGTGGAGTTGGTTTTTGTGTTTCTGAGTTGTGTAGAGAGATTCGAAGGGTTTTGCTTGAGGGAGTGAGTTTGTGAATGTCTTGTTCTTGTGTGTTTCAGCCTGGCTTGTTATGTGAAATGGCTAGCATTTGATCCACATAAACAACTCTCATTGGTCAGATGATGTGACCTGCCCTTTATTGATTGGTATGGCCCCTTTTGCAAAATGTCAACTTTGGTGTAAGGAGGGCATGGGTCAAGTTCTAGGCTAGTACAAGGGTGTGGGCTGGCGCAGCATGGTGTGTGAGAGAGGCTAGAATGGTTCAGCATTGTAGGCAACAAGTGGATGAGGTGTGATGATGGTTTTTGCAAGTTGATCACTTTTGGTTCATATGAAACTTTCTTGTCCCACAAGCCATAAAACATGAGGAAATCTTGGTCCAATCTGAACTTTAGGACTCACATGATGCTTGTGTAATGGTTTGGTGTCAATTAGAAGTTACAATTTGCCTTGGTACAAGATTTTGCAAATTTCTCATTTGAGGCATATCTTGAAAATTAGTGATTTTTGCCAACTTTGATACACCATAACTTTTGGTCCAAAATGAATTAGATCATGTTCTTGTACTTTTTGAAAAGGGAAAGATCTAATCTACAACTTTCATGACCAAAGTTTTTTCATTTGAAGCATTTTTGGATCAAAAAGCAAGGGTTGAAAAAGTGGCATAAAATGACATTTCATGAAAAGTCAACCATGCCCTAAAAAGTCAACTTTGCAAAAACTTGTAATTCTTGAATTTTGTGAACTTCAACCTTCTTCCATGATCAAATAAAGATCATATACACTCAAAATGATGAAGATCAACCCTTGGTTGGGTCATTGGGGGCCTCAGATGCCCTGATTTTGCACTGACTTGTCCAGAAAGTCAACCCTTGATCAGATGACTTCCCCATGGAATTTCTTCATGAAAATTGATATGCATACTCCCTATACCATATAGAGACCAATGGAAACAAGAATGACCAAAAAAATTGGGGTTATGGCCTCTGAAACCAAAACCCTAATTTTAGGTCAACTGTGCAGTTAAACCTGGCTCTGCCTCCATACCAATCCCAGTTCTTGTGATTCTTTGGCATTCTTGACTTTGAGAAGATGTAATATGATGCTTGAACACACATGGACCCCTTTGAAGTGATTGATGACCTTTGGAGTGGCTCAAGAAGCTCTTGGATTGCTTAGGTCACAAACCCTAGATGCAGATGACTTAGAACTAATGCAAGGAATCAAAATTGTGGTATGAGATGGTATGATTGAGCTCATGCATATGAAATGATCACAAGCCATGGTGTGAATGGGTGAGGGAAAATTTGGGGTGTTTACAGCTGCCCCTATTCAAACATGAGTTAGCTGTGCAGGTTGTAAGCGACGGCTTAACAGGCAAACAAGATAACTTGTGGTTGAATACCAAAGACAGTCCAAAATTTGCACTCACAGAATGAAGAAGAAAAGGGATATAGATTGTAAAAGAAAATAAAGTATATTGTAAAGTGGGCGACGGAGGACGACCGTCGAGCAGAGGACGACTGCTGGGTAAAGAGCAATGACGGGGACGGCCGACATGCTGGGAAAAGA
This sequence comes from Lathyrus aphaca, assembly GCA_963966055.1. Lineage (NCBI taxonomy): Eukaryota > Viridiplantae > Streptophyta > Magnoliopsida > Fabales > Fabaceae > Lathyrus > Lathyrus aphaca. The sequence goes on from OZ014520.1 coordinate 388,656,360, forward strand.
ATTATGATGGGGACGACCATCAAGATAAAGCTGTAAAATTCTCTGGGGATCAATGAAACATGACGGGGACGGCCATCAAGTTCATAAAGTAAAGTAAACAACGATGGGGACGGCCATCAGGCTAAAAAGAAAAGGGACCACGACGGGGACGGCCATCGGGTTAAAGAATAAATGAAATAGGCAGATGATGAGGTACGGTCATCAAAGGTGAAGGACAATCACCTAGCAGGGGACGGCTGCTCCGTCGGGGATAAGATGAGGGACGGTCATCTAAGGTGGAGGACGACCACCTGGCAGGGTACGGCTGCCAAAAGTATCGCGACATAGGACGAATGCCGGATAAAAGGTCAACGATGGGGACGGCCATCGGATGAGCATGATGGAGGACGACCATCAAGAGGTGGAGGACGACCACCTAGCAGGGTACGGCTGCTCTCAAGGTTTATCATGACATAGGACGAACGCCAGATAAACAAAATCAACAATGGGGACGGCCATTGGATAAAATGATGAAGGACGATCATCAAGAGGTGGAGGACGACCACCTAGCAGGGGACGGCTGCTAAATATCACGACATAGGACGAATGTCGGATAGAAAATCAACGATGGGGACAGCCATCGGACGAGCATGATGAAGGACGATCATCAAGAGGCGGAGGACGACCACCTAGCAGGGTACGGCTGCTCTCAGGGTTTATCATGACATAGGACGAATGTCAGATAAAAAGAAATTTGCTTTGTTGGTGATCTACTGGGGAATAGTAAACACGGACGAGTGTTTACATCCAAGAAACAAAAGGTATAAGTGTTTAGATGTTGTGTATAGATTAAAAATGCGGACGAGCATCCTTAAGACTACGATACGGACGAGTATCGGGTAGAAACAAATACCGACACGTGTTCAAAGATGATGATATGGACGAGTATCAACTGGTTAACAGAGAACACGGACGAGTGTTGAATCTGAAGGGACTCTTCTGGGGAATAGTAGACACAGACGAGTATCTATATTCAAGGAGACATAAGTGTTTGACACGGTGTATGGATTAAAGATGCGGACGAGCATCCTCAAGACTATGATACGGACGAGTATCATGTAGAAAAAAACTCTAGCCGCATGCTCTGAGATGATGGTATGGACGAGTACCAACTGGTTAACAAAGAACAAGGACTAATGTTGAATCTGTGGGGGTATATAAGTGGTATATACAAGATACGGACGAGTATCTGTATAAGGGTGAGTGGTGTATAGATGAGTGTTTAATTGCTGGGGAGAGTGACACGGACGAGTGTCAAGAGGGGAGAGTGTAATATAAACAAGTATCTGATATATAAAGTATAGATGACTGTGCTGGGGATATGACACGGACGGGTGTCAAAGGATTATATATGTAAGTATATGTGAGTGCAAAGGGGATGTCTTTGGCTTTCTGCTGGGGAAATGACATGGACGGGTGTCAGGAAGTATATACTGGTGTTTGTGAATGTGAGGCAACTGCTTTGCTGGGGACTCTGGTGGGGATTTGGGGAAAGTATTCTGTATATCGACGGATTGTCAATATTCACAAGTGTTGATTCAAAACATGGCTCATGAATATGCTACATGTTTGATTTCTGCCGTAATGCTCCGTGTCAAAACAGAATGCTACGCTTTGTGGGTGAATATGATGCGAATGCTATGATTATGCAAAGGACACCAAACCGGGACTCGGATCCCGTTGCTGTGAAGACCTCTGGTCGATCTTGCTTGAAATGGATATCCCAGCTGGGGATGAGATCATTGGTAGATCTGTCATTAAGTGATATCTGCCTGGGGATTCGGGTCACTGATAGGCCCGTCTTAGTAATGGGGGACCCAGCTGGGGTTTGTGGAAGCTGTCTTCACTTTGTTGTGAGTTCTTCATGCGTTGCTCTTCTGGATAAAGGCTGAAGCTCTGTGGGGAGATGGTTCCCTGACTTGTACTCGGCCGAGGAAGGAAAGGCAACTCGGCTGGGGATAAGTAATAAGCGGTAACTCAGCTGGGGAGAAAACACTTTTGAGTGTTAAAACTGAGTGTTGATTTGTCAGCTTGCTGGGGTGAAGCCTACATGCCCCATGCTGTGCTTTGAATACCTGCAATCCTACAAAGATAGAAACGTACAAGCAATCCCGAGGTATCCCTTACTGGATTCCGTCATAGGAGTTTAGACACTTGCGAGAGTAAGTATATTCCCTGCAAGCATGTATTTTATTTTTGAAGATAAGCATCTGTATTTATGCAATCATGTTTTTTTAGAGACATCAGACATTTTTGCAAATACAAATGTACAAGACGAGACGTGACTAAAAATCTGATTTTATTAATTCATGTGCCCTGAATTGGCAATATACAGTCAAAGAAACATATCTCCTGAAATGAGGAGATTGTTACAAATTGAGAAACAAAATGCTGGCAATGTTGATGACGCTTTAAGGAGCTTCCTCCCTGCTATGACTCGTATGACTTTTGACGCTCTTCTCGTCTTGCTTTCTAAAGAAGGCTGATTCTGGCAGAAGCTTGATCCTTCCGAGTTTTACCAAATTGTAGGTGATACAGACGAATTCAGAATGCAGTTGTTCGCTTATTCCCTTATTTTGCATGGATCGCCCTTTCGGGTTTTCAATCCATCGGGATACCCATTTTTGCCTGAGCTGTCCAATGCGGCTTTTCAACTCAGCGGGTGTACACTTTTTTCATTTATTTCCCCTTATTTTTGCCCGAGTCTTTTATTCTATTTTTGACTCGCCGGGATGCCCTATTTTTGCCTGGACTTACGTTCTGTTTTTATGTCCAACGGGTCATTTTATGCGAAGTATTTTTTAACTGCATCTGAATTCACAGGGGATGGGAAGTCTTCACCATCCATGGTGCTGAGCATCAGTGCTCCACCAGAGAAAACTTTCTTTACCACGAATGGTCCTTCATAGTTTGGAGTCCATTTGCCCCTGTGGTCTGTATGAGGAGGGAGGATTCTCTTCAGCACAAGATCTCCTATTTGGTACTCTCGGTGCCTGACTTTCTGATCGAAGGCTCTCTTCATTCTTTTCTAATACAGCTGCCCATGACAAATTGCAGCCAATCTTTTCTCTTCAATCAGACTCAGTTGTTCGAACCGGGACCGAACCCATTCTGCTTCGTTCAGCTTAACATCTGTAAACACCCCAAATTTGCCCTCACCCATTCACACCATGGCTTGTGATCATCTCATATGCATAAACACAATCATATCATCTCACATTTCATTTTTGATTCACTGGATAGTCTCTAAGGCATCTGCATCTAGGGTTTGTGATCTGAGCAACCTCAGAGCTTCTTGAGGCATTCCAAAGGCCACCAATCATCTCAGAAGGGTCCATGTGTGTTCTTGTATCATGTTACATCCTCACAGAGTCAAAATTGCAGAGGAATCACAAGAACTAGGGTTTGAGTGGATGCAGAGCCAGGTTGAACTGCACAGTTGACCTAAAATTAGGGTTTTGGTTTCAGAGGCCATAATCTCAAATTTTTTGGTCATTCTTGTTTCCATTGGTCTCTATATGGTATAGGGAGTATGCATATCAATTTTCATGAAGAAATTCCATGGGGAAGTCATCTGATCGAGAGTTGACTTTTCAGACAAGTCAGTGCAAAATCAGGGCATCTGAGGCCCCCAATGACCCAACCAATGGGTGATCTTCATCATTTTGAGTGTATATGATCTTTATTTGATCATGGAAGAAGTTTGAAGTTCATAAAAATCAAGAATTTGGAGTTTTTGCAAATGTTGACTTTTTTGGCATAGTTGACTTTTCAAGAATGCACCATTTTAGGTCAATTTTCAAGCCTTGATTCATGATCCAAAAAGGTTTCAAATGGAAAAACTTTGGTCATGAAAGTTGTAGATCTCATCTTTCCCTTTTCAAAAAGTACAAGAACATGATCAAATGCTTCTTGGATCAAAAGTTATGACCATGCAAAGTGGCCAAAAATCACTTATTTTCAAGTTATGCACCAAGTGGAAATTTTGCAAAGTCTTGGATCAAAACACATTGCAGCCTCTAATTCATGTCAAACCATTATGTAAACATCCTCTAAGTCACAAAAATCAGATTTGGATCAAGTTTGCTCATGGTTTGGTTCATGTAACTTGACTTTTCTCATGAAAATCCATAAAGCTAACCAAGTTGCAAAACACTCATGAGCTTTTCACCAACTTGCTGCATTGAGCCTTGGGTCAAGCCAGCCTCTCACACTCACCATGCTGCACCAGAACCCAACTTGTACTTGCCTAAACTTGAGCCATGCCCTATCTTACACAAAAGTGGACTTTTTTGCAAAAGTAGTCACACCTATCACTGCAGGCCAGGTCACATCCACCAGCCACTTGCAATTGTTTATTGAATCAATTTGCTGGCCATAACACATAGGAACCAAGGCTGAGACAACAACATTCACCACTTACACAAAAACCTCCCACATTGCAAGTTCCTTCGAAATTCTTTCCACAGCCATCAAACATTCAAACTCTCATCATCACTCAACTCACCACACCCCATAGACAAGAAACACCCCAAGCATAAGCCTGAAACAAGCCTGAAAACTCCATTGCCATCATTCACCTCAAGCTGCAGTTTCATTCGAAACTCTTATCCTAGCTCACAAACACACCAACCAACACCACAAACCTTCTCAACACACTTCATAGATCACAAACAACCCCTTTTCACAGCCTGAAAGTGCCAGAATCACTGCTGCCATTTTTGACTGAACTGAAGCAGAAGCTTTCGAAGCTCACTCTCTAGCCAACCCAAACTCATTTTGAGCATTCAAGCACCTTTGGGGGACCAAGAGGAGCAGCTTGCACTGAAGGAAGAGGCCTGAAAGTTCCTAAATTGAAAGCTGCAAATCTCAGGTAGTTCGAAATTAATTTTTCCAGAAATGATTTTTCTTGTTACAAACTTGTTCTTTATGCTCTCCTGATCATCCTGATGCTTTTAGTTTTTGAAATGGTTGTGTTTTGAGAATTTAATTTGTGTTTGAAGCTTGCGAACCCTAGAGCTTTCCCTCTTCGATTCAGCTTATTTAGGTAAGATAAATTTGTTTTAGGTTAGGGGTTTGATTCGTGAGAGTGAGAGGATCATTTCCCTGGTCTTAGATTTCATTTATGTTACGTTTTTAGGAAGTTTGAAGATTTTCAGGTGAGCTTCTGGCCGGAGAAGACGACCGGAAGTCTTCTCCGGCCACCTGAGTGTGATTAGGGTTTAATCCCATAATTAATGCTGGTTTGAATATTGGCCGTAGGATGCGTTGAATTTGTTGACTACGCGCGCAAGGGAAGGGCCAGGATCTCTTTGATTAACCCTAATCCACGTGTTAGGGTTAATTAATCATATTTTATTTAATTTAATCAGAAACAATCTGGGCCTTTCATCCTGGCGCGCAGTCAACGCTTTTGAAACCAGGGCCAATCCCAGCCATCCAATCTGATTACTTCCCATTTATTTTAATTTTAATTCATTTCTTTCTCATTTGTTTTGCATATTTAATTTAAAATAGCAAAAATGTCTTAAAAATTATGAAACTTTTTCTTTAAAGTTTTAATAATTTTTAAGACCCAAAAAACATTTTTATTTTATTTTTTATCATTAAGAAAGTATTTTTAAATATTTAAAAGTTTATTTTTAATTGATTAATGAGAATTAATTAATTAAAAATACTTTTAGGTATTTAAAAATTACAAAAAAAATTCATGAAATGTTCTAAGACATTTAGAAACATTGTCCAACCTTCAAACCAAATTTCTTTTTTGATCTTGATGCATTTTAAGAATTTTTCATGGAATTAAATCATTTTTTGTGCATTGTTTTGATCACATGTTTGAAAATTCATTTCTGCCTATTGGTGAAGGTTGAGGCATTGATTCTTCTTGCATTGTTTTCCATTTAGCATATACTTTCAAGGGTAAAAAGGCCATGATTTGATCTTGCATTTTCTAATTGATTGGCATTTGTTTTGATAAGAACCCTAAAAAACCCTAATAACTTGCAAAATTCACAACTTGAGTTTGGTTGAGAGTTGAGAGCTCCCCTTTGGGCAGTGGTTCATTATAGGTCTAGGGCTTCTTTGGGTGCCATTTTCCATTTTTACTTTAGGGTTTTGCTTCTGTTTTTGGTTTGTGTTTGATGTTTGATCCATGAACCCTAATTTGGGCTTTCTTTTGCATCCTTCTTGCATTTCCTTGCATAACTTGACTTGCCATTGCATTTTGTGCATTCTTATGATTCATTTGACATTTTAAGACATGTATGAAGCATCATTGATCATTGCATTACATCTTTGCCATGCCATTTGCCTTGTATGCTTCATAACATTTCATGCTTGTTCATGTTCCTTAGCTTGCATCATATGCATTCATGGTCTTGTATGAACATCCCCATTGCTTTGCCTCATGTTTGCAGCACCTCATAACATCATAATCATCATCAACATGCTTCTGGTTTTGCTTAGCATCATATCATTTCATCTCATCTTGCATTGCATTGCATTTTCTTTCTAACATTGCAGGTGGTAAGTAAATTTGGGAAGTGGATTTGCCTTCACTCCTCATAACTTTTCTTTTCATCTCTCTTGCATCCATTGCTGCATTCTTATTTGTGTTTGAGTTTGAGCTTGCTCATTCTTCTCCTTCTCACTTCCTTTCTTCAAGTGACTTGACTTCTTGAATGAAGCAAGTCACTTTGCTTCTCTTGATCCTGTTCATCTGCTTCCTGGTGGCCTTTGAAGATTGTTCTTGTTTAACCTCACAAACTTTAGGAACAACCAAGCATGACAATGAATTAGGGTTTTGATTAGTCTCCCCTCATAGTTTTACCTTTGTGTCTCTTTTGAGTCTTCTCTTTCTCACCTCATAATCAGGGATTAAACCCTAAAGGCTTTAAGGCTTTGTGATTAAGCTTATGCCTGCATCCTTCTATTAGGATGGAGTGTATAACTTTAATCCTAAGTGTTAAACCCTTCATGTGTTTAAATCTCTTAATCAATTCACTTAATAACCATCAAGACATTACACTTGTAACTTAGGCCTTGCATTAGGGTTCTAATTCTTCCTTAATTGGTTAAGAAGGACTAACCCTAGTGTTAATGGACAAGTCCCCCTCAAGTTGTCTTACAAATCATAAAACTCACTTCATCATCTTATCACTAAATAAAATCCACTTAATCAAAGGCTTGTTTTGTCATGAGTTTAATCCCTAATCATGGATTAAGTTGAGGAGCTTTCCTCAGCTTAAACATCCTCATCTATTATCCTTCTATTAGGATGGTGTAATGAGTCTGTTTAATCCCTGATTATGGCTTAACCTCATTACTTAACACTAAACAAAAACACCAAAAACATCTAAATAATCACAAGTAGGTTAATGATCTTAATCCTACATCAAAGGTGATTAAGTGTGAGAATCTGACTTCACACTTAAGGTATTCTCATTACCCCTAATCAGAGGAAAGATGTGATGAGTTTACTAACCCATTGGTTTAGACTTAAGCTCATTATCCTATGACAAACTTCAAAAAGCAATAAAAGACTGAAAACTCAAAAACAAACAATAATCGTCTCCTCCGGGATTCTTTTCTCATCATCTTCACTCACAAACGAGAACTCGCTTCTTCCGTCTAATGCAAGACAGTTTGCATCTGTGCCAGACAGATCATACACTTGAGCATAGACAAGTAAGCAGTTCATCAGTCAATTTATCTTTCAGTCTCTTTGGGTCGAACTACGGTGTTCTGACTTCCTCATTGCACGAGAGGATACGTAGGCATAACTTAACAGTTATCGAACAAAAGTCTCTGTACATCCCCCCTCCTTCCAGCATTATTCTTTAAGCCTCATAACCATGAGCATACTCTTTCTTACACTGACACTGTATATATCACATTTCACACTTCTTTTACACTGACACCTGTACATTTCTTTTCCAGCTATTTTACACACAGATTGCACTGACACTTCCCCTTTAAAACACAAATCTTTCAAGCGTGGATCCCGTCGAGTACGGCGGACAATCTGGGTGCTAATACCTTCCCAGGTTGTAACCAACCCCCTTTCTCAGTCTCTCTGGTTCGCAACCTGTCTTATCCATCTTTTTCTAGGCCTATGCAGCATTGCCTTTCCTCCGGGATAAAAATGCCTAGCTGGCGACTCTATTCATTCTCCAGTGAGTTCACGGCTGTGTGTTCTCACTGTTCCCCTCGCCGACCGTTCGCGTCTGTACCTTCATCTGATCCGTTTTCATTTGTCGGGAGCGACAACTTGGCGACTCTGCTGGGGAATCCTTATACTGCAACCAGGGCTTCTGGTTCTTTTTGTGGGTTCCTCCTAGCGCTTGATTGATTTGTGTTTACTGGGGTGTTATGTTCTTGTTTTGTGCTTGTATTTATTTTTGTTTATTGCTTTATGTACAGGTGATTTATTGCTTTCTTTATAGCTTTATATTTTTCATACTGTCATACTGTGCTGGCTGGATCTGGTTTTTCTTTGGTGGGTGGGTATTTCATTGAGAGTCAAGGTCCTATACCTGGGACCTGAGTGACACCTAGGCTAGAGTGAATCATATTCTTTCCCATTCCATTTCGGTCTGGTGCGGGAATATGAAACACGGTTCAGATATGGGTTTCTTCTTGAGAACTCTGTGTTGCAGATTTCCTGCAATACTAGGGCTATCTGGGAAGCCTGCTAAGTCTGGATGACCTTTTAGTATTGACCTTCAGAAGCTGAGGTGAATTAGAGGAGGAATTGTTATGGTTATTGTAAACACTGTACCTCCGGGTTAGAAGTGTTTACACTTCTCATAACTGATCCAAGTCTGAGGATCCTTGTTCTAGATCACCACCTGTGAGGGGGTTGGGCTGTTTACAGGTTTGCAGGTACCTTGACCTCAGAATACCCTATTACTTTGACTTTGTTAAGAATACTCCATGTTGGATAGTTCTTGTGATTCTAAAACCCTGGACTTGTGGCTCTTTATTTGAGTCCCCCACCCTGGTTACTGGATTTATAGACCTCCACCTGGATTTCTAGAACACACATGGATCTATACCAAGGCAGTTAATCAGATCCAGCTCAGTCACAAACCCTTGCATTTCATTTGCATACATACTCATTGCATCATATTAACATGTGCTTATTTGTGTTTCAGGGTATCCATTTTCATCTGGTTTTGGTTTTGACCCCATCTGTTAGTATTGACCTATCTCCACCACCACTTGCTTCAGCTTGTCAGCCATATACTTCAGTGACTTGCACTAGCCAGCCAGTGGCCCACTCCTCAGCATCTTCATCAGCACTTATTCTACTCAGCACTTATGGCTCCAAAGAAAAGCAACATCACTTACCATTTCTTCCAACCAGACTTATCAGACATCAGGAGGATCCAAACCCTGATCACTCCAGAGCACATACCTCTGTTCAGAGAGCATTATGGGGATATACTTGACTTGGTTATGGATATGGACCCATCTCAGAGAAGCCTAATCCATACCTGCATTCAGTTCTATGACCCCCCATTGAGGTGTTTCACCTTTAAAGACTTTCAGATGGGACCTCTTTTAGAAGAATACTCAGCATTGGTTGGCTTGCCTATCAAGAGAGAAATTCCTTTCAATCCTGAAATGGTCTATCCCAGCATTGGAGAGATAGCAAAAGCTTTACACCTGGAGCCTGCTTTGATAGAACAGCATATGACATCTAAAGCTGGGATCCCTGGTTTTCACCTGGACTTCCTGATTTCTCAGGCCAGTTTGAAAGCCTCCCTGGGAGAGTGGAAAGCTGTTTGTGCTCTGTTGGCCTTAAGTGTGTATGGAATTGTGTTGTTTGCAGATGAGCCTCGATTCATCAGCAAGAATGCAATCCATTTGTTCATCCTGAAGAACCCTGTGCCAACTTTACTGGGTGATCTCTATTACTCAGTCCATCAGAGAAATGAGAAGCAGAGGGGAAGGTTAGTGAGGATTTGTGCTCCATTATTTCATGCTTGGCTTCTCAGGCATCTACCCAGGACAGATGCATTTCTAAACCCTCATCAGCAAAGCAACTGGGCTAAGAGGCTCACTACTCTCACTGCAGCAGACATCAGATGGTGCACTCAGAGCACCAAGGGCAGAGATATTATCACAAGCTGTGGACACTTTCCCAATGTGCCTTTGGTAGGAGTTAAGGGAAGTATCAATTACAACCCTCTGCTGTTCAAGAGGCAGTTAGGCTATGCACTGGTCCATGCTCCTAGGGTGCAGGATTTGGTTGAGACCCTCTACTGTGAGAACAAGGTTAACTTGGCTGTTGTTAGGCAGGCTGCCTGGGCCTGGGATCATGTTCAAACCAAGGGAATCACCATTCTGGGGAAGTGCAATAATGTGGCCTCAGCCCAATATCATGAGTGGTCCTATGCCAGGGCCCAATTCTCTGGATTGCCCTTCACCATAGAAGACAGGCCTGAGTCATCTTCAGCACCACCCCCTGCTACTATCAGTCTGGAAGAGTTTGAAAGCCTGAAGGAAAGGAATGAGAAGTTATCTCAAGCCTTACAGAAGACCCTCCGGGAGAGAAGTGAAGGTGTGAGGGAGATTGAAAGATTGGAGAAGTTGAGGTTGGAACACTTGATCAGGATTGAGAAGTCTGGAGAATATATCAACAAGTCTAAAGCTGGTGAGCAGATTCTGAAGAATGCTTGTAAAGAAGCCCAGTTTCAGAGAGCAAGAACAGACTTGTATTTGAAAGAGAGTCAGGCCAGGTGGGTCCGGATCACTGAGGCCCGTACTCTAGAAGACAAGAGAGTTCAAGACAAGATGGAGCAGATGGAAAAAGCCCTGGCAGCAGCCCAGGAGGGAATATCAGAGCTGAAAATCAAAGCAGGATTGAAGAGGTCTAAGGACCAAAATCAGAATAAGAAATTGGTTGCAGCTGTTGCAACAAGAAACCTTCTCATCAGAAGTCTCACGGAGCGTCCGGCTGATCCTGTGACCGAAGCACTTCTCAAGGAAGTTCGTGAGGATGAGTTTGGCCTTGGAGTTTGATCATTTGCTTGTTGATTGTTCCTTTTCATGTACTTTGCTTTTTGTGATGTATTTTGACCCCTTAGAGGGCTTGAGTTGTAAAAAGAACAAGTTGTATTATTTCATCTTATGTAATATATTTGTGTTCGCTCCAAAAGCAACTTCAACAGCATCATCTTCAAGGGTCTGGAAGGGTCAAAACTGAAGGCCAAACCGGATACCTTGAGAGCAAATAAGCACAACTGCATTGCATGCTAACCTTTTTTGTTTTGTAGGTTTTGTTTTATTGTTTCTAACCTCTGTTGTGAATCTCAGGAATTATTGCTCGCCGCAGGGTATTTCCTCTCGACAGGCCACACAGGTACCCAACTAGAAACAACCTTCCGGGAATCCAGATGGATCAGATGCAACAGGACCTTACGGAGGTCAGAAACCAGATGGCCAACGAAAGGCTAGAAATGAGGAACCAAATGACTCAGTTCATGGAGGTTATGAACAACATGGCTCAGAGCCAGGAGAGGTTGAGAGCTATGGTGGAAAGGCAGAACCAAGATGAGCCTCATGTGGGGACTGCAGGCACAAGTAACAATGAAAGGGTGCAACCACATGTGAATCCCCCGGTGTTTGGTCCACATCTACATCCTGAGATTAATATCCCTGCAAACGTTCAAGGGACAGCCACCGCGGCCAGAGTACTTCAAGAAGATCCTCAGGAGGACCAATTTACTGTAATGGGTGCTGGAGAGGAAACTTATGACAGGAGATTGGAAGAAATAGCTGAGAAGTTAAGATCCTTAGAATCTCAAAATTCTTTGGGTTTTGACGTGATGGATATGGGCTTAGTAGACGGGGTTAGGATTCCCCACAAGTTCAAGCCTCCATGTTTTGAAAAGTATAATGGGACTTCTTGTCCTCGAACCCATCTGCAATCTTTTCTCGGAAGATTAAAAGCTTACACCATGGACGAGAAATTGTGGATGTTCTACTTCGAAGATAGCTTGACTGGAGCTTCTAGGGAATGGTATTCCCATCTGACGAGAGCAACTGTGAAATGCTGGAAGGACCTGGCAGAGGCCTTCATCAGACAGTATCAATATAATCTGGATATGGCACCCAATAGGACCCTCCTAATGGGGATGTCACAATCATCCAGAGAGAGCTTCAGAGAATATGCTCAAAGATGGAGACAGCTTGCTGCTGCTGTCCAGCCACCAATGTCTGAAAGAGAAATGGCTGATATGTTCATGAATACCCTGCAAGGAACCTATATTGATAGGCTAGCTGCCTTCTCCTCCACCAGCTTCGCAGACGTCGTCATAGCCGGAGAGAGAATTGAAAGCCTATTGAAAATGGGTAAAATTTCTGATAATGGTGCTAGTTCGTCCAGTGGCACAAGAAAGCCTTTTGCAGGCCCGAGAAGAACCGGCGAGACCAATGCCATTCACACCAACAGGGGTAGGCCCCAATATGCTCAGAGGTCAATAGCAGCAGTCACTATCCCTGCTCCAGCCCATCCTCAGCCAGTCTATCAATCTCCTCAACAAAACTTCCAACAACAACCTCAGTATCATCAGAATCAGTATCCTCCAAGGAACTTCAACAACAACTCTAACAACAACAATCAACAGAGGCCATTCCAGCAGAGGCCCTCTCAAGCTAACAGAGTGATCGACCCGATCCCAATGCCGTATGCTGCCTTGCTGCCACAACTTCTGAAACTCAACCTGGTTGAGCTAAGAACGTTGGCACCTCCGGATCCTAACAGTTTACCAAGAAACTATGACTCCAATGCTAGGTGTGCTTTCCATTCAAACGCGCCTGGCCACAGTACAGAAAAATGCAGGGCTCTGCATATGAAGGTACAAGACTTGGTAGACTCCAAGGCTCTGAATTTTGCACCTCCGCCCAATGTCAATAAAAACCCAATGCCAAACCATGGTGGTCCTCGAATTAACGCAATTGAAGAAGACACACCGTCTTATTTCATAACCAGTGTGGATCAGATCAGGACACCATTGGTGGAAATCAAAGCTCAGCTCCGTGAAAACAATATATTTCCGGGGTGTGAACTAGGGTGCCCCTACTGCAATATTTCATGGAATGGGTGTGAGGACCTGAGGAATGGCATTGACAGCCTTATTCAGAGTGGCTTGCTACAGATCACTACATCATTTCCGACAAATCCGGCAACTTCATCAACAACGGTTTCAGAACCTCCTACAACTGCAGCAACTATTGTTCCCAACAATTCATCAGCACCATCAACAAGTACTTCACCTGTCCTTCCAAATGATCAGTTTACAACAGTTTCTCCTGCTACAACTTCAGCTTCATTCCATTTCGACTCTCCATCAACAACAACAACAGTCCTTCCAACGGAACCTCCTACAACACCAGCAATCAATCACGAAGATGTCTCTACTGTTACCATATTCTATGATCCTGAAAATAATTCCGCTTACCATTCAGAAGGTGCTGCTCCCACTAGAGCACCAGTTACAATCTTTTATGATCCACAAACAATAACAGTCCCTTCAGCAGCAGCAATCAGTCCGGTCACTGTCACGGTGCCTGGACCAGTACCATATGAAAGCAATAGGGCCATCCCTTGGCACTATGGCTCTGACGTGTACTGCGAAGGAAAAAGAATCACTCTTGCAACAACAGCACCTGCACCACAAGTAGATAATGTGGGGGGAGGCGGAGGCTTCACTCGAAGCGGACGTCTCTTCGCCTCACAAGTTCAAAAACCTACGGCCGAAGCAGAAGCTGCTGCCAAGGCAAAAGGAAAAGGCCCGGTGCAGGAAGATCCAGCTACCAAAGAAGCCCTGAAAACTCCATTTGATCAGGAAGTTGATGAGTTTATGCGAATCATCAAAAAGAGTGATTACAAAATTGTGGATCAGCTTCACCAGACGCCATCCAAAATCTCTATCCTCTCACTGCTTATGTGCTCCGAAGCCCATCGGAATGCACTACTGAAAGTACTGCACGCAGCTTACGTGCCCGAGGAGATTACTGTCAACCAATTGGAAACCGTTGTTGGAAATGTTACTGCTAGCAATGGGCTAGGGTTTACCAATTCTGACTTGACAGCGGATGGCCGCAACCACAACAAAGCCTTGCACATAACCATGGAATGCAAAGGAGCTGTCCTTTCTCATGTGCTGGTGGACACAGGTTCTTCCCTGAATGTCTTACCAAAGAAGGCTCTGGTAAAGCTTGAATATGATGGATTGGCATTGAGACCCAGCAACCTGGTAGTAAGAGCCTTTGATGGTTCAAAGAGATCGGTTCTGGGAGAGATTGAGCTGCCTGTGACAATTGGCCCACAGACCTTTAAAACTATCTTTTATGTGATGGACATTCAGCCCGCCTACAGCTGTTTGTTGGGTAGACCCTGGATTCACGCCGCTGGCGCAATAACATCTACCCTTCACCAAAAGTTAAAATTTGAGTGGGAAGGTCAAGTTGTCACAATCTGTGGGGAAGAGGATATCTTTGTTAGCCATCTGGCTACTTATAAATACATTGAGATGGATGGGGAGATCCATGAAACAATGAGCCAAGGTTTTGAAGCCTTGAATGTCAATGAAGCATCTGCTGTGTCAGGGATCTCCATGTCATCTTACCAACAAGCCCGGAAGGTTGTTGAAGAAGGAACTGCCCTAGGCTGGGGCAAGATATTAGCTGTGGAGGAGAAGAAGGACAAATTTGGGTTGGGTTACAGACCAACTCAACATCAAGCAAAGGCTGCTGCAGAGCCTGGTTTCGTCAGTGGGGGGATGCTTACCCCCGATGCTATCAACTGTCTGGAAGACGAGCTGGAAGAGGAGCGCAATCTGGAGAATTGGATTCGTCCGAAGATCCCGGGGAGCAGTGTCTCGAACTGGTCTTCCCAGGAAATTATAAGAGTTACTCATGCAGAGTAATTATTATTTCCTGTATTTTTTTATAGCATGCATCCAAGTCTTGCATCTTGCCCAAGATGACAAGACTCATTTTGTAACCAGGGCCATCTGTACTTTTGTGCAAACAAGATTAAATTAATGAAATATCAGACATCTTTTTGCAAACAAGTCTTTTTCTTTTCTGCTCACTGTTGTTCCATTTTTCTTTTTGTACAAAAATAAATGGCGGTGTTTTCAAAATGATAACTTCATCTCACTCTTTTCTAAAGCAAGATTAAAATCAATCACTAAAACGAACAAACTTAACCCTTGCAGAGAGTGCCTTCCTGACAGCACCGACAACAGCACGGTTATGACATCGTATGACTTTGACAATCCGATCAATCAAGCTGATGAAGGGGTTGATGAAGAATATGAGCTTCCTGAAGAGCTAGCCAGGTTGTTGAGACAGGAGGAAAAGGTTATTACTCCTCATCAGGAGGAGATTGAAGTGATTAATCTTGGTACAGGCGAAGACGTGAAGGAAGTTAAAATCGGGGCCTGCCTGCAAGACTCAGTGAAGAGACAACTGATAGATCTGCTTCAAGAGTATGTTGATGTGTTTGCTTGGTCGTATCAAGATATGCCAGGGTTGGATACCGACATTGTTGTGCATAAGCTGCCTTTGAGGGAAGAATGCCCACCAGTTAAACAGAAACTGCGCCGGACTCGCCCAGACATGGCTATGAAAATCAAAGAAGAGGTACAAAAGCAATGGGACGCCGGGTTCCTTGCTGTAACTAGCTATCCGCCGTGGGTTGCTAACATAGTACCTGTGCCTAAGAAAGACGGAAAAGTTAGAATGTGTGTTGATTACCGGGATCTGAACAGAGCCAGCCCGAAAGATGACTTCCCATTACCTCACATTGACGTATTGGTGGATAACACGGCTCAGTTCTCGGTATTCTCCTTCATGGATGGATTTTCAGGATATAATCAGATCAAGATGTCACCTGAAGACATGGAGAAGACAACATTCATTACACCTTGGGGCACGTTCTGTTACAAAGTGATGCCATTCGGACTGAAGAATGCTGGTGCAACATATCAACGGGCTATGGTGACATTATTCCATGATATGATCCACAAGGAAATAGAATGCTATGTGGATGATATGATCGCCAAGTCCCTTACAGAGGAAGATCACCTGGTAAATCTGCTCAAGTTATTCAAGCGTCTGAGGAAATACCAATTGAAGCTGAACCCCAACAAATGCACATTTGGGGTGCGATCCGGTAAGCTGCTGGGCTTTATTGTAAGCGAGAAAGGGATTGAAGTTGACCCTGATAAAGTCAAAGCCATACAAGAGATGCCTGCACCGAAAACTGAAAAGGAAGTTCGAGGGTTTCTAGGTCGATTGAACTATATCTCACGGTTCATATCTCACCTTACGGCGACCTGTGAACCCTTGTTCAAGCTGTTAAGAAAAGAGCAAACGGTCAGGTGGAACGAAGATTGCCAGAAGGCTTTCGACAAGATCAAGGAATATCTGCAAGAACCTCCAATCCTTATGCCGCCAGTTGAAGGAAGACCTCTGATTATGTACTTGACAGTATTAGAAGAGTCAATGGGGTGTGTGCTGGGCCAGCATGACGAGTCTGGTCGAAAAGAGTATGCAATATACTACCTAAGCAAAAAGTTTACCGACTGTGAACAGCGTTATTCACTGCTCGAGAAAACTTGCTGTGCTTTAGCGTGGGCTGCTCGCCGGCTGAGACAGTATATGTTGACCCACACTACCTTATTAATCTCAAAAATGGATCCAGTTAAGTACATTTTCGAGAAGCCAGCTCTTACCGGACGGGTTGCAAGATGGCAGATGATTCTCACAGAATACGACATACAGTACACATCTCAGAAAGCCATCAAGGGCAGTGTACTATCTGAATATCTTGCTGAGCAACCCATTGATGATTACCAGCCTATGAGATTTGACTTCCCTGATGAAGACATCATGTTCATTAAATCAAAAGATCACGAAGAGCCTATTTACACTGAAGGGCCCGACCCGGAGGAAGAATGGACTATGATGTTTGATGGGGCTGTTAACATGAATGGCCGTGGTGTTGGTGCAGTACTTATTACACCTAAAGGAGTTCACATGCCTTTCTCGGCAAAACTCACTTTCAACTGCACTAACAACGAAGCTGAATACGAAGCTTGCATTATGGGTCTTGAGGAAGCCATTGACCTCAGGATCAAAACATTGACCGTATTCGGAGATTCAGCTTTGGTAGTCAATCAAACCAATGGGAAATGGTACACCCACCAAGATCATCTGATACCTTACAGGGATTATACAAGGAGGTTATTGACTTTCTTCACAACAGTCAAACTTGAGTATATCCCTCGGGACGAGAATCAGTTTGCGGATGCTCTTGCTACCATTTCGTCCATGATCAAAGTTCAAACTACTAACTTTGTACCTCAGATTTCAGTATCGAGACTTGATAGACCAGCATATGTATTTGCAGCAGATATTGCTGAAGATGATAAACCTTGGTTCCACGACATTAAGTGCTTCTTGGAGGATCAGACATACCCACCTGGGGCATCTTCCAATGATAAGAAGACTTTGAGAAGGCTTGCTGGTGGTTTCTTTCTGAACACTGATGGGTCTTTATACAAGAGGAACTTTGATATGGTACTCCTCAGATGTGTTGACAAGACGGAAGCAGATCTACTGATGCATGAAGTGCATGAAGGCTCTTTCGGTACCCATGCTGGAGGGCATGCAATGGCTAAGAAGCTGTTAAGATCAGGCTATTACTGGATCACAATGGATGCAGACTGTTGTGCCTATGCCAGGAAATGTCATAAATGCCAGATCTACGCAGATAAAGTGCATGTACCTCCCAATCCTTTGAACATAATGTCTTCACCCTGGCCCTTTGCCATGTGGGGCATCAATATGATTGGTAAGATTGAGCCAACTGCTTCAAATGGCCACCGATTCATCCTGGTCGCCATCGACTATTTCACAAAGTGGGTTGAAGCAGCCTCATATGCAAATGTCACCAGGCAAGTGGTAGCGCGATTTTTGAAAAGAGATATCATCTGTAGATATGGGGTGCCCGAGCGAATCATTACTGATAATGGTTCCAATCTCAATAATAAAATGATGGCTGAATTATGTCGGGACTTCAAGATCCAACATCACAATTCTTCTCCTTACAGGCCAAAGATGAACGGCGCTGTCGAGGCAGCAAATAAGAATATCAAGAAGATTGTGCAAAAGATGGTAGTCACCTACAAAGACTGGCATGAAATGCTACCGTTTGCCTTGCATGGGTACCGCACATCAATCAGAACGTCCACTGGGGCAACACCGTATTAGCTTGTATATGGTATGGAAGCGGTCCTACCTGTTGAAGTTGAATTACCCTCGTTACGGGTATTAATGGATGTTAAACTAAACGAAGCAGAATGGGTACGGTCCCGATACGAACAACTGAGTCTGATCGAAGAGAAAAGATTGGCTGCAATCTGCCATGGGCAGTTATATCAGAAGAGAATGAAGAAAGCCTTCGATCAGAAAGTCAGGCACCGAGAGTACCAAGTAGGAGATCTTGTGCTGAAAAGAATCCTCCCTCCTCATACAGACCACAGGGGCAAATGGACTCCAAATTATGAAGGACCCTTTGTTGTAAAGAAAGTTTTCTCTGGTGGAGCACTGATGCTCAGCACCATGGATGGTGAAGATTTCCCATCCCCTGTGAATTCAGATGCAGTTAAAAAATACTTCGCATAAAATGACCCGCTGGACATAAAAACAGAATGTAAGTCCAGGCAAAAATAGGGCATCCCGACGAGTCAAAAACAGAATAAAAGACTTGGGCAAAAGTAAGGGAAAATAAACAAAAAAATGTACACCCGCTGAGTTGAAAAGCCGCATTGGACAGCTCAGGCAAAAATGGGTATCCCGATGGATTGAAAACCCGAAAGGGCGATCCATGCAAAATAAGGGAATAAGCGAACAACTGCATTCTGAATTCGTCTGTATCACCTACAACTTGATAAGCTTCCAAAGGAACAGGCTTCAATCAGAATCAACTCTCTCCAGAAAGCAAGACGAGAAGAACGTCATTGTCATACGAGTCATAGCAGGAGAGGAAGCTCCTTGAAGCGTCGTCAACATCGCCAGCATTTTATTTCTCAATTTGTAACAATCTCCTCATTTCAGGAGATTTGTTTCCTTGACTGTATCTCGCCAATTCAGGGCATATGAATTAATAAAATCAGATTTTTCAGTCATGTCATGTTTTCACATTTATGTTTTGCAAAGAGTTGTCTGATATCTCTAAAATACAACTGCATAAGTACAGATGCCTTTCTCTAAAAATAAAAAAACACATGCTTACAGGGAATATACTTACTCTCGAAAGTACTTATCTCCTATGACGGAATCCAGTAAGGGATACCTCGGGACCTTTTGTACGTTTCCTTACCTTTGCAGGATTGCAGGTATCCAGAACGCAACCTGGGGCATGCAAGTTACGTCTCAGCAAGTAGGCAAATCATTATCAACTCGGTCTATCTTCCACATGGCACTAGAAGATGCCCATTTCCCCAGCGGAGCTGCCGAACCAGCATACACTCACTCTCAGCATCTGAAATGCTCTTTCCCCAGCTGAGTAGCTCCCCATTGCTCTCCCCAGCTGAGTTGCCTCTCACTTCCCCAGCCGAGTTGCCATTCTTCCTCAACAGAATACAGAAATCAGGGAATCATCTCCCCACAGAGCTTCAGCCTCTATCCAGAAGAGCAACGCATGAAGAGATCACAACAGAGTGAAGAAAGTTTCTACAAACCCCAGCTGGGTCCCATATTATAAGGATATGTCAATCAGTGACATATATCCCCAAGCAGATGCATCATTAGATCTACCAGTGATCTCATCCCCAGCTGGGAGGTCCATTTCCAACAGATCATCCAGAGATCTTCGCCGCAATAGGATCCGAATTCCAGATCGGTGCCTCTTTGCATAATCATAGCATTCGCATCATACTATCCCCCAGAGCGTAGCATTCCGTCTAATACGGAGCATTACGGCAAAAAAATCAAATGCATAGCATTATCATAAGTCATGTTGTGAATTAAACACTTGTGAATAATAAACCGTTCATCAGAACACAGATTACTTTCCCCCAGAATCCCCATCAGAGTCCCAGCAAAAGCAATTGCTCCACAATCATAAACACCAGTACATACACCTTTTGGCACCCGTCCGTGCCATCTTTCCCCAATAAAGTCGCCTGAATACTCTTTACAAGCAAATCACCCTCATTACAGATACGTCCTGACACCCGTCCGTGTCATATCACCAACAGAAAGCCAAAGAGGTCCTCTTTGCACTCACATATACCTATACATACACTTTCTTGACACCCGTCCGTGTCATATCCCCAGCGCAGTCGCTTACACTTTCATCAACTCATATACTTGTTAATATTATACTTTTCTCTCTTGGCACTCGTCCGTGTCACTCTCCCCAGCAGATAAACACTCATCTATACAATACAATACTCACTACTCATGCAGATACTCGTCCGTATCTTGTATACATCATCACTCATATCCCCAGATTCGGCAATAGTCCTTGTTCTCTGTTAACTAGTTGGTACTCGTCCGTACCATCATCTCAGAACATTGCGTCTAATGTTTGTTTCTACATGATACTCGTCCGTATCATAGTCTTAAGGATGCTCGTCCGCATCTTTAATCCGTACACCGTGTCAAACACTTGCGTCTTCTTGAATATAGATACTCGTCCGTGTCTACTATTCCCCAGAAGAGTCCTTTCAGATGCAACACTCGTCTGTGTTCCTTGCTAACTAGTTGATACTTGTCCGTATCATCAACACATGTCAGTTTGTTTCTACATGATACTCGTCCGTATCATAGTCTTAAGGACGCTCGTCCGCATCTTTAATCTATACACGATACCAAACACTTATACCCTTTTGTTTCTTGGATGTAAACGCTCGTCCGTGTTTACTATCTCCCCAGTAGATCGCCAACAGAACAAATTTTCTTTTTTATCTAACACTCGTCCTGTGTTATGATACCTTTGAGAGCAGCCGTACCCTGCTGAGTGGTCGTCCTCCACTTCTTGATGGTCGTCCTCCATCATGCTCATCCGATGGCCGTCCCCATCGTCGATTTTAGCAGCCGTCCCCTGCTAGGTGGTCGTCCTCCACCTTTTGATGATCGTCCTTCATCATTTTATCCAATGGCCGTCCCCATTGTTGATTTTGGTTATCTGACATTCGCCCTATGTCATGATAAACCTCGAGAGCAGCCGTACCCTGCTGAGTGGTCGTCCTCCACTCCTTGATGGTCGTCCTCCATCTTGCTCGTCCGATGGCCGTCCCCATCGTTGACCTTTTCTATCCGATGGCCGTCCCCATCGTTGATATTTTCGGCAGCCGTACCCTGCCAGGTGGTCGTCCTCCACCTTTGATGGCCGTCCCCATCATATTTCTTTTATTCCCAACAGAGCAGCCGTCCCCTGCTAGGTGATCGTCCTTCACCTTTGATGGCCGTACCCCCATCATCTGTTTATTTCATTCATTCTTTAACCCGATGGCCGTCCCCGTCGTGGTCTCTTTTCCTTTTTAGCCCGATGGCCGTCCCCATCGTGGGTTACTTTACCTTTATGAACTTGATGGCCGTCCCCGTCATGTTTCATTAATCCTCAGAAATTTTACAGTTTTATCGTGATGGCCGTCCCCATCATGATTTTATTTTCCCCAGCTAGTCGGCCGTCCCCGTCTTAGCTTTACCCTTTTATCCCCAGCATGTCGGCCGTCCCCGTCATTGCTTTATTTCCTGCACTTTACCAGCATGTCGGCCGTCCCCGTCATTGCTCTTTACCCCGCAGTCGTCCTCTGCTCGACGGTCGTCCTCCGTCGCCCATACTTTACAATATACTTTATTTTGCTTTTACAATCTATATCCCTTTTCTTCTCCATTCTGTGAGTGCAAATTTTGGACTGTCTTTGGTATTCAACCACAAGTTATCTTGTTTGCCTGTTAAGCCGTTGCTTACATCCTGCACAGCTAACTCCTGTTTGAATAGGGGCAGCTGTAAACACCCCAAATTTGCCCTCACCCATTCACACCATGGCTTGTGATCATCTCATATGCATAAACACAATCATATCATCTCACATTTCATTTTTGATTCACTGGATAGTCTCTAAGGCATCTGCATCTAGGGTTTGTGATCTGAGCAACCTCAGAGCTTCTTGAGGCATTCCAAAGGCCACCAATCATCTCAGAAGGGTCCATGTGTGTTCTTGTATCATGTTACATCCTCACAGAGTCAAAATTGCAGAGGAATCACAAGAACTAGGGTTTGAGTGGATGCAGAGCCAGGTTGAACTGCACAGTTGACCTAAAATTAGGGTTTTGGTTTCAGAGGCCATAATCTCAAATTTTTTGGTCATTCTTGTTTCCATTGGTCTCTATATGGTATAGGGAGTATGCATATCAATTTTCATGAAGAAATTCCATGGGGAAGTCATCTGATCGAGAGTTGACTTTTCAGACAAGTCAGTGCAAAATCAGGGCATCTGAGGCCCCCAATGACCCAACCAATGGGTGATCTTCATCATTTTGAGTGTATATGATCTTTATTTGATCATGGAAGAAGTTTGAAGTTCATAAAAATCAAGAATTTGGAGTTTTTGCAAATGTTGACTTTTTTGGCATAGTTGACTTTTCAAGAATGCACCATTTTAGGTCAATTTTCAAGCCTTGATTCATGATCCAAAAAGGTTTCAAATGGAAAAACTTTGGTCATGAAAGTTGTAGATCTCATCTTTCCCTTTTCAAAAAGTACAAGAACATGATCAAATGCTTCTTGGATCAAAAGTTATGACCATGCAAAGTGGCCAAAAATCACTTATTTTCAAGTTATGCACCAAGTGGAAATTTTGCAAAGTCTTGGATCAAAACACATTGCAGCCTCTAATTCATGTCAAACCATTATGTAAACATCCTCTAAGTCACAAAAATCAGATTTGGATCAAGTTTGCTCATGGTTTGGTTCATGTAACTTGACTTTTCTCATGAAAATCCATAAAGCTAACCAAGTTGCAAAACACTCATGAGCTTTTCACCAACTTGCTGCATTGAGCCTTGGGTCAAGCCAGCCTCTCACACTCACCATGCTGCACCAGAACCCAACTTGTACTTGCCTAAACTTGAGCCATGCCCTATCTTACACAAAAGTGGACTTTTTTGCAAAAGTAGTCACACCTATCACTGCAGGCCAGGTCACATCCACCAGCCACTTGCAATTGTTTATTGAATCAATTTGCTGGCCATAACACATAGGAACCAAGGCTGAGACAACAACATTCACCACTTACACAAAAACCTCCCACATTGCAAGTTCCTTCGAAATTCTTTCCACAGCCATCAAACATTCAAACTCTCATCATCACTCAACTCACCACACCCCATAGACAAGAAACACCCCAAGCATAAGCCTGAAACAAGCCTGAAAACTCCATTGCCATCATTCACCTCAAGCTGCAGTTTCATTCGAAACTCTTATCCTAGCTCACAAACACACCAACCAACACCACAAACCTTCTCAACACACTTCATAGATCACAAACAACCCCTTTTCACAGCCTGAAAGTGCCAGAATCACTGCTGCCATTTTTGACTGAACTGAAGCAGAAGCTTTCGAAGCTCACTCTCTAGCCAACCCAAACTCATTTTGAGCATTCAAGCACCTTTGGGGGACCAAGAGGAGCAGCTTGCACTGAAGGAAGAGGCCTGAAAGTTCCTAAATTGAAAGCTGCAAATCTCAGGTAGTTCGAAATTAATTTTTCCAGAAATGATTTTTCTTGTTACAAACTTGTTCTTTATGCTCTCCTGATCATCCTGATGCTTTTAGTTTTTGAAATGGTTGTGTTTTGAGAATTTAATTTGTGTTTGAAGCTTGCGAACCCTAGAGCTTTCCCTCTTCGATTCAGCTTATTTAGGTAAGATAAATTTGTTTTAGGTTAGGGGTTTGATTCGTGAGAGTGAGAGGATCATTTCCCTGGTCTTAGATTTCATTTATGTTACGTTTTTAGGAAGTTTGAAGATTTTCAGGTGAGCTTCTGGCCGGAGAAGACGACCGGAAGTCTTCTCCGGCCACCTGAGTGTGATTAGGGTTTAATCCCATAATTAATGCTGGTTTGAATATTGGCCGTAGGATGCGTTGAATTTGTTGACTACGCGCGCAAGGGAAGGGCCAGGATCTCTTTGATTAACCCTAATCCACGTGTTAGGGTTAATTAATCATATTTTATTTAATTTAATCAGAAACAATCTGGGCCTTTCATCCTGGCGCGCAGTCAACGCTTTTGAAACCAGGGCCAATCCCAGCCATCCAATCTGATTACTTCCCATTTATTTTAATTTTAATTCATTTCTTTCTCATTTGTTTTGCATATTTAATTTAAAATAGCAAAAATGTCTTAAAAATTATGAAACTTTTTCTTTAAAGTTTTAATAATTTTTAAGACCCAAAAAACATTTTTATTTTATTTTTTATCATTAAGAAAGTATTTTTAAATATTTAAAAGTTTATTTTTAATTGATTAATGAGAATTAATTAATTAAAAATACTTTTAGGTATTTAAAAATTACAAAAAAAATTCATGAAATGTTCTAAGACATTTAGAAACATTGTCCAACCTTCAAACCAAATTTCTTTTTTGATCTTGATGCATTTTAAGAATTTTTCATGGAATTAAATCATTTTTTGTGCATTGTTTTGATCACATGTTTGAAAATTCATTTCTGCCTATTGGTGAAGGTTGAGGCATTGATTCTTCTTGCATTGTTTTCCATTTAGCATATAATTTCAAGGGTAAAAAGGCCATGATTTGATCTTGCATTTTCTAATTGATTGGCATTTGTTTTGATAAGAACCCTAAAAAACCCTAATAACTTGCAAAATTCACAACTTGAGTTTGGTTGAGAGTTGAGAGCTCCCCTTTGGGCAGTGGTTCATTATAGGTCTAGGGCTTCTTTGGGTGCCATTTTCCATTTTTACTTTAGGGTTTTGCTTCTGTTTTTGGTTTGTGTTTGATGTTTGATCCATGAACCCTAATTTGGGCTTTCTTTTGCATCCTTCTTGCATTTCCTTGCATAACTTGACTTGCCATTGCATTTTGTGCATTCTTATGATTCATTTGACATTTTAAGACATGTATGAAGCATCATTGATCATTGCATTACATCTTTGCCATGCCATTTGCCTTGTATGCTTCATAACATTTCATGCTTGTTCATGTTCCTTAGCTTGCATCATATGCATTCATGGTCTTGTATGAACATCCCCATTGCTTTGCCTCATGTTTGCAGCACCTCATAACATCATAATCATCATCAACATGCTTCTGGTTTTGCTTAGCATCATATCATTTCATCTCATCTTGCATTGCATTGCATTTTCTTTCTAACATTGCAGGTGGTAAGTAAATTTGGGAAGTGGATTTGCCTTCACTCCTCATAACTTTTCTTTTCATCTCTCTTGCATCCATTGCTGCATTCTTATTTGTGTTTGAGTTTGAGCTTGCTCATTCTTCTCCTTCTCACTTCCTTTCTTCAAGTGACTTGACTTCTTGAATGAAGCAAGTCACTTTGCTTCTCTTGATCCTGTTCATCTGCTTCCTGGTGGCCTTTGAAGATTGTTCTTGTTTAACCTCACAAACTTTAGGAACAACCAAGCATGACAATGAATTAGGGTTTTGATTAGTCTCCCCTCATAGTTTTACCTTTGTGTCTCTTTTGAGTCTTCTCTTTCTCACCTCATAATCAGGGATTAAACCCTAAAGGCTTTAAGGCTTTGTGATTAAGCTTATGCCTGCATCCTTCTATTAGGATGGAGTGTATAACTTTAATCCTAAGTGTTAAACCCTTCATGTGTTTAAATCTCTTAATCAATTCACTTAATAACCATCAAGACATTACACTTGTAACTTGGGCCTTGCATTAGGGTTCTAATTCTTCCTTAATTGGTTAAGAAGGACTAACCCTAGTGTTAATGGACAAGTCCCCCTCAAGTTGTCTTACAAATCATAAAACTCACTTCATCATCTTATCACTAAATAAAATCCACTTAATCAAAGGCTTGTTTTGTCATGAGTTTAATCCCTAATCATGGATTAAGTTGAGGAGCTTTCCTCAGCTTAAACATCCTCATCTATTATCCTTCTATTAGGATGGTGTAATGAGTCTGTTTAATCCCTGATTATGGCTTAACCTCATTACTTAACACTAAACAAAAACACCAAAAACATCTAAATAATCACAAGTAGGTTAATGATCTTAATCCTACATCAAAGGTGATTAAGTGTGAGAATCTGACTTCACACTTAAGGTATTCTCATTACCCCTAATCAGAGGAAAGATGTGATGAGTTTACTAACCCATTGGTTTAGACTTAAGCTCATTATCCTATGACAAACTTCAAAAAGCAATAAAAGACTGAAAACTCAAAAACAAACAATAATCGTCTCCTCCGGGATTCTTTTCTCATCATCTTCACTCACAAACGAGAACTCGCTTCTTCCGTCTAATGCAAGACAGTTTGCATCTGTGCCAGACAGATCATACACTTGAGCATAGACAAGTAAGCAGTTCATCAGTCAATTTATCTTTCAGTCTCTTTGGGTCGAACTACGGTGTTCTGACTTCCTCATTGCACGAGAGGATACGTAGGCATAACTTAACAGTTATCGAACAAAAGTCTCTGTACATCCCCCCTCCTTCCAGCATTATTCTTTAAGCCTCATAACCATGAGCATACTCTTTCTTACACTGACACTGTATATATCACATTTCACACTTCTTTTACACTGACACCTGTACATTTCTTTTCCAGCTATTTTACACACAGATTGCACTGACACTTCCCCTTTAAAACACAAATCTTTCAAGCGTGGATCCCGTCGAGTACGGCGGACAATCTGGGTGCTAATACCTTCCCAGGTTGTAACCAACCCCCTTTCTCAGTCTCTCTGGTTCGCAACCTGTCTTATCCATCTTTTTCTAGGCCTATGCAGCATTGCCTTTCCTCCGGGATAAAAATGCCTAGCTGGCGACTCTATTCATTCTCCAGTGAGTTCACGGCTGTGTGTTCTCACTGTTCCCCTCGCCGACCGTTCGCGTCTGTACCTTCATCTGATCCGTTTTCATTTGTCGGGAGCGACAACATCCATCAACACTCGTAGGGAGGGTAATTCAACTTCAACCGGTAGGACCGCTTCCATACCATACACAAGCTGATACGGTGTTGCCCCAGTGGATGTCCTGATTGACGTGCGATACCCATGCAAAGCAAATGGTAGCATCTCATGCCAGTCTTTGTAGGTGACTACCATCTTCTGCACAATCTTCTTGATATTTTTATTAGCTGCCTCAACAGCGCCATTCATCTTTGGCCTGTAAGGAGAAGAATTGTGGTGTTGGATCTTGAAGTCCCGGCATAACTCAGCCATCATCTTGTTGTTTAAGTTGGAACCATTATCAGTAATGATTCGCTCGGGAACTCCATACCGAAAGATGATATCTCTCTTCAGAAATCGGGCTACCACTTGCCTCGTGACATTTGCATATGAGGCTGCTTCGACCCACTTGGTGAAATAATCAATGGCGACCAGGATGAATCTGTGGCCATTCGAAGCAGTCGGTTCAATCTTGCCAATCATGTCAATGCCCCACATAGCAAAGGGCCACGGTGAAGACATTATGTTCAAAGGATTGGGAGGCACATGCACCTTATCTGCATAGATTTGGCATTTATGGCATTTTCTGGCGTAAGCACAACAGTCTGCATCCATTGTGATCCAGTAATAACCTGATCTTAGCAATTTCTTAGCCATGGCATGCCCTCCAGCATGGGTACCAAAGGATCCTTCATGCACTTCATGCATTAACAAATCTGCTTCCGTCTTGTCAACACATTTGAGGAGTACCATATCAAAGTTCCTCTTGTATAAAGACCCATCAGTGTTCAAAAAGAAACTACCAGCAAGCCTTCTCAAAGTCTTCTTATCATTGGAAGATGCCCCAGGTGGGTATGTTTGATCTTCCAAGAAGCACTTAATGTCATGGAACCAAGGCTTATCATCTTTGACAACATCTGCGGCGAACACATATGCTGGTCTGTCAAGTCTGGATACTGAAA
The DNA here is from genome assembly GCA_963966055.1 of Lathyrus aphaca. Lineage (NCBI taxonomy): Eukaryota > Viridiplantae > Streptophyta > Magnoliopsida > Fabales > Fabaceae > Lathyrus > Lathyrus aphaca. The sequence continues at coordinate 388,684,558 of OZ014520.1, forward strand.
TCTGAGGTACAAAGTTGGCAGCTTGAACTTTGATCATGGAGGAAATGGTAGCCAGAGCATCTGCAAACTGATTCTCGTCCCGAGGGATATACTCAAGTTTGACCGTTGTAAAGAAAGTCAATAACCTCCTTGTATAATCCCTGTAAGGTATCAGATGGTCCTGGTGTGTGTACCATTTGCCGTTGGTTTGATTAACTACCAGAGCTGAATCTCCGAATACAGTCAATGTCTTGATCCTTAGGTCAATGGCTTCCTCAAGACCCATAATGCAAGCTTCGTATTCAGCTTCGTTGTTAGTGCAGTTGAAAGTGAGTTTTGCCGAGAAAGGCATGTGAACCCCTTTAGGTGTAATGAGTACTGCACCAACACCGCGACCATTCATATTAACAGCCCCATCAAACATCATAGTCCATTCTTCCTCTGGGTTAGGCCCTTCAGTGTGAACAGGCTCTTCATGATCTTTTGCTTTTATGAACATGATGTCTTCATCAGGGAAGTCAAATCTCATAGGCTGGTAATCATCAATAGGTTGCTCAGCAAGATATTCAGACAATACACTGCCCTTGATGGCTTTCTGAGATGTGTATTGGATGTCATACTCTGTAAGGATCATCTGCCATCTTGCAACCCGTCTGGTAAGCGCTGGCTTCTCAAATATGTACTTAACTGGGTCCATCTTTGAGATCAATAAAGTAGTGTGGGTCAACATATACTGCCTCAGTCGGCGAGCAGCCCACGCTAAAGCACAGCAAGTTTTCTCGAGCAGTGAATAACGTTGTTCACAGTCGGTAAACTTTTTGCTTAGGTAGTAAATTGCATACTCTTTTCGACCAGACTCGTCATGCTGGCCCAGCACACACCCCATTGACTCTTCCAATACTGTCAAGTACATTATCAGAGGTCTTCCTTCAGCTGGAGGCATAAGGATTGGAGGCTCTTGCAAGTATTCCTTGATCTTGTCAAAAGCTTTCTGGCAGTCTTCGTTCCACCTGACCGTCTGTTCTTTTCTTAACAACTTGAACAAGGGTTCGCAGGTTGCCGTAAGGTGAGATATGAACCAATAGTTTAGTTCTCCATGGGGCCCTATGATTCCTGCATCAAAACTTAAATCCAACTATCCAGAAACCATATACACAATCAAACAAACATATTATGTAATCAAAATCAATTAATCATGTATAAATCATTGAAATCGAAAAAAAATCAAAAGAAAAGCAAGAATATGAATTCGGTTTGTATGATTTGGCATGAATTTGATGATGAGGATGATTGGAATAGGTTCAGGAAACCTCAAGGATTCATTTGCAGCCTTTAATCAACTTGTAAAAGTGGTGGATTATGGAAACCGAATTTTGAATTGTGTGAAATTTTAAAGTACGAATATGTTCCTCTTGCTCTCCATCCTTTTTTTTGTCTTGTGATATTGTTGTGGTTATATAGTAATGTAATTAGGTTAAGAATTTGGGCCTTGGTTGGAGTTGTATGGGTTGCTTGAAGGTGAAGAAATATCTTTCATAATTTGTCCAAATATCAAATTATATGTTACCAAATTGTCTTTGCACAAAATTGGATGGTATCCAATCACCTTGAATATCATTTAAAAGCTTCTAGAAGAAGGATCAAATCAACTATTTGTATTTTCATATTTTACTTTGATTTAAAATGAATTTTAATGAATAAAATCCAAATAAATAATAAATAAATTATAAAAATCAAAAAATATTTGAATTGGGTCGTGCTTGATGTTATCATGAAGATTGGGTTGCAAAATGATAAGCCCATTTGGAAAAAATTGGATTTAAGCTCTTATTTTCTTCATACACCCCTTAAAAATCTCCCAACTTTGACAAGACATAAATCCTTTAATTTTAAGGCTATGAAGGTGTTCTTGGACATTTTGGAAATCGTAAAGAGTCCTCTAACAAACCTTTTTGGTCTCATGTCTATATCTTTCACCATTTTCAAATTATGCTCTTTGGAAGATCTTGACTTTTTGTTGACTTTTGAAATGACCTGTAATGTTTTAGCTCATACCTTCCAAATGAGGAATTTTTAGGCTTGGATTGTGAGACACAAAGTTGTATAGAATTAAATTTCCTTCAAAATGAGCTTTGGATGGGAAATTTTTAATGAAGCATGTGAAAGGTATGGTTGGTCAAAGTTCAGTTGACTTTTCTTAAGAAAACCCTAATTTAGAAACTCATGATTCTTGATGATCTGAAACTTCCTTGATGAATCATGATCAACCCTTGATCAAATGATGAATTTTACTTCATAACCTTGATGTTGATTTGACCACAATTGACCTTAATTTGACTTTTTAACTACTTTGACTGATTTTTGCATATCTGATCATCTGACTTGGCAAGCTCTTTGGGAAAGCTTTGAAACTTGACATGAGGATTCTTGAATACATGTGGGATGTTATGAAGCTCACTTGAGGTCTTGAAACTCATTTTAACCTGAGGAAACTCAAAACCCTAGTCTTGGATACATTGCTTAGGAGGAGGCATTGTCTGGGGAAACTTCCACATTTCTTGACCAATTGGGAGTCTTGAGGACCTTATGATCATTTAGAAGTCTTGAGAGAGGTTGTCTTGATTGTGGGAGGGAAAATTTTGGGGTGCAACAGCTTCCCCTTGTTCAATTTTCTAGAATCTGAGGAGTTATATTGGCATGTACGCCATTCATGACTTGAAGATTGAAGAGGATTGAACACAAAAACCCAAAAATTTGCACTCGCTGGTGTGTAGAATGATACTGTTGGTTGATCGTGATGCTTGAATGGGCTTAAAGATACCATTTGGATAAAGATTCTTCAGATATGTTTCTTAAATATGAAGATAACTTTTTTTGGGAAGAATAAATGACGGCCCAAAAAAGGAGATAACCCTTAGGGAAGAATAAACGACGGCCCGAGGTAACTAGATAACCATTGGGAAGAATAAACGACGGCCCACGGTAAGTTGACTTATGGGAAGAATAAATGACGGCTCAAAATGAGATAACCTTCGGGAAGAATATTCGACGACCCGAGGTAACAAAATAACCATTGGGAAGAATAAACGACGACCCAAGGTAAGTTGGATTTTGGGAAGAATAAACGACGGCCCAAAATGAGATAACCTTCGGGAAGAATAAACGACGGCCCGAGGTAACAAGATAACCATTGGGAAGAATAAACGACGGCCCAAGGTAAGTTGACTTTTGGGAAGAATAAACGAAGGCCCAAAATGAGATAGCCTTCGGGAAGAATAAACGATGGCCCGAGGTAACAAGATAATCATTGGGAAGAATAAACGAAAGCCCAAGGTAAGTTGGTTTTTGGGAAGAATAAATGACGGCCCAAAACGAGATAACCTTCGGGAAGAATAAACGATGGCCCGAGGTAACAAGATAACCATTGGGAAGAATAAACGACGGTCCAAGGTAAGATAACCTTCGGGAAGAATAAACGACGACCCGAGGTAACAAGATAACCATTGGGAAGAATAAACGACGGCCTAAGGTAAATTGGTTTTTGGGAAGAATAAACGACGGCCCAAAATGAGATAACCTTCGGGAAGAATAAACGACGGCCCGAGGTAACAAAATAACCATTGGGAAGAATAAACGATGGCCCAAGGTAAGTTGGCTTTTGGGAAGAATAAACGATGACCCAAAATAAGATAACCTTTGGGAAGAATAAACGACGGCCTGAGGTAACAAGATAACCATTGGGAAGAATAAACGACGGCCCAAGGTAAGTTGGCTTTTGGGAAGGATAAACGACGACCCAAAATGAGATAACCTTCGGGAATAATAAACGAAGGCCCGAGGTAACAAAATAACCATTGGGAAGAATAAATGACAGCCCAAGGTAAGTTAACTTTTGGGAAGAATAAACGATGGCCCAAAAATGAGATAACCTTCTGTCGCTCCCCGGATTTCCATCCTGGTACAAACACGAAAGTGGCGCGGTAAAGAATAGAGTCGCCAGCCAGGCATTTTTATCCCGAAGGAATGGGAATGGGAATGCTGCACAAACCAGAAGAAAATAAAAGGAAGGACACGGGCCCTGCGAACCAAAGAGGCTGTGTTCGGGAGTCGGTTACGACCTGGGAAGGTATTAGCACCCAGATCGTCCGCCGTACCGGACGGGATCCACGCTTGCAAAGAAAATGTTTCAAAGGGTGAAGAAATGAAAGTTGTTGCAAAGAGAAAGAAATGAACTGAATAAAAGAAACGAAAAGGGAACTGAAAAAGAAATGAAAAGGAAAAAATATAGGGAAAATAAAGATTATGCTCGAACGGGCCCTACCCCGCTGCCTACGTACCTCATCTGGACAATGAGGATCAGAGTCACCGTAGTTCCCCTAACTAGGGGTAGAAAAGAAATTGCTTGTGAATTAAGGCTTGAACTGCATATGCCAATGCTCAGGTGTTGCAGACTCGGACGACGGGTGCGTAACCGTCTTGCAAAATGACAAGTAGGAACAAGTTCGCGTACGGAGCGAAGGAGATGAGAAAAGAATTCCCGAAGGAACAAATGCTTATTGTTTGTTTATGTTTTTTTATGAAGCTTTTAGGAGTGTGTCACAAGGAAGTGAACTCAAGCTCCTTTCCATGGAATGTGTGCTTGCCACTACATTCCAAGATGGAATAATAGAACAAGCACACTCAAGTAAGGAGAAGATCCCCAAAACTTGAAACCAGAGATTAGGGCTTAAGCTCACTAACTCATTAACTTATTAAGTGTTTTTGGTATTTACAATGAAAAAGTGTGTTTTATGATTTTCTTGGTGAAGATGATATCTTGATCAGACTTGTGCATCACAAGATAAGCTTGTACTATCCCAAGATGGGAAGACTACAAGTACCTCATGGGATAAGGCTATTGTTCAAGATATCACTTCAAACTTTATTAGGTGTTTTCTTTAGAGTTTTGAGATGAGAAGAGAAAAGAAACCAAAAGGATCACAAAGGCAAAAGTCTAATGGGGGACTAAAGAATCCTAAGTGTTGTCATGCATGGGAACCCTAGGTTAGTGTGGTTTACTATCCTAAATAAGAGAGAAAGAAGAAGAGAAGAAGAAGAAAGAAGAAGAGAGAAGGGAAGTAAGGCCTAAGCCCAACAATCAAAAGGTTAGCACAAGAAAGAATATGAAAAGAAGAGATGAGATTTGGAGATGTGGGAATCACATCCACACCTCTCACTTACCATAGCCCCTAAAAAGGTTAGCAACATAAGCATACAAGCAAAGCAAAATGAACAAAATGACATCCCAACATCATGTAAACAGAAGTGAAGTCATAAATTCAAAAGCTCAATGCAAATGCAAGTCATAAGAATGAGAAAAGAAGCATACAAGTCAATATGAGGCAACATGAACCAAATGGCAAAGCAAAGCAAACTTAAGAAGATGCAAAGCAAAATACACAAAACAAAATCTCAAGGTGCAAGACCAGAACCAAATCCAAGTCAAAGAAATGCTCAAGAAGCAAGAGGGATGAAGAAGAAGAGAAGCACAAAGCTAAACAAACAACTTATAGGAAGAAAGAAGCAAAGAAGTGAGGTGAATGCACATAAGAATGGATGAACCTCAAAGGTAACCAAAATACAAAATTTCCAAGACACAAACCATAAACCAAGATCAGAAAGGTATCAATACCCTAAGGAGACCCCAAATGAGATGAAGAAGTTGGCACAAGTGCCCGTCTAAGCTAAGGAGATGACTTATGATCAAAAATAAGCAAAATGGGACAAGTTAAGAACAAAAATTCAAATCAAATCAACAATGCACCCAAAAATTCCACAACTTTGGACAAGAGACCTTCAATCATGATATAACAACATGTCAAAAGGATATGAAGAAATTCAGAAGCTATGCAAGTCAAAAGAGGGCTCGAACATGAACTAGGGTTAAGAAACTTCACTTACAAGGCAAAGGCTAAAACCAAATGAACAAATTTCTAAAAATCAGGAAAAAAATCACACATGAACTACACTCTCTTAAGAGTCCAGAGCAAAAAGAACCAACAAGAAATTCAAAATGATGATCAATGTGGAAATTGGACAAGGCAGCTTGCTCAAAAAGGAATTAAAAAGGATTAATTACATGAGGGAATTTATTTACACGTGTCGGCATAAAATAAATAAAAATAAAAATATGAAAAATTAAAGAAAACTAAAATGAACATCCCTGAATTATTTCAGAATTTTTTGACACTTAGAAATGTTTTTAAAAATTGAAAAGCTAAACGAAATAAAGAAATAAAAGAAAAAAGAAATAAAATGAGAAAAGGCTGGGAGGGGTGCGAAAAGAAAGAGAAGCTAGTTCAAATCAATTGGGCTCAGAAGACAGGGGGTGTGGATAGTGGTCTAAGCCCACTGTCGCTCCCACTAAATGAAGCCGGGTCAAATAGGGTACAGACGCGAACGGTCGGCGAGAGGGACAGTGAGAACACACAGCCGTGAACTCACTGGGAATGAATAGAGTTGCCAGCTAGGCATTTTTATCCCGGAGGAAAGGCAATGCTGCATAGACCTAGAAAAAAAGATGGATAAGACGGTTGCGAACCAGAGAGACCGAGAAAGGGGGTTGGTTACAACCTGAGAAGGTATTAGCACCCAGATTGTCCGCCGTACTCGACGGGATCCACGCTTAAAAGATTTGTGTTTTAAAGGGGTAGTGTCAGTGCAATTTGTGTATAAAATAAATGGAAAAGAATGTACAGGTGTTAGTGTAAGAGAAATGTAAAGCGTATAAATGATGTGTCAGTGTAAGAACGAAGAGGAGATGCTCAAGAACATGAGGCTAAGAGAATGATGCTGAAAGAGGGGGAATATACAGAGACTTTTGTTCGATAACTGTTAAGTTATGCCTACGTATCCTCTCGTGCAATGAGGAAGTCAGAACACCGTAGTTCGACCCAAAGAGACTGAAAGATGAATTGACTGATGAACTGCTTGCTTGCCTATGCTCAAGTGTATGATCTGTCTGGCACAGATGCTAACTGTCTTGCATTAGACGGAAGAAGCAAGTTCTCGTTTGTGAGTGAATGAGATGAGAAAAGAATCCCGGAGGAGACGATTATTGTTTGTTTTTGATGTTTTCAATCTTTTATTGCTTTTTGAATTTGTCATAAGTTAATGAGCTTAAGCCTAAACCAATGGATTTAGTAAACTCATCACATCTTCCCTCTGATTAGGGGTAATGAGAATACCTTAAGCGTGAAGTCAGATTCTCACACTTAATCACCTTTGATGTAGGATTGAGATCATTAACCTACTTGTGATTATTTAGATGTTTTTGGTGTTTTTGTTTAGTGTTAAGTAATGAGGTTAAGCCATAATCAGGGATTAAACAGACTCATTACACCATCCTAATAGAAGGATAATAGATGAGAATGTTTAAGCTGAGGAAAGCTCCTCAACTTAATCCATGATTAGGGATTAAACTCATGACAAAACAGGCCTTTGATTAAATGGATTTTACTTAATGATATGATGATGAAGTGAGTTTTATGATTTGTAAGACAACTTGAGGGGGGACTTGTCCATTAACACTAGGGTTAGTCCTTCTTAACCAGTTAAGGAAGAATTAGAACCCTAATGCAAGGCCCAAGTTACAAGCTTGATGTCTTGATAATTATTAAGTGAATTGATTAAGGGAGTTAAACACATTAAGGGTTCAACACTTAGGATTAAAGTTATACACTCCATCCTAAGAGAAGGATGCATGCATAAGCTTAATCACAAAGCCTTAAAGCCTTTAGGGTTTAGTCTCTGATTATGAGATGAGAAGAGAAGACTCAAAAGAGACCCAAAGGTAAAACTAAGAGGGGAGACTAATCAAAACCCTAATCATTGTCATGCTTGGTTGCTCCTAAGGTTTGTGAGGTTTTCAGGAGAAGTCTTCAATGGAACCACCAGGAAGCAGATGAAAGGATCAAGAGAAGCAAAACAACTTGCTTCATTCAAGAAGTCAAGTCACTTGAAGAAAGAAAATGGGAAGAAGAAGAATGAGCAAGCTCCAACTCAAACACATATAAAAATGCAGCATGGATGCAAGAGAGAGATGAGAAGAAAGTATGAGAAGTGAAGGCAAATTCACTTCCCAAAATCACTTACCACCTGAAAGGTTAGAAAAGAAAATGCAATGCAATGCAAAATAGGATGGAATGACATGATGTAAACCAAAACCAGAAGCATTTATGAGATGATAATGATATTATGGGATGATGCAAACATGAGACAACACATGAGAATGATCACACAAGTTCATGGATGCAAATGAAACAAGTTAAAAACCAAGAACATACATGAAAAGTTATGAGGTGCATAATGGCATACAACATGACAAATGCAAGGTGAAATGATCAAACATGCTTTCAATATGTCTTATGATGTTAAATGAATCAAATGGAGGCATGGAATGTCATGGCAAGTCATGTTATGCAAGAAAATGCAAGATGGATGCATATGGAAGCCCAAATTAGGGTTTATGACCAAAGCATCAAACAAAAACCAAAATCAGAAGCAAACCACATTACAAAAAATTGAAAATGCACTCAAAGGACCCCTAATCCTATACTAACCCACTGCCCAAAGGAGAGGTCTCAACTCCTAACCAATTTCAAGTTATGATTTTTCTAAGTTTGCTAGGGTTTTAGGGTTCCCAAACAAGAAAATTACCAAACAAATTGAAAATGAAAGATCAAATCATGACCATTTAATCTCACAAACTACATGCTAAACACAGTGCAATGCAAAAAGAATCAAGGTCCAACTCTTCATGAATAGGCAGAAATGATTTTTTGAAGTTTGGATCAAAATAATGCATCAAAATGATTTTAATTCAATGAAAAATTCTCAAAATGCATCAAGATCAAAAAATAAATTTGGTTTGAAGGTTGGACAATGTTTCTAAATGTCTTAGAACATTTCATGAATTTTTGGGTGATTTTTAAATACCTAAAAGTATTTTTAATAAATTAATTTTCATTAATCAATTAAAAATAAACTTTTAAATATTTAAAAATACTTTTTTAATGTTAAAAATGAAAATAAAAATATTTTTGTGTGTTAAAAATTAATGAGACTCTTGACAAAAAGTTTCATAATTTTTAAACAAATTTTGCTATTTTAAATAAATTAAGGAAGTTTAATGAAAGAAAATGAAAATAAAATAAATAAATGAAAAGGTAAGCTGATCTGATGGTGGAGATTTAAACTGGGTTTGAAATGGTTGACTAGCGCGTCATCCAAGGGCTGAGGTTGGTCCTGATTAAATTAATTTAATTATGATTAATTAAACTAACTAAAGGGGATTAGGGCAAAATGAGCGAATCTGGGCCATACGTGCACGCGGGAAGTCAACAAAGTCAGGCAATCTAACGCATGAGATTCAAATGGATTTAATGACTGGGATTAGGGCTAATAACATTCAGGTGACCGGAGGGAAGCTCCGGTCACCTTCTCCGGCAACAACAAAACCCTAGATCCTGATTCAGGCTTCTAAACATCAAATTAAACACAGCCAAGTGATCCTCTAACAACCTAGGATACGAATCCACCCTCAAACATCATTTAAACATCAAGAATCAAGCAAATCGAAGGAAACAAATTTCACGGGTGAAATTTCAGAGTAACAATACAAACTCATTTCTTACTCATTTTCGATTCTAAGAACATCCCCATGACCAGCAAGACATAAGCAATCAATTTATAACTTAAAATGTAAGCTCTGAGAAAAAGAATCCATGGTCATACCTGAGCTGGAAAGCTTCAATACTGAGCTTTCAGAGCTTCCTTTGTGTGCAAATGAACCTTCTTGACTCCCTTGAACACAATGAGATGCTTCAAAGTCCTTGTGGATGGCTGGTTTGAGGAGAAGTGTTCTGGTGCAGCAGGTTTTACAGTCAGGATTTGTGAAGTTTCAGGCTACTCCAATGGTGGATTCTTGCTCCTTTGAGTGTGTTTGACTTGTTGGTGAAGAGAAATGGGGTGTTTGATGGCTGGAAAATGAGATTCGAAAGTTCTGGCTTTGAGAATGAAAAATGGTGAAGCTCAGTTCTTGCTTGGTTCAGGCCTAGGTCTTGCTGGTTTTGGCTCAGTGAAGCAAGGTGAGTTGATTAGTGGAGTTGGTTTTTGTGTTTCTGAGTTGTGTAGAGAGATTCGAAGGGTTTTGCTTGAGGGAGTGAGTTTGTGAATGTCTTGTTCTTGTGTGTTTCAGCCTGGCTTGTTATGTGAAATGGCTAGCATTTGATCCACATAAACAACTCTCATTGGTCAGATGATGTGACCTGCCCTTTATTGATTGGTATGGCCCCTTTTGCAAAATGTCAACTTTGGTGTAAGGAGGGCATGGGTCAAGTTCTAGGCTAGTACAAGGGTGTGGGCTGGCGCAGCATGGTGTGTGAGAGAGGCTAGAATGGTTCAGCATTGTAGGCAACAAGTGGATGAGGTGTGATGATGGTTTTTGCAAGTTGATCACTTTTGGTTCATATGAAACTTTCTTGTCCCACAAGCCATAAAACATGAGGAAATCTTGGTCCAATCTGAACTTTAGGACTCACATGATGCTTGTGTAATGGTTTGGTGTCAATTAGAAGTTACAATTTGCCTTGGTACAAGATTTTGCAAATTTCTCATTTGAGGCATATCTTGAAAATTAGTGATTTTTGCCAACTTTGATACACCATAACTTTTGGTCCAAAATGAATTAGATCATGTTCTTGTACTTTTTGAAAAGGGAAAGATCTAATCTACAACTTTCATGACCAAAGTTTTTTCATTTGAAGCATTTTTGGATCAAAAAGCAAGGGTTGAAAAAGTGGCATAAAATGACATTTCATGAAAAGTCAACCATGCCCTAAAAAGTCAACTTTGCAAAAACTTGTAATTCTTGAATTTTGTGAACTTCAACCTTCTTCCATGATCAAATAAAGATCATATACACTCAAAATGATGAAGATCAACCCTTGGTTGGGTCATTGGGGGCCTCAGATGCCCTGATTTTGCACTGACTTGTCCAGAAAGTCAACCCTTGATCAGATGACTTCCCCATGGAATTTCTTCATGAAAATTGATATGCATACTCCCTATACCATATAGAGACCAATGGAAACAAGAATGACCAAAAAAATTGGGGTTATGGCCTCTGAAACCAAAACCCTTATTTTAGGTCAACTGTGCAGTTAAACCTGGCTCTGCCTCCATACCAATCCCAGTTCTTGTGATTCTTTGGCATTCTTGACTTTGAGAAGATGTAATATGATGCTTGAACACACATGGACCCCTTTGAAGTGATTGATGACCTTTGGAGTGGCTCAAGAAGCTCTTGGATTGCTTAGGTCACAAACCCTAGATGCAGATGACTTAGAACTAATGCAAGGAATCAAAATTGTGGTATGAGATGGTATGATTGAGCTCATGCATATGAAATGATCACAAGCCATGGTGTGAATGGGTGAGGGAAAATTTGGGGTGTTTACAGCTGCCCCTATTCAAACATGAGTTAGCTGTGCAGGTTGTAAGCGACGGCTTAACAGGCAAACAAGATAACTTGTGGTTGAATACCAAAGACAGTCCAAAATTTGCACTCACAGAATGAAGAAGAAAAGGGATATAGATTGTAAAAGAAAATAAAGTATATTGTAAAGTGGGCGACGGAGGACGACCGTCGAGCAGAGGACGACTGCTGGGTAAAGAGCAATGACGGGGACGGCCGACATGCTGGGAAAAGAATTATGATGGGGACGACCATCAAGATAAAGCTGTAAAATTCTCTGGGGATCAATGAAACATGACGGGGACGGACATCAAGTTCATAAAGTAAAGTAAACAACGATGGGGACGGCCATCAGGCTAAAAAGAAAAGGGACCACGACGGGGACGGCCATCGGGTTAAAGAATAAATGAAATAGGCAGATGATGAGGTACGGTCATCAAAGGTGAAGGACAATCACCTAGCAGGGGACGGCTGCTCCGTCGGGGATAAGATGAGGGACGGTCATCTAAGGTGGAGGACGACCACCTGGCAGGGTACGGCTGCCAAAAGTATCGCGACATAGGACGAATGCCGGATAAAAGGTCAACGATGGGGACGGCCATCGGATGAGCATGATGGAGGACGACCATCAAGAGGTGGAGGACGACCACCTAGCAGGGTACGGCTGCTCTCAAGGTTTATCATGACATAGGACGAACGCCAGATAAACAAAATCAACAATGGGGACGGCCATTGGATAAAATGATGAAGGACGATCATCAAGAGGTGGAGGACGACCACCTAGCAGGGGACGGCTGCTAAATATCACGACATAGGACGAATGTCGGATAGAAAATCAACGATGGGGACAGCCATCGGACGAGCATGATGAAGGACGATCATCAAGAGGCGGAGGACGACCACCTAGCAGGGTACGGCTGCTCTCAGGGTTTATCATGACATAGGACGAATGTCAGATAAAAAGAAATTTGCTTTGTTGGTGATCTACTGGGGAATAGTAAACACGGACGAGTGTTTACATCCAAGAAACAAAAGGTATAAGTGTTTAGATGTTGTGTATAGATTAAAAATGCGGACGAGCATCCTTAAGACTACGATACGGACGAGTATCGGGTAGAAACAAATACCGACACGTGTTCAAAGATGATGATATGGACGAGTATCAACTGGTTAACAGAGAACACGGACGAGTGTTGAATCTGAAGGGACTCTTCTGGGGAATAGTAGACACAGACGAGTATCTATATTCAAGGAGACATAAGTGTTTGACACGGTGTATGGATTAAAGATGCGGACGAGCATCCTCAAGACTATGATACGGACGAGTATCATGTAGAAAAAAACTCTAGCCGCATGCTCTGAGATGATGGTATGGACGAGTACCAACTGGTTAACAAAGAACAAGGACTAATGTTGAATCTGTGGGGGTATATAAGTGGTATATACAAGATACGGACGAGTATCTGTATAAGGGTGAGTGGTGTATAGATGAGTGTTTAATTGCTGGGGAGAGTGACACGGACGAGTGTCAAGAGGGGAGAGTGTAATATAAACAAGTATCTGATATATAAAGTATAGATGACTGTGCTGGGGATATGACACGGACGGGTGTCAAAGGATTATATATGTAAGTATATGTGAGTGCAAAGGGGATGTCTTTGGCTTTCTGCTGGGGAAATGACATGGACGGGTGTCAGGAAGTATATACTGGTGTTTGTGAATGTGAGGCAACTGCTTTGCTGGGGACTCTGGTGGGGATTTGGGGAAAGTATTCTGTATATCGACGGATTGTCAATATTCACAAGTGTTGATTCAAAACATGGCTCATGAATATGCTACATGTTTGATTTCTGCCGTAATGCTCCGTGTCAAAACAGAATGCTACGCTTTGTGGGTGAATATGATGCGAATGCTATGATTATGCAAAGGACACCAAACCGGGACTCGGATCCCGTTGCTGTGAAGACCTCTGGTCGATCTTGCTTGAAATGGATATCCCAGCTGGGGATGAGATCATTGGTAGATCTGTCATTAAGTGATATCTGCCTGGGGATTCGGGTCACTGATAGGCCCGTCTTAGTAATGGGGGACCCAGCTGGGGTTTGTGGAAGCTGTCTTCACTTTGTTGTGAGTTCTTCATGCGTTGCTCTTCTGGATAAAGGCTGAAGCTCTGTGGGGAGATGGTTCCCTGACTTGTACTCGGCCGAGGAAGGAAAGGCAACTCGGCTGGGGATAAGTAATAAGCGGTAACTCAGCTGGGGAGAAAACACTTTTGAGTGTTAAAACTGAGTGTTGATTTGTCAGCTTGCTGGGGTGAAGCCTACATGCCCCATGCTGTGCTTTGAATACCTGCAATCCTACAAAGATAGAAACGTACAAGCAATCCCGAGGTATCCCTTACTGGATTCCGTCATAGGAGTTTAGACACTTGCGAGAGTAAGTATATTCCCTGCAAGCATGTATTTTATTTTTGAAGATAAGCATCTGTATTTATGCAATCATGTTTTTTTAGAGACATCAGACATTTTTGCAAATACAAATGTACAAGACGAGACGTGACTAAAAATCTGATTTTATTAATTCATGTGCCCTGAATTGGCAATATACAGTCAAAGAAACATATCTCCTGAAATGAGGAGATTGTTACAAATTGAGAAACAAAATGCTGGCAATGTTGATGACGCTTTAAGGAGCTTCCTCCCTGCTATGACTCGTATGACTTTTGACGCTCTTCTCGTCTTGCTTTCTAAAGAAGGCTGATTCTGGCAGAAGCTTGATCCTTCCGAGTTTTACCAAATTGTAGGTGATACAGACGAATTCAGAATGCAGTTGTTCGCTTATTCCCTTATTTTGCATGGATCGCCCTTTCGGGTTTTCAATCCATCGGGATACCCATTTTTGCCTGAGCTGTCCAATGCGGCTTTTCAACTCAGCGGGTGTACACTTTTTTCATTTATTTCCCCTTATTTTTGCCCGAGTCTTTTATTCTATTTTTGACTCGCCGGGATGCCCTATTTTTGCCTGGACTTACGTTCTGTTTTTATGTCCAACGGGTCATTTTATGCGAAGTATTTTTTAACTGCATCTGAATTCACAGGGGATGGGAAGTCTTCACCATCCATGGTGCTGAGCATCAGTGCTCCACCAGAGAAAACTTTCTTTACCACGAATGGTCCTTCATAGTTTGGAGTCCATTTGCCCCTGTGGTCTGTATGAGGAGGGAGGATTCTCTTCAGCACAAGATCTCCTATTTGGTACTCTCGGTGCCTGACTTTCTGATCGAAGGCTCTCTTCATTCTTTTCTAATACAGCTGCCCATGACAAATTGCAGCCAATCTTTTCTCTTCAATCAGACTCAGTTGTTCGAACCGGGACCGAACCCATTCTGCTTCGTTCAGCTTAACATCCATCAACACTCGTAGGGAGGGTAATTCAACTTCAACCGGTAGGACCGCTTCCATACCATACACAAGCTGATACGGTGTTGCCCCAGTGGATGTCCTGATTGACGTGCGATACCCATGCAAAGCAAATGGTAGCATCTCATGCCAGTCTTTGTAGGTGACTACCATCTTCTGCACAATCTTCTTGATATTTTTATTAGCTGCCTCAACAGCGCCATTCATCTTTGGCCTGTAAGGAGAAGAATTGTGGTGTTGGATCTTGAAGTCCCGGCATAACTCAGCCATCATCTTGTTGTTTAAGTTGGAACCATTATCAGTAATGATTCGCTCGGGAACTCCATACCGACAGATGATATCTCTCTTCAGAAATCGGGCTACCACTTGCCTCGTGACATTTGCATATGAGGCTGCTTCGACCCACTTGGTGAAATAATCAATGGCGACCAGGATGAATCTGTGGCCATTCGAAGCAGTCGGTTCAATCTTGCCAATCATGTCAATGCCCCACATAGCAAAGGGCCACGGTGAAGACATTATGTTCAAAGGATTGGGAGGCACATGCACCTTATCTGCATAGATTTGGCATTTATGGCATTTTCTGGCGTAAGCACAACAGTCTGCATCCATTGTGATCCAGTAATAACCTGATCTTAGCAATTTCTTAGCCATGGCATGCCCTCCAGCATGGGTACCAAAGGATCCTTCATGCACTTCATGCATTAACAAATCTGCTTCCGTCTTGTCAACACATTTGAGGAGTACCATATCAAAGTTCCTCTTGTATAAAGACCCATCAGTGTTCAAAAAGAAACTACCAGCAAGCCTTCTCAAAGTCTTCTTATCATTGGAAGATGCCCCAGGTGGGTATGTTTGATCTTCCAAGAAGCACTTAATGTCATGGAACCAAGGCTTATCATCTTTGACAACATCTGCGGCGAACACATATGCTGGTCTGTCAAGTCTGGATACTGAAATCTGAGGTACAAAGTTGGCAGCTTGAACTTTGATCATGGAGGAAATGGTAGCCAGAGCATCTGCAAACTGATTCTCGTCCCGAGGGATATACTCAAGTTTGACCGTTGTAAAGAAAGTCAATAACCTCCTTGTATAATCCCTGTAAGGTATCAGATGGTCCTGGTGTGTGTACCATTTGCCGTTGGTTTGATTAACTACCAGAGCTGAATCTCCGAATACAGTCAATGTCTTGATCCTTAGGTCAATGGCTTCCTCAAGACCCATAATGCAAGCTTCGTATTCAGCTTCGTTGTTAGTGCAGTTGAAAGTGAGTTTTGCCGAGAAAGGCATGTGAACCCCTTTAGGTGTAATGAGTACTGCACCAACACCGCGACCATTCATATTAACAGCCCCATCAAACATCATAGTCCATTCTTCCTCTGGGTTAGGCCCTTCAGTGTGAACAGGCTCTTCATGATCTTTTGCTTTTATGAACATGATGTCTTCATCAGGGAAGTCAAATCTCATAGGCTGGTAATCATCAATAGGTTGCTCAGCAAGATATTCAGACAATACACTGCCCTTGATGGCTTTCTGAGATGTGTATTGGATGTCATACTCTGTAAGGATCATCTGCCATCTTGCAACCCGTCTGGTAAGCGCTGGCTTCTCAAATATGTACTTAACTGGGTCCATCTTTGAGATCAATAAAGTAGTGTGGGTCAACATATACTGCCTCAGTCAGCGAGCAGCCCACGCTAAAGCACAGCAAGTTTTCTCGAGCAGTGAATAACGTTGTTCACAGTCGGTAAACTTTTTGCTTAGGTAGTAAATTGCATACTCTTTTCGACCAGACTCGTCATGCTGGCCCAGCACACACCCCATTGACTCTTCCAATACTGTCAAGTACATTATCAGAGGTCTTCCTTCAGCTGGAGGCATAAGGATTGGAGGCTCTTGCAAGTATTCCTTGATCTTGTCAAAAGCTTTCATGCAGTCTTCGTTCTACCTGACCGTCTGTTCTTTTCTTAACAACTTGAACAAGGGTTCGCAGGTTGCCGTAAGGTGAGATATGAACCGTGAGATGTAGTTCAATCGACCTAAGAACCCTCGAACTTCTTTCTCAGTTTTCGGTGCAGGCATTTCTTGAATAGCTTTGACTTTATCAGGGTCAACTTCAATCCCTTTCTTGCTTACAATAAATCCCAGCAGCTTACCAGATCGCACCCCAAACGTGCACTTGTTGGGGTTTAACTTCAATTGATACTTCCTCAGACGTTTGAATAGTTTCAGCAGATTTACCAGGTGGTCTTCTTCAGTAAGGGACTTGGCGATCATATCATCCACATAACATTCGATTTCTTTATGGATCATATCGTGGAATAATGTCACCATGGCCCGTTGATACGTTGCACCAGCGTTCTTCAATCCGAATGGCATCACCTTGTAACAGAAAGTGCCCCAGGGTGTGATGAAGGTTGTCTTCTCCATGTCTTCAGGTGACATTTTAATTTGATTGTATCCTGAAAATCCATCCATGAAGGAGAATACCAAGAACTGAGCCGTGTTATCCACCAATACATCAATGTGAGGTAATGGGAAGTCGTCTTTTGGGCTGGCTCTGTTCAGATCCCGGTAGTCGACACACATCCTTACCTTACCGTCTTTCATAGGCACAGGTACTATATTAGCAACCCACGGCGGATAGCTAGTTACAGCAAGGAACCCGGCGTCCCACTGCTTTTGTACCTCTTCCTTGATTTTCATAGCCATGTCTGGGCGAGTACGGCGCAATTTCTGTTTAACCGGCGGGCATTCTTCTCTTAAAGGCAGCTTGTGCACAACAATGTCGGTGTCCAACTCTGGCATATCTTGGTAAGACCAAGCAAACACATCCACATATTCTTGAAGCAGATCAATCAGTTGTCTCTTCACCGAGTCTTGCAGGCAGGCCCCGATTTTAACCTCTTTCACGTCTTCATCTGTACCAAGATTAATCGTTTCAACCTCCTCCTGATGAGGAGTTATAACCTTCTCCTCTTGTCTCAACAACCTGGCTAGCTCTTCAGGAAGCTCACATTCTTCTTCAACCCCTTCATCAGCTTGATTGATTGGATTGTCAAAGTCATACGAAGTCATAGCCATGCTGTTGTCGGTGCTGTCTGGAAGGCACTCTCTGCAAGGGTTCAGTTTGTTCGTTTTAGTGATTTGATTTTAATCTTGTTTTAGAAAAGTGAAATGAAGTTGTCATTTTGAAAACACCGCCATTTATTTTTTTGTACAAAAAGAAAAATGGAAAAACAGTGAGCGGAAAAGAAAAAGACTCGTTTGCAAAAAGATGTCTGATATTTCATTGATTAATCTTGTTGCACAAAAAGTACAGATGGCCCGATTACAAAATGAGTCTTTTCATCTTGGGCAAGATGCAAGACTTTGATGCATGCTATAAAAATACAGGAAATAATAATTACTCTGCATGAGTAACTCTTATAATTTCCTGGGAAGACCAGTTTGAGATACTGCTCCCCGGGATCTTTGGACGAATCCAATTCTCCAGATTGCGCTCCTCTTCCAGCTCGTCTTCCAAGTTGTTGATAGCATCAGGGGTGAGCATCCCCCACTGACAAAACCGGGCTTCTCAGCAGCCTCTGCTTGATGTTGTTGAGTTGGTTTGTAACCCAACCCAAATTTGTCCTTCTTCTCCTCCACAGATAAGACCTTGCCCCCGCCTTGGGCAGTTCCTTCCTCAACAACCTTCCGGGCTTGTTGATAAGATGACATGGAAATTCCAGGTACAGCAGATGTTTCATTCACGTTCAAGGCTTCGAAACCTTGGCTCATTGTTTCATGGATCTCCCCGTCCATCTCAATATATTTATAGGTAGCCAGGTGGCTGACAAAAATATCCTCCTCTCCACAGATTGTAACGACTTGACCCTCCCACTCGAATTTTAACTTCTGGTGAAGGGTTGAGGTCACGGCGCCAGCGGCGTGAATCCATGGCCTACCCAATAAACAGCTGTAGGCGGGTTGAATATCCATCACGTAGAAGGTCGTTTTGAAAGTTTGTGGGCCAATCGTTATGGGCAACTCAATCTCTCCCAGAACCGATCTCTTTGAACCATCAAAGGCTCTTACTACCAGGTTACTAGGTCTTAACGCCAATCCGTCATACTCCAACTTCACCAGGGCCTTTTTAGGTAAGACATTGAGGGATAACCCTGTGTCTACCAGCACATGGGAAAGGACAGCACCTTTGCATTCCATGGTGATGTGCAAGGCCTTGTTATGGTTGCGGCCTTCCGTAGTCAAATCAGTATTGGTGAACCCTAGCCCATTGCTAGCAGTAACATTTCCAACCACAGTTTCCAACTGATTGACGGTGATCTCTTCAGGCACGTAAGCTGCGTGCAAGACTTTGAGTAGTGCATTCCGATGGGCTTCGGAGCACATAAGCAATGACAGGATTGAGATCTTGGAAGGCGTCTGATGAAGCTGATCCACTATTTTGTAATCACTCTTCTTGATGATTCTCATGAACTCATCAACTTCTTGATCAAAGGGTGTTTTTAAAGCTTCTTTGGCAACCTGCTCTTCCTGCACCAAACTTTTCCCTTTTGCCTTGGCAGCAGCTTCTGCTTCGGCAGTGGGTCTCTGAATTTGTGGAGCGAAGAGACGTCCGCTTCGAGTGAAGCCTCCGCCTCCTCCCACATTGTCTATTTGTGGTGCAGGTGTTGATGATTCAAAAGTGATTTTTTGTCCTTCGTAGTACAGGTCAGAGCCGTAATGCCAGGGGATGGCGTTACTGCTTTCATAAGGTACTGGTCCAGGCACCGTGATAGTGACTGGACTGATTGCGGCTGCAGAAGGAGTTGTGATAGTCTGTGGGTCGTAATATATCGTGACTGGTGCTCTGATGGGAGCAGCACCTTGTGAATTATAGGCAGAATCATTTTCTGGATCGTAATAAATTGTAACTGTTGAGACGTCTTCAGAGTTTGTTGCTGGTGTTGTAGGAGACATTGTCGGAAGGATGGGTGTTGTTGTCGTAGGAGTTTCAAAATGAAGTGGTGCTGGAGTTGTAGAAGGAACATTTGTTGATAACTGGTCAGTTGAAATGACAGATGAAACACTTGTTGACGAAGCCGAAGAGTTGTCGGGAACAATGGTTGTTGCAGTTGTAGGAGGTACTGGAATTGTTGCTGATGGGATTGCTGGATTCGTTGGAAATGATGTTGTAATTTGAAGTTGGCCACTCTGAATGAGACCATCTATGCCAGTCCTCAGGTTATCACACCCATTTACTGAAATATTGCAGTAAGCACACCCTAACTCACACCCCGGGAACATTTGACATTCGAGGAGTTGAGCCTTAATTTCTACCAACGGTGTCCGAATCTGACCCACACTGGTTATTAAATAAGACGGCTTGTCTTCTTCAATTGCATTGATTCTGGGACCCCCGTGGTTTGGCATAGGGTTCTTATTAACATTGGGCGGTGGTGCGAAATTCAGGGCCTTAGAGTCTACCAGGTCTTGTACCTTCATGTGCAAGGCTCTGCACTTTTCTGTATTATGGCCAGGTGCATTTGAGTGAAAAGCACATCTGGCGTTGGAGTCATAATTCCTGGGTAGACTATTAGGATCTGGAGGTGCCAACGTCCTTAGCTCAACCAGGTTGAGTTTCAGGAGTTGTGGCAGCAATGTAACGTACGACATGGGGATCGGATCGATCACCCTATTGGCTTGAGATGGCCTCTGCTGAAATGGCCTTTGCTGGTTGTTGTTGTTGGTGTTGTTGTAGTTTCTTGGAGGATACTGAGTTTGTTGATGGTACTGAGGTTGTTGCTGATAGTTTTGTTGCGGAGGTTGATAAGCTGGTTGAGGGTGAGCTGGAGCGGGAATGGTGACTGCTGCTACAGACCTGTGAACATATTGGGGCCTGCCCCTGTTGATGTGGACATCATTGGTCTCACCAGTTCTTCTTGGGCCTGCAAAAGGCTTTCTTGCATTACTGGATGAGCTTGCACCGTTGTCAGAAATTTTGCCCATCTTCAACAGGCTCTCAATTCTCTCTCCAGCTATGACAACATCTGCAAAGCTAGTGGAAGAGAAAGCAGCCAGCCTGTCAATATATGTTCCCTGGAGGGTGTTCATAAACATATCTGCCATTTCCCTCTCAGACATAGGTGGCTGAACAGCAGCAGCCAATTGCCTCCATCTCTGCGCATACTCTCGGAAACTTTCCCTTGACGACTGTGACATCCCCATTAGGAGGGTTCTGTTGGGTGCCATATCTAAGTTGTACTGATACTGTCTGATAAAGGCCTCTGCCAGGTCCTTCCAGCACCTAATAGTTGCTCTTGTCAGATGAGAGTACCATTCTCTTGAAGCTCCCGTCAAGCTATCCTCAAAATAGAACATCCAGAGCTTCTCGTCCATAGTGTAGGCCTTCAGCCTCCCCATAAATGATTGTAAATGGGTCCGGAGGCATGAAGTCCCGTTGTATTTTTCAAAACAAGGAGGCTTAAACTTATGGGGAATCCTGACCCCGTCTACCAAGCCCATGTCCATAACGTTGAAACCCAAAGAGTTTTGAGATTCTAAGGATCTTAACTTCTCAGCTATCTCCTCCAGCCTTCTGTCATACGCTTCCTCCCCAGCACCCATTACTGTAAACTGATCCTCTTGGGGGTCTTCTTGCAGTAGCCTGCCTGCAGTGGCGGTCCCTTGAACATTTGCAGGAATGTTGATCTCTGGATGAAGGTGGGGACCAAATACAGGGGGATTGACATGAGGTTGGACCCTTTCATTGTTGCTGGTGCCAGCAGTTCCTACATGTGGATCTTCTTGATTCTGCCTCTCCACCATGGCCCTCAATCTTTCCTGGCTCTGAGCCATGTTGTTCATCACTTCCATAAACTGAGTCATCTGCGTTCTCATTTCCAATCTTTCGTTTGCCATTTGATTTCTAACCTCTGCAAGGTCCTGCTGTACCTGATCCATTTGTATGCCCGGAAGGTTGTTTCGGGTTGGATATCGGTGTGGACGGTTGAGGGGAAATACCCGACGTCGAGAAATAGTTCCTGAGCATCACAACAGAGTTAGCAATAATAAAACAAAAACCTACAAAACAAACAAAGGGTTAGCATGCAATGCAGTATGCTTATTTGCCTTCAAGGTATCCGGCTTGGCACTCAGTTTTGACCCTTCCAGACCCTTGAAGATGCTGTTGATGTTGCTTTTGAAGTGGAACAAACTAATACATATATTACAAAAGGCAAGTGGTACATAGTTTGTTTACAAATACAAGCCCTCTGAGGGGTCAAAATACATTAAAAAAAAATAAAAGTACATGGAATGAAAGCAACAACAAGCAAATAGTCAAACACCAAGACCAAACTCATCCTCCCGAACTTCCTTGAGAAGTGCTTCGGTCACAGGATCAGCTGGACGCTCCGTGAGATTCCTGATAAGGAGGTTCCGGGTAGTAACAACTGCAGTTATCTTCTTGTGTTGACTTTGGTCCTTTGACCTCTTCACTCCAGCTCTGATCTTCAGCTCTGATATCTCCCTCTGGGCTACTGCCAGGGCTTCCTGCTGCTCTTTTGCACTAGCTTCCAGTTGCTCTATCTTGTCTTGGACCCTCTTGTCCTCCAGAGTACGAGCCTCGGTGATCCTGACCCACCTAGCCTGGCTCTCCTTCAGATACAAGTCTGTCCTGGCCTTCTGGAATTGGGCTTCCTTGCAAGCATTCTTCAGGATTTGTTCTCCAGCCCTAGACTTCTTAATGTAATCCTCAGACTTCTCAATTCTAGCCAAATGCTCCACCTTCAACTTTTCTAACCTCTCAATATCCAATCTACCATCACTCCTATCCCAGAGGGTCTTCTGTAGAGCTTGAGTCAGCTTCTCATTTCTCTCTCTCAACTTCTCAAACTCCTCTAAGCTGACAGTTGCTGGAGGTGGTGTTGTGGAAGGCCCAGGCATATCTTCAATAGTAAAGGGCATCCCAGAAAAATGAGCCCTGGCATGGGACCAATCATAGTATTGTGCTGATGCCACATTGTTGCACTTCCCCAGGATGGTTATCCCCTTAGTCTGCACATTGTCCCAGGCCCAGGCTGCCTGCCTAACAATAGCCAGATTAGGCTTGTTCTCACAATAAAGAGTCTCAACCAAGTCTTGTGCCTTAGGAGTGTGGACCAGTGCATAGCCCAGTTGTCTTCTGAACAGCAGAGGGTTGTAATTAATACTTCCCTTAACTCCTATTAGGGGCACATTGGGAAAATGCCCACAGCTGGTGATGATATCCCTGCCTTTTGTGCTCTGGGTGCACCACCTGATATCAGCTGAAGTTAGAGTAGTAAGTCTTCTAGCCCAGTTTTTCTGCTGATGAGGGTTCAAAAATGCATCTGTCCTGGGTAGATTCCTGAGAAGCCAAGTATGGAACAAAGGAGCACAACACCTCACTAATCTTCCCCTCTGCTTTTCATTCCTCTGATGCACTGAATAGTAGAGATCCCCCAATAAAGTTGGCACTGGGTTCCTTAGAATGAACAGATGGATTGCATTCTTACTAATGAATCGAGGCTCATCTGCAAATAATACAATCCCATATATGCTCAAGGCCAATAAAGCACAGACTGCTTTCCACTCTCCTAAAGAGGCTTTCAAGGTGGCCTGAGAGATCAAGAAATCCAGATGCAAACCAGGGATTCCCGCCTTAGAAGTCATATGCTGCCCAATCAAAACTGATTCCAGATGCAAGGCCTTTGCTACCTCTTCATTACCAGGAAAAACCATCTCAGGGTTGAAAGGGATTCCACCTCTGATAGGTATACCAACCAATGATGAGTATTCTTCCAATAAAGGGCCCAGCTGAAAGTCCTGAAAAGTGAAGCACCTCAGTGGGGGATCATAAAACTGAAGGCAAGTGTGAATCAAGCTTCTCTGTGAAGGGTCCAAATCCATAACCATATCAAGTATATCTCCATAGTGTTCCCTGAACAGTGGTATATGGCCTGGAGTGATCAGGGTCTGAATCCTCCTGATGTCAGCTAGCTCTGGCTGGAAGAAGTGGTAGGTAATGTTACTCTTTTTAGGTGCCATGAGGTTGAGAATGAGTAGAGACAAGTGCCGATGGTGATACTGAAGAATGGGCCACTGATTGGCTGGTGCAGATAACTGAAGTAGATAGCTGATAGCTGAAGCAGATGCTGATGGAGATAGGTCAATACTGAAGATGGGGTCAAAACCAAAACCAAATGAAGATGGATACCCTGAAACACAAATAAGCAAATGTCAATATGATGCAATGATTATGTATGCAAATGATATGCAAGGGTTTGTGACTGAGCAGGATCTGATCAAGTACTCTGATAAAGGTCCAGGTATGTTCAAGAAATCCAGATGGAGGTCATAAATCCTAGTAACCAAGGTGGGGGGCTCAAATAAAGAGCCACATGTCCAGGGTTTAGAATCACAAGAACTGTTCCAACATGGAGTATTCTTAATCAAACTCAAAGTAACAGGGTATTCTGAAGTCAAGGTACCTGCAAACCTGTAAACAGCCCAACCCCCTTACAGGTGGTGTTCTAAAACAAGGATCCTCAGACTTGGATCAGTTATGAGAAGTGTAAACACTTCTAACCCGGAGGTACAGTGTTTACAATAACCATAAAAGTTCCTCCTCTAATTCTCCTCAGTTTCTGAAGGTCAATACTAAAAGGTCATCCAGACTTAGCAGGCTTCCCTGATAGCCCTAGTATTGCAGGAAATCTGCAACATAGAGTTCTCAAGAAGAAACCCATATCTGAACCGTGTTTCATATTCCCGCACCAGACCGAGATGGAATGGGAAAGAATATGAACCACTCTAGCCTAGGTGTCACTCAGGTCCCAGGTATAGGACCTTAACTCTCAATGGGACACCCACCCACCAAAGCAAACAAACAGATCCAGCCAGCAGCACAGTATGACAATATGATATAATGCAAAGCTATAAAGAAAGCAGTAAAGCAACTGTACATAAAGCAAAATAAATACAAATACACAAACACAAATAAGCACATAACACCCCAGTAAACACAAATCAATCAAGCGCTAGGAGGAACCCACAAAAAGAACCAGAAGCCCTGGTTGCAGTATAAGGGTCCCCAGCAGAGTCGCCAAGCTGTCGCTCCCACTAAATGAAGCCGGGTCAAATAGGGTACAGACGCGAACGGTCGGCGAGAGGGACAGTGAGAACACACAGCCGTGAACTCACTGGGAATGAATAGAG
This sequence comes from Lathyrus aphaca, assembly GCA_963966055.1. Taxonomy (NCBI): domain Eukaryota; kingdom Viridiplantae; phylum Streptophyta; class Magnoliopsida; order Fabales; family Fabaceae; genus Lathyrus; species Lathyrus aphaca. The sequence goes on from OZ014520.1 coordinate 388,709,692, forward strand.
TCGCCAGCTAGGCATTTTTATCCCGGAGGAAAGGCAATGCTGCATAGACCTAGAAAAAAAGATGGATAAGACGGTTGCGAACCAGAGAGACCGAGAAAGGGGGTTGGTTACAACCTGGGAAGGTATTAGCACCCAGATTGTCCGCCGTACTCGACGGGATCCACGCTTAAAAGATTTGTGTTTTAAAGGGGTAGTGTCAGTGCAATTTGTGTATAAAATAAATGGAAAAGAATGTACAGGTGTTAGTGTAAGAGAAATGTAAAGCGTATAAATGATGTGTCAGTGTAAGAATGAAGAGGAGATGCTCAAGAACATGAGGCTAAGAGAATGATGCTGAAAGAGGGGGAATATACAGAGACTTTTGTTCGATAACTGTTAAGTTATGCCTACGTATCCTCTCGTGCAATGAGGAAGTCAGAACACCGTAGTTCGACCCAAAGAGACTGAAAGATGAATTGACTGATGAACTGCTTGCTTGCCTATGCTCAAGTGTATGATCTGTCTGGCACAGATGCTAACTGTCTTGCATTAGACGGAAGAAGCAAGTTCTCGTTTGTGAGTGAATGAGATGAGAAAAGAATCCCGGAGGAGACGATTATTGTTTGTTTTTGATGTTTTCAATCTTTTATTGCTTTTTGAATTTGTCATAAGTTAATGAGCTTAAGCCTAAACTAATGGATTTAGTAAACTCATCACATCTTCCCTCTGATTAGGGGTAATGAGAATACCTTAAGCGTGAAGTCAGATTCTCACACTTAATCACCTTTGATGTAGGATTGAGATCATTAACCTACTTGTGATTATTTAGATGTTTTTGGTGTTTTTGTTTAGTGTTAAGTAATGAGGTTAAGCCATAATCAGGGATTAAACAGACTCATTACACCATCCTAATAGAAGGATAATAGATGAGAATGTTTAAGCTGAGGAAAGCTCCTCAACTTAATCCATGATTAGGGATTAAACTCATGACAAAACAGGCCTTTGATTAAATGGATTTTACTTAATGATATGATGATGAAGTGAGTTTTATGATTTGTAAGACAACTTGAGGGGGGACTTGTCCATTAACACTAGGGTTAGTCCTTCTTAACCAGTTAAGGAAGAATTAGAACCCTAATGCAAGGCCCAAGTTACAAGCTTGATGTCTTGATAATTATTAAGTGAATTGATTAAGGGAGTTAAACACATTAAGGGTTCAACACTTAGGATTAAAGTTATACACTCCATCCTAAGAGAAGGATGCAGGCATACGCTTAATCACAAAGCCTTAAAGCCTTTAGGGTTTAGTCTCTGATTATGAGATGAGAAGAGAAGACTCAAAAGAGACCCAAAGGTAAAACTAAGATGGGAGACTAATCAAAACCCTAATCATTGTCATGCTTGGTTGCTCCTAAGGTTTGTGAGGTTTTCAGGAGAAGTCTTCAATGGAACCACCAGGAAGCAGATGAAAGGATCAAGAGAAGCAAAGCAACTTGCTTCATTCAAGAAGTCAAGTCACTTGAAGAAAGAAAATGGGAAGAAGAAGAATGAGCAAGCTCCAACTCAAACACATATAAAAATGCAGCATGGATGCAAGAGAGAGATGAGAAGAAAGTATGAGAAGTTAAGGCAAATTCACTTCCCAAAATCACTTACCACCTGAAAGGTTAGAAAAGAAAATGCAATGCAATGCAAAATAGGATGGAATGACATGATGTAAACCAAAACCAGAAGCATGTATGAGATGATAATGATATTATGGGATGATGCAAACATGATACAACACATGAGAATGATCACACAAGTTCATGGATGCAAATGAAACAAGTTAAAAACCAAGAACATACATGAAAAGTTATGAGGTGCATAATGGCATACAACATGACAAATGCAAGGTGAAATGATCAAACATGCTTTCAATATGTCTTATGATGTTAAATGAATCAAATGGAGGCATGGAATGTCATGGCAAGTCATGTTATGCAAGAAAATGCAAGATGGATGCATATGGAAGCCCAAATTAGGGTTTATGACCAAAGCATCAAACAAAAACCAAAATCAGAAGCAAACCACATTACAAAAAATTGAAAATGCACTCAAAGGACCCCTAATCCTATACTAACCCACTGCCCAAAGGAGAGGTCTCAACTCCTAACCAATTTCAAGTTATGATTTTTCTAAGTTTGCTAGGGTTTTAGGGTTCCCAAACAAGAAAATTACCAAAAAAATTGAAAATGAAAGATCAAATCATGACCATTTAATCTCACAAACTACATGCTAAACACAGTGCAATGCAAAAATAATCAAGGTCCAACTCTTCATGAATAGGCAGAAATGATTTTTTGAAGTTTGGATCAAAATAATGCATCAAAATGATTTTAATTCAATGAAAAATTCTCAAAATGCATCAAGATCAAAAAATAAATTTGGTTTGAAGGTTGGACAATGTTTCTAAATGTCTTAGAACATTTCATGAATTTTTGGGTGATTTTTAAATACCTAAAAGTATTTTTAATAAATTAATTTTCATTAATCAATTAAAAATAAACTTTTAAATATTTAAAAATACTTTTTTAATGTTAAAAATGAAAATAAAAATATTTTTGTGTGTTAAAAATTAATGAGACTCTTGACAAAAAGTTTCATAATTTTTAAACAAATTTTGCTATTTTAAATAAATTAAGGAAGTTTAATGAAAGAAAATGAAAATAAAATAAATAAATGAAAAGGTAAGCTGATCTGATGGTGGAGATTTAAACTGGGTTTGAAATGGTTGACTAGCGCGTCATCCAAGGGCTGAGGTTGGTCCTGATTAAATTAATTTAATTATGATTAATTAAACTAACTAAAGGGGATTAGGGCAAAATGAGCGAATCTGGGCCATACGTGCACGCGGGAAGTCAACAAAGTCAGGCAATCTAACGCATGAGATTCAAATGGATTTAATGACTGGGATTAGGGCTAATAACATTCAGGTGACCGGAGGGAAGCTCCGGTCACCTTCTCCGGCAACAACAAAACCCTAGATCCTGATTCAGGCTTCTAAACATCAAATTAAACACAGCCAAGTGATCCTCTAACAACCTAGGATACGAATCCACCCTCAAACATCATTTAAACATCAAGAATCAAGCAAATCGAAGGAAACAAATTTCACGGGTGAAATTTCAGAGTAACAATACAAACTCATTTCTTACTCATTTTCGATTCTAAGAACATCCCCATGACCAGCAAGACATAAGCAATCAATTTATAACTTAAAATGTAAGCTCTGAGAAAAAGAATCCATGGTCATACCTGAGCTGGAAAGCTTCAATACTGAGCTTTCAGAGCTTCCTTTGTGTGCAAATGAACCTTCTTGACTCCCTTGAACACAATGAGATGCTTCAAAGTCCTTGTGGATGGCTGGTTTGAGGAGAAGTGTTCTGGTGCAGCAGGTTTTACAGTCAGGATTTGTGAAGTTTCAGGCTACTCCAATGGTGGATTCTTGCTCCTTTGAGTGTGTTTGACTTGTTAGTGAAGAGAAATGGGGTGTTTGATGGCTGGAAAATGAGATTCGAAAGTTCTGGCTTTGAGAATGAAAAATGGTGAAGCTCAGTTCTTGCTTGGTTCAGGCCTAGGTCTTGCTGGTTTTGGCTCAGTGAAGCAAGGTGAGTTGATTAGTGGAGTTGGTTTTTGTGTTTCTGAGTTGTGTAGAGAGATTCGAAGGGTTTTGCTTGAGGGAGTGAGTTTGTGAATGTCTTGTTCTTGTGTGTTTCAGCCTGGCTTGTTATGTGAAATGGCTAGCATTTGATCCACATAAACAACTCTCATTGGTCAGATGATGTGACCTGCCCTTTATTGATTGGTATGGCCCCTTTTGCAAAATGTCAACTTTGGTGTAAGGAGGGCATGGGTCAAGTTCTAGGCTAGTACAAGGGTGTGGGCTGGCGCAGCATGGTGTTTGAGAGAGGCTAGAATGGTTCAGCATTGTAGGCAACAAGTGGATGAGGTGTGATGATGGTTTTTGCAAGTTGATCACTTTTGGTTCATATGAAACTTTCTTGTCCCACAAGCCATAAAACATGAGGAAATCTTGGTCCAATCTGAACTTTAGGACTCACATGATGCTTGTGTAATGGTTTGGTGTCAATTAGAAGTTACAATTTGCCTTGGTACAAGATTTTGCAAATTTCTCATTTGAGGCATATCTTGAAAATTAGTGATTTTTGCCAACTTTGACACACCATAACTTTTGGTCCAAAATGAATTAGATCATGTTCTTGTACTTTTTGAAAAGGGAAAGATCTAATCTACAACTTTCATGACCAAAGTTTTTTCATTTGAAGCATTTTTGGATCAAAAAGCAAGGGTTGAAAAAGTGGCATAAAATGACATTTCATGAAAAGTCAACCATGCCCTAAAAAGTCAACTTTGCAAAAACTTGTAATTCTTGAATTTTGTGAACTTCAACCTTCTTCCATGATCAAATAAAGATCATATACACTCAAAATGATGAAGATCAACCCTTGGTTGGGTCATTGGGGGCCTCAGATGCCCTGATTTTGCACTGACTTGTCCAGAAAGTCAACCCTTGATCAGATGACTTCCCCATGGAATTTCTTCATGAAAATTGATATGCATACTCACTATACCATATAGAGACCAATGGAAACAAGAATGACCAAAAAAATTGGGGTTATGGCCTCTGAAACCAAAACCCTAATTTTAGGTCAACTGTGCAGTTAAACCTGGCTCTGCCTCCATACCAATCCCAGTTCTTGTGATTCTTTGGCATTCTTGACTTTGAGAAGATGTAATATGATGCTTGAACACACATGGACCCCTTTGAAGTGATTGATGACCTTTGGAGTGGCTCAAGAAGCTCTTGGATTGCTTAGGTCACAAACCCTAGATGCAGATGACTTAGAACTAATGCAAGGAATCAAAATTGTGGTATGAGATGGTATGATTGAGCTCATGCATATGAAATGATCACAAGCCATGGTGTGAATGGGTGAGGGCAAATTTGGGGTGTTTACACCCACTCAATTCTGCGCAAGTGTACCAAAATAAGGGTGGAAATTCAAGGAAAATGTGAAAAAACAATAGCCAATGGATTGAACAGACACATCCTGGAGCTTGTCTCATTAATTGACGTGGCAATATAATTGGTTCAGAATGAGAGAGCATGATAATTAACATGAGGTGAGAAGCATATGGAATAATCAGAATGAAATATAAAAATGAAAACGCACGTGAGAGAGAGGAGGTCATTAAATGACGTGGAAGCATCATACGCGTTGAGATGAAATGATCTGATGGTGAGGAAGTTGTCTTATCCAACTGAAAACCCTAATTACATAGCCCAGAATCCAGTGACCGGAGCTAGTGCTCTGGCACCGGAAAACGCAGAACATGATCAAACATCAATAAAAATAAACCAAAATCTCCAGATCAAGTAATTAAGGTGCCCTGAGTTCAAAAATGGCAACGAAAATCTCAATGGATCAAAGGTTTGACTGGATCGAAAGCAAACAGTTGGCACCATGAAAATTCAAATTCACATAACAAGCTCAATAATGTACCAAATTTGAATCTAAAACCAGCAGAATGATCAGCATCAACCAAGGATCACAATGCACACAATTATTTTCATTTCTAGATCTGAGAAATTTGAACTCACCTGAACCTGCAGCTCTTGAAATAGCTTGTTAGAAGCCAAGAAAATGATGCCAATCCACTCCAAATGCACTCTAGTTGCAAAATAAATGCAACTAAAGCCTTGAAACTTGCTGGATCTTGGATCTTGAAGCCAACTGCCCTGAAATGGCAAGGTGATGAATCTTGAGAAATAGCTTGCACAATGGATGGATTTGTGATCCTGAGCTCTCAAGGATGAAGGATCTGTGGTTTGTTTGTGAAGAGAGCAAGTGTGTGAAGAGATTCGAATCAAAATGCAAATTGAGAAAAAACTTGAGAGCTGAGGAATGAGTGAGATCTGGATCCTTCTAAAACCCTAATTTGCTTTTATATGAGGTCATGAGGAAATGCTGAAAGAATGAGAGGCTTTGCACGTGGGAATGGAATGTGTGAGAGATTTTGCAAATTTTGCAAATTTGTGGTGAGAGCATGAAAAACTCATGCATTGCCTTGCTTCTGGCCCATGTGCACTCACAATCCCACCCTTGATTTCAAACCAAAAAGATCTTGGCCATTGGATGAGAGTGTCACACAATTTTCATGAACATGCACTTTTTGCACTTAGGGAATGAAATTCTCATTATGCACGAATTTGGTGTAATTATTGGGGAAAAATGACCTATATGCATTGCATTGTAATATTGGAACACCATTTGATTCATACCAACACTCAAAATTAAGTTTCATGCCTTTTTGCTTTGGTGCACAAATGAAAAATCAACTTTGCCATAGTTTTAACCAAATTTTTGAGGGGCCTAACTTCTTAACCATGAAGGATATGAAAAAGTACTTGTAATTTTTGAAAATGGGAGACCTTAATCTCCAACTTTCATGTTTGACTTTGGTCCATTTGAAGAATTTTTCACCAAGTTATGCTCACTTGAATTTTAGGGTAAAAACTTGCCCAAAATGGCATTTTCCATAACCAACTTCACACCAATTTTGCAAAACACCTCAAAACCTCATGATTCTTGATCTTTGAACTTGACAAACCTCTTTTAACATTATAAGAACATCCATTAGCTGGAAAAATGGGATTGGACCCCTTGAAATCTCACAGTTGACTTTTCTAAGGCACAGTTGACAAATTTCTTCATTTACAAGCAACTGAAGAAATGCTTGACTTCCACAAGGAAGTTTTTCACCAAATCATCCCTAGGATCCTCTTAACATGTGAAAGACTTTGCCCAAATGAAATGGCCAAAGTTTTTAGGTTTTCATGCTTGAAACGCAAACCCTAATTTGGGATCCTTGTGTAGGATCTTTGCCTTAGCCTGGATTCCCTGATGATCCTCCAACCTTTTGAGCTTTTGTAAATGAACTTGAACTTGTAAATGCAATGTAGACTCCTCATAGGACTTGAACAAAACCATTGGGCCCCTTGTCATGGCTTGTGATGCTTCAAAAACCTCCACAGATGATCATATGCCTAATGCTAGGTCATGAGAAATGTTATGCCTCATCTTTCCATGCTAGAATGCTAAGAATATGATATGTTCATGATGAATATGATATGATATGATGCTTAAAATGAAGAGGTCAAATATGGGGTGTTACAGCTGCCCCTATTCAAGCACTTGTTAATCTGAAAAGGACGGTAGCACGAGCTATCGACCGTTCAAGATAAATTATGGTTGAATACCAAGAAGACCTGAAATTTGCGCTCTGACGAAGAATGCAAACACTGGGAAATAAACCCAACCAAATGAAGCTTTGGTGATCGAAGCGGAGAGAAAGCCGACGAGCTTCTTCCAAGTTGAACTGTTACTTTGGATAGGGATACTTAGACAGACGAGTCTTCTTCAATCAAACCTGTTACACCAGGTGCTGGACATACGAGTCCTCATATACTTTGCAAGAACATATGACTTGAGACATACGAATCTCCTTCGGATATACCTGTTACGCCAGGACCGGTAATGCACTTAAGTCTGTGGGATAGACATGCATAATCAAGGTAGACGAACCCTCTTCACATATTATCCGTGGATATGTGGTATAAGACAGACGAGTCTTCTTCGAGCAAACCTGTTACGCCAGGTGCAACATCACTAAGTGGTGCTTGAGACAGACGAGCCTCCTTCAGATATACCTGTTACGCCAGGACTGGTAACCATTTTGACATTTATTCCCACAGTCAGGATTTTAAACCTCTTCAATACAGACGAGTATTGGATGATCACCAAGAAAACACAGACGAGTTCCCTAAGTCCATGATACAGACAAGTATCAGACGATGATCTAAGAAACACAGACGAGTGCTTCAGGTGATGATACAGACGAATATTAGCCACTGGTACAGACGAGTACCAGAAATTCAAACACAGACGAGCATTTGGAGTAGCAATACAGACGAGTACCAGGATAATCAGCAAATCCACACATACAGATATAAGCTAACACAGACGAGTGTTAGGGATGATACAGACGAGTATCCAAACAATGCAGACGAGCTTCAAACAGATGATACACAGACGAGTGTTGGAGAATGCAGACGAGCAACCACAAATATTACATATCAAACACAGACGAGCGTTGGAAGGTGCAGACGAGCGACATCAAAGTGATAACACAGACGAGTTTTGGAAAGTGCAGACGAGCAATAGCAAATACAACCATGGGCAGCTGCTGGGGAAAGCAAACGGGCAATACCAAAATGATAACACAAACGAGTGTTGAGAGATGCAGACGAGCGGTAAATAAAGCATGAACACAGACGAGTGCTGGAGATTGTTTCCCTGATGGTTGGGAATTCCTCAAATATCCACTATTGGTGACAAGAGTTTTGGCAAATAAACTCTGTGGGGAATGAGCCTCCCACAGCTTGCTGGGTATACTCCACTGGGGAAGATAAACTGCTTGGGATACCTGCCAAGACTTAGTTGGGGAAAAATTCTGCTTGGGAGAATGTGACGCCATCCTACAACCTGCAACAACAGAAAACACAAGTGTGCCCCGGGGACTTGCATGGTATGATTTGTTCATCCATCGTCACCCGACACTCAAAGAGGGTTTCAAATGTTTCCCCGTGATGTCATTTTCTTTCAAATTATCACCATGTTTAAAATGCAATGCTATTTTTGCCAAAAATTCAGGACATTTTGCAAACAAAAATAAACACAACACAAATTTTTGACTGAATATTCTTTTATTGAAAGGCCTCTGAATAGGCAAAGACTTACATCGGGAAGCAACCACCTGGAAAGAGGTAGCCACCATAAAATTTAGAAAATAAACTATCCTAATGGCAATGGGCACGACATTCCAATGAGTTCCCTTTCTGCTATGACCAGCATGTCTTCAAAACTCTCCATTCTTGCCTTTGCTTTCTGAGAAGATGAGGGGACTAATTCCTATCCTTCTGATATTGTCAAGCTGTATGCAACGATGATTTGGTTCAGATTACTCGAATCGCAATTGTTCGCTTATTCCCTTATTTTGCGTGGATCGCCCTTTCGGGTTTTCAATCCACCGGGATACCCTTTTTTGCCTGAGCTGTCCGATGTGGCTTTTCAACTCAGCGGGTGTACATTTTTTTTATTTATTTCCCTAACTTTTTCCCGAGCTTTTTATTCTGTTTTTAGCTCGCCGGGATGCCTTTTTTTTTGCCTGGACTTTAATTCTGTTTTTGTGTCCAGCGGGTCTCTTCATGCGAAGTATTTTTTAACTGCATCCGAGTTAACAGGGGATTGGAAATCTTCTCCATCCATAGTGGTGAGCATCAGTGCTCCTCCTGAGAAAAGTTTCTTCACTATGAATGGTCCTTTGTAGTTTGGGGTCCACTTGCCTCTGTGATCTGAACCTGGAGGAACAATCCTCTTGAGCACAAGCTCTCCCGCTTGATACTCCCGAGTACGTACTCGTTGGTCGAATGCTCGCTTCATTCTCCTCTGATAAAGCTGACCATGACAGATAGCCGCTAATCACTTTTCCTCAATTAGACATAGCTGATTGTAACGAGCACGCACCCATTCAGCCTCATCAAGCTTCACATCCATCATTACACGCAATGAAGGAATCTCTACTTCAACAGGCAAGACTGCCTCCATGCCATATACCAGAGAGAAGGGAGTTTCCCCAGTTGACGTCCTGACTGACGTTCGGTACCCATACAACGCAAACGGTAACATCTCATGCCAATCTTTGTAAGTGACAACCATCTTTTGCACAATCTTCTTGATATTCTTGTTTGCTGCTTCTACCGCACCATTCATCTTTGGTCGGTAAGGAGAAGAATTGTGATGCTGAATTTTGAAGTCCCGGCACAAATCTGCCATCATCTTGTTGTTGAGATTAGAACCATTTTCAGTAATGATTCTTTCGGGCACTCCGTATCTACAGATAATGTCTCATTTCAAAAATCTGGCTACCACTTGACGAGTGACATTGGCATAAGACGCTGCTTCAACCCCCTTAGTGAAGTAATCAATCGCAACCAGGATGAAGCGATGACAATTTGAAGCAGTAGGCTCTATCTTTCCGATCATGTCAATGCCCCACATAGAAAAGGGCCAAGGAGATGACATGACATTGAGCGGGCTTGGAGGAACATGCACTTTGTCTGCATAAATCTGGCACTTGTGGCACTTACGGGCGAATGAACAACAGTCTGCATCCATTGTCATCCAGTAATACCCCGACCTCAGCAATTTATTAGCCATAGCATGCCCTCCTGCATGGGTACCGAAAGATCCCTCGTGGACTTCCTGCATCAACAGGCTTGCTTCGTGTCTATCCACGCATCTGAGCAAGACCATGTCAAAGTTTCTCTTGTACAAAACCCCGTATGTATTCAAGAAGAAGCTAGCAGCAAGTCGCCTTAAGGTCTTCTTGTCATTGGAAGATGCCCCCGCTGGGTATTCTTGCTTTTCCAGGAATAGCTTGATATCAAAGTACTAAGGTTTCTCGTCAGACACTGCGTCTACAGAGAAAACATGAGCTGGAGCGTCAAGCCTGGAAATATAAATTCTGGGCACATAGTTCCAACACAAGACTTTTTATAGACGAAGAAAGAGTGGCCAATGCGTCGGCAAATTGACTTTCATCACGTGGTATGTACTGAAGCTTAACTGTAGTGAAGAACGTCAACAATTTTCTAGCATAATCCCTGTAAGGAATTAGATGCTCTTGATGCGTATACCACTTGCCGGTAATCTGGTTAATAACGAGGGCTGAATCTCCGAATATATCGAGGGTCTTAATCCGAATATTAATAGCCTCCTCTATTCCCATTATGCATGCCTCATATTCCGCTTCATTGTTGGTGCAACCAAATGTAATTCTGGCAGCGAAGGGAAAGTGAACACCTTCGGGAGTAATAAGAACAACACCAACTCCACGTCCGTTGATATTGACTGCCCCATCAAACATCAACTTCCATTTGGATTCAGGATCTGGCCCCTCCTCCGGAAGTGGTTCCTCGCAATCATTTGCTTTGAGGTACATGATGTCCTCATCAGGGAAATCAAACTTCATTGGCTGATAATCGTCTTCAAGAGGTTGCTGTGCAAGGTAATCTGACAATACACTTCCTTTGATGGCTTTCTGAGAAGTATACTGTATGTCATACTCTGTTAAGATCATTTGCCACCTAGCAACCCTTCCGGTTAACGCTGGTTTCTCAAAGATGTACTTGACATGATCCATTTTGGAAATGAGCAGTGTGGTATGAGTCAACATGTACTGTCTCAGTCGGCGAGCAGCCTATACCAAAGCGCAACAAGTTTTCTCGAGCAGTGAGTAACGGGATTCACAACCGGTAAACTTTTTGCTAAGGTAATAAATAACATACTCTTTTCGACCAGACTCGTCATGTTGGCCTAGAACACACCCCATTGACCCTTCTAGCACAGTCAAGTACATGATCAAAGGTCTTCCTTCAACTGGAGGCATTAGAATTGGAGGCTCCGGCAAATATTCTTTTATCTTTTCGAAAGCTCTTTGGCAGTCTTCATTCCACCTGACCGTTTGCTCTTTTCTTAGCAATTTGAATATTGGTTCGCACGTGGCAGTTAGATGAGATATGAACCGAGAAATGTAGTTCAACCTCCCTAAAAACCCGTGCACTTCTTTTTCTGTACTCGGTGCAGGCATATCTTGAATTGCTTTTACTTTTGCAGGATCCACCTCAATTACTTTTTGATTAACAATGAAACCCAACAGTTTCCCGAAACGCACTCCGAAAGTGCACTTGTTTGGATTCAATCTCAGCTTGTATTTTATCAGTCTATCAAACAGCTTCTTGAGATTGACCAGGTGCTCTCCTTCGTCTCGGGACTTAGCAATCATATCGTCCACATAGCACTCTATCTCCTTGTGTATCATGTCGTGGAACAATGTGACCATAGCCCGCTGATAAGTTTCCCCCGCGTTCTTCAAACCAAAGGGCATGACCTTGTAGCAGAATGTACCCCACGGGGTAATGAACGTTGTTTTCTCCATGTCTTCCGGCGCCATCTTAATTTGATTATATCCGGAGAAGCCATCCATGAAGGAAAATACTGAGAATTGAGAAGTGTTGTCTACCAACATATCAATGTGTGGTAACGAAAAGTCATCTTTTGGGCCCGCTCTATTCAGATCCCGGTAATCAACGCACATCCGGACCTTGCCGTCCTTCTTTGGTATAGGTACAATGTTAGCTACCCAAGGTGGGTAACTAGTTACAACAAGAAATCCGGCATCCCATTGCTTCTGAACTTCCTCCTTGATCTTCATTGCCATGTCAGGACGAGTTCTTCTCAACTTCTGTTTCACAGGAGGACATTCTTCTCTCAATGGTAGCTTGTGCACAACAATGTCGGTATCCAACCCTGGCATATCTTGATACAACCAGGCAAAGATATCCACATACTCTCGCAGCATACCAATCAGCTCTCTCTTTACTTCGGCCTGCAGACTGGCCCCAATCTTGATCTCTTTCTTCACATCTTCAGTGCCGATGTTGATGATCTCAATTTCTTCTTGATGAGGCTGAATAACCCGTTCCTCTTATTTCAACAATCTGACCAATTCTTCAGGGAGTTCACAGTCTTCCTCAACCCCTTCATCAGCTTGGTAGACAGGATTGTCAAAGTCATGCGTGGTCATAGCAGGAACGTTATCAATGGAATCCGGATGACCAACACTGCACAGATGATGTGCTTATTTCAGAATCTGTTTATTTTAAAAAGAGACGCAAACACAAAACAAAAAGGAAAAGCCATTTTTATATTTTTGTGAAAAATTTAAAACAAAAGAAGGAGAACACAATTTGTCTGAAAATGTCCTTTATTTCATGGTAAAATAAGTGCATAACAAACATGGTGGCCCATACAATGGATCCTAGCATCTTGGGCAGAATGCTGGATTTGACAATGCAGCATGATAAGAAAAGGAAATAAATAAATTACTCTGAGTGCCAGGTAACTTGGACGATTTCTTCAGCAGACCAATTCTTCAGCTCCTCTCCGGGTGCACATGGATGAATCCAATTGTCCCAGTCACCATCACAGTCTCCATCTTGGCTTGTCACACAGATCTGGTTGCGGTCGAGCATCCCAGCGCTTGTAAAAGTAATGGCTTTACCACTTGGAGACCCATTAGACCCACTAGGCTGATAACCCAAACCAAACTTGTCGTCTTTCTTCTCTAACTCCAGCAATTTGCCCCAGCCTTGGGCGCTTCCTGACTGAACCACCTCCTTTGCCTGCTTGTAGGAGTGAATGGAGGTACCTTCTTTCTCACTGCTCTTCTCTACTGGAGTCAAAATGCTGACATTAACTGCTTCGAAGGCCTGACACAAACTCTCATGGATCTCTCCGTCCATCTCTACATATTTGAAGGTTGATAAGTGGCTCACAAAGATGTCTTCCTCTCCGCACACTGTGATTACTTGGCCATCAACCACATATTTGAGCTTTTGATGCAGGGTGGAAGTTACAGCTCCAACAACATGAATCCACGGGCGTCCCAACAAGCAGCTGTACGCGGGCTGAATGTCCATGACGTAGAAGATGCTTTTGAAAACCTAAGAACCTATTTTCATGGGTAACTCAACTTCTCCAAACACTGACCTTCTGGACCCATCAAAAGCTTTAGCTATCAAATCACTGGGTCTTAGGACAATACCCTCAACATTGAGCTTCATTAATGCTTTCTTCGGAAGTACATTAAGAGAAGAGCCTGTGTCAACAAGGACATGCGACAAAACAACACCCTTTCACTCCATAGTAATATGTAGTGCTTTGTTATGGTTACGGCCCTCTGACGTAAGGTCTCTGTCTGTAAAGCCCAGCCCGTGGCTTGCATTCACACTGCCCACTACAGCTTCTAGTTGATTAACAATTATTTCTTGAGGAACATATGCCATCAGCAACACTTTCAACAAGGCCTCTCTATGTGCGGGAGAACACATCGGCAAAGACATAATTGATATTTTGGAAGGTGTCTGGTTCAACTGTTCGACCACCTTATAATCACTCTTTTTAATTATGCGCATAAATTCCTCCACTTCCTTCTCAAAGATACCCTGTCCAGCAGCAGGAGTTGTTGTTTCTTCAGACGCTGTTTGCTTTCCTTTAGCCTTTGCCGAAGCCTCAGCCTCAGGATCTCCTCTCAGAACTGGGGGAGCAAATAGATGACCACTTCTCGTAAAACCTCCAACCCCTCCGACGTTCACTACAGTCGGGTCAATAACAACATACTTACTCTCCACTTTCTGTCCTTCCACGTACACATCTGAGCCGTAATGCCATGGAATGGCTCTATCATCTGTATAAGGAACAGGCCCAGGCACAGTAATAGTCACAGGACTGACTTCAGGAGCATAAATGGTCACAGGTTCTCTTCTAGCAGGCATCTCAGCTGGATCATAGAAAATGGTTATAGTGGACACATCATCAGCTTCATTATCAACTTTGTCAAACTGCAAAGATCCTTCATCAATCAAATTCTGCAACCCCATCTTCAGGTCTTCACAACCGTTCATTGAATTCGAACATTTCTCACAATCAGAACCGCATCCCGGAAACACTTGACCTTTCAGCAACCTCTCCTTCACTACCAACATCAGAATTTTCACTTATTCTATGCTCAGAATCAGACTTAACTTCTCACCACTTTCAACAACATTTATTCTAGCCCCTCCATGGTTCGGAATAGGGTTTGAAGTAACATTCGGCGGTGGTGCAAAGTTAATCGCCTTGGAGTCAATCAGATCTTGAACTTTGTGCTGTAACGCCCTGCACTTCTCAGTTGAGTGCCCGGGTGCCCCTGAATGGAAAGCGCATCTAGCATTGACATCGTACCCCATTGGAAGGTCTCCAGGTGGTGGTGCCAAAGTCCTCAGTTGTATCAAATTCAGGTCCAACAATCTCGGTAACAGTGCATCATATGTCATGGGGATTGCCTCAAGCACCCTATTAGCCGGGAGAGTCTGCCTTGGCTGATAAGGTCTTTGTTGATAGGTGTTACGTTGTGGTTGTTGTTGTTGCTGTTGTTGTTGAGGCTGTACCTGCTGCACAGGATTGGAAGGAATTGTGACAGCTGCCACTTGCTCATATGATCTTCTATATCCTCGGCCTCGTCCTCGGCCAAACACAACATTGGTCTCACCTTCCCTTCTTCTCGGGGGTCCGCTGAAAGCTTTTCTTTCTCCATTCGAACTGCTCGCACTCGTATCCTGAATCTTTCCCATCTTTAACAAAGTCTCGACCCCCTCTCCAGCAATTACTATGTCATTGAATTTGGTAGCCGAACAAGACGCCAATCTTTCGATAAACACTCCTTGCAATGTCCATATGAACATATCAGCCATCTCATTCTCCAGCAGTAGTGGTTGCACTCTGGCAGCGAGCTGACGCCACCTTTGAGCATATTCTTTAAACACTTCCTTAGCAGTTTGAGACATGTTTTGCAGTTGAGTGCGATTTGGAGCCATGTCCAAATTATACTGGTATTGCTTCACGAAAGCCTCTGCCAGGTCCTTCCAACTCTTAATGTTGGCTCTACTTAGCTTCATATACCATTCCAAAGAGTCCCCAACCAGGCTGTCCTAGAAATAGTACATCCATAGCTTTTCATCATCAGTGTGGGCAGCAATCCTTCCTACAAAGGACTGAAGGTGAGTCTTTGGGCACGCTGTTCCGTTATACTTCTCGAAAGTTGGGACCTTGAACTTGTAAGGGATTCTAACCCCTGGAAGCAAGCCCAAGTCAGTTCTTTCGAACCCCAAAGAGTTTTGGGATTGAATAACCTTGATCTGTTCTGCCATCTCCTCAAATTTCCTGTTCATTTCAGCCCCCTGGCCTTCAGTTTCGTCCAGCAACGTAAACTGTTCGTCTTGACCGTCCATCTGTACATTGTTCAGTCCATCATTGATTATGGTAACCCCTGGCTGTGATACATGGATTTCAACTTGACGGGCGTCCGCACCGTTACGATTACCTCCATCAGCAGTACCGTTGTTCCTGGCTTGACTATTTTCAACTAACTCACGCAGACGTTCCTGATTCTGACCCATTCCTTCCATAAGGGTCATAAAATTGTCCATCCTCAACCTCAAGTCAGCTAAGTCAGCTAAGTCAGCCTGCATTTGATCCATGACTCTCTCTCTGTTGACCTTTGTGGGATATCTGTGTGCGACTGGCTGTTCTCGAACTTTCCTGGGAGCTATAGTGCCTGAAACAACAAGAACGTTAGAAGCTGAAGCACTACTTGCAAAACAAACAAACACGTCATATGCATGCAATGTAACTGCTCATGTTCCCAAGTTTTTAAGCATTTGCATGCTCCAGTTCTGGTACTTGCTCCAGACAACCACTTTCAGTATTAACTTTCAAACTTTCTCTTTGAAGAATGTTCAGATATTAGCAGTATCATACAAACGAGCCTTGCATATTCAGAAATGATAATTTGCATATTAACACTGTATATCATGGACAAACCACTGCCGGCCAAAAGTTAGAGCACAAACAGAAATATTCCCCGAAGGGTTACAAGCTATTACATGAATAAAAGCCAAAAGAAATAAAGCAAGACTCCTACAACAAGTCTGTAGGTAGTCTAAAAAATAAACTAAACTAGAGACCCAGGCTCCCCTGCATCCACCTCCGCTCTGTTCTTCTTTACACTAGCTCTCAGCTTGAGCTCTTCAATCTCCTTCCGTGCCTCCTCCAAGGCTAACTGGCTTTGTGCTAACTGCTGAGTCTTTCCCCTCCGAATGTTGTGGACTTGCTCCACCTCTTCCTTCTTGAAGGCCATTTGCACCTCGAAAAACTCTTCTTTTTATTTGAACTTCTTTTTCTCTTCCTCCCTTTGGCCTTGCAACCAAACAATGGATTGGCTAGCTTCCTTGAGAGTCTTCAAAGTCTTTTTGCGTTCAGCTTCTCTTTTTGCCTCCATCATACCCAACCTTTGAAAGTGAGTTTCTCTTCCAGCAAAGTCTTTCTCTTTAGCTTCCAAAGAGGCTTGAATCTTCTGCAGCTTCCCTTCTGCTTCATTTTTTGCCCTGTTGGCAAGATGATACAGGTTTACCATTTCAGCATTCTCCACTCGAACTTCATGCAGCTGAGCTTCCAATTTCTTGTACTCTTCTAGGGAGACAGTACTCTGGCTTGGCACTTCTTTGGGATAAAGGGGAGCTTCTACTGAGAAGGGCATGAGAACTTCTTCTACATGTTTTTGCAACCATGTAGCAAAAGGTGGATACGTCTTGGGATCAACTCTGCCAAAGTCTTTCTTACCCTTCCTTATCCTGTGAGCCCAGGCTTGGGATGCTTGCAGAACTAACTCCTTATTTCCTTCCACAGGAAAATACAAAGACTCAGCAAACTCTTCCATCTGTGGAGGATCTCTCAAAGGATAACCAAATTGCTTCCTGGCTAATGTTGGATGATAACTGATCAAACCCTTCCTTCCCATCAAAGGCACTCCAGCAAATCTTCCACAACTGACCAGCAGTTCTTTTCCTAGCAGATCTCTGTCATATCCCCAGGATATATCCTCGGCAGTTAACCCCATCAACCTTCTAGACCATCTCCACTCATCCCTCATTTCCTTGAAAGCACCTGATTTTGGCAATTGTCTGACAAACCACTCAGCAAACAATGAAGCACAACAGTCTACTGGTCCACCCCTACCCTTCTCATTCCGGTAATGAACGTTGTAGTAGAAATCGCCTAACAGAGTTGGCACAGGATTTCCCTTAGCAAATATAGAGATCACTTCCAAGCTTACAAATTCCTTCTCTCCCGGGAACAAGCTAGACCCATACACCATCAAAGCCAGCAAAGCACCAAAGTCACCCCATTTACCCTCTTTAGCATACCTCTCTACCTCTGGTATGAGCACACTCCAAGGGAGTCCTTTGCCTTCACTATCTTTCAGAGCCTTCTTGACTGTAGCAGCTGGTAAACGACAAACTTTGGCTATGTCTTCTTCCTTAAGCACCACCTCAGACCCACAGAAAGGCAAGGTATCTCTGACTGGAACATTCAGAATGCTGGAAATCTCCTCCAAGGTAGGAGCCAAGATGTAATCTGGAAACACAAAGCAACGCAACAGGGGGTCATAAAACTGAAGCAAGGTATGCAAACTGTCCTTCTGGTCTTCAGTGGGCTTGTCCACATACTTCAATATCTGGCCATATCTCTTTCTGAAATTTCCCAAGACTTGGTCATTCATCAGACCTGCTAATTTCTGAACACTTCTGACTTCAGGTTGAAGAAAAGTATAGTGAACATTCTTTCTCCTTGTAATTCTTCTGATTTCTGCCATCTGGAGATAAGATTTACCAGAACTGGGAGCTGATTATGAACAATGACCTGAAAAATGGAAACATAAACAGTTAATGCAAGAATGATGCAAATGCAAATGCAATGCAGGCATATGATCAATCTGGGACCATCTGGATACTGGACACTGAACACAAGGACCCTCTGATCAACTGCAAACCAAAATCTCTGAGTCACAACCCTCTGATAGAAATTTCAGAACCATAGTACCAAGAAAACCAGAACACCAGAACCATAGGACCAAAAATCATAACAAGGACCACTGATAATGAGGGTATGTAGAGGCCAAGGGTTCCTGCAAACCTGTAAACCCCTCCTAATCTCACTAGTATGCTCCGGGTCAAACATCACGGACTCTCAAAGCCGAATTGAAATAATACTTTCACCATTTCCGAGAAATGGCTCATGACCAAATCAGGGAATCGGTTTGGCATTATATACTACGCAGGGAGGCCTCAGCTGAGTCCGGGAAACAAGGTCATCCTATGTAAGTCCCAGGTGGGCCCTCGGATGTGAATGGGTTTGCCACAAAATGTGGTCTGCCACTGTCATCACTAAAGAGGGATGTTTCCACAAGGTTCTCAATGATCGGTCCCCAACTGCACATAACTGTCAAGGTTATGAAATGAGAGAGGAAGATCCCCAAATCAAGACATTTCCAAGACGGTCGCAAATCTGGGTGTGGAACTCACTACTACCCTCATGACAAGATCTCATGAGGCCAAAGTGGAACCACTCTAAGTCCTAAGGTGCACTCGAGCCGTGGTAATGAGCTCATCTCTCAGAAATAGTATCACCCAAACCCACCAAACAGAAAATCCAGTCCAGACAGTCCAATAATAATATATGATGCAGAAAATAAATACTGAAAACTGTAAATAAAGCTGTAAATGAAACTATAAATAAATAATAGTAAAATACAACAAGAAACAGCAAGCAATCAACACCCAAAGAAATAGAAACACGCAAGCGCTAGGAGAGACTCACAGGGGAACCAGAGATTCTAGGTTCGATCCCCAGCAGAGTCGCCAGCTGTCGCTCGCCGGATTTCCATCCTGGTACAAACGCGAAAGTGGCACAGAAAGGAATAGAGTCGCCAGCCAGGCATTTTTATCCCGAAGGAACGGGAATGGTAATGTTGCACAAACCAAAAGAAAAGAAAAGGAAGGACACGGGCCCTACGAACCAAAGAGACTGAGTTCGGGAGTCGGTTACGACCTGGGAAGGTATTAACACCCAGATCATCCGCCGTATCCGACGGGATCCACGCTTGCAAAGAAAATGTTTCAATGGGCAAAGAAATGAAAGCTGCTGCAAAGAGAAAGAACTGAACTGAATAAAAGAAACGAAAAGGGAACTGAAAAAGAAATGAAAAGGAAAAAATGTAGGGAAAATAAAGATTGTGCTCGAACGGGCCCTACCCCGCTGCCTACGTACCTCATCTGGACAATAAGGATCAGAGTTGCCGTAGTTCCTCTAACTAGGGGTAGAAAAGAAATTGCTTGTGAATTAAGGCTTGAACTGCCTATGCCAATGCTCAGGTGTTGTAGACTCGGACGACGAATGCGTAACCGTCTTGCAAAATGACAAGTATGAGCAAGTTCGCGTACGGAGCGAAGGAGATGAGAAAAGAATTCCCGAAGGAACAGACGCTTATTGTTTGTTTGTGTTTTTTATGAAGCTTTTAGGAGTGTGTCACAAGGAAGTGAACTCAAGCTCTTTTCCATGGAATGTGTGCTTGCCACTACATTCCAAGATGGAATAATAGAACAAGCACACTCAAGTAAGGAGAAGATCCCCAAAACTTGAAACCAGAGATTAGGGCTTAAGCTCACTAACTCATTAACTTATTAAGTGTTTTTGGTATTTACAATGAAGAAGTGTGTTTTATGATTTTCTTGGTGAAGATGATATCTTGATCAGACTTGTGCATTACAAGATAAGCTTGTACTATCCCAAGATGGGAAGACTACAAGTACCTCATGGGATAAGGCTATTGTTCAAGATATCACTTCAAACTTTATTAGGTGTTTTCTTTAGAGTTTTGAGATGAGAAGAGAAAAGAAACCAAAAGGATCACAAAGGCAAAAGTCTAATGGGGGACTAAAGAATCCTAACTGTTGTCATGCATGGGAACCCTAGGTTAGTGTGGTTTACTATCCTAAAGAAGAGAGAAAGAAGAAGAGAAAAAGAAGAAAGAAGAAGAGAGGAGGGAAGTAAGGCCTAAGCCCAACAATCAAAAGGTTAGCACAAGCAAGAATAAGAAAAGAAGAGATGAGATTTGGAGATGTGGGAATCATATCCACACCTCTCACTTACCATAGCCCCTGAAAAGGTTAGCAACATAAGCATACGAGCAAAGCAAAATGAACAAAATGACATCCCAACATCATGTAAACAGAAGTGAAGTCATACATACAAAAGCTCAATGCAAATGCAAGTCATAAGACTGATAAAATAAGCATACAAGTCAATATGAGGCAACATGAACCAAATGGCAAAGCAAAGCAAACTTAAGAAGATGCAAAGCAAAATACACAAAACAAAATCTCAAGGTGCAAGACCAGAATCAAATCCAAGTCAAAGAAGTGCTCAAGAAGCAAAAGGGATGAAGAAGAAGAGAAGCACAAAGCTAAACAAACAACTTATAGGAAGAAAGAAGCAAAGAAGTGAGGTGAATGCACATAAGAAAGGATGAACTTCAAAGGTAACCAAAATACAAAATTTCCAAGACACAAACCCTAAACCAAGATCAGAAAGGTATCAATACCCTAAGGAGACACCAAATGAGATGAAGAAGTTGGCACAAGTGCCCTTCTAAGCTAAGGAGATGACTTATGATAAAAAAGAAGAAAAATGGGACAAGTTAAGAACAAAAATTCAAATCAAATCAACAATGCACCCAAAAATTCCACAACTTTGGACAAGAGACCTTCAATCATGATATAACAACATGTCAAATGGATAGGAAGAAATTCAGAAGCTATGCAAGTCAAAAGAGGGCTCAAACATGAACTAGGGTTAAGAAAATTCACTTACAATGCAAAGGCTAAAACCAAATGAACAAATTTCTAAAAATCAGGACAAAAATCACACATGAACTACACTCTCTCAAGAGTCCAGAGAAAAAAGAACCAACAAGAAATTCAAAATGATGATAAATGTGGAAATTGGACAAGGCAAATTGCTCAAAAAGGAATTAAAAAGGATTAATTAATGAGGGAATTTATTTACACGTGTCAGCATAAAATAAATAAAAATAAAAATATGAAAAATTAAAGAAAACTAAAATGAACATCCCTGAATTATTTCAGAATTTGTTTACACTTAGAAATGTTTTTAAAAATTGAAAAGCTAAATGAAATAAAGAAATAAAAGAAAAAAGAAATAAAATGAGAAAAGGCTTGGAGGGGTGCGAAAAGAAAGAGAAGCTAGTTCAAATCAATTGGGCTCAGAAGACAGGGGGTGTGGATAGTGGTCTAAGCCCACTCAATTCTGCGCAAGTGTACCAAAATAAGGGTGGAAATTCAAGGAAAATGTGAAAAAACAATAGCCAATGGATTGAACAGACGCATCCTGGAGCTTGTCTCATTAATTGATGTGGCAATATAATTGGTTCAGAATGAGAGAGCATGATAATTAACATGAGGTGAGAAGCATATGGAATAATCTGAATGAAATATAAAAATGAAAACGCACGTGAGAGAGAGGAGGTCATTAAATGACGTGGAAGCATCATACGCGTTGAGATGAAATGATATGATGGTGAGGAAGTTGTCTTCTCCAACTGAAAACCCTAATTACACAGCCCAGAATCCGGTGACCGGAGTTAGGGCTCCGACACTATAAAACGCAGAACATGATCAAACATCAATAAAAATAAACCAAAATCTCCAGATCAAGTAATTAAGGTGCCCTGAGTTCAAAAATGGCAACAAAAATCTCAATGGATCAAAGGTTTGACTGGATCGAAAGAAAACAGTTGGCACCATGAAAATTCAAATTCACATAACAAGCTCAATAATGCACCAAATTTGAATCTAAAACCAGCAGAATGATCAGCATCAACCAAGGATCACAATGCACACAATTATTTTCATTTCTAGATCTGAGAAATTTGAACTCACCTGAACTTGCAGCTCTTGAAATAGCTTGTTAGAAGCCAAGAAAATGATGCCAATCCACTCCAAATGCACTCTAGTTGCAAAATAAATGCAACTAAAGCCTTTAAACTTGCTGGATCTTGGATCTTGAAGCCAACTGCCCTGAAATGGCAAGGTGATGAATCTTGAGAAATAGCTTGCACAATGGAAGGATTTGTGATCCTGAGCTCTCAAGGATGAAGGATCTGTGGTTGGTTTGTGAAGAGAGCAAGTGTGTGAAGAGATTCGAATCAAAATGCAAATTAAGAAAAAACTTGAGAGCTGAGGAATGAGTGAGATCTGGATCCTTCTAAAACCCTAATTTGCTTTTATATGAGGTCATGAGGAAATGCTGAAAGAATGAGAGGCTTTGCACGTGGGAATGGAATGTGTGAGAGATTTTGCAAATTTGAAAATTTGTGGTGAGAGCATGAAACACTCATGCATTTCCTTGCTTCTGGCCCATGTGCACTCACAATCCCACCCTTGATTTCAAACCAAAAAGATCCTGGCCATTGGATGAGAGTGTCACACAATTTTCATGAACATGCACTTTTTGCACTTAGGGAATGAAATTCTCATTATGCACGAATTTGGTGTAATTCTTGGAGCAAAATGACCTATATGCATTGCATTGTAATATTGGAACACTATTTGATTCATACCAACACTCAAAATTAAGTTTCATGCCTTTTTGCTTTGGTGCACAAATGTAAAATCAACTTTGCCCTAGTTTTAACCAAATTTTCGAGGGGCCTAACTTCTTAACCATGAAGGCTATGAAAAAGTACTTGTACTTTTTGAAAATGGAGGCCTTAATCTCCAACTTGCATGTTTGACTTTGGTCCATTAGAAGAAATTTTCACCAAGTTATGCTCACTTGAATTTTAGGGCAAAAACTTGCCAAAAATGGCATTTTCCATAACCAACTTCACACCAATTTTGAAAAACACCTCAAAAACTCATGATTCTTGATCTTTGAACTTTCAAAACCTCTTTTAACATTATAAGAACATCCCTTGGCTAGAAAAATGGGATTGGACCCCTAGAAATCTCACAGTTGACTTTTCTAAGGCACAGTTGACCAGTTTCTTCATTTACAAGCAACTGAAGAAATGCTTGACTTCCACAAGGAATTTTCTCACCAAATTTCATCCCTAGGATCCTCTTAACATGTGAAAGACTTTTCCCAAATGAAATGGCCAAATTTTTGAGGTTTTCATGCTTGAAACTCAAACCCTAATTTGGGATCCTTGTGTAGGAGCTTTGCCTTAGCCTGGATTCCCTGATGATCCTCCAACCTTCTGAGCTTTTGTAAATTAACTTAAACTTGTAAATGCAATGTAGACTCCTCATAGGACTTGTAAAAAACCATTGGGCCCCTTGTCATGGCTTGTGATGCTTCAAGAACCTCCACATATGATCATATGCCTAATGCTAGGTCATGAGAAATGTTATGCCTCATCTTTCCGTGCTAGGATGCTAAGAATATGATATGTTCATGATGAATATGATATGATATGATGCTTAAAATGAAGAGGGAAAATTTGGGGTGTTACACCTTCGAGAAGAATAAACGACAGTCCGAGGTAACAAAATAATCGTTGGGAAGAATAAACGACGGCCCAAGGTAAGTTGTTGATGAAGTTTGTCTGCTTGAGAATTAACCTGAAAAACAAGGTTAGCTTGATGCAAATATAATGATATTTATAACAATCTGCTAGATAATATTTTATGATAATGTGTATGATATGATATGATATGATGTATGTACGAATGAATTATGTCGGGAAGCTGAACAGTAACTTCATATAACAACTGATGGCTGGGGAAAATAAATCCCGATTTGTTGCTGAGGAGCATGAAGACTTCGTTCCCGTCTTGTTTAAGAATATCGTACTTAGAACCTCTCGTTTTTCATTCTTCGCACTTTATTGAAGGATTAAGTTCCTGAATGTCCTGACTGAGGATAAAAGAGATGGACATAGATCTGGGAGACCTATGTAGTTAAGTATCAATTCTTCGGAGGATACAAAACTGCTTGGAGACTTCGTAAAGCTAGAAGTATAAGATATTACTTGAGGTATTCCGTAAGGATATCCGTGAAGATTACTCCGTGTGGATGAACCGGCGAAGATTCGTCGAATTCCTATCTCCGTTCGTTCTTAGTAAATGTTATTATTGTATTTTATGCATTTCTGGTAAACACCAATCATATTCAAAGGCATATATACATTCAAACATAACCAACATACATTTCTCGCTTTAGTAAAAGGGGAAAAGTAAACCTGAATTCGGAAAGCATTTCCTACTTGAGTAAAGAGGGAAAAGTAAAGCTGAACTCAAAAACATAATTGTTTCAACTTTGAGAGTGTATAACCAATTGGATTTAGAGCTTCTAAGGTTCTTAATTTTCTTGAATAATTTCCCAAAAATTCTCATGCTTGGATTCGAAGATATGATACTGACACCATCTGGTACTACTGGCGTAGACAGTTAATTTCCACAATGACTTCTGCTGAGAATCCAATACCAAGGTAATAAAATGAGAGGAACGTGCTTTCAAATTGTGGTGGACCATATATGCTCCGGGTATTAGATTTGGAAAAAGAGTTTTGCCCCTTGGTTGAGGATAAATTATCCCATAACGGAAGTATCTGAAAGGAGCTACCTCAAACAGAATGCCCCACAATAATATGCCCCTGGCATCATGAACTCTATAATGTTACCCTTGGTAATTCAGATAGATGAAGAGAACTGCCCCTAGCTACTTAAGCATAGTTGAATCTTGACCTGATGGCCCCAAATGAATTGGACAGTAACTTGGTATGCCCTATTGATTGGGAAATAATGACTATGCCCCTTTGTATACACGGGCTTTGATCCAGGAAGCAACTTTGTCTATCGGAAGGACTTTGGTTTATTGAACATTCATCCTATAAGTTTCTCTGCTTGCCAAACACTCAATTATATGCAAATAATGATATTCAAAAATGCAATGCTTATGTCTGCCTTGAAGTTTTGAAAAAGAGTTATTTAGTAAAACATTGTTTGTAAAAACTGTGATATTAACTCAAGATTTATAATAAGCCCTAAAGGAGTCATGATACCTTTTTGTGGCAATATGCTATCAAACTAACCATGCTTCAGTTAGGACTTTTAAAGGGTTATAACATGGTCTGGTTCACGGTTTAAGAAACAAAGGATAAAGACTCAAATTTTATTTGTACCCAACCCAATCTACATGATGTTCTTCAGTCCTATGTTCGGTTAACTTATGCATTGAAGCTTCGAAGGAATTTAGAATTGTAACACTGACATTTGTGATGATTCAAAAACCAAAAATTCATTTGAACATTCAGTCATCTTTCTTTGTTGAGGATTTATAATGACCTCCTTTTTTTATTTTGACTTTATTATCCCTTCTTTTTGTCTGAACTGTTTATTTCAAGGTTACAGTCAGCAAGATGTCTTAATTTTTTACTAAGTCTCCTTCATAGGTTTTGACTTAGTGAGCTTTTCTTTTGCTAGATATTGACTTGCAGACTTTAGTGATTATAGGGAAACATCATTAGTTGTGTACAACACAAACAATTGGCATAGTTGAGTTAACCGAATAACTACCCTGCCCCAGGTTATGAATAAGGGTTTTAATTTGCGTGAGAATGAAAACTCCTACTTCATAGGCTCAAAAGGGTTGACTAGGGATTAACTTCCTTATATCTCCACTGTTTAGGAATTTAAACAATGCCTATACATCGTCAGCATAGTTTGTTCAAAAGCATACTGCATAAAATTATGGTATTGTTTTCGTCATCCTCCCTCTACAGGCTTATAGCTTTATCAGGAGTTAAATATCACAAAATAGAAATATGAAGCATAGTTCAAAATATAGTGAAACGAATGGATTAATTCAAGACAAACATATGCAATGCATTAATGAAAACCAAAAGTTCAACATAATAGTAAGTGTTTAATCAAAATAAAATAAATTACAAATGAAAGTTCAAATGTTGTCCCATCCAGTTGGTTGAATGTCTTCAATTGCAATCTGTGAACTTTTAGGAGCAGTATATCTCACCATGAAATCAAATTTGCCACTTGGATGTCCCAAGGTGCCTCATATCTCAACAGAAATAGGTAGTCTTTTTTTCTTGCTACTTTGGGCAACTTGTCTTGCAGCTTCGATGTTTGATGGACGATAATAGAATTCAATTTGGCCTTCTGGTGTAACCTCGAGGATTCCTTCGTCAATCAGGTCTTGAATCGTTTTCTTCATTGTCCAACAACTATTAGTATCATGTCCAGGACAATTGGAGTGATACCCACACCTTGCCTTGGGAATATAGCGAGGAAAGGAAGTATTAGGATTTTGAGGAGGATTTTTCAAGGAAATTAGCTTCATCTCCAACAAGCATTGCAGAACTTGCGACATTGAAGTGCTGAATTTGATAAAATGTCTTCTACATTTCTTGTGTTGAGGTGTATTAACCTTACAAGGTCTTTTTTCTTCAACTGAAGAACAATCAGTGACAACTTGTCTCTTACCTTCTTTTATCCTCATCTTCCTTTCAACCAAGTCATCTTGTTTTAACGAAGGTTGACTGACAATTAGATTTTTGACTCCATTATTTTGAAGTTTGTGGACAAAGGTTCTTAGCTCTTATTTCCCCTGAGCTAAACTTTGAATAAGAGCCACCTAGTCATTCATCTGGATTCTCATTTCTGTCATCTCAGCTTGCAATTGTTCCAGCTGTCCATTCTTGTTATCTTCAGGATTTTCAGAGAGGGATGCTTTCAACTCTTCTTGCCCCTTGGACAAATTCAGGATCACTTCTTGGAACTGAGCATTTTGAGCCTGGAGATCCTTGACAGTTTGTTCGAGAGCCATTTCTGCTGAAATAAACAACGAGAAGATTGAGAAACCTGCTATAGAAACCTGTCATGCAATGATATGGTATGTAGATGCATATCCAATGTTTTCAAGGACTGCAGGATTAAATTTGTTTAAAGAAAACAAAAACAAAATTTTATTAGTAAGTGTTTAATATAAATTTTCCCCTTGGGCTTACAATGAAAGGAAATAACAATAAAGTACAAAAATAAATATATGGGGTTTTAAGTCTCCCATGGTCGCTTCCTCTTTGTGTGGAGATACTTGTTGAGGTTTTGCTCCTCGTGAAGTTGCCTTGTCAGCTCCAGAATTCTTTCTTGGCTAGCTCTGAAATGAGTCTCAAAAGTATCCCTTTGCTCCTTCAGTTGGATCCAAGACTTTTGCAGCTCCTCTAGATCAGTAGGAATATCAGGATGAAGAATAGTATAAGGAACATCCCCTTCAGCAACAGGCTCCATAGTGACTGGTAGAACAATAAGATATGGCATCATAAGAGTCTAAGCACGAGATCACACCCATCTGAGATAAGGCTCCATAGGAATAGAATACTTTGGCTTCAAAGTCTTGCTATCAATCATATCCACCTTGTTCCAAGCTCGTATAAACCTTTGATGGTAACCTTGAAGATCATTGTCATAGTCGAACACAATACCCTGAATAAGCATGTCATGAGGACCATTACTCCGAGCATAACCAAACTAACGTAGTGCTAAATAAGGGTTGTAAGTAATGCCCCTCTTATGCCTAGAAGTGGTACATTAGGGAACTCCCCCAACAGTCAATGATAGTAACATTCTCCATAGATTGAGAGCACCAATGAATGTCTGAATGAGAAAGTGACATAATCCTCTTAGACCACCTTAACCCTTGGTCATTCTTCATCACAGATCGAGGAAGGTGAGAAACAAACCACCTAGATAGCAGAGGTATGCAACACATCAGAGTTCCTCGTATCTTCGTAGTACGGGTATGAAGAGAATGTAACATGTCTCCAAGTAATGTAGGCACTGGATTGTGAGTCAGAAATATGTTGATGGCGTGTATGTCTATAAACTGATCTGGATTAGGGAACAACACTAAGCCATATATCAATAGGGCTAAGATCTCCTCAAAAGCATCATAACTCATAGCCTTCAAGAACACTTGAGCTTTCTCCATCAATACCTTAGCAAGAATACCCTTAACTCCGCTTCTCGTTTCTAGGACAATGTCTGATTTCTTTAGATGTAGGGATGCAACAATGACTTCAGGTTTATGCTCCTTCTCTAAGCCTGTGAAGGGTCTTTGATCAAGGATAGGTATACCCAGTAGTTTGGAGAACTCTTCCATTGTAGGAACCAGCTGATAGTCGGGGAATGTGAAGCAATGATGTTTAGGATCAAAGAACTGAAATAGGACACTCATCATGTCTTTATTGAACCCTGAAGTGACTAGATCCAGTAGGTGACCATGCCTCTTGATGAATTGGGAGTTTTCAGAAACTTGAGAGACCAATTCTTTAAGCTTAGAAGGTATCCCTAAAAAGTTAATCCGGATAGTATTCCTACGAGCAGAAGCCATGACCTGCAACAAAGAACAAAGATAAATCCTTTGGTCCTTGAAATGGTTAATGAAAATTCTATGCTTATGATGTCATGATAATGTTATGATGTTATGCTCAATCACAAACATGTGGCACACACAAACAAGTCACACAATATCCCTAGGTTTGAAGGCTTGCATGAGATTTAAAGGTAAGTACCTTCCCCTGAAGTTTAGTTGGTTCATCATGTCCTATAAAAGTAACCAAGTTCTAAGGGATCTCAGTATCACTGATCCTTCCCAAGGGTGGTTGTTCAGTAGGCAACTTACTTGCTAACCAAAACCCTCCAAGTTTAGGATCTCAATGAGCGTAGTATCGAGTATCAACCAACTTCAGTCTTCACCGAAGCTGGCTATCTCACTACTTTCTAAAGGCCAAGATGGGATAATTAGGGTTCTAAAAGTCAGTTAGTGTATTGACAACATATGGCAGCCCCATATTATCCTTAACTTACTTAAGGAACATAAGCACCAACCAAGAAGTCACACTAACTATGGCCACCAGATCAACCATATCGGTATACGCCATACAGTTTCCTTGGTCTATTGCCATTTACCTAGGGTACACTAGATCTGGGTTAGGATCTTTCATACATAAGCCCAACAGATAAATATAAAACAAACAAGACAAACAATTTAAGGTGATCTAATTCCTAAGGGTACCCCTCTTTTACTTAGTAACTCCCCAGCAGAGTCGCCAGTTCTGTAACACGGTGGGAGAACTGACTTTCTATAAATGTTGCGGATAGCAAGAGTCACCACCGACTTTTATTTTATCCATAAGGAAGGGACATAAAAGAACAAGAAAGACCGTTTTTTGAAAAGACTTGGGTTCGGGGGGTAGGTTATATAAAGGGAAGGTGTTAACACCCTTTATATCCATGGTTATCCATGTGCTCTTAGTTACTTAGCTCGCTTAAATTGTTTTTGAAGAGTGTATTGTGTTCTTAGAAATTTTTCTAAGTACTTTGTAATGATCCTCGTATGGATGTATACAAAGCCTTTTTTTGAAAAATGTTTAAGAAAATATTGTGAGGTGTGAAAAGTATTTTTGAAGAGTTAGCAAGTAACTATGAGGTACCTACCCTAGACTAAGTCATTCATGTTCTGATATGTCCTTTCAAGGGTAAGACTATCCCTATTATTAAGGAATAGGTAGTCATTACCTTGGATTTTTTAAGGGACAGGCGCAGGGTTATCGTATGGTCAATGAAGGCAACATATAGGGGTGTCTTTAGCAATTTGAAGGGACTATCATCCTATTTACCAAAGGGACAAGATCATTATATCGTAGGCAACCTCGTAGGGACTTGATCTTTTAAGTTTATAGGGACTTGATGATTTATTCTGTAGGGACATTTGCTTAAGAGACCCCCACGTTCGAGGGTCTTGACCATGTATTAAAGGCAACCAAGAGGGGTGACCCTAGGAGGTGCAGATGGCGATCGTAGAACGACCGACTTACGTGTGTGAGTGTTATTTTCAGATATTTATCTTATTATTTTTATTATCTAAGCCTTTTTAATTCAATCATGTTTTGCACTCCCTATTTACTAACCACGCAATTATAAAAATAAATGGCGGAAAATTAAAGGCAAAAATAAAAAAATTCCTAAACTATTACAATGTTTCGGGGAAGTTACATAATTATGAGGCGAAAAATAAAAATATGAAAATTTACAAGTGAGAAACAGTTACATAGTTATAATGGCGAAGGGAAAATTTCAGAGCAACAATAACAAGGCAGATTACGAATAACATAAAAAAGAGGAAAACGTTTAAGATTCGAAAACAAATATTTTAGGGTTTGAAAAAAAATAATTTTTTTCAGGTTTAATAAGTATTTAGAGTTATATAAAAAAAATAAATCAGGGTTTAAAAGAAAATTTTAATTTATAAAAAGAAAACCTAGTTACTAATTATTATTAATTAATGAAAATAAATTAATATTTATATACAAAAAAAAAGTTTCATTTTAATTCATAAAATATAATAAAATGAAAAGAGATAAATTATTTATAAAAAAATGTTTATATAAAGAAATATAAGTTAAAAAAAAGGATTTTGTTTTATCTTTTAGAAATTAGTTTAATAATAATAATATGGAAATTCAAAGAAAATACATAATTTGATGGAAAAAGGGAAAAATAAAGTTAGAGATAACCAAAATGTTGGGGGTTGGTATTGAACCCCTGACCTTGCCTTTGCCAACAAAAACCTTCAGCCACTACGCTATGCCACGTTTCTTTGCTAAAATGTTAGGAATGGGTGTTGAACCCACGTTTCTTTGCCAAAATGTTGGGAATGCGTGTTGAACCCACACCCTCAGACTCTTAACCTTAGGTCTTTGTCACTAGGCCAATCAGTGCACGCCACACACCATCTTCTTCCTCCCACCTGCATATTTTTGGTATATACTATTGGAAGAATAAAAAAAAGAAATAAACAGGATCAAATAAAATCGCTGCAGATTTTAAAATAATGAAAAATAAGAAAAGCGATTAAAATAAAATCTAAAAAATATTAAAACGATGCTAAAAATCTAATAAAATCAAATAAAGAAGACACAATTTTTTTAGATTTTTTTAAGAATATGAAAATAGAAAATAAATCAAACAAAATAGAAAAAAGAGGATTTTGAGATTTTGAGGGTCGAAATCTTTTAGAATTTAATTCTAAAAGAGTATTGTTCTTCGATTTTTTTTTTGAACTTCTGGAAAAAATTCGGAGTAAATCGAAACAGTGGTACTTACTTGACTTACCTGTCAGCCTGGAATTCTTATCACTACTGCAACCTTCAAAGTATCGACGAAAACAGATTATAGCAGATTAACCAATAGTTTAGTTCTCCATGGTGCCCCTATGATTCCTGCATCGAAACTTAAATCCAACTATCCAGAAACCATCTACACTATCAAACAAACATATTATGTAAGCAAAATCAATTAATCATGCATAAATCATTGAAATCGAAAAAAAATCAAAAGAAAAGCAAGAATATGAATTTGGTTTGTATGATTTGGCATGAATTTGATGATGAGGATGATTGGAATAGGTTCAGGAAACCTCAAGGATTCATTTGCAGCCTTTAATCAACTTGTAAAAGTGGTGGATTATGGAAACCGAATTTTGAATTGTGTGAAATTTTAAAGTACAAATATGTTCCTCTAGCCCTCCATCCTTTTTTTTGTCTTGTGATGTTGCTGTGGTTATATAGTAATGTAATTAGGTTAAGAATTTGGGCCTTGGTTGGAGTTGTATGGGTTGCTTGAAGGTGAAGAAATATCTTTCATAATTTGTCCAAAAATCAAATTATATGTTACCAAATTGTCTATGCACAAAATTGGATGGTATCCAATCACCTTGAATATCATTTAAAAGCTTCTAGAAGAAGGATCAAATCAAATATTTGTATTTTCATATTTTACTTTGATTTAAAATGAATTTTAATGAATAAAATCCAAATAAATAATAAATAAATTATAAAAATCATAAAATATTTGAATTGGGTCGTGCTTGATGTTATCATGAAGATTGGGTTGCAAAATGATAAGCCCATTTGGAAAAAATTGGATTTAAGCTCTTATTTTCTTCATACACCCCTTAAAAATCTCCCAACTTTGACAAGGCATAAATCCTTTAATTTTTAGGATATAAAGGTTTTCTTGGACATTTTGGAAAGCGTAAAGAGTCCTCTAACAAAACTCTTTGGTCTCATGTCCATATCTTTCACCATTTTCAAATTATGCTCTTTGGAAGATGTTTACTTTTTGTTGACTTTTGAAATGACCTGTAATGTTTTAGCTCATTCCTTCCAAATGAGGCATTTTTAGGCTTGGCTTGTGAGACACAAAGTTGTATAGAATTCAATTTCCTTCAAAATGAGCTTTGGATGAGAAATTTTTAATGAATCATGTGAAAGTTATGGCTGGTAAAAGTTCAGTTGACTTTTCTTAAGAAAACCCTAATTTAGAAACTCCTAAATCTTGTTGATATGAAACGTCCTTGATGAATCATGATCAACCCTTGATCAAATGATGAATTTTACTTCATAACCTTGATGTTGGAAAAAACTCTTGAAGTTTGACTTTGATTTGACCACAATTGACCTCAATTTGACTTTTTAACTACTTTGACTGATTTTTGCATATCTGAT
The DNA here is from genome assembly GCA_963966055.1 of Lathyrus aphaca. Lineage (NCBI taxonomy): Eukaryota > Viridiplantae > Streptophyta > Magnoliopsida > Fabales > Fabaceae > Lathyrus > Lathyrus aphaca. The sequence continues at coordinate 388,742,899 of OZ014520.1, forward strand.
CATCTGACTGGGCAAGCTCTTTGGGAAAGCTTTGAAACTTGACATGGGGATCATTGAATACATGTGGGATGTTATGAAGCTCACTTGAGGCATTTTAACATGAGGAAACTCAAAACCCTAGTTTTGGATACTTTGCTTAGGAGGAGGCATTGTCTGGGGAAACTTCCACATTTCTTGACCAATTGGGAGTCTTGAGGACCTTATGATCATTTAGAAGTCTTGAGAGAGGTTGTCTTGATTGTGGGAGGGAAAATTTTGGGGTGCAACACTTACCACCAAATTTGAAAATATGAGAATGAAAGAAGATGAGACTTTTCATGACTTTCACATGAACATTCTTGATATTATTAATGCCTCAGGAGCGTTAGGAGAAAAGATGTCTGATGAAAAGCTTGTGAGGAAGATTCTCAGATCTCTTCCTAAGAGATTTGTTATGAAGGTGACTGCCATAGATGAAGCTCAGGACATTTGCAACATGAAGGTAGAAGACCTTATTGGATCCCTTCAGGTCTTTGAAATGGGACTCAATGATGTGCCTGAAAAGAAGAACAAAAGCATAGCTCTTGTGTCAAATACTGAGGAGGAAGCCGAAAAAGGTGAAGTGGAGAATAAGGAAAGTCTAAAAGAAGGTGTTGCCATGATGGGAAGACAATTCAACAAGGTCACGAAGAGGATAAATTTTGGCTCAAGATCAAATGTCAAGAACACTTCATCTGACATCAGCAGATCCAATGAGTCAAGTACAAAACCTGAAGAAAAGTCAAGTCAAAGCATAAGAGTTCAATGTCATGGGTGTGATGGTTTTGGCCATATTCGAGTTGAATGTCCTACCTATCTAAAGGGGAAAAAGAAAGGATTATCTGTTACATGGTCGGATGGAGATTCTGAGAGTGACCTCGAAGAAGTATCAGCTAAACATATCAATGTTTTAATTGGAACATGTGTGTCTGATAAGGATTCTAATGAAGATGAGCTGAAATTTGAAGAACTTGTTGATTCTTATCAGAATCTTAGTATGAGATGTGCACAATGATGTAAGAAGGAGAGAAACAGAAGGAGATCATAGAAACTCCGGAGGCTGAGAAGAAAGAGAATTTATCAACAATATCTATTCTGAGTGATGAAGTTTCTATACTAAACTTCCATCTTGATCAAATGACTAAGTCCATAAGAATGCTGAACAACGAATCTGAAAAACTTGATGAGATTCTTCAGATAAGGCGAAGTGCTAAAGATCTATCTGGGATAGGATTTAAAGGTTCTAACAACGTGTTCTTCAGGAACTGCAAACCTGAGCCTATGAATGGTGTTTCTAATCAGATGTCAAAATCAGTGTATCAACATCATGAACCAAGAAGATCAACTCATAAAAGGAGAAGATATCCAAGTTGGAGATGTCACTACTGTGGCAGGTATGGTCACATAAAAGCCTTTTGTTTCAGACTTCTTGGATATCCTACTCAGAATCCACAGCCCGAAACTAAGCAAAACATTGCAATCAAGAAACAACAATGGACCCCCCAAGCATGTATCTTGATAGCTCATACGCCTCTTAAAGTGTCAGCTAAAGAGGAGTGGTATTTTGATCGTGAATGTTCTAAGCACATGACTGGAATAAACAATTTAGTGGTTGGCATCAAATCACATCCCACCAGTTATGTCACGTTTGGTGATGGAACTAAAGGAGAAATAAAAGGTGTAGGAAAACTTTCATGTATAAATGTTCCAAACCTTGATTGGGTTCTACTAGTGAAAGGATTGACTACAAATCTCATTAGCATCAGTCAACTGTGTGATCAAGGATTCAATGTCAATTTCACAAAATCAGAATGCATTGTCACAAATGAAGAAAATGAAGTAATCATGAAAGGAGTCAGATCTAGAGATAATTGTTATCTCTGGGTAAATCAAGATATCAGTTATACGTCTGTTTGCTCTCTATCCAAAGAATATGAAGTAAAGTTATGGCATCAAAATATGGGTCATCTCCATTTAAGAGGAATGAAAATAGTTATAACGTTGGAAGTTGTAAGAGAAATCCCTAAGCTTCAGATTGATGAAGGTAAGGTGTGTGGTCAATGTCAAATAGGAAAGAAAACCAGAATGTCACATCCAAAGGTTTGACATCTCACTACTTCCAAAGTATTGGAGTTATTACACATGGATTTGATGGGTCCTATGCAGGTTAAAAGTCTGGGAGTAAACCGATATGCTTATGTGGTGGTGGATGACTACTCAAGGTTTACTTGGATAAACTTTTTCAGAGGGAAATCTGATGTCTTTGATGTGTTCAAAGACCTCTGTAAGAGAATTTAGAGGGAAAATGAAATTTGTGTCATTATGATTAGAAGCGATCATGGTAAGGAATTTGAGAATAAAAAATTCTCTGAATTATGCTCTTTTGAAGGAATCAGTCATGAATTTTCTTCCCCCATTACTCCTCAGGAAAATGTGGTTGTTGAAAGAAAAAACAGAACCATACAGGAATCATCTAGGTCCATGATTCATGCCAAGAAACTTCCTCTGTACTTTTGGGCTGAAGCTATGAACATTTCCTGCTATGTTTATAACAGGGTTACTCTAAGAAAGGGAAATCCTACTACTCTCTACGAGCTCTGGAAGGGAAGGAAGCCTAATATTAAATACTTTCATGTATTTGGAAGTAAGTGCTATTTTCTGGCTGATAGAAAACAAAGAAGAAAAATGGATCCTAAAAGTGATGAAGGCATATTTTTGGGTTACTCTACTAATAGTAGAGCCTACAGAGTTTTCAACTCTAGAACCAGGGTCATGATGGAATCCATAAATGTGGTTATTGATTATCTATTCAAAGAACCTTATGTCACGTATGATATGGGAACATTTTATGATACTCCAGTTGAAGTTCCTGATAAAGAAGATGATACAAATCTAGATACTCCAGTGTCTAAGCCAAAATCAGCAAACAAAGCACCTTCAATCAGAATTCAGAAGGATCACTCTAAAGATCTTATCATAGGTGATCCCAACAGTGGATTCGTAACCAGGTCAAGGGAAGTTATCTCCAACTCTTGTTTTGTATCCAAGATTGAACCCAAAAATGTCAAAGAAGCATTGACTAATGAATTTTGGATCAATGCTATGCAAGATGAGCTAGAGCAGTTCAAGAGGAACGAAGTGTTGGAGCTTGTACCAATACCTGAAGGAACAAATGCCATTTGTACTAAGTGTGTGTACAAGAATAAATATGATGAACAGGGGTAGTGACCAGGGATAAAGCCAGACTTATTGCTCAAGGATATACTCAAATTGAAGGCATTGACTTTGATGAAACATTTGCTCATGTGGCTAGACTTGAATCAGTTTGATTACTTCTAGGAGTTGCATGCATTCTGAAGTTTAAACTGTACCAAATGGATGTAAAGAGTGCCTTCTTGAATGGATAATTGAATGAAGAAGTTTATGTGGAGAAGCCTAAGGGATTTGTTGATCCAAACCTTTCAGATCATGTCTACAAGTTGAAAAAGGCCTTGTATGGACTAAAACAGGCTCCTAGAGCTTGGTATGAAAGATTACCAAAATTCCTTTTGAAGAATGGCTACAGGAAAGGTGGAATTGACAAAACTTTATTTGTCAAAGATATAGGAGGAAAAATCATGATTGCTCATATTTATGTGGATGACATAGTGTTTGGTGGAATGTCAAATGAGATGGTTAAACATTTTGTCAAACAGATACAATCTGAATTTGAAATGAGCCTTGTTGGAGAATTAACCTTTTTTCTTGGATTGCAAGTTAAACAGATGGAAGATTCCATTTTTCTCTCTCAAAGCAAATATGCCAGAAATATTGTTAAGAAGTTTGGAATGGAGAGTGCCCGTCACAAAAGAACACCTGCTCCTACCCATACTAAGATGACTAAAGATGATACATGTGTAAGTGTTGATCAAAGCTTGTATCGAAGCATGATAGAAAGTCTGTTGTATCTAACAGCTAGTAGACCTGATATTGCCTTTGCTGTTGGAGTTTGTGCCAGATATCAAGAAGAACCTAAGGTCTCTCACATAAATCAAGTCAAAAGGATACTAAAATATGTGAATGGGACGTGTGACTATGACATGTTGTATTCTCATGGAAGTAATCTTGTTTTATCTGGATATTGTGATGCTGATTGGGCTGGGATTGCAGATGACAGAAAAAGCACTTCTAGAGGGTGTTTTTTGTAGGTAATAATCTTATTTCATGGTTTAGCAAGAAGCGGAATTGTGTCTCCTTATTGTCGATCCCGGATTTTCATCCTAGTACAAATGCGAAAGTGGCGCGGAAAAGGTAGAGTCGCCAGTTAGACATTTTTATCCCAAATGAATAGGAAAGGTAATGCTGCACAAACCGAGGAGAGAATGAAAGGACAATGTCTTGCGAACCAAAGATCTGGGTTCGGGAGTCGGTTATAACCTGGAAAGGTATTAGCACCCAAATCGCCTGCCGTACCCGACGGGATCCACGCTTGTTTGTCTGTTTCAAAGGGTAAGAAATAAAATGTTGCTGAATAAAGGAACTACTAACTGGAATGGAATAAGAAAGGGAAATGGAATAGAGAACGAAATGGGAAAATGGGGAAAATGTAGGGAAAATAAAGAATGTGCTCGAATCGGCCTTACCCCACTGTCTACGTATCTCATGGGAAATGAGAATCAAAGTCGACGTAGTTCGCCTAACTAAGGCAGAAACTTGTTTGTGTTTTTTATGACTTGAAATGCTTATGCCCATGCTTAGGTGTTGCAGGCTCGTCTGGTGCGAGTGCATAACCTTCTTGCAAATGAGACAAGTCGAAGCAAGTTCGCGTTGAGAGTGAATGAGATGAGAAAAGAAATCCCGAAGGAAAAGACGAGTGTTCTTTGTTAATTGTCTTTTAAAGAAATGTTTTCTGAGTTTTTTGTTTGTGAAGCATTCTCATACTAAGACTTGTTCATCATGGTAGATGCCTTACACCTCGCCCCAAAATGGGACGCGCATAAGTAACCCACGGCAAAGTCTCATGGCATACGAGACGATCAACCTTTATTAGGTGTTTTTTAATTTTCTTTGAGATGAGAAATAAAGCAAAGCGAACCAAAGGTAAAAGTCTAAGGGGAAATAATAATCCTAAGTGTTGTCATGCATGGATGAACCTAGGTTAGTACGGTTTTCTACTCCTAATGAGGAAAATGAAAAGGAGGGAATTAGAAATCAACTTACTTCCTAAGGAAGCTAAGTTTTTTCTAAATGGGATTAGCATGAAGTTGTACAAATTAAGCACAAAATGCTAAAGCAAACACACTTAGAAAGCGTAAAGAGTTTAAAAGAGGAAGTTGTGTGAACTTACCTCCACCTCCCTACAAAACAAAGGTTAATTAATAGGATAAAGGAATTCAAAAAAAGGAATGAAAGTATACAAATACCAACTCAATTGCTAATGCCTCTAGGACCTAATCTAGACTCAATCCTAAGTCTAATGGACCTAAAAACTATGTAAAGCCAAAATCCAGCAGCTACTATAGCTCCTATAGCACAAACAACTACTAAATGCAATGCATAACACAAACAACCTATTATAGCTACCAAACAACATGCAAAATAGGTGTAAAAGATCAAAACCAAAATGAATGCAACATGTTTTTACATCTCCTGCTTCAAAATGCAGCTATGAAAACAAGACAGATTTTCATTATTTTGTTATCCACAAACATGAATTTTGATGCACACAATGGAATGCAAAAGCTATGACAAATTAATGCAATAAGATGGAATGAATTATTAACAATGAAATGCAACATCATCATGCAATTAATGGATTCAAATTAATTGATTTATTTGATTTTGTACATTATGCAATTTTTCAACATGCACATGATTTGAACCAAAACATGAACGAACTTCAAATGCGATGCAAAAATAGAAGTGTACACATTTATTATTATGCTATGAGTGATTCTAAGTCATGCAAATTATGGTCACAAAATGCTATGAACATGAATGCAACCTTTATGCACAAAAACGGAAACTAACGAAACATGTGTCAAAAGCTACCAAAACTACACGAACTTGTACTAAACTAGTTCCTAAAAACTCCCTAAAATCATGATCTATCAAGCTATAAAGATGAAAGGATGAGAGATGCATAAATATGCAATCAAACAACTCAAAAATTGAAATATGCACAACGTTAACCGGTTAATGCACATGATTAACTAGTTAACGGCTTCAAAATTCCAGTTCCAGGGGCAAAAAACAACGTGTTAACCGGTTAACCCTGGGTGTTAACCGGTTAACACTGAACTAAAATACAAAAATAGTGAGGAAAAAAAGCACTTCTAGCTATCAACCTACTTCCAAAAGCTTCTAATACATCCATGAACATGCTAGCACGAAATTGCTATCTAAATATAGCCTTCTAACACCTATTAGAGCTAAGAACAAGCTACGATTATAACTACTAACAGTTAAACCGAACAAAGCAACATAATCGTAAAAGTAATTAACGAATCAATGAATGCCCTACAACGATATGAAGTGAAATAAATTAAATTAAGAAACGGTTTCGGATCCACCAACCTACAAAGCGGAGGCTTGCTTTGGTGATAGTTGTGAGTTGATTGATGCATGACGAAGAGAATACTGGAGGCTCCTAGCTTCGATCCGCGAGAATGAAAAATAAATGCACTTGATGAAGATCTTGATGAACAACCACAAAAGCACTTCCAAGATGAAGAATCAGCCCCAAACAATAGCAATTACTCCAATTAATCTTCAATAAACCATGGAACCAATGCTAGAATGAAGGTTTAGCTTCAAGTTCTTCAAGCTTCAATGCAAAACTTGAAGAGCTTATGATGAAGAAACTTTTGTTGAAAGGTTGAAGATGAGAGAAAAATTGAGAGAATATTGAGATGAGAAGTGAAATTATGAAAAATGAGGGTGAAGTTGTGAGGTTTGGAGTGAATGATTTATATAGGAGCTAGGTTTGGAGTGAGCTTTAGGTTAGGAGAGTGAGGTTAGGAGATAGCTTAGGAGTTAGTTAAAATTGGTTAAGGTTTCTATAATATTCCTTGGAATATTCAATAGGAAAGTGAGGTTAGGAGCTAGCTTAGGAGAGTGAGGTTTCTAGAAAATTGGAGTGAGCTTTAGTTAGCTTGGGAATTAGGTTTGAAGAGTGAGGTTTGGAGTTAGCTTAGGAGTTAGTTAAAATTGGTTAAGGTTTCTAGAATATTCCTTGGAATATTACATAGGAAAGTGGTAGAAGGGTCTAGAACTTGGTGGAAAGTGCTACAACTCAGTAGAAACACAAAACAAAGTGGAAAGTGGGAGAAAGAGGGAAGCACCAACTGATTTTTGAAATATTTTTCAAAATTTCGCATGCGTTAACCAGTTAACCCCTGGCGTTAACTTGTTAACGGATGAAAAATTTGAATTTCCCCCCTTTTGGTGGGAAACCCTTAGGATGCATCTCCACCGTCCGTTCTGAGCCAGATTCAATCTTGGGTTCTGATATTTGATCTTGCCACTGAGTAAACCCCGACCATATGCCTTGCACGCTAACTAATGCTGCATGAATTATTTATTATTTTTTTAAGATTTTATTTATGCAATGTATGGGAGGATATGCAATGCGACACGCTAAATGCCATGAAAATGAGAGGGAAAATTTTGGGGTATTACACTTATCTACTACAGAGGCTGAGTATATAGCAGTTGGTGGCAGTTTGTCTCAGCTTGTTTGGATGAAACAAATGTTATCTGAATACAATGTCACTCAAGATGTCATGACATTATATTGTGATAATCTCAGTGCAATCAATATTTCCAAAAATCCTGTTCAACACAGTATGACAAAACATATTGATATCAGGCATCATTTCATCATAGATCTTGTGGAAGATAAAGTGGTCAAGTTGAAGCATGTTGCTACAGAACTATAGCTGGCTGACATATTCACAAAGGCCTAGGATGTTAATCAGTTTGAAAATCTAAGAGGAAAATTGGGAATCTGTCTTTATGAGGGCTTGTATAAATTAATACAGTTTAGAATTCCAGTCAAAGGATGTAGACTGAAGAGGATGTTGCAGATGACTTGGATGGTAGACAAGAGAGTGAAGATCAAGTTGAACTTTGTTTATGATGGAGTTCTGGTTTACCCAGATTGGTTGCTCTTCTTGAGCTTGTGGTTTTATTTGTTTCTTTTGCTTTATGATTGTGATCCTGTTTTGGCCAAATTTCTGGCAAAAAAAGGGGAGTAATTAGATAACATGCTTCTCTGGTTGTGTGCTGATGAATACTTGTAACACCCCAAAATTTGCCCTCTCATTTTCATGTCATTTAGCATATCCTTTCATACATTGCATTGCATTTAGATCACAATTGCATCATAAACATACATGAATATACATCTCCATTTGAGCTTTCACAGGTTGCGACTGGCCTTTATTTTTTCATGCGGAACGTGCACAAGAATCTTAGAAGAAACCAAAAGTTCTCGGTTGATTCAAAGGAGTTTAAGCAGAATATCAGTTTTATGGTGCAGTTTGCAAAAGTTGTAACTTATGCTCGGAAACTCATTTTGGCTTGAAACTCAATAATTTAGACTATTTCGATATTCTCTACAACTTTTGTGTTCGGCTCGGAGGCCAATTCATCAAGGAAAATGGCGGGAATTATTTGTTTTTGAAATTTCGGTTTCGCCGATTAACTGTGCTAGCGGTATTCAAGAGTTCGTAACTTCTGATTGGGTCAACATGTCTGAGAGATTCATATGCCAAAAGTTCCGTCTTGATATCCTTTCTAACTTTTGGGTTTTTGCCGAGAACTAATTCTTTGAAGAAGATCTCAGAATGTGGGAGTCTTTAGAGTCGACATAGTGAAAAACAGTGCTGAACCGGTGAGTTTTGAACACTAAAAAAATTCATAACTCTTGGATTGTTTATCGAATTGATGTCGTTTCGGTGCCTAAAATTCCTTTTAGATGTTATCTTCATTATGTGAATTCAGTTTTGGTTCGGTCCAAGCGGAAGGATCTCGAAAATGCGAATTACCAATAAGGTTCTTTGATGCACTGCATTGTCTGTCAGATTTTGTAAAATTCATAACTCGGTCAATTTTCATCGGATTGCACCCGTTCTTGAAGCGTTGGTTCAAAAAATTTATCCTCTTCAAGTTCAAAGACAAATGCGAGTTTGAACGGTGCTCCAAAGATTATCGTTTTGGTTTATTTCACAAAACTGAAGTGCTGAACCGAAGAAAAAGGCTGAAAGTGGTTTCACGAGAAAATTCATATCTCCCTCGTCGTTTGTCCGGTTGAGCTTAGATTTTAACACCAGGTCACTGACTCATAGATCTACAACTTTGCTGACAAAGTCGAGTCGAGATTATGCTCCGAAGAGGTTGACCTCGTCACATTTTCGAGTAGCGGACACCAAATAAGCCGAAAAAACAACTTATTCAGTGACGTCTTGCAGCTTAAACGTATCGATCGCACTCGATTTTGATCGTATGATGTTCGTTATTTTTGCATTGCAACCTTAATTCAGAGGCGGACGATGTTGTGGAAGGTTTAGAGTCGAAATTTCTTGCCGAAGATATTGTTATTTTCACTTAAGCCGAAATTCTACCTTTTGCCTTTCATTTTACACTCCACTATATATTCTTTTGACCCACAATTTGTCTCATAACTTCAATCATAATTTACAAACACCAAAAAACTCTCACAAACTCTCTCTAAAGGATCAAAGTTCATTCTCTCAACTCTTTCTCAAGAACACAACAACAACTTCATCAAGAACTCAAGAACACAACAATTCCGATCAAGCTTCCGATAGCCGAGCCGCCACAAACCACCACCTTCGGTCAACTTCACCACCGTGCGACCACCATCTTCCGCCGCCGGCAGCCACGCGGCCTCTCCTCCTCTCCTCCGTTCATGATCGTGTCTCACTTCCTCCGGATTCACAATTTCTTCGTCGATTCTTCATTCGGTAAGCTTCTTAAACTTTAATTCATGAATAATTGTTGCATTGTTTCTTGAATTGAATTTTGAAGTTGAATTCATATTATGGAGATTATGTGCATTGATTCTTGATGTGGTTGTTGATTGATGCTTGATTAATTGATCCTAATAATTGTTGTTGTGCATAATTGGAAATGATTGTTAAAATTGACATAGACTAATCGATGCAAGTTAGATGTTTGATAAAATTCTTAAGAGAGTTAATTATTGTGACTTGATATTGATTGAAGTGCTTGACTTTTGAATTCATGTTTGTTTCATTGTGTAAATTCGGAATAGGATAAGTTGAAGCTTAATTGTTGATGTTGTTCATATGTCGCGTGTCGATAAGTGCGTTTTGGTCATAACTTCCTAACCGTAGCGCGTTTTCGCGAATGTGAATAGTGTAAATTGACTTTGTTGATTATTCCGGAGCCATTGGTAAACTTTTTAGTCGATTTCGGACAATTTTTTTCGGCTATTTCGCTACTGCCAGCCGATAAAATCGGCCAAAAAGTACCACTTCCGAGCGGAATTTTCAAAATCCGATTGCATATTTGAATCCGTTGGCACGTTTGCAAGTTACCATGCGATTTTCGTTCAATTCCGAGTCGGTGATTTTTGACGCGTTTTTTCGTTTTAAGGCTTTTTAAGTTCGGTTTGGTGCAATTTTGATGCATTGATCTTGTTTTGACTTGTACTTATGTTTGTTGATCATTTTCCATTCATTGCATGTAAATTTATTTGATTTTGGTTTGAATTTGCATGTTGTTTATGTTAGAGCATAAGTGTTGCCCCGTTTTGAAACGTAAATTTCAATGCATGTCCATGACTCGTACATTCATCTTTCTATTTGATTTTGAGTTGTGAGACATAGGTGCAACTTCCGGTTGCACCTCTTTTTTGTTTCTAATGTGTTTGTTGAGTTCATGCAAGGTTCTCGCAAAGATCTTAACGACGGTCGTTTGGTTGGTATTCCACTTTATTTGTGGGATACCTTTGGATTCAAATGATATTTTGTGTCGTTGTTTTTGTTTCGATTATGGGGGATCTTCACAAAGAAATTATGGAAGATGAGCATTTATTTTGCTCATGGGAGATTACAAGGCTTGGCTTGAAGTTTTTTGGATTTCTTTTATGTGAAAGAATCGGCACTTCGACCAAGTAAGTAATCTCGATTCTCTACTTTAATGCATCATTCTAGTTGTATGCGACTTAGGATCATGTAACTTAAGGTGCATATTGAGCCCTCCCACCTGAGGCATTGGATTTATTTGTGATATATATTGATATGTGTCGATTTCGGAGTTTAGGGATTAGGTTACGGATTAGAGAATTCGATTCCTTTCACTTTCCCTTAAAATATCGTTTTTGCCCGTTTCGTCGCAATTATTAAAAATAGTTTTAGGTGTGATAAAATTCTGGAAAAATTCATGAGTGATCTTCTTCCTCTTAATTAATTTGTCATATTTTTTGTTTCCAGATTTGGGTGGTTTCAATAATTAATTTGGATTTTAGATCATAAGCTGTCCCAAAAAGGAGTATTTTGACATAAGGGACCAAAAACAATTTTTCCCCATAGGTGTGAGACCTTTTTTTTTGTTTGTGATTAATCACTGTAATTTGTGACATTTTTATGCTCATTAGGCATTTTTTTCATAATTTTAGATGCCCTTTTTGATCCACTTTGTGGAGTTGTTTTTCGGCGATCATGCCTTGCTACCTTGCTAGTCAAGTAATTGTTTTGGCACTTTGGTGTATAATTTTGTGGAATCCTTTTAGACCATGTAATATAATAACTATATCATTCCAGGGATTTAATTTCATAATTTTTAAAGGCTTTTTTCTATTTTTCCATGTCACCTAGATCCTAGGTTGATTCATGTGTCTATTTGCTCCATAACTTAAATGATAAGAATGCATTCATGCCATTTTCTTGAAGGGATTTTTGGTAGATTTTAGGAGTTGATTATAGGTCATTTGTATGCCTTTAATTCCAGTCATAGGTCATTTTTTTAACCATACTCATTTGGTTTGTTTTGGTGCTTTAAAGTGCATACTTATGTGAATTAACTTTAACCTAAACTAGATTCTCTTCTCCTCTAAATAATAACTTGAATTATGTGGAAATCATTAATGTCTATTCATGCATTCTAATTGCATCTCATACCTTGTATGCTACTGAACCATAATCATTTCATGCATATTCACATGCCATTTTTCCTTAACTTTCATCATGTGCGATCTTATGCGATTTTTGCTCGTTTCTTCTCATATCTTCTTCTCATTGCTCCATATGCCTAATCCATTGCATCCATGATTTTATATTCATTCATCCATCTTCATAAGCATTCATTACTGACTTTGATGTTCATTTTATGCATTAATCCATTTTTGTAAGCCATATGCATTCATATTTCATCCATGAGTCCTAATTTGCATTTATGTGAACTTAGGTGAACTTTTTGTACATAGTTTGACATAGTTTGATCTTGTGAGATATCCTAGCATACTTATGGACCTATATCATGTAGCTACTGACTTTAGAAGTCATGTAACCTTTAGGTACATTCACCTTTAGACTTAGGTCTTATTTTGAACCCTAGTTCCATTCTAGGACGTTTATGGTACTTAATCGCTTTTATGTTTTGATTTTACTTTCAATATGCATTGTCATGCTAACTTTTGTTTTGTAGGGGGGAAGATTGAGGTAAGCATTACTTCATTCCTATCTCTTATGCATTTTAATTGTGTTTGCCTTAGCACTTTGTGCTTTGCTTTTAGGCTTTCCCTTTCTTTAGAAACAACTTAACTTCCTTAGGAAGTAAGTTAGTTTCTAAGCTCTCTTTTCTTCCTTTCCTTTTCTTTCTTAGGATTAGAATACCTCATTAACCATAGGATCTCCCTTGTAAATAAATCAATAAAAATTAGGGTGTGTCTTAGTCCCTTAGATTTTTCCTTTTCCAACTTGAGTCTTTCTTTCTCATCTCATAAAGAAAAGCAATAAAATACTTAATAAAAACCGAACAATCTTGTACGACACGAGACTTTGTTGCGGAGTGTTTATACGCGTCCTGTTTCGGGGCGAGGTGTAAATACTCACCGCGATGGATAGGTCTTAGTATGAGAATGTTCACAAACAAATTCAAAATACTTCTCTTAAAAGACCAAAAACAAATAACAAGCGACTATCCTGCGGGAACTTCTCTTCTCATCTCATTCACTCACAACGCGAACTCGCGGCGACTTGTCTCATTTGCAAGACGGTAAACGCACTCGTACCAGACGAGCTTGCAACACCTGAGCATAGACATACGCAGTTCCAGCTGTAAAAAACACAAACAAATAATTCCCGCCTAGGTTAGGCGAACTACGTCGACTCTGATCCTCATTATCCCGATGAGGTACGTAGGCAGCGGGGTAGGGCCCGTTCGAGCACATTCTTTATTTTCCCTACATTTCCCCTTTTTCCATTCTCTTTTTCCAGTTCCTTTCTCATTTCTCGTTCCAGTTCCAATTAGCAGTTTTATTCAGCAGCAGTTATATTTTTCTCACCCTTTGAAACAAAACAAGCAAGCGTGGATCCCGTCGGGTACGGCGGACGGATTAGGGTGCTAATACCTTCCTAATTCGTAACCGACTCCCGAACTCAGATCTTTGGTTCGCAGGACCTTGTCCTTTCCTTCTTCCTCAGGTTTGTGCAACATTACCTTTCCCATTCATTCGGGATAAAAATGTCTGGCTGGCGACTCTAACCTTTCCGCGCCACTTTCGCGTTTGTACTAGGATGAAAATCCCGGGAGCGACAGCTGGCGACTCTGCTGGGGATTTAACCTGATTCTTCCGGTTTCCCTGTAGAGTCAATCCTAACGCCTGTTTGGTTTTGTTTCTTTGGGTGTATATTTGTTTGTTGTTGTGTGCTTTAGTTTAGCTTTACTGTTTTCATTTATAGTTTTACTTTACAGCTTTACTTTACCGCATTTATTTATCGCTTTCAGTATTTTATTTTCCATGCATCATATTATACTGGACTGTCTGGCTGTGCTGGTTTTCATTTTTTCTGTGGGTTGGGAGTTACTGTGAGATAAGCCAACTACCCGGCTTGAGTGCACCATAGGATTAGCGTGGACAGACATTGTACTCTTATGGTATCTCACCATGATGGGTGGCGATGTGTTCCACACCCAGACTGCGACCGTCTTGGAACTATCTTGTGTGGGGATTACCTCACTTCAGGGTACGACCTTGATAGTTATGTGCATCTGGTGACCGATCTTCGAGGACCTTAATGGGAACACCCCTCTCCAGTGATGACAGTGGCAGACCACATTTGTTGGCAAACCCACTCGCATCCGAGGGTCCATTGGGAACTCGCATAGGATGGCCTGGTTCTTTCATAGGAATTCAGTTAAAGCAAACTGTTCGTATGACGATAGTATTGTGCCCTTCGGGATGAATGTACTATTGTTTCTCGATTCAGTTCTTGAAGCTGGAGACTTGTGAGGGATGCTTGTTTTTCCGGACTCAACTGAGGCCTCCCTGAGTAGTACATAATGCCAAACCGATTCCCTGATTTGGTCATGAGCCATTTCTCGGAAATGGTGAACGTATTATTGCTATTCGGCTTTGAGAGTCCGTGATGTTGACCCGAGTAGCACACCCGTGAGATTGGGAGGGGTTTACAGGTTTGCAGGAACCTTAATACCTTTAGCATACCCACTTTGTCAGTGTTGTTCAGTGTTCTATGGTTCTCTGATTCTGAGATTCGGGATTTTTATTCAGAGAAATTGTTACTGTGATTACCATTAAGACCTTGATATTGTGACTGTTATTATGACTCTCCGTAGACACTTGGCTCGTTGTTCAACTTCAACACCATCAGTGGCTATTCTATTATGTGATCCAGTTCTACAGTTATTGGGTTCTCAGTTATGGGGTTCTGTACAGAGATGGTGCTGCTATTATGATTCTATTCAGACACTTGACTCATTATTCGACACCGGCACCAACATCAGACTATTGATCACATCTGTTGCATACATGACATCATAGCATTTCTGCATACATGTTCAGTTATTTCCGAGGATCACATATCTGAATCATGTTGTTGGATTTTTCTGTATCAAAACTTGAATTAAAGCAGATAGATTCCTCAGAAATAATTGAACATGGCATTTGCATACATCCTTGCATTCTTGACAGGTGTTCAGAGACAAATTCTTTTCCTGACTTGATTTCTCATCAGAATGGACAACTTGAATCACAATCATCAAGGTATATATTTGAAGCAACTCCGGGCGGAGGTAATCGAAGGAAGACCCCGCTGAGGCCATTCAGGGCAGAGGTATAAGCTTTATTTCAGAATCAGAAACTGCTGTAACAGGAAGTCAACCAGATGAAGACTCAGATGAGATTGGTTATGGAAGTTCTGAATGAAGCTATTTTTATCCCTAGTGAGGGGAACTACGCTGCTCTGATTCTCCATTGGTCAATGGAGATACGTAGGCAGGAGATCGTGCAAGATCTTTCCGAGCAACCTTATCTATTAACTTTATCAACCTTTTCCCTCCATATGTCATTTGTCAGCATCTGACCGGAGCTTCCCAAGAGAGTCCTAGGGCCAGAGAATACGGGTAAAGGCCAAAACAACTTGAGAAGAAGTTTGATCATATTCTGATGACGTACGTGCAAAAAGTTTCCTCATTTATGCAAATTCGGAGTGGTTGAGCTAATTGCATCAGGATCATCTCCGACAAAGCTTCCTTTGGGGTTTCAATGCCAAGTATGATTACCATTCTGGGGCACCCGACCTTTTAATTGAAGATTGCAAGTCTTTCAGAGGCAAAGGTGAAGACAAGGTCCCGAAGTTGATCGACTCAAAGGTCATCATGCCAGAAAGTCTGCTCACATATTGAAGTTTCCTCATCAAATGGGTCTCCCAATTTGCAAAGGCATCTTCAGAATCAATAAGTCCATACGGAGTCAAGTCTCCTCAATGACGGCAATGTTCAGCTTCTTTACTGCATTTCCATTTATATTTTATATTGTTTGTTTAAACATTTGTATGCATGCATGAAACTTATTTGTTTTTGAATGATAACCATAATAAAATGCACATGTTTTTCTTGAAGTAATCCATTCGTATTCACTCATGATTTTGTGTATGTGCATTGCAATACCAACTGTTGAGCTTAAACTCTATCAGGGAGGATGACGAAATGAAAATGCATGAATCTCTAATTGTTCGCTTTTGAGAAAGACCCTGTTGACGATGTACAGGCATTGTTTCAAATCCTAAACACCGGAGATATAAGGGAGATAGACCCTCGCCAACCCATTTGAGCCTTGAAGTAGAAGTTTATTTTTGCATGAAAAAAACCTTTGCACTTAACCCAGGGGCAGGGTAAGCGTCAGTTAGTTTGATCGAGCATTCAAATTTCAAAAAGGAGTGCACATCTGAGGATCAATTGCCTTTTGTTGTACCAAATCAAGAGGTCCAAATACCAGAAACCACAATGGTTATCCCAAGCAAGAGGTCCAGAGACCGGAAACCACAATGGTTATCCCTCAACAACCAAGAAGTGAGACAGTCACGACCCTTTCAAAGAAATCAAGACAAAAAGTGTCACACGATTTGTTCAAAAAAAAGAATTAAAAAAATGATGAGAAATCCCTCTAAGTCGAAACTTGAAAACAAGCGACTTAGGCAAAAATTAGGGCATCCCGCTGGACTTCACAATCAAAGATTCACAAGAATCAGTCCAGGCAAAAGTTAGGGATAAGAAAAATAATGCAAAAGCGAAAGACGAAAAGGATTACATCAGAAAGATCCTTGAACAAGAACAAAGTCGTGTGATACAGACACGAAAGACGAAGGGATGACTGACTCCAAACAACAATCGGATTGGTGCTTAAACTGTTAGAGTAATTGATTCCTTAATCATCACAAAACCTTTTTTGAGAGGTGAGCGCTCGTGAAAGCTAGCTGAACATAGGAATGAAGAACATCACGAAGATGGGTGGGCACAAATAAACTTCGAGCCTGTATCCTTTGTTTTCTATAACCGTGAACCAGGCCACGATACAACCCTCAAAAGTCCTAACTGAAACGGGGTTATTTTTGAGAGCATACTACCACGAGACCGCGTTCCTGACTCCTATGAGTGGTGTTGAAAGATCTTTGTTGGTGTTGCATGTGCATGCTTTCTATTATTCAAAAAAATTAATGTCGTATCTTAACCAGTGATTCGCTCATAAAGGTTTGTGACATCTTTTTCAGTAAAACTTCAAGATTAATATGTGTGTTGCATTAGAATTTTCATTCTTAGAATAAACATTTTCTGCTTGCATACATTTGTTAGGCATCATAAAAATTCACATACGAAACTTCAGTCCAGAAACTTAATCTTGCCGAGTTGAGAAGTCTAAAACTTCCGAAGGTCAATCTTTTGAGATGCACTTTTCCAAGAAGCTCCATTGAGTGAGGGCTTTCCCAACGGTCGCGGTAAGAGCCGACCAATCTGGGGCAATAGCTTCGAGATCTAAATCTCTCAAAGAGCCATTAGTCGGAGGCATTCATTCAAATTTTAGCCAATCTGGGGCAATCACTTCGAGATTCAAATCTCTCCAGGAGTATGTAGTATGGATATTTTCTTCAAGGGCATGAGAAGTCACTCTCTCCCGAAGACCGTCAATTCAAAGCGCCTATCCGAAGTTCAAAATACTGGGGCAGAATATCTCACAATGATATGAGGTTTTTCATGAATTCTCGCGAGGCAAATTCTTGCACCGACCATGCAGTCAGGGGCAGTTATTTCGAGATCCGACGAATCTCTCCAAGAGTTCGAAGACACTAAGGCATTTCATATGCCATGTTTTCTGTAAAAATCCTCTTGAGACATTTTCTTCTGATGGACTTTAATCTGAGGCGAGTCGAAAATTGCAAAGAACCATTGTTCACTCATGATTAGTCGGCAACCTATCAACCCAGGGCTAGGGGCAAGGCCAGTGTCGGCACAGTACTGCAAGAGTTGTTTCATCTGCGAACTTCATCGATCAAGGTTCCTTAGCAAGTCTCATGGGAGGTTATTTCTTGAGAAGAAGGGTATCATCGTCTCTCATCACCAGCATGAGACGCCTCGCGTCTCTCATTCCTAACATGAGAGGATTTATCTCTTATCCCCAGTAAGTGGCAGCTTGAGCTTTTATCTTCAGCAGGAAGCTTTATCATTGACATCACCCGTCATCCCCAGTAATGTGGAAGTCAAAATTTCTCCCAGCAAGGTAGCAGAAGGTGGGTGTCATCCCCAAGCAGGAGTTTCCCTTCAGACAGGGGCAATTCTCAGCAGTATAAGGAATGTCTTTCCTCCCCAGCAATTTCTTCCTCAGCAATGTCATGCCTGTGGTTTTCAGCCAAGTCGGGAGGTCTTCATTTCCCCATCAGAGTTCAAGAAGAGTTCATCTCCAGCAGGATCTTGTCTCTCCAATCTAAAAGTCCAATTCATTTTTGGCAGTGGCGGCTGTTCAGAGCCAGTATATCATTGACAACCTTCCCCGCAGGGTTGTTTCCTCCTCATCAGAAGGGATCATATCAATGCAGTAATCATCAGTTCCTCCCCAGTCCAGCCATCTGGGATATTTGCTATCTCCTCATCGGGAGACCCCTTTTGCATTTGCATTTGCATCTAGTAATCATCATTACATTTTCATCCTCCAAAGCGTAGCATTTCCATCATCATGGAGCATTACGCCGTAAATCCAAACATATGCATACCAGCATGGGCCAGTTTTGAGGTATTACATAAGACCCGTTACATCTCCAATCAGATTGAAGTGTTCCCCACAGAATGCAACTTCATTTCCCAGGGTGGATACTTCTACCAAGTCTTGTTGTTATCCCCAATTGAGTCTTGTTTCAGTACAACAGTCTCATTTTTTACGCGTCTCCGTTTCAGTACAACGGTCGCGTCTTGGGCTCTCGTTTAAGTACAACGATCCCATTCCTTTCGAGTCTCCATTTAAATACAATGGCCTCGTCTTTGAGTCTTGTTTCAGTACAACAGTCTCATTTTTTCGCGTCTCCGTTTCAGTACAACGGTCGCGTCTTGGGCTCTCGTTTAAGTACAACGATCCTGTTCCTTTCGAGTCTCCATTTAAGTACAATGGCCTCGTCTTTGAGTCTTGTTTCAGTACAACAGTCTCATTTTTTCGCGTCTCCGTTTCAGTACAACGGTCGCGTCTTGGGCTCTCGTTTAAGTACAACGATCCTGTTCCTTTCGAGTCTCCATTTAAGTACAATGGCCTCGTCTTTGAGTCTTGTTTCAGTACAACAGTCTCATTTTTTCGCGTCTCCGTTTCAGTACAACGGTCGCGTCTTGGGCTCTCGTTTAAGTACAACGATCCTGTTCCTTTCGAGTCTCCATTTAAGTACAATGGCCTCGTCTTTGAGTCTTATTTCAGTACAACAGTCTCATCTTTTCGCGTCTCCGTTTCAGTACAACGGTCACGTCTTGGGCTCTCGTTTAAGTACAACGATCCCGTTCCTTTCGAGTCTCCATTTAATTACAATGGTCTCGTATTTGAGTCTTGTTTCAGTACAACAGTCTCATCTTTTCGCGTCTCCGTTTCAGTACAACGGTCACGTCTTGGGCTCTCGTTTATGTACAACGATCCCGTTCCATCTTGTCCTATTTTCTTTGTTTCTGGTTACCGCCTGCGGCCGGTATACCTTTGCGTCTCCATTCGAGGATGGTTTCGTGTTAGATCCGAGGATCTTTTGATCTGTCATTCGAGGATGGCATTTCTTTCCTTCAAGTCCTTCCGAGGTTGGTCTTGTTGTTGTGGCTATTATTCGAGGATAGTAGTTCACTTTTTGAGCTTATTGATCGAGGTCAGTTTGTCTCTTTTGCAAAGTCCGTCTGAGGTCAGCTTTGTGTTTGGTTATCAGTTGAGGCTGGTATACCTTTGCGTCTCCATTCGAGGATGGTTTCGTGTTAGATCCGAGGATCTTTTGATTTGTCATTCGAGGATGGCATTTCTTTCCTTCAAGTCCTTCCGAGGTTGGTCTTGTTGTGGTGACTATTATTCGAAGATAGTAGTTCATTTTTTGAGCTTATTGATCGAGGTCAGTTTGTCTCTTTTGCAAAGTCTGTCTGAGGTCAGCTTTGTGTTTGGTTATCAGTCGAGGCTGGTATACCTTTGCGTCTTCATTCGAGGATGGTTTCGTGTTAGATCCGAGGATATTTTGGATTGTCATTCGAGGATGGCATTTCTTTTCTTCAAGTCCTTCTGCGGTTGGTCTTGTTTTTATTTGGTGTGACTATTATTCGAAGATAGTAGTTCACTTTTGGAGCTTATTGATCAAGGTCAGTTTGTCTCTCTTGCAAAGTCTGTCCGAGGTCAGTCTTTGTTGTTGATGGTTATCGCCTGCGGCCGATATACTATCGTGTTTCTATTCAAGGAGGGTTTTAGTATTGGATCCGAGGATCCCGTGTGAGTGGTCATTCGAGGATGGCATTCTTCCCAGCATATTTCCACCTGGTTCTATTTTCGCTACCTATTCAGAGGTCAAAACAAAAAATATATAAATAAATAAATAGGCAGATGGCATTTCTGTTGCCCTCAGTGTGCAAATTTTCAGGTTTTATTCGAGTATTCAATCACTCCATACCTTGAACGTCTAAAAGCTATTGCAATTATCCATTCAAGTCTGCAGATGATTGAATAGGGGCAGCTGTAACACCCCAAAATTTGCCCTCTCATTTTCATGTCATTTAGCATATCCTTTCATACATTGCATTGCATTTAGATCACAATTGCATCATAAACATACATGAATATACATCTCCATTTGAGCTTTCACAGGTTGCGACTGGCCTTTATTTTTTCATGCGGAACGTGCACAAGAATCTTAGAAGAAACCAAAAGTTCTCGGTTGATTCAAAGGAGTTTAAGCAGAATATCAGTTTTATGGTGCAGTTTGCAAAAGTTGTAACTTATGCTCGGAAACTCATTTTGGCTTGAAACTCAATAATTTAGACTATTTCGATATTCTCTACAACTTTTGTGTTCGGCTCGGAGGCCAATTCATCAAGGAAAATGGCGGGAATTATTTGTTTTTGAAATTTCGGTTTCGCCGATTAACTGTGCTAGCGGTATTCAAGAGTTCGTAACTTCTGATTGGGTCAACATGTCTGAGAGATTCATATGCCAAAAGTTCCGTCTTGATATCCTTTCTAACTTTTGGGTTTTTGCCGAGAACTAATTCTTTGAAGAAGATCTCAGAATGTGGGAGTCTTTAGAGTCGACATAGTGAAAAACAGTGCTGAACCGGTGAGTTTTGAACACTAAAAAAATTCATAACTCTTGGATTGTTTATCGAATTGATGTCGTTTCGGTGCCTAAAATTCCTTTTAGATGTTATCTTCATTATGTGAATTCAGTTTTGGTTCGGTCCAAGCGGAAGGATCTCGAAAATGCGAATTACCAATAAGGTTCTTTGATGCACTACATTGTCTGTCAGATTTTGTAAAATTCATAACTCGGTCAATTTTCATCGGATTGCACCCGTTCTTGAAGCATTGGTTCAAAAAATTTATCCTCTTCAAGTTCAAAGACAAATGCGAGTTTGAACGGTGCTCCAAAGATTATCGTTTTGGTTTATTTCACAAAACTGAAGTGCTGAACCGAAGAAAAAGGCTGAAAGTGGTTTCACGAGAAAATTCATATCTCCCTCGTCGTTTGTCCGGTTGAGCTTAGATTTTAACACCAGGTCACTGACTCATAGATCTACAACTTTGCTGACAAAGTCGAGTCGAGATTATGCTCCGAAGAGGTTGACCTCGTCACATTTTCGAGTAGCGGACACCAAATAAGCCGAAAAAACAACTTATTCAGTGACGTCTTGCAGCTTAAACGTATCGATCGCACTCGATTTGGATCGTATGATGTTCGTTATTTTTGCATTGCAACCGTAATTCAGAGGCGGACGATGTTGTGGAAGGTTTAGAGTCGAAATTTCTTGCCGAAGATATTGTTATTTTCACTTAAGCCGAAATTCTACCTTTTGCCTTTCATTTTACACTCCACTATATATTCTTTTGACCCACAATTTGTCTCATAACTTCAATCATAATTTACAAACACCAAAAAACTCTCACAAACTCTCTCTAAAGGATCAAAGTTCATTCTCTCAACTCTTTCTCAAGAACACAACAACAACTTCATCAGGAACTCAAGAACACAACAATTCCGATCAAGCTTCCGATAGCTGAGCCGCCACAAACCACCACCTTCGGTCAACTTCACCACCGTGCGACCACCATCTTCCGCCGCCGGCAGCCACGCGGCCTCTCCTCCTCTCCTCCGTTCATGATCGCGTCTCACTTCCTCCGGATTCACAATTTCTTCGTCGATTCTTCATTCGGTAAGCTTCTTAAACTTTAATTCATGAATAATTGTTGCATTGTTTCTTGAATTGAATTTTGAAGTTGAATTCATATTATGGAGATTATGTGCATTGATTCTTGATGTGGTTGTTGATTGATGCTTGATTAATTGATCCTAATAATTGTTGTTGTGCATAATTGGAAATGATTGTTAAAATTGACATAGACTAATCGATGCATGTTAGATGTTTGATAAAATTCTTAAGAGAGTTAATTATTGTGACTTGATATTGATTGAAGTGCTTGACTTTTGAATTCATGTTTGTTTCATTGTGTAAATTCGGAATAGGATAGGTTGAAGCTTAATTGTTGATGTTGTTCATATGTCGCGTGTCGATAAGTGCGTTTTGGTCATAACTTCCTAACCGTAGCGCGTTTTCGCGAATGTGAATAGTGTAAATTGACTTTGTTGATTATTCCGGAGCCATTGGTAAACTTTTTAGTCGATTTCGGACAATTTTTTTCGGCTATTTCGCTACTGCCAGCCGATAAAATCGGCCAAAAAGTACCACTTCCAAGCGGAATTTTCAAAATCCGATTGCATATTTGAATCCGTTGGCACGTTTGCAAGTTACCATGCGATTTTCGTTCAATTCCGAGTCGGTGATTTTTGACGTGTTTTTTCGTTTTAAGGCTTTTTAAGTTCGGTTTGGTGCAATTTTGATGCATTGATCTTGTTTTGACTTGTACTTATGTTTGTTGATCATTTTCCATTCATTGCATGTAAATTTATTTGATTTTGGTTTGAATTTGCATGTTGTTTATGTTAGAGCATAAGTGCTGCCCCGTTTTGAAACGTAAATTTCAATGCATGTCCATGACTCGTACATTCATCTTTCTATTTGATTTTGAGTTATGAGACATAGGTGCAACTTCCGGTTGCACCTCTTTTTTGTTTCTAATGTGTTTGTTGAGTTCATGCAAGGTTCTCGCAAAGATCTTAACGACGGTCGTTTGGTTGGTATTCCACTTTATTTGTGGGATACCTTTGGATTCAAATGATATTTTGTGTCGTTGTTTTTGTTTCGATTATGGGGGATCTTCACAAAGAAATTATGGAAGATGAGCATTTATTTTGCTCATGGGAGATTACAAGGCTTGGCTTGAAGTTTTTTGGATTTCTTTTATGTGAAAGAATCGGCACTTCGACCAAGTAAGTAATCTCGATTCTCTACTTTAATGCATCATTCTAGTTGTATGCGACTTAGGATCATGTAACTTAAGGTGCATATTGAGCCCTCCCACCTGAGGCATTGGATTTATTTGTGATATATATTGATATGTGTCGATTTCGGAGTTTAGGGATTAGGTTACGGATTAGAGAATTCGATTCCTTTCACTTTCCCTTAAAATATCGTTTTTGCCCGTTTCGTCGCAATTATTAAAAATAGTTTTAGGTGTGATAAAATTCTAGAAAAATTCATGAGTGATCTTCTTCCTCTTATATAATTTGTCATATTTTTTGTTTCCATATTTGGGTGGTTTCAATAATTAATTTGGATTTTAGATCATAAGCTGTCCCAAAAAGGAGTATTTTGACATAAGGGACCAAAAACAATTTTTCCCCATAGGTGTGAGACCTTTTTTTTTGTTTGTGATTAATCACTGTAATTTGTGACATTTTGATGCTCATTAGGCATTTTTTTCATAATTTTAGATGCCCTTTTTGATCCACTTTGTGGAGTTGTTTTTCGGCGATCATGCCTTGCTACCTTGCTAGTCAAGTAATTGTTTTGACACTTTGGTGTATAATTTTGTGGAATCCTTTTAGACCATGTAATATAATCACTATATCATTCCAGGGATTTAATTTCATAATTTTTAAAGGCTTTTTGCTATTTTTCCATGTCACCTAGATCCTAGGTTGATTCATGTGTCTATTTGCTCCATAACTTAAATGATAAGAATGCATTCATGCCATTTTCTTGAAGGGATTTTTGGTAGATTTTAGGAGTTGATTATAGGTCATTTGTATGCCTTTAATTCCAGTCATAGGTCATTTTTTGAACCATACTCATTTGGTTTGTTTTGGTGCTTTAAAGTGCATACTTATGTGAATTAACTTTAACCTAAACTAGATTCTCTTCTCCTCTAAATAATAACTTGAATTATGTGGAAATCATTAATGCCTATTCATGCATTCTAATTGCATCTCATACCTTGTATGCTACTGAACCATAATCATTTCATGCATATTCACATGCCATTTTTCCTTAACTTTCATCATGTGCGATCTTATGCGATTTTTGCTCGTTTCTTCTCATATCTTCTTCTCATTGCTCCATATGCCTAATCCATTGCATCCATGATTGTATATTCATTCATCCATCTTCATAAGCATTCATTACTGACTTTGATGTTCATTTTATGCATTAATCCATTTTTGTAAGCCATATGCATTCATATTTCATCCATGAGTCCTAATTTGCATTTATGTGAACTTAGGTGAACTTTTTGTACATAGTTTGACATAGTTTGATCTTGTGAGATATCCTAGCATACTTATGGACCTATATCATGTAGCTACTGACTTTAGAAGTCATGTAACCTTTAGGTACATTCACCTTTAGACTTAGGTCTTATTTTGAACCCTAGTTCCATTCTAGGACGTTTATGGTACTTAATCGCTTTTATGTTTTGATTTTACTTTCAATATGCATTGTCATGCTAACTTTTGTTTTGTAGGGGGGAAGATTGAGGTAAGCATTAATTCATTCCTATCTCTTATGCATTTTAATTGTGTTTGCCTTAGCACTTTGTGCTTTGCTTTTAGGCTTTCCCTTTCTTTAGAAACAACTTAACTTCCTTAGGAAGTAAGTTAGTTTCTAAGCTCTCTTTTCTTCCTTTCCTTTTCTTTCTTAGGATTAGAATACCTCATTAACCATAGGATCTCCCTTGTAAATAAATCAATAAAAATTAGGGTGTGTTTTAGTCCCTTAGAGTTTTCTTTTTCCAACTTGAGTCTTTCTTTCTCATCTCATAAAGAAAAACAATAAAATACTTAATAAAAACCGAACAATCTTGTACGACACGAGACTTTGTTGCGGAGTGTTTATACGCGTCCTGTTTCGGGGCGAGGTGTAAATACTCACCGCGATGGATAGGTCTTAGTATGAGAATGTTCACAAACAAATTCAAAATACTTCTCTTAAAAGACCAAAAACAAATAACAAGCGACTATCCTGCGGGAACTTCTCTTCTCATCTCATTCACTCACAACGCGAACTCGCGGCGACTTGTCTCATTTGCAAGACGGTAAACGCACTCGTACCAGACGAGCTTGCAACACCTGAGCATAGACATACGCAGTTCTAGCTGTAAAAAACACAAACAAATAATTCCCGCCTAGGTTAGGCGAACTACGTCGACTCTGATCCTCATTATCCCGATGAGGTACGTAGGCAGCGGGGTAGGGCCCGTTCGAGCACATTCTTTATTTTCCCTACATTTCCCCTTTTTCCATTCTCTTTTTCCAGTTCCTTTCTCATTTCTCGTTCCAGTTCCAATTAGCAGTTTTATTCAGCAGCAGTTATATTTTTCTCACCCTTTGAAACAAAACAAGCAAGCGTGGATCCCGTCGGGTACGGCGGACGGATTAGGGTGCTAATACCTTCCTAATTCGTAACCGACTCCCGAACTCAGATCTTTGGTTCGCAGGACCTTGTCCTTTCCTTCTTCCTCAGGTTTGTGCAACATTACCTTTCCCATTCATTCGGGATAAAAATGTCTGGCTGGCGACTCTAACCTTTCCGCGCCACTTTCGCGTTTGTACTAGGATGAAAATCCCGGGAGCGACAATACTATTTTAGTATTGTCAATCTATGTGTGATGTAGGACTGAGCTGAATAGGTTGAGGGGGATATAAAATATCTCTCTGTTTTGTGCTGCTGCTACTGTACTGATGTGTTGTACTCTGGTACAATTCTTATTGGTTTTTTTTTGTGTGCACAACTTTTTAATTTTGGTGATTTTGTTGTTGCTGGTGTGATGTGCTCATACAACTGATGGTTCTGTTGTTGTACTAATACAACTGTTGGTTTGAGGGGGAGTCCTCTCTGCTGTGTGTTTCCTGCTGCTGTTGTGTTTCTTTGATGTTTTCTATGATAATTCTTAAAGTGTTTTAGCCAAAAAAATTGCCAAAGGGGAGTTTGTAGATGTTTTAGATTGGCTATATTTTTTGGTAAAACTTATGTTTGTGTTTGGATGTCATATGTATTGTTATGACATGTGATTTAAGCATTATGCAGGTGTGAAGTTTTTGTGCGCAGCTGTTTTAATCAGGATGTCAAGACTGATGTGATGAGATCTCTGACTGGGCTTGAAGACCTAAGTGGATCTTATTTTGTGCGCACATCCTTCATTAATTATTGCTGAGATTTTGTTGTGGTTTTAGCTCGATTTTATCAGAAGGAAAAAATGATTCAACTTGGATTTATTTTAGCAGAACATTTATTCTTGCTATTTTGGTTCCTTTATTTAAGGAATTATTATTTCTGATTTGTGCAAGTTCAGTAGGCCCATTTCCCATTCAAGGATCTACTTAAGGCTATTTTACCCTAGTGTGAACGTGTGGAAAATAAGGATTATGTATTCAGCGTTTTTCACGTATGTGTTAGTTTCTTGTGAGCCAAGAAATTGTCTTCTGATGATTGTTTTGGACTAGGTGTACATTTGTATTTTGTCCACTCAAAGCTTTTAAGCAAGAGTATTTCTATTTGACTGAAGTTTTTAAGCAAGGTCAAAGATTGTTTTGAAGCGTGTCTTCATTTTGGTTGAGTTGTTTGTTTAAGATCACTGTTGTAATTGAGGGGGATTGAGAGGGGTCTATTATCTAGGTGTTCCTAGGTAGAACTGTCATTGGGTAGGGATTAAGTGAAAAGATTGCAAACTGGGGTGTTTGTTGTGGATCT
This sequence comes from Lathyrus aphaca, assembly GCA_963966055.1. Classification (NCBI taxonomy): domain Eukaryota; kingdom Viridiplantae; phylum Streptophyta; class Magnoliopsida; order Fabales; family Fabaceae; genus Lathyrus; species Lathyrus aphaca. The sequence goes on from OZ014520.1 coordinate 388,770,252, forward strand.
TTGAATTGATACTACCAATAGTGAAGTTCCTTCCTGGCTTGGTAGCCCCCAAAGTAGGTGTGATTGCACCGAACTAGGTTAACAACTCTCCGTGTTCTTTACTTTTGCCTTTGTTTTTACTGTGTTTTTAAACTTGTTGTTATTGGTGTCGTGACATCGTGTTCAACATTGTATAACAGTTTCCAGAATTTCAAAATACAATGAAATGCAAATAAATAAAGCAAGTAAAGCATAAAGATAAACACCCAAAGAAAAGAAAACAAACAAGACCTATGACTGACTCACATAGGGAACCAGGGTCCTCAACAGAGTCTCCAATTATTGCTACACGAAAAATCGTCCTGAACAGAGTCACCATTGAGTGTTATCTATCCTAATATGGAAAGTAAAACATCAAGAAAACCTCATAAGGGAAAGAACATGGTCTCGCAACCATATTCGGGGTTCGGGAGTCGATTACGCCAAGGGAAGGTATTAACACCCCTCGCGTTCGTTGTAATCAATGGGATTTTCTCTTTTTGTTCAAATCAAAAAGGTGTGTATATCTAAAGCTTACTTGCTAAGGGAATGCATGAATGAATAGGGAAAAAAAAAGGGGGGCTCGTCAGGATCTCACAATCTTATGCTTATGTATTCCCTCGTGCAATGGGAAAGTCAGAACAATCATAGTTTGAAGGACTACAAGTATAAAAAAAGGAAGATTGCTCGCCAAGGATTAGGACCCTGATGCCTACGTATTATCAATAGGAATGATAAATCACAATGTTCATAGGATCCTAATTAGTTGTTAGTGGGCTCTCCAAGGATAAGTTTCCTTGTTCATACGTATCCTCATTAGGGAATGATGAATTATAATGTCTGTAGTTTGTGGGACCACGAGTTTCTTGGTGTTTTTAATGGACGATGCTAACGTTCGTGTTCAAGAAGTTAGGTGTTGTAGCACCCTAAAATTTTCCCTCCCATTTTCATAACATTTAGCATATTATTCTCATGCATTTCATTGCATCTAAATCAAATGAAATGAAAGCATACATTCATCGATTGAGGCCTAAGACATGTGGTTAGTGGTTCATCAAGTTTATGGTCATTCAAAGTCAAGTATCAAGAGCCAGGTGTCTCAACAAGTATCAATGGTCCCTCACATCCCATACAATCTCAAATTATACTTCAAGTCACCAGGAGAAGTGGATTGATCAAAAGCTCAAGCAATGCATCACCTCCTATACACCTAGCCCAAATTAGGGTTTTGCTGTAAAGGGGTCTCTTGAAGGATTTTTGGTTCTAAATTGTTCCCATGGTCTTCTATGTGTTACCAAGTTTCTATGAATGAAATTTGGTGCATTGGTTCCTAGAGGAGGGTTTTCAATCAGGCAGTTTTTGGGGATTTAAGTAAAAGTCAATTATGGAGAAAGAAAAGTCAACTATGGGTTTTTAGGGTCTAAATCATGATTTTCAAGGTCTTATACCTTCTTAAAATGTCAAGATTTCCATCATTCATCAAGAATCAAGACTTATGGCAAAAGTTACCAAAAATGGAAATGACTTGTAATTTGAACTTTCCATTTTTGGAAGCTTTCTAAGCCAACTTCAACTTGACTTTACATCATAAAAAATGATTCAAAAGGAATTTTTCCAAACATGAAAGTTGAATATCATTCTCTCCACTTTTCATAAAGTACTAGATCATCCTTATACCATTTGTGAATCTCAAGATATGATTAAAAGACCAAAGGTGGTGATTTAGGGTTTTCACATGAACCATATTGTTCCACTTTTGCAAAAAGCCTTCTACATGACCTATATTGTTTTCAATTTCCAAATCTAGCTCACATTATCCAAGTACATCTCATTTGACAAAAGTTTGGTCTTTGAATCATGGCCTTTGGTGCATTGTATCTCACTTATTTCATAACATGCAAAAATGCAAGAAGGATCAAAACATCAAAACCAAGCAACCACAAGCCTAACACTCAATCCCGTACTGATCAGGGATCCAATGGAAGTAAATGCATGACTATTATAGCTCCCATGCACGTGTAAACGATGGTGAACATTCAAAGTTTCATTTTTGCAAAATCTCTTCAAACTAACTAACCATGGATCCAATGGATCCCTAACCATGGTTATGCCCAAAATCCATCAAATAAAAGGCATTAATTTCACTGTTTAGAGGGGGAGGAATAATGGAATTTCAGATTTCACCAAAATTTCACAAAACTTCATTCCTTCGATTCTCTCTCATCTCAAGGAATGTTTGCATTTCTCTTCCATATTCATGATCAGTGAAGTGTGTTGAACAAGAAGCAACCATCATTTGAAGCTAGGATCAAGGTTTTCATCATGTTCGAATTTGGAATCCACTTCTGCAAATCTCAATATTCAAGCCTCAATCAAGCTCTAATTGCATTTATTTTGCAATTAGAGGTGCTAAGGACTTAATCTGCAGCTTCTAAAGGGTTTTCTTGGTGTATTTCAAGCTCTGCAAGTTTCAGGTTGGTGCAATCTTTGATCTCTTGGATCTTGTTTATTTTGTGTGCATTGTGTTCATGATGATGTGTTGGTTACTCTGATGTGTTTAGATTAAATATTGGACGTATATTATGGTTGTTATGTTGATCTGAAATTTTTTAGATCAAACTTGTTGCTTTCCATTCTCTTAATTCATGCATGATATGAGAAAATGGATGTGATTTTTGAACTTAGGAGCTCATTTAGAGTAGAAACACAGAATAATCTTGCATTTCTGGTTAGTTTTAGGGAGGAGCTCACCGGAGAAGATGACCGGAGCTAGGACTCCGGTCACCTGAGTTTGTTTCAGTTGGCCTGAATTTGGAGGTTGAAGATGAAATCATGGCCATTTGTATTTTTGATCCAAGGGCGTATGTAAAGCCAGCACATTAAAATCCCACATGTGTTGCACATGTTTTATATTTTCCCAATTAATTTGATTATGTGCCATCTCATCATATTTATCATGAGCATGTTGATCCTGACCCTAGATCTAGCTGACTATAGATTTAGTTGACTACATGATACACATGTGATTGATCTTAAGGCCCTGAGTGAAGTAAATAATTTTGACCGAGTACCACCATAAGTTGTTAACTTCAGCGCATTTAGATTGGGCTCAGATTCCTATTCCCACCTCCTTTATCTGAGCCCAAGGCATTTTGAACGTATATTTTGCTAGTGTAGCACCCCCTGGTCCAATTCTTCTTATTTTTCATTTTATTTCACATATTTTGCATTTCAATTTTTTTAAATCATCTCCAAGCATCTAAAATTCATACAAAAAATCAGGGATCATGTTGAGACATTAAAATAATTTTTCATATTTTTCACCATATTTTGAATATTTCCTTTTATTTTCCTTTCAAATTGTTTCTATCTCAATACATCAATTTCAAAGATTTATTTCACATAGCTCCTTATCCATTTTCAAATGTTTCTTTTTTCATTCATTCCATAACACCTTAAACCTCATTAAAAATATTTTTTCATATTTTTAAACCCTTTCTAATTGCATTTTGGTCCCTCATTTTTGTATACTTGTTCATTAGTTCTTACTTGAACTTCAAGGCATCATTTGAACTTGTTCCATTGTGAATTTTTGCATGAACATTTAGCACATCTTTATTCTCTGATTTAGGACCCTAGGGTTTTAATTTGACAATTTTTGAATATTGTTTAATGTATGTATGATTACTTGTAAATGAAGTTACTTTTTCATGAACTTTCTTAATCACTTCTAACCCTAATTGATTGTGGGCATTTATGCCATCATTATAGGTCACTTATAGGTGTTTTCTATGTTTTATTGGGATATTATAGGTCTTGAAAATCAAGCAGACAGACTTCGAAGACAAAGAGCTCTACTTTAAGAAAAAGGGTTTGGCTGAGATCCGCAAAGCGAATGAGCATCGAAAGATCAAGGAGTCTCTGGATGAGGCTAATGAAACTATAATCCTCTGGAAAGAACGATGGGAGACAAGTCAGAAGAAGTAGAAGGTAATTGAAGCCGAATACAAGTAGAAGATTGAAGACTTTCAGGTACAGCTGGATAGCAGAAAAGAAAAACTCTAGTTAGCCTACAAGAATCGTAGGGGTTATATCCAGAAGCTAGAACAAGACCAGAAAGAAAAGAAGGATGTTCATAAAGAAGTAGAATAACTCAAAATTCACGCAGAAACTAAGAGGGCCAGGTCTGGGCTAGGTTCCAGAAAGGAAAATGAAGAGGTATTCTTACAACAAATTAGTGAGCTCCATGCGTCTTTCGACCAAAGGGATTTGCTCATTCAAAGCTCATTAAAGATCCAAGTTATCCAAGTGTTGCCCAATTGTTTGAGGTTGTCATCCGTCTTAGTTGGAGGCTGCAGGATATGGAGATTCATAGGGTCTGGTTTCTTTTGTTTGTGCCGGATTACCCATAGGTCTGTTATGGGAATCATTTATACTCTTGTTGTTTTTTCACTTATTGTAAGAACTTATAACCCTTCGGGAGATCTTTTGTTACTCTCAAGCTTCATTTCATGTTATCTGATATGGTTCAAATTTCTGATTGTTGTCTATGCACCGACACGTGTTTCAGACACCGCTTCGTCACAACCATCTTATTTGAGCTTTGTGTGAATATTTCTTCCTAGAAGTCAAAGTCCCAAAGGCCATCTGGATTGTCATATTCTTGAATACCATAATAGGTATATAAACGACCATAAGAATGAGAGAACACAATGTTAGCATATCATTCATATCAATTTTGCATTTTTTGCAGGTTGTACAAGATTCCTAACTTATTTGATTATTCAGGAAGGATTATGGACCATCAGAATCACAGGTACGCCACTCGCCAGAATCAACGAAATGTTATGGATGTTATTCAAATTGAATTGTCTGAGCTCCACACACGCATGAACGAGTTCCTGAATATGATGCAAGGGGTTGCCCTAGGAAAACAGGAGTTACGAGATATGGTTCAAAGGCTCGATGCGCCACAGGTGGAGACTCCAGGCACCGAAGTCAACGTAGATGCACAAAGTAATCCTATTAACGCCACTGATGTACCAGCAAGGATTGAAAGGCCTCCTACCCCTGTGGGTATTCCTGTTGCATTTCATCACGTGGAAGATAATCAAGGTGACTATTTCTCTATGCCGAATGAGGATCTGGGATTCGGTGATGGGGGTAATCATCGTGATTTTCAAATGTTAGCTGAGAAGGTGCGGGCTCTCGAATTCAAGGATACCTTAGGAATTGATGTTTCAGACATGGGGTTTGTTCAGGGGTTGGTGATCCCACTAAAGTTTAAGGAACATGGGTTTGATAAGTACAACTGAAGTTCCTATCCCAAGGCTCACCTTCAAGCTTACTACTATAAGATTGCTGCTTACACTAAGGATGAGAAGTTATGGATGTACTTCTTCCAAGATATCTTGTCTGAAGGATCCCTCGAATGGTACATGAATCTACAACGAACTGGTGTCCGTAATTGGAAGGAACATGAATCAACAACGAACTGATGTCCGTAATTGGAAGGAACTTGGAGAGGCGTTCCTAAAACAATACCAATACAACATTGATATGGCCCCTAGAAAGACTAAGTTGCAAAGTCTGTTACAGAAGAATTCTGAGAGCTTTAAGTAGTATGTGCAAAGGTGGCACGAGATAGCTGCAAGAGCTTAACCACCTCTACTCCAGAGAGAGATGGTAGACTTGTTCATGGATGCCCTTCTAGGGCATTTCATGAAGCGCCTTGTGGGTTGTTCATCAAGTGGTTTCTCTGGCATCATATTGACAGGCGAGAGGGTCGATAATTGGTTGAACCAAGGTAAATTCCAGAATAACCGTGCTTCTACGTCCGGAACCAAAAAGTCATTTTTGAACAGACAAAAGAGAAGGGATGGGGAAGAAGGGGAAGTATATGCCCAAAGAAAGAGATGGAATCAGAATCCTTATTACCAAGTTGTAGTCGTCACTATTCCAGCTACAACTAATCCACCTATACCATAACAACAACAACAATAACATCAATAAAATTTATAACAACAAAGAACTCCCAGAAAGTACTACCCACTGATGCCAAAAGATAAACAATTTGAAACACCACCAATGTCATACTAATAACTCCTACAGAACATGTTACAACTTCAAATGATTAAACTTCGAACTCTAGCTCCACCAAAGGCTGGGAAAATTCCAGAAGGGTACGATGGAAATGCTCACTGTGAGTTTCATTCTAGAGCTCCTAGTCACACCACATAGAAATGCTCACTCTAAAGCCATCAATTTTGCTCCCACTCCAAATGTCCTTCAAAATCCCATGCCTCCGCATGGAAGATATGTGAGGGCTGTGGGAGCTGGTGACATATTAAACTTTATTTGAGATGTCAATTCTATGAAAACCTCTTTGTTAGCAGAGAAGAATTATTTGGCGAAGAGGGGTCTTTTCCCGGGCTACAGGAAGGTTTTTCAAGAGTGTGAGGAATCTATTAACGGATGCGATAGATTGAAGGTTGGAATTCAGAAACTGATTGATGATGGAGGTATCCAGTTTGATCGAATCGTTAATGAAGAGGACGAGATCTCTACGGTTACTATCTACTTCACCCCGGTTGAAATCCTAGTGCCAGCAAGATCATCACCAATCATGTTTACTACTACAGGGCTCGTGCCATACTAGAGTGAAAGAGTTGTCACGTGGCATTACGGGGCAGAAGTTTATTGTAACGGCCAAAGGCAAGATGTAACTACCTCCTGGACAGCACAACATCAGGTTGAAAATGTAGGGGTCAGAGGATTTACAAGAAGCGGAAGGTTGTTCGCACCATAAATGCTGAGGAATAATGGGGCGCCTTCAAATGATAATGCAGAAGCCCAGGGCAAGGCTAAGGGTAAGAAAGATGTGACCGATGACGTCCCTACCCTAGATATGGGCATTTTATTTAATAAAGAAGCTGAGGAGTTCTTAAGAATCATCAAGAAAAATGACTACAAGATAGTCGACCATCTTCAACAAACTCCTTCCAAAATCTCTATTATATCCTTGCTGATGTGCTCGGAATCCCACATAAATGCTTTGTTGAGAATCTTGAATAATGCATATGTTCTGTAAGAGATATTTGTGAATCAGCTCGAGACGATTGTTGCCAGCATAAATGCCAGCTGCGGGTTGGGATTTACAGATTTTGATCTGATTACAGAAGGGCGCAATCATAATAGAGCTTTGAACATTTCAATAGAATGTAAAGGGGCGGTGCTATCTTATGTACTCATTGATACGGGATCCTTGTAACACCCTAATTTTTCCCTTTCATTTTCATAACAGTTGGCATACCAGTCTCATACATTGCATTGCATTAAAATAAAAAGAAATGAAGCATACATTCATAGGTTGAGGCCTAAGGAGTGTGATCAGTTGATTGGCAAAGATGTGATCATTTAAAGTCAAAGAATAAGAGCCAAGTGCCTTCCAAAAAGTTCCAAGGCTCTCTTATGGTCTACATGATCTCAATTGTATCCTCAAGCCATCAGAAGAGGTGGATTGATCAAGAAGTACAAACAATGCAACATCTCATAACAAAAGGGGCCCAAATTAGGGTTTATGATTCAAAGGGCTTCCTAATGAAATTTTGGTTTAAACATGATTTCAATGTTTTCCACATGATGTCAAGTAAATATTTTCCATTGAATCATTTCAAAAAGTCTCCAATTGATCAGTTACTTGAAAATCAAGAAAATGGGGAAAAAATCAAATGTGTAGAGGAAAAAGTCAAGTCCTGACTTTTTGAGGTCAAAATCATGATCCACACATTAAATATGTTCAATGGTTGAAATTTTATCAATAAAATTCAAGAGAATCATGGAAAAATTAAGAAATCACAAACCTTCCTAAAATAGAAATTTAGGGTTTCTATTTATGGCAAGTTTAGGTCATTTTTGCACCTACTTGCAAGCCCTCTCTCTCCATGATACATGCTTCAAACTTCAGGCCTAAGTTGAGCCAATTAAATATCATATCTTGAGCTTCAAATCCATAGTAAGTACATCTTTATTGGATCAAAATTGAGTGAGTTTTGATCAATCAAAGTTTGACAAAACTATGGTAACTTTGCCTAGAAGCCAAGTCATGAGCATGCCAAAGGCTAGGCAATTCATCAAAAAAGTGGTGTGCCAAATGCCAAGCTGAATTACTCCATCAAGAAAGCCTTAAATGGAATTTTTTGAACATCAAAGTTGTTCATTGGCATGTCCTCTACAACTTTTATGTTTAGAAATTTTTCATTTGATCAATGGATTGGAAGATATGAGAGGTCAAACTCAAGGTCCAAGGCTGACTATTCTTGTAGGCATCTTGCCAGACCTGCGCACACACTTTGCCATCCCCTATGCAGTTACATGTGATCATGCTCATGGCCACTTTTTAAGAATTTAAGACATCATTTCATCTTGAATAAAACACCGAACTTGTTCTCTAATGTGTCCTCTTTCATTTGAGCACAAGATCTCCCAAATTCGTCCATGGATGTGAGAGATATTCCTCCTCAAACATGAATATATGCAATTGACTTTCTTTCAGGGTGAGCATCAAAATGTTACAACATTTGGTTTGTTATTGATGATCATATGCACATGTACACACATACATCTCATCATTCAGTCACTTTCTTACTTGAACACAAGCTTATCACATGATCATGTGTATAAGTTGTGTCATGCATCAAATTAGGAAGCTTTCAAAAAAATGACATAAGAGGCAAAAGTTGCATAACATCATACCATTGTCATAAATCATTTTATACTGATCGTGACTTTTTTAGTCTAACGGTTACTAACTGCAAGTGCACAGTCTATCGCGTAGTAATAAAAGATATCGATCCCATAGAGACTCAATAATTAACCTAGCGCTATCGGGTGTTACTATGTTTAGTTAAGGCGAGTGATTTTTTTAGTTATAAAGGGCGAGGAAATAATAATTTTAGATTAAATTAAATTAATGATAAGGATATCGGTATGTAATTGGTTCTCCTTCGCGAATTCAATAAAGGGTCGGCCTATTAAGGTTTGTTAAGTTATCTTTATGTAGAAATTGTCAATTTAAAAGTCATTAACTCACACTCTCCTGGTCATGCCTATTACTATATGTCGCTCCCGATAAATGGGACCAGGCCCAGATAAGGGTACAGACGCGAACGGTCGGCGAAAGGGACAATGAGAACACACAGCCGTGAACTCACTGGAGATGAATAGAGTCGCCAGCTAGGCATTTTTATCCCGGAGGAAAGGTAATGCTGCATAAACCTAGAAAGATATGGATAAGACGGTTGTGAACCAGAGAGACTGAGAAAGGGGGTTGGTTACAACCTGGGAAGGTATTAGCACCCAGATTGTCCGTCGTACTCGACGGTATCCACGCTTAAAAGATTTGTGTTTTAAAGGGGTAGTGTCAGTGCAATTTGTGTGTAAAATAGCTGGAAAACAATATGTACAGGTGCCAGTGCAAGAGAAGTGCAAAGTGTATAAATGATGTGTCAGTGTAAGAAAAGGAATAAGATGCTCAAGATCATGAGGCTAAAGAATGAAGCTGGAAAGAGGGGGAATATACAGAGACTTTTGTTCGATAACTGTTAAGTTATGCCTACGTATCCTCTCGTGCAATGAGGAAGTCAGAACACCGTAGTTCGACCCAAAGAGACTGAAAGGTGAATTGACTTGTGGACTGCTTGCTTGCCTATGCTCAAGTGTATGACCTGTCTGGCTCAGGTGCAAACTGTCTTGCATTTAGACGGAAGAAGCAAGTTCTCGTTTATGAGTGAATGAGATGAGAAAAGAATCCCGAAGGAGACGATTATTGTTTGTTTTTGAGTTTTCAGTCTTTTATTGCTTTTGAAAGTTTGTCATAAGTTAATGAGCTTAAGCCTAAACCAATAGATTTAGTAAACTCATCACATCTTCCCTCTGATTAGGGGTAATGAGAATACCTTAAGTGTGAAGTCATCTTCTCACACTTAATTACCTTTGGTGTAGGATTAAGATCACTAACCTACTTGTGATTATTTGGATGTTTTTGGTGCTTTTGTTTAGTGTTGAGTAATGAGGTTAAGCCATAATCATAGATTAAACAGACTCATTACACCATCCTAATAGAAGGATAATAGATGAGAATGTTTAAGCTGAGGAAAGCTCCTCAACTTAATCCATGATTAGGGATTAAACTCATGACGAAACAAGCCTTTGATTAAGTGGATTTTATTAAATGATATGATGATGAAGTGAGTTTTATGGTTTGTAAGACAACTTGAGGGGGACTTGTCCATTAACACTAGGGTTAGTCCTTCTTAACCAATTAAGGAAGAATTAGAACCCTAATGCAAGGCCCAAGTTACAAGTGTGATGTCTTAATAATTATTAGATGGATTGATTAAGGGAGTTAAACACATTAAGGGTTTAACACTTAGGATTAAAGTTATACACTCCATCCTAATAGAAGGATGCAGGCATAAGCTTAATCACAAAGCCTTAAAGCCTTTAGGGTTTAGTCCCTGATTATGAGGTGAGAAGAGAAGACTCAAAAGAGACACAAAGGTAAAACTAAGAGGGGAGACTAATCAAAACCCTAATCATTATCATGCTTGGTTGTTCCTAAAGTTTGTGAGGTTTGCAAGAACAATCTTCAATGGAACCACCAGGATGCAGATGAACAGGATCAAGAGAAGCAAAGTGACTTGCTTCATTCAAGAAGTCAAGTCACTTGAAGAAAGAAAGTGGGAGGAACAAGAATGAGCAAGCTCAATCTCAAACACAAATAAAAATGCAGCAATGGGTGCAAGAGAGATGAAAAGAAAAGTTATGAGAAGTGAAGGCAAATTCACTTCTCGAATTCACTTACCCCCTGAAATGTTAGAAAGAAATGCAATGCAATGCAAAATGAGATGAGATGACATGAAGAGAAACAAAACCAGCAGCATGTTGATGATGAAAACGATGCTATGAGATGCTACAAACATGAGGCAACATATGGAAATGATCATACAAGTTTATGAATGCATATGAAGCAAGTTAAGGAGCATGAACATACATGGAAAGTTATGAAATGCACAATGCAAACAACATGGAAAACACATGATGCAATGATCAAACATGCTTTCTATATGTCTTATGATGTCAAATGAATCAAATGGAGGCATGGAATGTCATGGCAAGTCATGTTATGCAAGAGAATGCAAGGGGGATGCAAAAGAAGGCCCAAATTAGGGTTTATGAACCAAACATCAAACAAAAACCAAAAACAGAAGCAAACCCTAAGATAAAAAAAAAGTAAAATGCCACTCAAAGGACCCCTAATCTTATACTAAACCAATGTCCAAAGGGGAGGTCTCAACTCTTAACCAATCTCAAGTTATGATTTTTACAAGTTATTAGGGTTTTTAGGGTTCCTAAACAAAACAAATGTCAAACAAATTGAAAATGAGGAAACAAAACATGGCCATTTTATCCTTGAAACTACATGCTAAACACAAAACAATGCAAGAAGAATCAATGTCCAACTCTTCCTAGATAGGCAGAAATGATTTTTTGAACTTAGGATCAAAATAATGCACAAAAATGATTTTAATTCAAAGAAAAATTCTCAAAATGCATCAAGATCAAAAAAGAAATTTGCTTTGAAGGTTGGACAATATTTCTAAATGTCTTAGAACATTTCATGAATTTTTTGGTGATTTTTAAATACCTAAAAGTATTTTTAATAAATTAATTTCCATTAATCAATTAAAAATAATCTTTAAAATATTTAAAAATACTTTTTAAATGATAAAAATAAAAACAAAAATATTTTTGGGTCATAAAAATTAATAAATCTTATGAGAAAAAGTTTCATAATTTTTACACATTTTTTACTATTTTTAATAAATTAAACAAATAAAAGGAAAAGAAATGAAATAAAAATAAAGAAAATGGAAAAGTAAACGAAAGGAAAGGCTGGGATTGCATCCTGGTTTGAATGCGTTGACTGGCGCCAGATCTTGTGGCCAGGATTGATTCTAAGCTAATTAATTTAATTACAATTAATTAAAACTAATAAAATGAATTAGGGCTAATTAGGTGAATCTGGGCCCTCTATTCGCGCGGCAAGTCAAACAAGTCAAGCCATCCAACGCACGAAATTCAAATGGGAATTAATGACTGTAATTAGGGCAAATGATTTTCAGGTGGCCGGAGAAGACCTCCGGTCGTCTTCTCCGGTGGGAAGCCCACCTGAAAATCCCTAAAACTCTCAAACCTTAACCAAAATGAAATCTAAAAACATGGAAATGCTTCCCATAACCTACTGAATCAAAACCCCATGCCCAAATTCATTTATTTTTCCCCAGAAGCATGAATCGAAACAAACAATTTTTAGGGCAAACCAGTTTCAGAGATCAATTAAATGCTCATTTCATCACCATTTCAAAAACTAAAAGCATCAGGATACTCAGTGAAGCATGGAGAACAAGTTTAGAACATAAAAAATGATTTCTGGAAAAAATATTTCTTGAGCTACCTGAGATTCGAAGCTTTCACTCCAGCAACTTTCAGGCCTCCTTTCCTTGTGCAATCCACTCCTTAGGACCTCTTGATGATGTTTGAATGCTCAGGAGGAATTTATATTGGCTGGATGAAGAGTTTGAACAACTTCTGCTCAAGCTCAGTTGGACATGGCAATGGTGATTCAGGCTGTTTCTGGCAATGGTGAAGGGTTGCTTATGGTCCAGATGATGAGTGGAGAAGGTTTGTGAAGTTTGTTTGGATGTTTGTGAGCTGTGGAGAGAGATTCGAATGAAACTGCAGCTTGAGGTGAGAAATGGCAATGGGGTGTTCTTGCTCAAACCAGGCCTGACTCTTGGTGGTTTCTACTCAATAATGCAAGGTGAGATGATTAGAGGAATTTATTTGAGTGTTTGAAGTTTGTGGAGGCAGATTCGAAGAGTTTTGCACAAGGGAGTGTTTTTGTGTATGGCTTGCTTGAGAGTGTTTCAGCCTTGCTTCTTCATATGTTTGGCTTGCCAAAGGATAGTATATTTTAATCCCATAGGTCAGATGATGTGACCTGGCCCCTATTGATTGGTAAGTTTGCTTTTGCAAAAAAGTCCACTTTGTGTAAGGAAGGCATGGCTTGAGCTATAGCTTGGTACAAGAAGCATGGGCTGCGCAGCATGATGTGTGTGTGATGCTAGGAAGGTTCAGCAGCCAATGCATCAAGTTGGTGAAGTGTGATGAGTGGTTTTGCAACTTGTTACTTTTTGAAACTTCATGAGAAAAGTCTTGTTACACAAACCATAACCATGTGAAACCTTGGTCCAATTCTTATTTTTAGGTCACATAGAATGTTTGTGTAATGGTTTGAAGTGAATTAGAAGTTACAAATGGCATTGGTTCATGGTTTTGCAAAATTCTCATTTGGTGCACATCTTGAAAATCAATGATTTTTGCCAACTTTGTCACACCATAACTTTTGATCCAAGAAGAATTTGATCATGTTATTGTACTTTTTGAAAAGGGAAAGATGTAATCTACAACTTTCATGACCAAAGTTTTTCCATTTGAAGCATTTTTGGATCAAGAATCAAGGCTTGAAAAATGACCTAAAATGAAGCATTCTTGAAAAGTCAACTATGCCCAAAAAGTCAACATTTGCAAAAACTCCAAATTCTTGATTTTTGTGGACTTCAACCTTCTTCCATGATCAAATAAAGATCATATACACTCAAAATGATGAAGATCACCCATTGATTGGGTCATTGGGAGCCTCAGATGCCCTGGTTTTGCACTGACTTGTCTGAAAAGTCAACCTTTGATCAGATGACTTCCCCATGGAATTTCTTCATGAAACTTGATATGCATACTCCCTATGCCATATAGAGACCAATAGAAACAAGAATGACCAAAAAATTTGGAGTTATGGCCACTGAATCCAAAACCCTAATTTTAGGTCAACTGTGCAGTCAAACTTGGCTCTGCATCCCTACCAATCCCAGTTCTTGTGATTCTTTGGAATTCTTGACTTTGAGAGGATGTAATATGATGCTTGGACACATGTAGACCCCTTTGAATTGATTGGTGACCTTTGGGGTGGCTCAAGTGGCTCTTGGATTGTTCAAATCACAAACCCTAGGTGCAGATGACTTAGAAACTATGTAATGAACCAAAAATGTAATATGAGGTAATATGATTGTGTTTATGCATATGAGAATGATCACAAACCATGGTGTGAATAGGTGAGGGAAAATTTGGGGTGTTTACAGCTGCCCCTATTCAAACATGAGTTAGCTGTGCAGGATGTAAGCGACGGCTTAACAGGCAAACAAGATAACTTGTGGTTGAATACCAAAGACAGTCCAAAATTTGCACTCACAGAATGAAGAAGAAAAGGGATATAGATTGTAAAGGAACATAAAGTATATTGTAAAGTGTGGGCGACGGAGGACGACCGTCGAGCAGAGGACGACTGCTGGGTAAAGAGCAATGACGGGGACGGCCGACATGTTGGGGAAAAAGTAAGGCTAAGACGGGGACGACCGACTAGCTGGGAAAAAGGTTATGATGGGGACGGCCATCAAGATAAAGCTGTAAGATTCTCTGGGGAATTAATGAAACATGACGGGGACGGCCATCAAGTTCACAAAGGTGAAGTAACCAACGATGGGGACGGCCATCGGGCTAAAAAAAGGAAAAGGGACCACGACGGGGACGGCCATCGGGTTAAAGAATAAATGAAATAAACAGATGATGGGGTACGGCCATCAAAGGTGAAGGACGGTCACCTAGCAGGGGACGGCTGCTCTGTTGGGAATAAGATGAGGGACAGTCATCTAAGGTGGACGACGACCACCTGGAAGGGTAAGGCTGCCGAAAATATCGCGACATAGGACGAATGCCGGATAAAAGGTCAACGATGGGGACGGCCATCGGATGAGCATGATGGAGGACGACCATCAAGAAGTGGAGGACGACCACTCAGCAGGGTACGGCTGCTCTCGAGGTTTCTCATGACATAGGACGAATGCCGGATAACCTAAAATCAACAATGGGGACGGCCATTGGATAAACTGATGAAGGACGATCATCAAAAGGTGGAGGACGACCACCTAGCAGGGGACGGCTGCGAAATATCACGACATAGGACGAATGTCGAATAGAAAATCAACGATGGGGACGGCCATCAGATGAGCATGATGGAGGACGACCATCAAGAAGTGGAGGACGACCACTCAGCAGGGTACGGCTGCTCTCAGGGTTTATCATAACACAAGGCGAGTGTCAGATAAAAAAGAAAAGATTTGCTCTGTTGGGGACCAACTGGGGATATAGTAAACACGGACGAGTATTTACATCCAAGAAACAAAGGGTATAAGTGTTTGGTATTGTGTATAGATTAAAGATGCGGACGAGCATCCTTAAGACTATAATACGGACGAGTATCGTGTAGAAACAAAGACTGACACATGTTCCAAGATGATGATACGGACGAGTATCATCTGGTTAACAGAGAACATGGACGAGCGTTGTATCCGAAGAGACTCTTCTGGGGAAAAGTAGACACAGACGAGTGTCTAAATTCGAAAAGACGAAAGTGTATGGATTAAAGATGCGGACGAGCATCCTTACGACCATGATACGGACGAGTATCATATAGAAACAAACGCTTGACACATATTCTGAGATGATGATACGGACGAGTACCATCTGGTTAACAGAGAACATGGACCAATGTTGAATCTGTGGGGATATAAACTGTGTATATGAGATACGGACGAGTATCTGTATAAGTAGGAAATATTCATCTGCTGGGGAAAGCGACACGGACGGGTGTCAAGAAAAGTATAGTAATATTAACAAGTACACAGGTTGTGAAAGTGTAAGTGACTGCGCTGGGGATATGACACGGGCGGGTGTCGAGAAAGTGTATATAGGTATATGTGAGTACAAAGAGGATGTCTTTGGCTTTCTGCTGGGATATAACACGGACGGGTGTCAAAAGGAGTATATACTGGTGTTTGTGATTTGTGAGGCAACTGCTTTTGCTGGGGACTCTGGGGGATTTTGGGGAAAGTATTCTGTATTCTGATGAATGGTTATTATTCACAAGCGTTTGATTCATATCATGGCTTATGTTTATGCTATGTGTTTGATTTGATTTTTGCCGCAATGCTCCGTGTTAAAACGGAATGCTACGCTTTGTGGGTAAATATGATACAAATGCTATGATTGTGCAAAGATATCAAATCCGGGAATCGGATCCCGTTGCTGTGAAGATCTTTGATCGATCTGTATGGAGTGGACATCCCAGCTGGGGATAAGATCACTGGTAGACCTGGTGAGATGTATCTGTTTGGGGATACAAGTCACTGATTGACATATCCTTGTAATGTGGGACCCAGCTGGGGGTTGTAAGAGTCTTCTGTACTCTGTTGCGATCTTCATGCATTGCTCTTCTGAATAGAGGCTGAGACTCTGTAGGGAGATGGTTCCCTGACTTTTGTACTCGGCTGAGGAGGAAGAGATGGCAACTCGGCTGGGGAGAAAGAGAGATCATCACCGAAAGACCTCCCTAGAAATTCTGTTACGGTGACTTCTTGACTCAGCCGGGGATATGGGCATCTTCTTTGATACCTGCCCATTCTGATGGGGATAAGTAATAAGTGGCCAACTCAGCTGGGAGGAGTCATGAAAGGCAACTCAGCTGGGGAGAGAGCACTTCGGGTGCTAAAATTGAGTGTTGATTTGCCAGCTTGCTGGGATGGAGCTTACACGCCCCAAGTTGCGTTCTGGATACCTGCAATCCTGAAAAAGATAGAGAAACGCACAAGATAATCCCGAGGTATCCCTTACTGGATTCCGTCATAGGAGTTAGGATACTTCTGAGAGTAAGCATATTTCCTGCAAGCATGTTTTTACTTTTGAAGATAAGCATCTGTATTCTTATGCAATCAGTTTTTTCTTTTAAGACATCAGACATTTTTTTTTTGCAAATAAAATGTACAAAATGAGACATGACTGAAAATCTGATTTTATTAATTCATATGCCCTGAATTGGCGAGATACAGTCAAAGGAACATATCCCCTGAAATGAGGAGATTGTTACAAATTGAGAAACAAAATGCTGGCAGTGTTGATGACGCTTTAAGGAGCTTCCTCTTCACTATGACCCGTATGACTTTTGACGTTCTTCTCATCTTGCTTTTGAAGAATGTTGATTCTGATTGAAGCTTGATCTTGTTGAAGCTTACCAAGTTGTAGATGATACAGACGAACTCAGAATGCAGTTGTTCGCTTATTCCCTTATTTTGCATGGATCGCCCTTTCGGGTTTTCAATCCATCGGGATACCCATTTTTGCCTGAGCTGTCCAATGCGGCTTTTCAACTCAGCGGGTGTACATTTTTTTTATTTATTTTCCCTTATTTTTGCCCGAGTCTTTTATTCTGTTTTTGACTCGCCGGGATGCCCTATTTTTGCCTGGACTTACATTCTGTTTTTGTGTCCAGCGGGTCATTTTATGCGAAGTATTTTTTGACTGCATCTGAATTCACAGGGGATGGGAAATCTTCACCATCCATGGTACTGAGCATCAGTGCTCCACCGAAAAAAACTTTCTTTACCACGAATGGTCCTTCGTAATTTGGAGTCCACTTGCCCCTGTGGTCTGTATGAGGAGGGAGGATTCTTTTCAGCACAAGATCTCCTACTCGGTACTCTCGGTGCCTGACTTTCTGATCGAAGGCTTTCTTCATTCTTTTCTGATACAACTGCCCGTGGCAGATTGCAGCCAATCTTTTCTCTTCGATCAGACTCAGTTGTTCGAATCGGGATCGGACCCATTCTGCTTCGTTCAGTTTAACATCCATTAGTACCCGTAGAGAGGGTAATTCAACTTCAACAGGTAGGACTGCTTCCATACCATACACAAGCTGATACGGTGTTGCCCTAGTGGATGTTCTGATTGACGTGCGGTACCCATGCAAGGCAAACGGTAGCATTTCATGCCAGTCTTTATAAGTGACTACCATCTTCTGCACAATCTTCTTGATATTTTTATTTGCTGCCTCAACAGCGCCATTCATCTTTGGCCTGTAAGGAGAAGAATTGTGATGTTGGATCTTGAAGTCCCGGCACAGCTCTGCCATCATTTTGTTGTTCAAGTTGGAACCATTATCAGTAATGATTCGCTCGGGCACTCCATACCGACAGATGATATCTCTTTTAAAAAATCTGGCTACCACTTGTCTTGTGACGTTTGCATATGAGGCTGCTTCAACCCACTTGGTGAAATAGTCAATGGCGACCAGGATGAATCTGTGGCCATTCGAAGCAGTCGGTTTAATCTTGCCAATCATGTCAATGCCCCACATGGCAAAGGGCCATGGTGAAGACATTATGTTCAAGGGATTGGGAGGCACATGCACCTTATCTGCATAAATCTGGCATTTATGGCATTTTCTGGCGTAGGCACAACAGTCGGCATCCATTGTGATCCAGTAATAACCCGATCTTAACAACTTCTTAGCCATGGCATGTCCTCCAGCATGGGTACCAAAGGATCCTTCGTGCACTTCATGCATCAATAAATCTGCTTCTGTCTTGTCAACACATCGGAGGAGTACCATATCAAAGTTCCTTTTGTATAAAGACCCATCAGTGTTCAGAAAGAAACTACCAGCGAGCCTCCTCAAAGTCTTCTTATCATTGGAAGATGCCCCAGGTGGGTATGTTTGATCCTCCAAGAAGCACTTAATGTCGTGGAACCAAGGCTTATCATCTTTAACAACATCTGCTGTGAACACATATGCTGGTCTGTCAAGTCTGGACACTGAGATCTGAGGTACGAAGTTGGCAGCTTGAACTTTGATCATGGATGAAATGGTGGCAAGAGCATCTGCAAACTGATTCTCGTCCCGAGGGATATACTCAAGCTTGACTGTTGTAAAGAAAGTCAATAACCTCCTTGTATAATCCCTGTAAGGTATCAGATGATCCTGGTGGGTATACCATTTGCCGTTGGTCTGATTGATTACCAGAGCTGAATCTCCGAATACAGTCAACGTCTTGATCCTGAGGTCAATTGCTTCCTCAAGACCCATAATGCAAGCTTCGTATTCAGCTTCGTTGTTAGTGCAGTTAAAGGTGAGTTTTGCCGAGAAAGGCACGTGAACTCCTTTGGGTGTAATGAGTACTGCACCAACACCACGACCATTCATATTAACAGCCCCATCAAACATCATAGTCCATTCTTCTTCCGGGTTGGGCCCTTCAGTGTGAACAGGCTCTTCATGATCTTTTGCTTTTATGAACATGATGTCTTCATCAGGGAAGTCAAATCTCATAGGCTGGTAATCATCAATAGGTTGCTCAGCAAGATATTCAGACAATACACTGCCCTTGATGGCTTTCTGAGAGGTGTATTGGATGTCATATTCTGTAAGAATCATTTGCCATCTTGCAACCCGTCCGGTAAGCGCTGGCTTCTCAAATATGTACTTGACCGGGTCCATCTTTGAGATCAACAAGGTAATGTGAGTCAACATATATTGTCTCAGTCGGCGAGCAGCCCACGCTAAAGCACAACAAGTTTTCTCGAGCAGTGAATAACGTTGTTCACAGTCGGTAAACTTTTTGCTTAGGTAGTATATTGCATACTCTTTTCGACCAGACTCGTCATGCTGGCCCAACACACACCCCATTGACTCTTCTAATACTGTCAACTACATGATTAGAGGTCTTCCTTCAATTGGAGGCATAAGGATTGGAGGCTCTTGTAAGTATTCCTTGATCTTGTCAAAAGCCTTCTGGCAGTCTTCATTCCAACTGACCGTCTGTTCTTTTCTTAACAACTTGAACAAGGGTTCACAGGTTGCTGTAAGGTGAGATATGAACCTTGAAATGTAGTTCAATCGACCTAAGAAACCTCGAACTTCTTTCTCAGTCTTCGGTGCAGGCATCTCTTGAATGGCTTTGACTTTATCAGGGTCAACTTCAATCCCTTTTTCGCTTACAATAAAACCCAGCAGCTTACCAGATCTCACCCCGAATGTGCACTTGTTGGGGTTCAACTTCAATTGGTACTTCCTCAGACGCTTGAATAGCTTCAGCAGATTTACCAGGTGATCTTCTTCAGTAAGGGACTTGGCAATCATGTCATCCACATAACACTCTATTTCTTTATGGATCATATCGTGGAATAATGTTACCATAGCCCGTTGATACGTCGCACCGGCATTCTTGAGCCCAAATGGCATTACTTTGTAGCAAAACATGCCCCAGGGTGTGATGAATGTTGTCTTCTCCATGTCTTCAGGTGACATCTTAATCTGATTGTATCCTGAAAATCCATCCATGAAGGAGAATACCGAGAACTGAGCCGTATTATCCACCAATACATCGATGTGGGGTAATGGGAAGTCATCCTTCGGGCTGGCTCTGTTCAGATCCCGGTAGTCGACACACATCCTTACTTTGCCGTCTTTCTTAGGCACAGGTACTATGTTAGCCACCCACGGCGGATAGCTAGTCACGGCAAGGAACCCGGCGTCCCATTGCTTTTGCACCTCTTCCTTGATTTTCATAGCCATGTCTGGACGAGTACGGCGCAGTTTCTGTTTGACCGGTGGGCACTCTTCTCTCAAAGGCAGCTTGTGCACAACAATGTCGGTATCCAACCCTGGCATGTCTTGATACGACCAAGCAAACACGTCCACATACTCTTAAAGCAGATCAATCAGTTGTCTCTTCACTGAGTCTTGCAGGCAGGCCCCGATTCTAACTTCTTTCACGTCTTCATCTGTACCAAGATTGATCACTTCAACCTCCTCCTGGTGAGGAGCAATACCTTTTCCTCTTGTCTCAACAACCTGGCTAGCTCTTCAGGAAGCTCATATTCTTCTTCAACCCCTTCGTCAGCTTGATTGATTGGATTGTCAAAGTCATATGAAGTCATAGCCGTGTTGTTGTCGGTGTTGTCTGGAAGGCACTCTCTGCAAGGGTTAAGTTTGTTCATTTTAGTGATTTGATTTTAATCTTTATTTAGAAAAGTGAAATGAAGTTGTCATTTTGAAAACACCGCCATTTATTTTTTGTACAAAAAGAAAAATGGAAAAACAGTGAACGAAAAGAAAAAGACTCGTTTGCAAAAAGATGTCTGATATTTCATTAATTAATCTTGTTTGCACAAAAAGTACAGATGGCCCGATTACAAAATGAGTCTTGTCATCTTGGGCAAGATGCAAGACTTTGATGCATGCTATAAAATACAGGAAATAATAATTACTCTGCATGAGTAACTCTTATAATTTCCTGGGAAGACCAGTTTGAGACACTGCTCCCCGGGATCTTTGGACGAATCCAGCTTTCCAGGTTGCGTTCTTCTTCCAGCTCGTCTTCCAGACAGTTGATAGCATCAGGGGTGAGCATCCCCCCACTGACAAAACCAGGCTTCTCAGAAGCCTTTGCTTGATGTTGTTGAGTTGGTCTGTAACCCAACCCAAATTTGTCTTTCTTCTCCTCCACGGCTAAAACCTTGCCCCAGCCTTGGGCAGTTCCTTCCTCAACAACCTTCCGGGCTTGTTGGTATGATGACATGGAGATTCCAGGTACAGCAGATGTTTCATTCACATTCAAGGCTTCGAACCCCTGGCTCATTGTTTCATGGATCTCCCCATCCATCTCAATGTACTTATAAGTAGCCAGGTGGCTGACAAAAATGTCCTCCTCCCCACAGATTGTAACGATTTGACCCTCCCACTCATATTTTAACTTCTGGTGAAGGGTAGAGGTCACGGCGCCAGCAGCGTGAATCCATGGCCTACCCAACAAACAGCTGTAGGCAGGCTGAATGTCCATCACATAGAAGATAGTTTTAAAGGTCTGCGGGCCAATCGTTATGGGTAACTCAATCTCTCCCAGAACCGATCTCTTTGAACCATCAAAGGCTCTTACCACCAGGTTGCTGGGTCTCAACGCTAATCCGTCATATTCTAGCTTCACTAGGGCCTTCTTAGGTAAGACATTAAGGGATGACCCCGTGTCTACCAGCACATGGGAAAGGACAGCTCCTTTGCATTCCATGGTTATGTGCATGGCTCTGTTGTGGTTGCGGCCTTCCGTTGTCAAATCAGTATTGGTGAACCCTGGTCCGTGACTAGCATTAACATTTCCAACCACTGCTTCCAGCTGATTGACAGTGATCTCTTCAGGCACGTAAGCTGCGTGCAAGACTTTGAGTAGTGCATTCCGATGGGCTTCGGAGCACATAAGCAATGATAGGATTGAGATCTTGGAAGGCGTCTGATGAAGCTGATCCACTATTTTATAATCACTCTTTTTGATGATTCGCATGAACTCATCAACCTCTTGATCAAAGGGTGTCTTCAAGGCTTCTTTAACAGCTTGATCCTCCTGCATAGGGCTCTTCCCTTTTGCCTTGGCAGCAGCTTCTGCTTCGGCAGTGGGTCTCTGAATTTGTGGGGCGAAGAGACGTCCGCTTCGGGTGAAGCCTCCGCCTCCTCCCACATTGTCTACTTGCAATGCAGGGGTTGATGATTCAAAAGTGATTCTTTGTCCTTCACAGTACAGGTCAGAGCCGTAATGCCAGGGGATGGCATTGCTGCTTTCATAAGGTATTGGTCCAGGCACCGTGATAGTGACTGGACTGACTGCAGCTGTTGAAGGAACTGTAATAGTCTGTGGATCGTAATAAATTGTAACTGGTGCTCTAGTGGGAGCAGCACCTTCTGAGTTGTAGGCGGAGTTGTTTTCAGGATCGTAGAATATGGTGACAGTTGAGACGTCTTCATGATTTGTTGCTGGTGTTGTAGGAGATAATGGTGGAAGAATGGATGTTGTTGTTGTAGGAGCTTCATAATGGAGTGGTGCTGGAGTTGTAGAAGGAACATTCATTGACATCTGGTCAGTTGAAATGACAGATGAAGTACTTGTTGATGAAACCGAAGAATTGTCAGGAACAACGGTTGTTACAGTTGTAGGAGGTTCTGAAACCGTTGCTGATGAGATTGCTGGATTTGTTGGAAATGATGTGGTGATCTGAAGCTGGCCACTCTGAATAAGGCCATCTATGCCATTCCTCAAATTATCGCACCCATTTACAGAGATATTGCAGTAAGCACAACCCAACTCACACCCCGGGAACATTTGACATTCCAGGAGTTGAGCCTTGATTTCTACCAACGGTGTCCGGATCTGACCCACACTGGTTATTAAATAAGACGGTTTGTCTTCTTCAATAGCGTTAATTCTAGGACCACCGTGGTTTGGCATTGGGTTTTTGTTGACATTGGGTGGTGGTGCGAAATTCAGAGCCTTTGAGTCTACCAGGTCTTGTACCTTCATGTGCAGAGCTCTGCACTTTTCTGTACTGTGGCCAGGTGCGTTTGAATGGAAGGCACACCTAGCATTGGAGTCATAGTTCCTGGGTAGACTGTTGGGATCAGGAGGTGCCAACGTCCTTAGTTCAACTAGGTTGAGTTTCAGGAGTTGTGGCAGCAATGTAGCATATGGCATAGGAATCGGATCGATCACCCTATTAGCTTGAGATGGCCTCTGCTGAAATGGCCTTTGTTGACTGTTGTTGTTGGTGTTGCTGTTGTTGTAATTTCTTGGAGGATACTGATTTTGTTGATGGTACTGAGGTTGTTGCTGATAGTTTTGCTGCGGAGGTTGATAGACGGGTTGAGGACGAGCTGGAGCAGGAATGGTGACTGCTGCCACTGACCTGTGAACATATTGGGGCCTGCCCCTGCTGGTGTGGATGGCATTGGTCTCGCCAGCTCTTCTTGGGCCTGCAAAAGGCTTTCTTGTACTACTGGACGAGCTGACACCATTATCGGAAATCTTGCCCATTTTTAACAGGCTTTCAATTCTCTCCCCAGCTATGACAACATCGGCGAAGCTAGTGGAAGAGAAAGCGGCCAGCCTGTCAATATAGGTCCCCTGAAGGGTGTTCATAAACATGTCTGCCATTTCCCTTTCAGACATAGGTGGCTGAACAGCAGCAGCCAATTGCCTCCATCTCTGGGCATATTCTCGGAAACTCTCCCTTGAAGACTGTGACATTCCCATTAGGAGGGTCCTGTTGGGTGCCATGTCTAAGTTGTACTGATACTGTCTGATGAAGGCTTCTGCCAAATCCTTCCAGCATCTGATAGTTGCCCTTGTCAGGTGAGAGTACCATTCTCTTGAGGCTCCGGTCAAGCTGTCTTCGAAATAGAACATCCAAAGCTTCTCATCCATAGTATAGGCCTTCAGCCTTCCCAGAAATGATTGTAAATGAGTCTGGGGGCATGAAGTCCCGTTGTATTTTTCGAAACAAGGAGGCTTGAACTTATGGGGAATCCTGACCCCGTCTACCAAGCCCATGTCCATGACGTCGAAGCCCAAAGAGTTTTGAGATTCTAAGGACCTCAATTTCTCAGCTATCTCGTCCAGTCTTCTATCATAAGCTTCT
This sequence comes from Lathyrus aphaca, assembly GCA_963966055.1. NCBI lineage: Eukaryota > Viridiplantae > Streptophyta > Magnoliopsida > Fabales > Fabaceae > Lathyrus > Lathyrus aphaca. Next base: position 388,794,738 of record OZ014520.1, read on the forward strand.
TCCCCAGCACCCATTACTGTGAATTGGTCCTCCTGAGGATCTTCTTGAAGTACCCTGGCTGCAGTGGCAGTCCCTTGAACATTTGCAGGAATATTGACCTCAGGATGGAGGTGTGGTCCAAAGACAGGGGGGTTAACATGGGGTTGGACCCTTTCATTGTTACTGGTGCCGGCAGTCCCTATATGTGGATCTTCTTGATTTTGCCTCTCCACCATGGCCCTCAATCTTTCCTGGCTCTGAGCCATGTTGTTCATAACTTCCATAAACTGAGTCATCTGCGTTCTCATCTCCAATCTTTCGTTTGCCATTTGATTTCTAACCTCTGCAAGGTCCTGCTGTACCTGATCCATTTGAATGCCCGGAAGATTGTTACGGGTTGGATAACGGTGCGGACGGTTGAGGGGAAATACCCGGCGCCTAGCAATAGTTCCTGAGGCATCACAACAGAGGTTAGCAACAATAAAACAAAACCTACAAAACAAACAAAGGGTTAGCATGCAATGCAGTTATGCTTATTTGTTCTCAAGGTATCCGGTTTGGCATTCAGTTTTGACCCTTCCAGACCCTTGAAGATGCGGTTGAAGTTGCTCTCGAAGTAAACTTGGATGGAACAAACTAACATATATATTACAAAAGTAAAATGGTACATAGTTTGTTTACAAATACAAGCCCTCTGAGGGGTCAAAATACATCACAAGAAAATAAAAGTACAATGAATGAAAACAACAACAAGCAAATGGTCAAACACCAAGACCAAACTCATCCTCACGAACTTCCTTGAGAAGTGCTTCGGTCACAGGATCAGCCGGACGCTCCGTGAGATTCCTGATGAGGAGATTCCGGGTTGTAACAGCTGTAGTGAGCTTCTTGTGCTGAGCTTGGTCCTTTGACCTCTTCACTCCAGCTTTGATCTTCAGTTCTGATATCTCCCCCTGGGCTGCTGCCAGGGCTTCTTGCTACTCTTTTGCACTAGCTTCCAGTTGCTCCATCTTGTCTTGAACTCTCTTGTCCTCCAGAGTACGAGCCTCGGTGATCCTGACCCACCGGGCTTGACTCTCCTTCAAATACAAGTCTGTCCTTGCTCTCTGGAACTGGGCTTCTTTGCAAGCATTCTTCAGAATTTGTTCTCCGGCCTTAGACTTTTTGATATAATCCCCAGACTTCTCAATCTTAGTCAGATGTTCTACTCTCAACTTCTCCAACCTCTCAATCTCCCTCATACCCTCACTCCTCTCCCGGAGGGTCTTCTGCAAAGCCTGGGTTAACTTCTCATTCCTTTCTTTCAAGCTCTCAAACTCCTCCAAACTGATAGTGGCAGGGGGTGATGCTGAAGATGACTCAGGCATGTCTTCTATGGTAAATGGCATCCCAGAGAATTGGGCCCTGGCACGGGACCACTCATAATATTGTGCTGATGCCACATTGTTGCACTTCCCTAGAATGGTTACCCCCTTGGTTTGAACATTATCCCAGGCCCAGGCAGCCTGCCTAACAATAGCCAGATTAGTCTTGTTCTCACAATAAAGGGTCTCAACCAAGTCCTGTGCCTTAGGTGTGTGGACCAGTGCATAGCCCAGTTGCCTTCTGAACAGCAGAGGATTGTAATTAATGCTACCCTTAACTCCTATTAGGGGCACATTGGGAAAATGCCCACAGCTGGTGATGATATCTCTGCCCTTGGTGCTTTGAGTGCACCATCTGATATCTGCTGAAGTTAGAGCAGTGAGTCTCTTAGCCCAGTTGCTCTGCTGATGAGGATTTAGAAATGCATCTGTCCTGGGTAGATGCCTGAGCAGCCAAGTGTGGAACAATGGAGCGCAACACCTCACTAATCTTCCCCTCTGCTTTTCATTCCTCTGATGCACTGAATAGTAGAGATCCCCCAATAAAGTTGGCACTGGGTTCTTCAAGATGAAAAGATGGATTGCATTCTTGCTAATGAATCGAGGCTCATCTGCAAACAATACAATTCCATATATGCTCAAAGCCAATAGAGCACAGACAGCTTTCCACTCTCCTAAAGAAACTTTCAGGGCAGCTTGAGAGATCAAGAAATCCAGATGGAAGCCAGGGATTCCAGCTTTGGAAGTCATATGTTGCTCAATCAGGACAGGTTCCAGATGCAGAGCCTTTGCTACCTCTCCATTACTAGGAAAGACCATCTCAGGGTTGAAAGGGATTCCACCCCTGATAGGCATACCCATCAATGAAGAGTACTCTTCCAATAGAGGGCCCAGCTGAAAGTCTTGAAAGGTGAAACATCTCAGTGGGGGATCATAAAACTGAATGCAAGTGTGGATCAGGCTTCTTTGTGAGGGGTCCAGATCCATAACCATATCAAGTATATCCCCATAATATTCCCTGAACAATGGTATGTGATCTGGAGTGATCAGGGTCTGAATCCTCCTGATGTCTGATAGCTCTGGCTGGAAAAAGTGATAGGTGATGTTGCTCTTTTTAGGAGCCATGATGCTGAAGACTGAGTAGAGACAGGTGCTGATGATGATGCTGAAGAAATGGGCCACTGATTGGCTGGTGCAGGTGACTGATAGCTGAAGCAGGTGCTGATGAAGATGGGCCAATACTGAAGATGGGGTCAAAACCAAAACCAGATGAAAATGGATACCCTGAAACACAAATAAGCAAATGTCAATATGATGCAATGATTATGTATGCAAATGAAATGCAAGGGTCTGTGACTGAGCTGGATCTGATCAAAATGCCCTGATATAGGTCCAAGTATGTTCAAGAATTCCAGATGGAGGTCTATAAATCCAGTAACCAAGGTGGGGGACTCAAATAAAGAGCCACATGTCCAGGGTTTTATAATCACAAGAACTGTCCCAAATTGAAGTATTCTTAAACAATCAAAGTAACAGGGTATTCTGAGGTCAAGGTACCTGCAAACCTGTAAACAGCCCAACCCCCTCACAGGTGGTGTTCTAGAACAAGGATCCTCAGACTTGGATCAGTTATGAGAAGTGTAAACACCTCTAACCCGGAGGTACAGTGTTTACAATAACCATAAAAGTTCCTCCTCTAATTCACCCCAGTTTCTGAAGGTCAATACTAAAAGGTCATCCAGACTTAGCAGGCTTCCCAGATAGCCCTAGCATTGCAGGAAATCTGCAACACAGAGTTCTCAAGAAGAAACCCATATCTGAACCGTGTTTCATATTCCCGCACCAGACCGAAATGGAATGGGAAAGAATATGATTCACTCTAGCCTAGGTGTCACTCAGGTCCCAGGTATAGGACCTTAACTCTCAATGGAACACCCACCCACCAAGACAAAAAAACCCAGATCCAGCCAGCATGACAGTATGATATATGTAAAGCAGTAAAGAAGGCAACAATGTAACTATACATAAAGCAAAAATAAAACATATACAAACATAAATAAACACATAACACCCCAATAAACACAAATCAATCAAACGCTAGGAGGAACCCACAAAAGAACCAGAAGCCCTGGTTGCAATATAAGGATCCCCAGCAGAGTCGCCAAGCTGTCGCTCCCGATAAATGGGACCAGGCCCAGATAAGGGTACAGACGCGAACGGTCGGCGAAAGGGACAATGAGAACACACAGCCGTGAACTCACTGGAGATGAATAGAGTCGCCAGCTAGGCATTTTTATCCCGGAGGAAAGGTAATGCTGCATAAACCTAGAAAGATATGGATAAGACGGTTGCGAACCAGAGAGACTGAGAAAGGGGGTTGGTTACAACCTGGGAAGGTATTAGCACCCAGATTGTCCTTCGTACTCGACGGGATCCACGCTTAAAAGATTTGTGTTTTAAAGGGGTAGTGTCAGTGCAATTTGTGTGTAAAATAGCTGGAAAACAATATGTACAGGTGCCAGTGCAAGAGAAGTGCAAAGTGTATAAATGATGTGTCAGTGTAAGAAAAGGAATAAGATGCTCAAGATCATGAGGCTAAAGAATGAAGCTGGAAAGAGGGGGAATATACAGAGACTTTTGTTCGATAACTGTTAAGTTATGCCTACGTATCCTCTCGTGCAATGAGGAAGTCAGAACACCGTAGTTCGACCCAAAGAGACTGAAAGGTGAATTGACTTGTGGACTGCTTGCTTGCCTATGCTCAAGTGTATGACCTGTCTGGCTCAGGTGCAAACTGTCTTGCATTTAGACGGAAGAAGCAAGTTCTCGTTTATGAGTGAATGAGATGAGAAAAGAATCCCGAAGGAGACGATTATTGTTTGTTTTTGAGTTTTCAGTCTTTTATTGCTTTTGAAAGTTTGTCATAAGTTAATGAGCTTAAGCCTAAACCAATAGATTTAGTAAACTCATCACATCTTCCCTCTGATTAGGGGTAATGAGAATACCTTAAGTGTGAAGTCAGCTTCTCACACTTAATTACCTTTGGTGTAGGATTAAGATCACTAACCTACTTGTGATTATTTGGATGTTTTTGGTGCTTTTGTTTAGTGTTGAGTAATGAGGTTAAGCCATAATCATGGATTAAACAGACTCATTACACCATCCTAATAGAAGGATAATAGATGAGAATGTTTAAGCTGAGGAAAGCTCCTCAACTTAATCCATGATTAGGGATTAAACTCATGACGAAACAAGCCTTTGATTAAGTGGATTTTATTAAATGATATGATGATGAAGTGAGTTTTATGGTTTGTAAGACAACTTGAGGGGGACTTGTCCATTAACACTAGGGTTAGTCCTTCTTAACCAATTAAGGAAAAATTAGAACCCTAATGCAAGGCCCAAGTTACAAGTGTGATGTCTTAATAATTATTAGATGGATTGATTAAGGGAGTTAAACACATTAAGGGTTTAACACTTAGGATTAAAGTTATACACTCCATCCTAATAGAAGGATGCAGGCATAAGCTTAATCACAAAGCCTTAAAGCCTTTAGGGTTTAGTCCCTGATTATGAGGTGAGAAGAGAAGACTCAAAAGAGACACAAAGGTAAAACTAAGAGGGGAGACTAATCAAAACCCTAATCATTATCATGCTTGGTTGTTCCTAAAGTTTGTGAGGTTTGCAAGAACAATCTTCAATGGAACCACCAGGATGCAGATGAACAGGATCAAGAGAAGCAAAGTGACTTGCTTCATTCAAGAAGTCAAGTCACTTGAAGAAAGAAAGTGGGAGGAACAAGAATGAGCAAGCTCAATCTCAAACACAAATAAAAATGCAGCAATGGGTGCAAGAGAGATGAAAAGAAAAGTTATGAGAAGTGAAGGCAAATTCACTTCTCGAATTCACTTACCCCCTGAAATGTTAGAAAGAAATGCAATGCAATGCAAAATGAGATGAGATGACATGAAGAGAAACAAAACCAGCAGCATGTTGATGATGAAAATGATGCTATGAGATGCTACAAACATGAGGCAACATATGGAAATGATCATACAAGTTTATGAATGCATATGAAGCAAGTTAAGGAGCATGAACATACATGGAAAGTTATGAAATGCACAATGCAAACAACATGGCAAACACATGATGCAATGATCAAACATGCTTTCTATATGTCTTATGATGTCAAATGAATCAAATGGAGGCATGGAATGTCATGGCAAGTCATGTTATGCAAGAGAATGCAAGGGGGATGCAAAAAGAAGGCCCAAATTAGGGTTTATGAACCAAACATCAAACAAAAACCAAAAACAGAAGCAAACCCTAAGATAAAAAAAAAAGGAAAATGCCACTCAAAGGACCCCTAATCTTATACTAAACCAATGTCCAAAGGGGAGGTCTCAACTCTTAACCAATCTCAAGTTATGATTTTTACAAGTTATTAGGGTTTTTAGGGTTCCTAAACAAAAGAAATGTCAAACAAATTGAAAATGAGGAAACAAAACATGGCCATTTTATCCTAGAAACTACATGCTAAACACAAAACAATGCAAGAAGAATCAATGTCCAACTCTTCCTAGATAGGCAGAAATGATTTTTTGAACTTAGGATCAAAATAATGCACAAAAATGATTTTAATTCAAAGAAAAATTCTCAAAATGCATCAAGATCAAAAAAGAAATTTGGTTTGAAGGTTGGACAATGTTTCTAAATGTCTTAGAACATTTCATGAATTTTTTGGTGATTTTTAAATACCTAAAAGTATTTTTAATAAATTAATTTCCATTAATCAATTAAAAATAATCTTTAAAATATTTAAAAATACTTTTTAAATGATAAAAATAAAAACAAAAATATTTTTGGGTCATAAAAATTAATAAAACTTATGAGAAAAAGTTTCATAATTTTTACACATTTTTTACTATTTTTAATAAATTAAACAAATAAAAGGAAAAGAAATGAAATAAAAATAAAGAAAATGGAAAAGTAAACGAAAGGAAAGGCTGGGATTGCATCCTGGTTTGAATGCGTTGACTAGCGCCAGATCTTGTGGCCAGGATTGATTCTAAGCTAATTAATTTAATTACAATTAATTAAAACTAATAAAATGAATTAGGGCTAATTAGGTGAATCTGGGCCCTCTATTCGCGCGGCAAGTCAAACAAGTCAAGCCATCCAACGCACGAAATTCAAATGGGAATTAATGACTGTAATTAGGGCAAATGATTTTCAGGTGGCCGGAGAAGACCTCCGGTCGTCTTCTCCGGTGGGAAGCCCACCTGAAAATCCCTAAAACTCTCAAACCTTAACCAAAATGAAATCTAAAAACATGGAAATGCTTCCCATAACCTACTGAATCAAAACCCCATGCCCAAATTCATTTATTTTTCCCTAGAAGCATGAATCGAAACAAACAATTTTTAGGGCAAACCAGTTTCAGAGATCAATTAAATGCTCATTTCATCACCATTTCAAAAACTAAAAGCATCAGGATACTCAGTGAAGCATGGAGAACAAGTTTAGAACATAAAAAATGATTTCTGGAAAAAATATTTCTTGAGCTACCTGAGATTCGAAGCTTTCACTCCAGCAACTTTCAGGCCTCCTTTCCTTGTGCAATCCACTCCTTAGGACCTCTTGATGATGTTTGAATGCTCAGGAGGAATTTATATTGGCTGGATGAAGAGTTTGAACAACTTCTGCTCAAGCTCAGTTGGACATGGCAATGGTGATTCAGGCTGTTTCTGGCAATGGTGAAGGGTTGCTTATGGTCCAGATGATGAGTGGAGAAGGTTTGTGAAGTTTGTTTGGATGTTTGTGAGCTGTGGAGAGAGATTCGAATGAAACTGCAGCTTGAGGTGAGAAATGGCAATGGGGTGTTCTTGCTCAAACCAGGCCTGACTCTTGGTGGTTTCTACTCAATAATGCAAGGTGAGATGATTAGAGGAATTTATTTGAGTGTTTGAAGTTTGTGGAGGCAGATTCGAAGAGTTTTGCACAAGGGAGTGTTTTTGTGTATGGCTTGCTTGAGAGTGTTTCAGCCTTGCTTCTTCATATGTTTGGCTTGCCAAAGGATAGTATATTTTAATCCCATAGGTCAGATGATGTGACCTGGCCCCTATTGATTGGTAAGTTTGCTTTTGCAAAAAAGTCCACTTTGTGTAAGGAAGGCATGGCTTGAGCTATAGCTTGGTACAAGAAGCATGGGCTGCGCAGCATGATGTGTGTGTGATGCTAGGAAGGTTCAGCAACCAATGCATCAAGTTGGTGAAGTGTGATGAGTGGTTTTGCAACTTGTTACTTTTTGAAACTTCATGAGAAAAGTCTTGTTACACAAACCATAACCATGTGAAACCTTGGTCCAATTCTGATTTTTAGGTCACATAGAATGTTTGTGTAATGGTTTGAAGTGAATTAGAAGTTACAAATGGCATTGGTTCATGGTTTTGCAAAATTCTCATTTGGTGCACATCTTGAAAATCAATGATTTTTGCCAACTTTGTCACACCATAACTTTTGATCCAAGAAGAATTTGATCATGTTCTTGTACTTTTTGAAAAGGGAAAGATGTAATCTACAACTTTCATGACCAAAGTTTTTCCATTTGAAGCATTTTTGGATCAAGAATCAAGGCTTGAAAAATGACCTAAAATGAAGCATTCTTGAAAAGTCAACTATGCCCAAAAAGTCAACATTTGCAAAAACTCCAAATTCTTGATTTTTGTGGACTTCAACCTTCTTCCATGATCAAATAAAGATCATATACACTCAAAATGATGAAGATCACCCATTGATTAGGTCATTGGGAGCCTCAGATGCCCTGGTTTTGCACTGACTTGTCTGAAAAGTCAACCTTTGATCAGATGACTTCCCCATGGAATTTCTTCATGAAACTTGATATGCATACTCCCTATGCCATATAGAGACCAATAGAAACAAGAATGACCAAAAAATTTGGAGTTATGGCCACTAAATCCAAAACCCTAATTTTAGGTCAATTGTGCAGTCAAACTTGGCTCTGCATCCCTACCAATCCCAGTTCTTGTGATTATTTGGAATTCTTGACTTTGAGAGGATGTAATATGATGCTTGGACACATGTAGACCCCTTTGAATTGATTGGTGACCTTTGGGGTGGCTCAAGTGGCTCTTGGATTGTTCAGATCACAAACCCTAGGTGCAGATGACTTAGAAACTATGTAATGAACCAAAAATGTAATATGAGGTAATATGATTGTGTTTATGCATATGAGAATGATCACAAACCATGGTGTGAATAGGTGAGGGCAAATTTGGGGTGTTTACACTATACTCCTAAGTTCAATTGAGTGCTCTCACTGTGTTAATTCAAGATATAAATACTTTTTGGAAACCTAGAGGTACTAATTGGTTTTAAAGCGCTTCCGTTGTATTTAAAACAATGCTCGATTTCAGCTATCTGGTTACAATTTCACATTCTCATGGTCTTAATCCTAACCTTTTATACTTTCTTACTCTCGTAACAAAAGTTGTTTATATTAAGAAATCGAAACCAAAAATTAACTTAATTTAAAGTCTTAGCCTATTTCTATTGAATTTGTTCCGGTTAGACAATCAAATAGCAAATAACGATTTAGCTAGACATATTAATAAATGCGAATAAAGGTAGAAGAAGAATTGCATAAAAATAAATGGCACAATAATTAAATGGTAAAGCATTAAAATGTAGAAACCTGGATGAAATATTCTTGATCAACCGATCTTGCAGAAACTTAAAGTTAAACGAATATGCAGTGGCTAGAAAGAATTAAATAGTGATAGCTTCCTAATGATGGAGGCTATCACTTTGTTTTGGTAAGAGAAAAGTAAATAAACAATACTGAAAATAAAAGCTCTGAACTTCGAATGAGAATTTGGTAGCAATATGGTGCAAAAACAAAGATCCCTTTGCAATTGGTGGATACTTCTATTTATAGCTTTTACAACTTAGGGTTATTGAGAAATTGACGGAGTAAACTTTGCTTGGGCCTTTACTGTTGAAGTTGGACTGAAGTTGAGTAGGGTGGAGGAAATTTCTCTGTTAAATGAGAAGAAATCATGCAACTGCTATCTGTTTTGACTAAACTGATAAGTATTAGGTTTCTGGAAAATAACTTGTGACGATCAACTTGGCTTTGGGACGGTCATCTTGGATGTGTGACGGTCGTCCCACTCCTGTGACGGTTGTCCCATAGATAAAGCACTAAATTCTTCATTTTGGCTTCTATTTTTCCTCATTTCTTGTCCTACAAGTCTCATTTTCATTATTTGCTTCCAAAAGTCAAGTGTAGTTGAATACCTGCAAAATAAACACAATTCTCGCGTAATATCGTTCGAAATAATTAAATTAATAATTTAAATGATCGGAAAATATACTAAATAATCAATACAAATTCTAGTTATCAAACTCCCCCAGACTTGAATCTTTGCTTGTCCTCAAGCAAACAATCAAATAGGTTTTGAAAAATATCCTTTATATGCAGACACAAAACACATTACCTATCCATATGTGGTTGTGCGACTTTATTCTAAACGAACTAATAGTAACTCAAACACTAAAGATACACTAGTGACACTAAAACGTATAATGTTCATAAACCCCTATACAAACCAGTCTGAATCATGCTATCGTATCTCAACCTATTGCTCCTGTTTCTGTTTCACCCGATTTCATTCTGACGCAATCACATTAAGCTCTTTACCTTTACACACGCATAGTTGAGTAACATGTTAGTGAATTTGATCTTTTTCTAATACGGGGTCTGGTACACAAGTGAGGTAACCCTTTAACATACTGAGTGCAAGTTGTAGGGGATCGAATAGTAATTCACCCTATCGAGTTCAGAACCAAATTCCTCTGAACCAACTAGCATCAGACTTTCGTTGCCTTTTTCTCATATTTTTGCATTCTTAGAATATGTGCAGCTTTATTGTTTTACTAATGGCTTGCATAATCTTAAGGTTATTATTTTTCTTCTTTTTGGAATTTTTGCGATCAATCACTTATTTGCATCGATTCTCCATGTAGCTTGTGCTTCAGGCGGTGCTGACTGCTAGTATAAACTACTCGGGGCTAGTTTAGAAATAAAGCTTCATATTTCGGTATAAAAGGTATCCAAATTGATATCACATATCTAAGGGTCTAAGGTGTCAAGACTGTATCAATTTTGTTAAGTCTTTTCTTAGTTTTCTAACAAAGCCTATCAACCTATATACTCATAGAGTATGTTAGATGAAAGCATTCTAAAAAGGAATAAAATTTTGTTATGGCTAAAAATACTGAGGAGAATTTAAATAACTAAATACTTAGATTAATAATAAAGTTTCATACAACAAAAGGGAAATCTAATACCCTTCTCCAACACTATCTCGTACATTGTCCTCAATGTTGCGAGATATAGGTAAACTACTAAACAACAAAAACAATAAAAAGAAAATTAAACTAGACTACTATTGTGGTGGCCTTTGTCCTCTTCCTATGGCTCTGCCTCTCATGACTCTCTTCCCATTTATCGCAATATGATCCGGTATACCCACATGATGGATATAGTCATGCAACACCTAGATTTCTTGTGTCGCAGCTCATAACTCTTCTGTAGCAGCAGTGATTCTCCGTCCTTGTGTTTTCTGCTCAAGCTCGATCCGTCTCAACTTCTCCATCATCTCAGTGTAGTGCATCTGATGTTGCTCATTATTCTGAATGATCGCCGCCATGATGTCGTCCATAGACGCGAGTTGTTGATTACTACAGCGGCGTCTGGTGGAGGTATTGGTGCTAGAAAAATTAGTAGCCGGCGTATTAGAAGCTTCTTTGTCGTCCATGGCTTGCTGCATCTCATCTATTCTTGCATATGGTTGCTCTACTAGAGCAGTAGCGCCTGGTGAATGGGCATCGATATCATAATGCAAGTTGGCTCTGATCTTCGCATTTGTGCGGGTATGAAAGGGTAGGATGATGCTACGAACAACCCGGTTGTGTACGACCAAGTTGTACCTGTTATCCCTCTTGTGCTTCATGAGGTGGTTGTTCTTGCAGTAATCCATATCGAGGTATAAGGCGCGAGTGGCTCGCAATTGACCAAGACGATCACCTAGACCGAGCTTCAGTGCAATGTCGGTGATCATCCCACCAAAACAGAACAAAGCCTTTCCTCTTGTATAGGTAAGCTGGATGTTGGACATAATGAAGGCCATTGGGTTCACAAGGATGGAGAGGAAAGTGCATCGAATCAGGAACAACTCCCACTGGTTCATCTTGTGATTGTTGTATCTTCCAAAAACGATGTTGCTCAAAACCCTTTGAAATTAGCGAATGGCGGGGTTATGGATGTGAGAGGCGTAAAGCTCGTCCCAAGCCGAATGATGTTCTCATGATAAATCCTCCCAAAGCTGAAAAGCATCTGCCTATCAGTCTACGTCTCTAAGAAGGCAGAGGTGCACACCGTCGCCTTGTTGGAACCCACACCGTTCACTGAATTGTTCCTGATTAACGATATACTCTGTTCCGAATAGGTAAAATGTAGCGTTATCGACCAGGTATTTTGTTGCATCAGTTGGAGTGTTGTATGCGTAGGAGCTCAAAAACTCCAAAGTCAGAGTGGTGTACATCGGACTATTGCTTTTGCAGAGTGCAGTGAGATCGGTATTTGAAAGCAACCAGTTAACACTGTCAAGGAACCCAAGTTGTGTTAGGAACTCCTCGTAAATGTAACGAGTTACCTCGACCATCCTCTCGCGATACTCGATGAATCATGAACACTGGAGCTCTCCGGCTGCACCATCGCATGGAGGGATGTTTATTGGAGTTTGGCTTGCCATGAGTTTGAAAGGTTTGGAAAATAAAAAGATGAAGAGAAAATAGAAGGGTTTGTGAACAAAGAAGGAAGCTGATACGAGAAAGAACTTGTACTACTACTTTTATAGAAACTGGTTGCAAGAATGGGTGCTAGAAAATTCTAAAAATGCTACGGAAGTGGGTGGTTGAGTTGTTGTGTGAAAGTGGAAATGAAAATGCCTATTTATAGGGGTGAAAAAATCAGAACGTTGGAGAAGAGAGGGGTTGTGGGGCTGCAACAATCATGAAAACGTCGCAGATGACCGTTACTAATTGTGTGACGGTAGTCTGCAAATTGTGACTAGCGTCAGGGGGTTGAGACGATCGTCTCAAGTGTGTGACGGTCGTCACCCGTGTATAATGGGAAACCTTCAAATGGGCTTCTCTCTGACTTAGTTTTATTTTTATTTCACTTTTCTTAGGCATAATATACTTATGTAGAAGATAGAAATTTTATAGAAGAGGCTTATAATTTAATAGCAGTGCATTATCAATAGTACTAAATTAAATAGCAGTGCCTTGTATTAGTAGTAGAAGAATAAATTTAACAATGTGGCACTAATGCATATAAGAAACAGAAAGTGATAGAAATATATTTTAAGCAGGATACTTGTAACACACTACTGAATACTTATAATTCAGGCACAAACAAATAAAAACGAACCAAAATTCTTTATTAAAACATAGAAAAATGCAGTAGTAATAAATTGAAACAAACTTATAATTGAAAAACAACTAAAAATAAAATTGAACTAATATTAAAATGTTGAATTCAAATAAAAATGTTGGAAAATTTTGATGAATGCTGAAATGGAAATTAGTCACGATGGTTGGGGATGGACTCTAATGCTTGACTCAGATGGTCGAATTGTTCTACGACCATGTCTCTCAAAGTGATGATGTCTATACGTAATTCGTGGATGTCATATTGCATGATTTGCATCTCAGTACAAAGATTTTCTAAAGTAAGCTCAGGATTGGTTGGAGCAAGTGCAGATGTAGGTGTAGGTATCTCAACAGGTTTAGGTTTCTCCTTTTCTTTAATCATATCCTTAGGGTGGTCTGAATCATAATAATTTGATGGAGTCTTAGGATCTATCTCAACTTCAGACTAAACATCTCCTAGCTCATAAATTGGCTCATCTAGATCATATAGCCAGTTGCGCTTATTATGTAAACTTGTGTCCTCATGGTCAGGTCCATTGTCATATAACATAGCTCTCTCGAAACAGAAAGTGATGTTCATTGGTCTGGATTATCCAAGTGGGTTAATTTGAGAAAGGAGGGTTCTGAATCCCATTGCATCAGCAATCTTGGTAACTTGGCCACCTATCAGGATTGGATGGTGTTCATTTTGAATAATCCTACAGAAATTTGCAAACATAAGATGTACTCCATTAACTCTCCTGGATGTAAAAGCACAAAACATGATGAATAATTCATCTCTCGAGACATTGTTATCTCTTTTAGTCTTTCCGAACAATGTGTAGGCCATGATCTTATGGAAATACCTAATAGTTGGGTTGTGGATCTCAGTGGAAAACATAGGGTATAAATCATGATCAGGTTTCCCTGAGACACTACTCCAAAAACGGTCTAGCTCATCCTGTACAAGTAAGTTTTCCTATGGTTCCGAGAAAACAGTAGGGCCATCTGGGAAATCTAAAAAGTTATCCATCTCATGGATGTTAAACTCACAAGGGTATCTAAAGAGTCTGAATGATATCTTTCCTCTTGTAAAACCTTTTCCACGGTTGGGGTCGTAAATCAGTGAACTTAGAAATTCTAATGTCAGCTCATAATAGGTCATATGTTTCCTAAGTGCAAACTCTTCCCAACCCATCTAATTAAACAAATAGTCAATGTTAGCACCTATGCCTAAATCTTTCATGGTTGGTCCATGGGAAAATTTGGTCAGGCCCGTAGGTCTCCTAGCTAAGGCTTCATAATAGCGCCTCTAGGTGTCATCTCTAAAGTCCACAATCAGATTGTTAGTCATTGTCATAGTTAGTGAGAATGAAAACAGAGAAAGAGTAGAAGGTAGAAAACTTTAAAATCATGGAATCACACAATAAAACAAATCAAACACAGTAATAAGTGGATTTAAAGCATTTTGAAAATTAAAATTTTGAAAAATTAAACAAAATAAAATGAAGTTCAAATATCGAAAATCATTGGTTGCCTCCCATAAAGCGCTTCATTTAATGTCGGGGCTCGACACAACTTAAGGGAGATTAATCTAAGGTTTCCGATGGCAATTCTGCCAATTTCAAACTTGTCAAAAATTCTTTGTCTCCTACGAAGTTATAATGTTTAAGGCGTTTCCCATTTACTATAAATGGTGCACTAGACCTACCCTTAATTTCAGTAGCGCCACTAATTAAAACTTTTGTTATTTCAAAGGGACCGGACCATCTAGATTGTAATTTTCCAGAAAATTACCTAAGCCTACAGTTGAATAGGAGAACAATGTCTCCCACACTGAATTCTTTTTTAGAAATACGCTTGTCATGTCATCTCTTCGTTCTTTCCTTATATATGTGGGCATTCTCGTAAGCATCTAGTCTTAGTTCTTCCAATTCATGTAAGTCTAAAATACATTTCTCACCTGCATCAGTATATTTAAAGTTAAGAGTTTTAATTGCACAATAGGCTTTATTCTCTAGTTCTACTGGCAAGTGGCATGATTTTCCATAGACTAATTTGAAAGGTGTGGTTTCGATGGGTGTCTTAAAAGCTGTTCTATAGGCCCATAAAGCTTCAGGTAGTTTGGTAGACCAATCTTTCCTCGATGTAGCGATAGTTTTCTCTAGAGTTTGTTTTATATCTCTATTTGAAACTTCTACTTGTTCATTAGTTTGCGGATGGTATGTTGTTGCTACACAATGTCTTACTCCATATTTTAATAAGAGTTTATCGAATATTTTAGATATGAAATGAGAGCCTCTGTCACTTATGACGAGTCTTGGACACCGAATCTCGGGAAGATAATGTTCTTAAAAAGCCTCATGACTACTCGTGTGTCATTTGTTAGAGAAGTTATAACTTCGATCCACTTCGAAACATAATCGACAACAACGAGTATAAACTTATTTCCAAAAGAAGATGGGAATGGTCCCATAAATTCAATTTCCCACACATCGAAGACTTCTACTTCTAAAATTCTTTTTGGAACATCTCATCGCGCCTCGAGATGTTTCCAGTGTGTTGGCATCGGTCGTAATTTAGAATGGCGAGGTGAACATATTTCCAAAGAGTGGGCAAAAATAGGTCTGATTGAAGAATCTTTGCACAAGTCTTCGAAGTGCTTGCATTTCCACCGTAAGGAGCAGAATGACAATGGGAAATTATGTTTTCCATTTCTTCTTCTGGGACACATCGACGGTAAATACCATCAGTTCCATGCTTGAAAATAAATGGTTCATCCCAGTAGTACTATTTTAGATCATGGAAGAATTTCTTCTTTTGTTGGTATGTGAGATTTGGTGGAAGTACCCCGACAGCTAAATAGTTGACTACGTCAGCGTACCATGGTAGAGTGGTTTGTGCACATATTTCTTCCACTATTTCTTCTTGGATTTGTTCGTCTAACGCCAAGGAATATATCTCACTTTCTAATTGGGCTATAAGGCGTTCATCAAGGGAATCATCATTAATTGGTATCTGGTCTAGTTTAATTCCTTCCATATGTGATAAGTGGTCTGCTACTACATTGTCAGTTCCTTTCTTATCCTTAATTTCTAAATCAAACTCTTGTAGCAAAAGGATCCCTCTTAGTAATCTAGGTTTTGTGTCCTTTGTACTTATAAGGTATCTATTGGCGGTGTGATCGATATAAGTGATGATTTTAGCTCCTATTAGGTAGGAACGGAATTTATCAAGTGCGAACACGACGGCTAAGAGTTCTTTCTCCGTGGTGGCGTAGTTCATCTGAGTAGGGTCTAGAGTTCTACTAGCATAGTATATTGTGTGAAGTTTCTTATCTTTTCTTTGTCCTAAGACTGCGCCTATAGCGTAATCACTTGCATCACACATAATCTGGAATGGTAGTGTCCAATCAGGTGGTTGCATGACGAGTGCAATGATATAAGTTGTTTTGAGTGTTTCAAATGCTTTTACACAGTCTTCGTCAAAGATAAACTCAACGTCCTTCATAAGTAGATCGGTCAACAACTTAGTGATCTTTGAAAATTCCTTAATGAATTGTCGGTAAAAACCGGCGTGTCCCAAGAAACTTCTTATTCTTTCACGGTTTTAGGCAGTTGAAGGTATTTTATTACTTCTATCTTTTCTTTATCTACCTCGATGCCTCTGTTGGATATCACATGTCCTAAAATGATCCCTTGTCTGACCTTAAATTGACATTTTTCCCAATTAAGTACGAGATTCACTTTCACGCATCTCTCGAGTACCATCTCTAAGTTAGATAGACATCCTTCAAAGCTTTGTCCGCATACGGGGAAATCATCCATAAATACTTCCATGATGTCATCAATGAAATAGGCAAAAATCACCAGCATACATCGTTGAAATATCGCTGGAGCATTACATAAACCAAACGGCATACGACGGTAAGCGAATGTTCTATAGGGGTACGTGAATGTTTTCTTTTCTTGGTCGTCTGGGTGAATAGGAATTTTGAAAAATCCAGAGTAACCATCTAGGTAGAAAAAGTAAGAATGTTTGTCTAATCTTTCCAACATTTTATCGATGAAGGGTAAATGAAAATGGTTTTTCCGGGTAGCTTTGTTCAGTTTTCGGTAATCGATACACATTCTAATCCCGATCACTACTCTTTGTGTTATGGACTTACCTTTTGAGTTCTTAGTGACTGTAATGCCTCTCTTCTTTGGTATGATATGCATTGGGATAACTCATTGACTATCGGATATTGGAATATAATTCTGGCATCTAAAAAACTTCTTTACTTCATCTCTGAATATGGTACTTAAAATAAGATTAATCCTTTTCTGAGGTTCTCTAGAGGTCTTACAGTCTTCCTCTAGCATAATGTGGTGCATACATATTAAAAGACTTATTCCTTTTAGATCGAATATGTTGTATCCTAATGCATAGGGGTATATTCTTAAGACATCTAAAAGTATTTCGGTTTCAAGTTGTCTTATGTCTGCATTTACTCCCGGTCACTACTCTTTGTGTTATCGTATCTAAGATTATTGGGTAATGCTTTGAGTTCTAGAGCGGGTTTCTTTGGGCATGGCATATGGTCTGGTGTAAGAGCTAAGTATTCATTCAGACTTTCATCTCGATAGGGTTCTTTCCAATTATCATCTTCGAAGATCAGAGGAGATGGGATCTTCATTATATCAGAATATATAGTCTCTTCTTTTTCCATTTCATGTCTGCACTCGTCAATGACGTCTATAAGGTAACAGGTATCGTCTATGGCTAGAGCTTGGAGGAATTGGGTTAAAATGAATTCGACTTTCTCTTCCTCTACTTTGAATGTCAGTTTGCCTTTCTTCACATTTATGATAGCTCCGCTTGTGGCTAAGAATGGTCTTCCGAGTATGATAGGAGTCATAACATCTTCCTTGATGTCCATAATTATGAAATCAGTTGGGATGTAGAACTGACCTATCCGTAGAGGAACGTTCTCTAAAATACCAACCGGGAATTTTACTGAGCGATCGTCTAGTTAAACTGACATATTGGTTGGTCTTAGTTGTCCCATATCGAGATTCTTACAAATTGATAATGGCATAATGCTTATATTGGCTCTTAAGTAGCATAGAGCTTTTTCTATGACGAACTTTCCTATTACACAAGGAATAGAGAAACTTCATAGATCCTTCAGTTTATGAGGCATGCTATTTTGGATAATTGTGCTACACTCAGCAGTTAGTGTAATTGTTTCATTCTACTCGATTTTCTTTTTGTTAGATAAGATATCTTTTAGAAATTTAGCATATGAGGGCATCTGAGTAATAGCTTCTGTAAAGGGTATCATAATGTTTAACTGTTTCAGAAGCTCTACGAATTTCTTGAATTGTCCCATAGTTTGAGAATTTGTTAACCGTTGGGGGTACGGAATCAGTGGTTTATACGGCGATGGAGGTACAAAAGGTCTTTCCTTTTCCCAGGCCTCTTGTTCATTGGATTGCTTTTCCTTTGGTTTATCATTTTTTGTAGTCGATTTCGAAGGCTATTGATACATGGTTGGGTTTTCGGTTCTAGGATCGGCAGGTCCGTCCAATTCTTTTCCACTTCTTAGTATAACTGCATTTGCATGACCTTTAGGATTTGGTTGTGGTTGTCCAGGAAACGTTCCACCTAGGGCAGCGTTGAATGTTTTTTGTTGGGCTACTTGAGAGATTTGGGTTTCTAACATCTTATTATGAGTAGCTAAACCATCTACCTTGGTCACCAATTGTTTGATCTGCTCACTATTATGGATGTTCTGGTTCAAGAATTCCTTGTTTGTTTGAGTTTGTGTAGCTATGAGGTTTTCCATCATCAGTTCAAGGTTGGATTTCCAAGGAGCATTTGGATTGGGTGGGACAACTTTTTGGTATCCCGGTGGTACAACTGGTGCTTGGTTAGGCGCATACAAGGCATTATTGTTCTTGTAAGAAAAATTTGGATGATTTTTCCATCCTGGGTATTAGAATAAGGATTTCCTTGAGCATAGTTCACCTGATCTGTGGTTAATCCAGCAAGAAGTTGACATTCTGGTGGTGTGTGTCTTGGGATTCCACAAATTTCGCAATTTGGAGTTATGGTAGCACGGTGGCTGGTGGTGTGATGGTCAAGTTATCGATCTTCTGGACTATGGCATCCATCTTAGCATTTAAGTGATCTAAACTACTCACTTCATACATTCCTCCCTTAGTTTTGTTCTTCTCAACAAGCGTTATTTCTCCTCCCCATTGGCAATGATTTTGAGCCATGTTCTCAATGAGGTTATAGGCTTCTTCATATGGTTTATCCATAAGAGCGTCGCCCGCGGCAGCGTCTATCGTCATCCTAGTGTTGTATAGAAGTCCATTATAGAAGGTAATGACTGTTACCCAATTTTCAAACCCATGGTGTGGACATAATCTTAATAGATCATTGCATCTTTCCCACGCTTCTTAAAGTGATTCGGCATCTTTCTGTGGAAATCCGTTAATATGAGCTCTCAACATAATTGTCTTGCTTTGCAGGAAATAACGTGATAGGAAGACTTTCTTCAGTTATGCCCATGTTGTGACAGAGTTTCCTGGTAGATATTGTAACCAGGCCTAAGCTATATCTCTTAAAGAGAACAGAAAGAGTCTCAATATTATTGCATCTTGGGTTACATCATTTGCTTTCACGGTATCTGCGTATTGCACAAACTTCGTCAGATGTTCGTTAGGATCGTCCATAGGATTTCCAGAAAATTGGTTTTGTAGTATAACTTGCAGCAGTGAAGGTTTCAATTCGAAATCGTTTTGGGTAATGGTTGGTGCAGCAATACTGTTGTGCGGTTCTTGTTGATTAGGAGTTGCATAAGACTTGAGTGAACGTGGTGCTTCTATGTTTTCGGCCATGATTAGTTTTTCAACTGGTTCTGGTATAATATCTTCAAGAAAAAGGGTTTTTTTGGTTTCATTTCGGTGTCACGAACTTATGAAACATTCTACATTGTCGATCTGGGGTTCTAAGTCTTTGCATCGGGATAGAATACCTGGCATACAATCGACATAAGAAAGATAAATTTGGTGCCTTAGTCTAGATGACACAACAACGAATTGCATTATTGACTAAATATAAGTCCCCGGCAACAGCGCCAAAAAACTTGATCGCGACTTTTTGAGTCTAACGGTTACTAACTGCAAGTGCAAAGTCTATTGCGTAGTAATAAAAGATATCAATCCCATAGAGACTCAATAATCAACCTAGCGCTATCGGGTGTTACTATGTTTAGTTAAGGCGTGTGGTTATTTTAGTTTTAAAGGGCGAGGAAATAATAATTTTAGATTAAGTTAAATTAATGATAAGGATATCGATACGTAATTGGTTCGCCTTCGCGAATTCAATAAAGGGTCAGCTTATTAAGGTTTGTTAAGTTATCTTTCCGTAGAAACTATTGGTTTAAAAGTCCTTAACTCACACTCTCGTGGTCTTGCCTATTACTATATTCTTAAGTTCAACTGAGCGCTCTCGCTGTGTCAATTCAAGTTAGAAATACTTTTTGGAATCTTAGAGGTTCTAATTGGTTTTAAAGCGCTTCCACTATATTTAAAACAATGCTCGATTTCAGCTATTTGTTTACAATTTCACATTCTCGTGGTCTTAATCCTAACCTTTTATACTTTCTTACTCTCGTAACAAAAGTTGTTTATATTAAGAAATTGAAACCAAAAAATAACTTAATTTAAAGTCTTAGCCTAGTTCTATTGAATTTGTTCCGGTTAGACAATCACATACCAATTAACGATTTAGCCAGACATATTAAATAAATGCGAAGAAAGGTAGAAGAAAAATTGCATAAAAATAAATGAAATAATAATTAAATGGTAAAGCATTAAAATATAGAAACCTGGCTGAAATATTCTTTATCATCCGATCTTGCATAAACTTAAAGTAAAACGAATATGCAGTTGCTAGAAAGAATTAAATAGTGATAGCTTCCTAATCATGGAGGCTATCACTTTGGTTTGGTAAGGGAAAATTAAATAAACAATACTAAAAATAAAAGCTCTGAACTTCGAATAAGAATTTGGTGCAAAAACTAAGCTCCCTTTGCAATTGGTGGATACTGCTATTTATAGCTTCTACAACTTAGGTTTGTTGAGAAATTGATGGAGTAAACTTTGTTTGGGCCTTGACTATTGAAGTTGGACTGAAGTTGAGTAGGGTAGAGGAAATTTCTCTGTTTAATGAGAAGAAAGCGCGCAACGACTATCTGTTTCGACTGAACTGATGCGTATTAGATTTTTGGAAAATAGCTTGTGACGATCAACTTGGCTTTGGGACGGTCATCTTGGATGTGTGACGGTCGTCCCACTCCTGTGACGGTCGACCCACAGATAAAGCACATAATTCTTCATTTTGGCTTCTATTTTTCCTCATTTCTTATCCTACAAGTCTCATTTTCACTATTTGCTTCCAAACGTCAAGTGTAGTTGAATACCTGCAAAATAATCACAATTCTCGTGTAATATCGTTTGAAATAATTAAATTAACAACTTAAATGATCGAAAACTATACTAAATAATCGATACAAATTCGAGTTATCAAACTCCCCCATACTTGAATCTTTGCTTGTCCTCAATCAAACAATCAAATAGGTTTTGAAAAATATCCTTTATATGTAGACACGAAACACATTACCTATCCATACGTGGTTATGTGGCTTTATGATAAAAGAACTAATAGTAACTCAAACACTAAAGATACACTAGTGACACTAAAACGTATAATGTTCATAAACCCCCTATACAAAATAAACACAATTATCGCATAATATCGTTCGAAATAATTAAATTAATAACTTAAATAATCTGAAACTATACTAAATTATCGATACAAATTCGAGTTATTAGATAGTAACTTCAGATGCATGATAGGATCCATGAACATCACCATAGTGGATCCAAAGCATTGCTAAAGCCAACTGCATACTCATTTTCGAATTAAGCTTCAAAATAAGTCCATGCACCCTCATTTCTCATTACACCACAATTAACCATAGTTCTAACCATTAACCATGATGGTTAGAAGTTGGCCAAGGATATAAAAAGGATCCATAATAGAATTTGACGGGAGCTCTCATCATTATCACCTTTTTCACATTTTGCACAAAAATTCTCTGTAGCTTTTCTCTTTGAATTGCACGTTTTCTTCTTTATTATTTATCAAAATCTTCATCAATTCATCACCCTCAACATCCTCTGATCAAGAACAAGCAAGGAAAAGACCAAATCATCAAGTGCGAATCAAAGTTTAGTTTCTAATTTCTCTTTGTTTTCACCAAGATTCGAAGTAATAGAGCATTTATTTTTCTCTAAGGAAGCTCAAGATCAAGCTCAAAGCTCTGGATTTCTTCTGTATCAAGTTTAACCATAATTGCAGGTTTGAGATCCTCTGAATTTTTCTGATTCATTTTTCTTTATTCTTGCTAGATCTATGGTATTATTAGCTCAATAGGAGCAATACTTGATCTGGCTAGTTGATAGCCATATTAGATGTTTAGAATTGGATTTTATGGCAAAACTTCTTGTCTTCGATTCTCTCTCTATACATGTGGTATGTGGAATTCATTGCTGGATTTGGAACCTACATGATGTAAGCTTTAATTTGGTACTTTTCTCATTCATTTCTGGAAATTTTATTGGTGTGGTGACTGGAAGCTGTAAACACCCCAAATTTGCCCTCACCCATTTCACCATTGTCGCTCCCAATAAATGAGACTGGCTCAAATAAGGTACAGACGCGAACGGTCGGCGAAAGGATGGAATGAAAAGAGTCGCCAGCTAGGCATTTTTATCCCGAAGGAAAGGTAATGCTGCATAGACCTAAGAAAAGATATGGATAAGGCGGTTGCGAACCAGAGAGACTGAGAAAGGGGGTTGGTTACAACCTGGGAAGGTATTAGCACCCAGATTGTCCGCCGTACTCGACGGGATCCACGCTTAAAAGATTTGTGTTTTAAAGGGGTAGTGTCAGTGCAATTTGTGTGCAAAGAAGGCTGGAAGAGGATGTACAAGTGTCAGTGTAAACGAAGTGTGAGGTGTATAAGTGAAGTGTCAGTGTAAGAACAAGAGTGAAATGCTCAAGAATATGAGGTTAAAAGAATGATACTGGAAAGGGGGGGAATATACAGAGACTTTTGTTCGATAACTGTTAAGTTATGCCTACGTATCCTCTCGTGCAATGAGGAAGTCAGAACACCGTAGTTTGACCCAAAGAGACTGAAAGGTGAATTGAATTGTGAACTGCTTGCTTGTCTATGCTCAAGGGTATGACCTGTCTGGCTCAGGTGCAAACTGTCTTGCATTAGACAGAAGAAGCAAGTTCTCGTTTGTGAGTGAATAAGATGAGAAAAGAATCCCGGAGGAGACGGTTATTGTTTTTTTTTTGAGTTTTTAGTCTTTTATTGCTTTTGGTGGTTTGTCATAAGAAAATGAGCTTAAGCCTAAACCAATGGATTTAGTAAACTCATCACATCTTCCCTCTGATTAGGGGTAATGAGAATACCTTAAGTGTGAAGTCAGCTTCTCACACTTAATCACCATGATGTAGGGTTAAGACCATTAACCTACTAGTGATTATTTAGATGTTTTTGGTGTTTTTGTTTAGTGTTAAGTAATGAGTTTAAGCCATAATCAAAGATTAAACAGACTCATTACACCATCCTAATAGAAGGATAATAGATGAGAGTGTTTAAGCTGAGGAAAGATCCTCAACTTAATCCATGATTAGGGATTAAACTCATGACAAAACAAAGCCTTTATTGAGTGGATTTTAGTTAATGATATGATGAAGAAGTGTGTTTTATGGTTTGTAAGACAACTTGAGGGGGACTTGTCCATTAACACTAGGGTTAGTCCTTCTTAACCAATTAAGGAAGAATTAGAACCCTAATGCAAGGCCCAAGTTACAAGCTTGATGTCTTGATGATTATTAAGTGAATTGATTAAAGGATTTAAACACATTAAGGGTTTAACACTTAGGATCAAAGTTATACACTCCATCCTAATAGAAGGATGCAGGCATAAGCTTAATCACAAAGCCTTAAAGCCTTTAGGGTTTAGTCCCTGATTATGAGATGAGAAGAGAAGACTCAATGAGACACAAAGGTAAAATCTAAATGGGGGACTAATCAAAACCCTAATTATTGTCATGCTTGGTTTTTCCTAAGGTTTGTGAGGTTTACAAGAAAGATCTTCAGAGGAACCACCAGGAAGCAGATGAAAGGAGCCAAGAGAAGCAAAGTAACTTGCTTCATTTAAGAAGACAAGTCACTTGAAGAAATAAAGTAAGATGAAGAAGAATGAACAAGCTCAATCTCAAACACAAACCAAAATGCAGCAATGATGCATAAGAGAGATGAAAAGAGATTGTGAGAAGTGAAGGCAAATTCACTTCTCAAAGCAACTTACCACCTGAAAAGTTAGTGAAAGAAATGCAATGCAATGCAAAATGAGATGAAAAGGCATGATGCAAACCAAAACCAGAAGCATGAGTGTGATGCTAATGATGCTAATAGATGATGCAAACATGAGGCAAGGCATGAGAATGATCATACAAACATATGGATGCAAGAGGAGCATGCTTAGAACCATGAACATACATGAAAAGTTATGAAATGCAAATGACATACAACATGGCAAATGAAAGATGCAATGATCAAACATGATTCTAATATGTCCTAAGATGTGTTATGAATCAAATGGATGCACAAAATGTCATGGCAAGTCATAGTATGCAAGCAAATGGAAGATGGATGCAAGTGAAAGCCCAAATTAGGGTTTATGATCAATACACAAAACAAAATACAAAACCAGAAGCAAACATCATGATAAAAATTTGAAGATGCATTCAAAGGAACCCTAAACCTATACAAACTCACTTCCCAAAGGAGGGGATCCAACTCTTAACCTAATGAGGGTTATGAATTTCCTAAGATTGCTAGGGTTTTAAGGTACCTTGTCAAGAAAAATGTCAAACAAATAGGAAATGCAAGATCAATTCATGCCAATTTAATCCTCTAAACTACATGCTATACAAGATGTAATGCAAGAAGAATCAAGGTCCAACTCTTAAAGGCTAGGCAGAAATGAATTTTTGAAGATTGGATCAAAATAATGCCTTGAAATGAAATTAATTCCATGGAAAATTGTCAAAAGACATCAAGATCAAAAAAGAAATTTGGTTTGAGAGTTGGACAATGTTTCTAAATGATTTTAAATGTTTCATGAATTTTTTTGTGATTTTTAAATACCTAAAAGTATTTTTAATTAATTAATTCTCATTAACTAATTAAAAATAAACTTTTAAATGATTTAAAAATAATTTTTAATGCAAAAAATAAAAATAAAAATGTTTCTGGTTTCTGAAAATTAATAAAAGCTTGGATAAAAATTTTCAGAATTTTTCAAAGTGTTTTGCTATTTTAAATTAAATGTAGAAGACAAATGAAATAAAAAAAGAAAATAAAATGAATTTAATGAGAAGTATGCTGAATCAAGGGCTGGCATTCAAACTGGACGCGCCGGAGTTGACTGCGCGCGTCATACAGTGGCTGAGATTCAAACTGGCTAAAATTGATTAATTAATTTAATTAAGTGAGACTAGGGCTAAGTGAAGAATCTGGACCATTGAAACACGCGGGGGATTGACTAAGTCAGCACCATCTACGCTCCACATTCAAACTTCATTTAATTACACAGATTAACCCTAATGAGTTTCAGATGGCCGGAGAAGACTTCCGGTCGTCTTCTCCGGCCAGACCCTCACCTGAAAATTGCTAACTTCCTCAAAACTTCCCCCCAAACCCCCTAAAGCTCCAGAATCAAACCTTAAACCATCCTAAACACGAATCAATCCTCAAAAATCATTTATCACTCAAGAGCAACATGAATTGAAGCAAACAAATTTTAGGTCAGAAAGTTTCAGAGCAATCATACATCCTGGTTTCTCAACCATTTTCAAAAATAATCATATCCCCACGATCAGGGGAGCACATAGAATCGTTTAAGAACTCAAAATGGAGTTTCTGGAAAAAAGTTTGAGATGGCTGCCTGAGATGGAATCTCCTGGTCCTGAGCTTTCTGGCCTCTCCTTTGCTGCAAGTCCACTCCTTTGAACCCTCTGATGATGAAATGAAGCTTAGAAAGCTTTGGGGATAGCTGGTTTGTGAGATGGCAGAAGTTCTGTTCAAGGGAGGGTGGTGATCGTGTTTTTGTTTCAGTGACTTTCAGGCTATGGTGATGGGTGGTTTTTGATCAGTGAGGCATGCTGAGATTGTTTGTGAAGTTTGTTTGTGTGTTTGAGGCTTGTGGAATCGGTTTCGAGTGAAAATGCAAGTTGGAGATATTTTGATAACTATGGATTGGGGTCTGTTTCAGCTTGAAGTAAGTGGTGTGTTATGCTGGCTTTGGTCCATGTATCAAAAGGTGATAGGTCAGAAAGTTGTTGGTGGCCTATGGTGATTGGTATGGGTCTTTGGCCAAAATGTCAAACTTTGTGTAAGAGAAGAATGGGCTCATAGCTAGCCAAGGACAAATGGGGTGTCCTGCGCAGCAAGAAGTGTGGAGAGCCCTAGGATTGATTATGAAGTCAGCAAGCAAGTGGATTCATCTTTGAGTGAGATTTTGCAACTTGCTTCATCCTTGGCCCTTTTGAAATTTCTTGTTCCACAAGTCACAAAAATGAGCAAACTTTTGGTGAATTCTGATCTTTAGGCATTGGCTCATGTTTTTATGAAGATTATAAGTCCATCTGATAGCACAATTTGCCTTGGCAAGTGATTTTGCAATTTTGCCTCTTTGGTAGAAAACTTCAAATTTTGTGATTTTAGCCAACTTTGACAAGCCATAACTTTTGATCCAAAATGAATTAGGTCATGTTCTTGTACTTTTTGAAAAGGGAATGACCCATTCTACAACTTTCATGACCAAAGTTTTTCCATTTGAAGCATTTTTGAATCAAAAAGCAAGGGTTGAAAAAGTTTCCCAAAATGGCAATTTTCAATATAAGTCAACTTTCCCAAAAAGTCAACTTTGCAAATGACTTGAAATTTCCCAATTTTGTGAACTTCTAACCTCCTCTATGATCAAATAAAGATCATACACCATCAAAATGATGAAGAACACCCTTTGGTTGGGTCATTGGGGGCCTCAGATGCCCTGATTTTACACTGACTTGCTTAAAAAGTCAACTCTTGATCAGATGACTTCCCCATTGAATTTCTTCATGAAAATTGATATGCATGCTCCCTATACCATATAGAGACCAATAGAAACAAGAATGACAAAAAAATTTGGAGTTATGGCCTCTGAAACCAAAACCCTAATTCTAGGTCATCTGTGCAGTTAAACCTGGCTCTACTTCCTTGCCATTCTCAGTTCTTGTGATTCTTTGACATTCTTGACTTTGAGGGGATATAATATGATGCTTGAACATACATGGACCTATTTTAAGTGATTGATGACCTTTGGAGTGGCTCAAGAAGCCCTTGGATTGCTCAGATCACAAACCCTAGATGCAGATGACTTAGAAGCAATGCAGTGAATCAAAAATGTGGTATGAGATGCTATGATTGAATTTATGCATATGAAGATATCACAAGCCATGGTGTGAATGGGTGAGGGCAAATTTGGGGTGTTTACAACCATGGCTTGTGATCTTTTCATATGCATAAATTCAATCATAGCATCTCATATTGCATTTTTGTTTCACTGCATTAATTCAAAATCATCTACATCTAGGGTTTGTGATCTGAGCCATCCAAGAGCTATTTGAGCCACTTCAAAGGCCATCAATCACTTAAAAGGGGTCCATGTGTGTTCAAACATCATATTATATCCTCAAAAGGTCAAGAAAGTCAAAGAATCACAAGAACTGAGAAAGGCATGGAAGCAGAGCCAGGTTTAACTACACAGATGACCTAGAATTAGGGTTTTGGTTTCAGAAGCCATAACTCCAAATTATTTGGTCATTCTTGTTTCTATTGGTCTCTATATGTTATGAGGATCATGCATATCAATTTTCATGAAGAAATTCAATGGGGAAGGCATCTGATCAAGAGATGACTTCTTGAGCAAGTCAGTGCAAAATCAGGGCATCTGAGGCCCCCAATGACACAACCAAAGGGTGTTCTCCATCATTTTGAATGTGTATGATCTTTATTTGATCATAGAAGATGTTAGAAGTTCACAAAATTGAAGAAATTCAAGTCATTTGCAAAGTTGCCTTTTTGGGAAAGTGACTTGTAATGTAAACTTGCCATTTTGGGAAAGTTTTTCAACCTCCTCTTTTTGATTCAAAAATGCTTCAAATGGAAAAACTTTGGTCATGAAAGTTGTAGATTGGATCATTCCCTTTTCAAAAAGTACAAGAACTCATTCTAATTCATTTTGGATCAAAAGTTATGGCTTGCCAAAGTTGGGCAAAATCACTAAATTTCCACTTTTGGCACCAAAGAGGGATTTTTGCAAATTCAAGTTCCAAGCACTTTCAAGACCTCTAAATGCCTTCTTTTCATCATTATAACATATTGCAACTTAGCAAACTCATAATTGCCCATGAGTTTTCAAGGTCCATGCTTCAAATCACAAACTTTCATAAGCCACTTTCCATGAAATTCTCCAAAGAGGAACTCTTGCAAAATTGATCCCCAAGGTTTTGTATGGTCTCTAACTGATTTCAAAATACCACCATAACATCATGTAACCTATCACAACCAAAATTCAGCAAAGAGTGTTACATGTCCATGACCAAAAGTCACAAAATGTAACAAGTTGCCAAAATGCAAAATCACTTCAAACTTGTGATCCAAGCCATACAGCTCACCACAATTGATCCAAGAGTCATCCTTGAACTCAACTGATGCAGTACAAGCCAGGAAACCATCTCTGCCACAGCCCATGCCTCAAGTACACCAAACCTTGACTTTTTGCAATTTCTCCCATGCTCTTGGAATAGTGATCAGCAGCCTCTACTAACCTGCTCCACAGCCTACTCAAACATTATGGGAGTGATATAGCAACTCATTCAGCATTGAAACAAGACACAATCCAGCTTGCACAAAAAACTGTAAAAAACTTCTCCTCTTCGAATCTCTTCACACAGCCATCAAACCTCATTTTTTCTTTCACCAACAAGTCACAAATCATCCTTAGAACAAAAACAACCCCCTGAAATAGCTTGAAACATCACACACAAAGACCTCCATTTTTGCTACACCAGAACAAAACAGCCATAACCAGCCATTCTCAAAGCTCTCCAAGCTTCATTTCATCATCAGGGTGTTCAAAGGAGAGGGTTTGCACAAAGCTTGAGTCCAAAAAGCTCAGAATCAGAGGGTCTTCATCTCAGGTAACATGAAGAACTTTTTTCCCAGAAGCTAAGTTTTAAGTTCTTTTATGGTTCTGCATGTTCCCCTGATCATGAATATGTATTTACTTTTGAAAATGGTGAAGTAACCATCATGTATGAAGCCTCTGAACATTTGCCCGTGTTTCACATCTTGCTTCGATTTATGCTTGTGAGGAAAAATAAATGAGTTTTGGATAAGGGTTTAGGTTTAGAAGAGTGAGAGGATCATTTTTGTGGAAGAAATTTGAGGATTGGTGACCTGTAGAAGAAGTTAGGGTTTTGTGTCGTCAGAGAAGACGACCGGAGTACTGTTCCGGCCTCCTGGAAACGATTAGCCCTAATTGCGTTTAATTAGTCAACTTTGAATTCTGGCCCTTGATCTGGCTTTCCCGCGTGTGTATGGATGGTCCAGATGGTCCACTTAAACCCTAATCAGTCATTTATTAGCCTAACCTAGGATTAATTAAATATTAAATAAATTTAGGGAAGTTTGAACTTGGGCCATTGGATGTGGCGCCAAGTCAACAACTTCAAGCCCAGATTCAATCTGGACCTCTCCTTTGGCATACTTTTATTATTTTAAATTTTTATTTCATTTTCTTTTCATTTAACTTATACGAATTTTTAAAAATAGGAAAAAATATTAAAAAAATTTGATTTTTTTTGTCAAACATTTCATTAATTTTCAGAACCCAAAAATATTTTTATTTTTATTTTTTGCATTAAAAATTATTTTTAAATCATTTAAATGTTTATTTTTAATTAGTTAATGAAAATTAATTAATTAAAAATGCATTTATGTATTTAAAAATCACCAAAAAATTCACATTTCATTTTAAAACATTTAGAAACATTATCAAACTCTCAAAACAAATTTCTTTTTGGTTCTTGACCTATTTTGACAATTTTCATTGGAATTAAAGTTGTTTAAAGGCAATATTTTGATCCTAACTTGAAAATATTCATTATGCCTAACCATGAAGAGTTTGATAATGGTTCTTCTTGCATTGCACTCTTCATAGCATGTAGTTTCTAGGGTAAAATTGGTTTGCATTTATCTACCATTTTCAATTTAATGGGCATTTTTCCTTTTAAGGTACCTTGAAACCCTAGTTGACTTAGAAAAATCACAACTCCCATTAGGTTAAGAGTTAGGTCCCCTCCTTTGGGCAGTGAACTTGTGTAGGGTTAGGGTTCCTTTGATCCCATTTTCAATTTTTTATCATGCCTTATGCTTCTGATTTTGAATTTTGTGTTGCATGTTGTTCATAAACCCTAATTTGTGCCTTCCTTTGCATCCATTTCTCATTTGCTTGCATTCAAGAACTTGCCATGACATTTTGTGCATCCACATGATTCATAAGACATCTTAGGACATATTATAATCATGTTTGATCATTGCATCACTCATTTGACATGTCATACTTTCATTGCATTTCATAAACTTTCATGAACTTTCATAGTTCAAAGCATGCTCCATATGCCTCCATTCTCTTGTATGCTCACATATATGCATCTTGTATGACTTTGCACCATCTCTTGACATCATTTGCATCATGTGTTTGTTTCTGACTTTGGCCTTTGCCCATCCATATGCATTGTTTCATCTCATTTCTTCCCTTATGCATCTTGTACTAACTTTTCAGGTTGATGGTAAGTTTGTTTGGGAGGTGGATTTGCCTTCACCTCCCACCTCTTCTCACCTAATCATTTTACATCCTTGTAGAATTTTTACTTGTCTTTGAGTGAGCTTGCTCACTTGTGCCTCTCTTCCCTCTTTTCTCTTCTCATCTCATCCCTTTTCTATCTTGCTTCTCCTTGGTGGCTTCCTTGAAGATTTCTCCTCTTAAGCCTCACAAACCCTAGGACTTCCAAGCATGATAACATTTTAGGATTGTTTAGTCCCCCTTAGACTCTTTCCTTTGAGTTTTCTTTGAGTCCTCTCTTCTCACCTCATAATCAAGGACTAAACCTTAAAGGTTTTAAGGCTTTGTGATTAAAGTTTATGCCTGCATCCTTCTATTAGGATGGAGTGTATAACTTTAATCCTAAGTGTTAAACCCTTAATGTGTTTAAATCCTTTAATCAATTCATCTAATAATCACTAAGACATCAAGCTTGTAACTTGGGCCTTGCATTAGGGTTCTAATTCTTCCTTAATTGGTTAAGAAGGACTAACCCTAGTGTTAATGGACAAGTCCCCCTCAAGTTGTCTTACAAAACATAAAATCCACTTCCTAATCTCAACATTAACTAAAATCCATTTAATAAAGGCTTTGTTTTGTCATGAGGTTAATCCCTAATCATGGATTAAGTTGTGGAGCCTTTCTCAGCATAAATGTTCTCATCTATTATCCTTCTATTAGGATGGTGTAATGGGTCCATTAAATCCTTGATTATGGCTTAAACTCATTACTCAACACCAAACAAAACAACAAAAACATCTAAATAAATGCAAGAAGGTTAATGATCTTAATCCTACACCATGGTGATTAAGTGTGAGGTGCTTACTTCATACTTAAGGTATTCTCATTACCCCTAATCAGAGGGAGGATGTGATGAGTTTACTAACCCTTGGTTTAGGCTTAAGCTCATTTTCCTATGACAAACACAAAAAAGCAATAAAAGATTGAAAACACAAAAAACAAAC
This sequence comes from Lathyrus aphaca, assembly GCA_963966055.1. Taxonomy (NCBI): domain Eukaryota; kingdom Viridiplantae; phylum Streptophyta; class Magnoliopsida; order Fabales; family Fabaceae; genus Lathyrus; species Lathyrus aphaca. Next base: position 388,826,616 of record OZ014520.1, read on the forward strand.
AATAATCGTCTCCTCCGGGATTCTCTTCTAATCTTATTCACTCACAAACAAGAACTCGCTTCTTCCGTCTAATGCAAGACAGTTTGCACCTGAGCCAGACAGGTCATACACTTGAGCATAGACAAGCAAGCAGTTCATCAGTCAATTTTATCTTTCAGTCTCTTTGAGTCGAACTACAGTGTTCTGACTTCCTCATTGCATGAGAGGATACGTAGGCAAAACTTAACAGTTATCGAACAAAAGTCTCTGTATATTCCCCCTCCTTCCAGCATCATTCTTTAAGCCTCATAGTCTTGAGCTTCATACTCTTGTTCTTACACTGACACTTCTCTTATACACTTCATTCTTCCTTTACACTGACACTTGCATTCTTTTCCAGCCTTGATACACAAATTGCACTGGCACCACCCCTTTAAAACACAAATCTTTTAAGCGTGGATCCCGTCGAGTACGGCAGACAACCTGGGTGCTAATACCTTCCCAGGTTGTAACCAACCCCCTTTCTCAGTCTCTCTGATTTGCAACCGTCTTATCTATATTTTCTTAGGTTTATGCAACATTACCTTTCCTTCGGGATAAAAATGCCTAGCTGGCGACTCTTGTCTTTTGAGTTCACCCTTGTGTGTTCTCATCCCTTTCGCCGACCGTTCGCGTCTGTACCCCTTCTGACCTGGGTGTCATTTGGTGGGAGCGACAGCTTGGCGACTCTGCTGGGGACCCTTATACTGTAACCAGGGCTTCTGGTTCTTTTTGTGGGTTCCTCCTAGCGCTTATTTGATTTGTGTTTACTGGGGTGTTATGTGTTAATTGTGTTTATTTATTTGCTTTATTTTACTGCTTTATGTACAACTTTATTTATTGCTTTCCTTTACAGTCTTTCATACTTCATACTGTCATTATCATTGCTGGATCTGGCTTCTATTTTGGTGGGTGGGGTTTCATTTAGAGTTTAAGGTCCTATACCTGGGACCTGAGTGACACCTAGGCTAGAGTGGTTCATGTTCTTTCCCATTCCATTTCGGTCTGGTGCGGGAATATGAAACACGATTCAGATGTGGGTTTCTTCTTGAGAACTCTGTGCTACAGATTTCCTGTAGTGCTAGGGCTATCTGGGAAGCCTGCTAAGTCTGGATGACCTTTATTATGACCTTCAGAAACTGAGGTGAATTAGAGGAGGATCTTTTATGGTTATTGTAAACATTGTACCTCCGGGTTAGAAGTGTTTACACTTCTCATAACTGATCCAAGTCCGAAGATCCTTGTTTTAGAACACTACCTGTGAGGGGGTTGGGCTGTTTACAGGTTTGCAGGTACCCTTGGCCACATCATAATACCTTGTTACTTGTTTGGTTTAAGAGTACCTCATTTCTGAACCCCATCTGGACTTCTTGAACATACATGGGCTTTATATATCAAGATAGATAATCAGATCCAGCTTGATCACAAACCCTTGCATATCATTTGCATACATCATCATTGCATCATTTAACATTTGTTTATTTGTTTTTCAGGGTATCCACATTATATCTGGTTTGGTTTTGACCCCTTCTTTTGCATAGACCTCAGCTTCAGCTATCTTCATCATTTGCCTGCTTCAGCTGTTCTCATCATCACCAGCATCAGCCTATCAGTGGCTCATCTCCAGTATCAGTTTTGATCTTCATTAGCATCTATCTTCATCATCTTCAACAACATTCATTGCTACTCCCAAGAAGAGCAACATATCCTACCATTTCTTTGAGCATGTGTTGACTGGTGTCAGGAAGGTCCAGTCACTTATCACACCTGACCATATCCCATTGTTTAGAGAGCATTATGGAGGTATCCTGGATATGGTTATGGACCTAGACCCTTCTCAGAGGAGCATGATCCACACCTGCCTACAGTTTTATGACCCTCCTTTGAGATGCTTCACTTTCCCAGACTTTCAGCTAGGACCTCTGCTGGAGGAGTTTTCATCATTGATTGGAGTACCTGTCAGGGGTGGTGTCCCCTTCAACCCAGAGATGACTTCTCCCAGCAATGAAGAAGTAGCAAAAGCACTGTACCTGGAGCCTGCCTTAATTGAGCAAAGCATGACATCAAAAGCTGGGGTCCCTGGTTTGCACTTAGACTTCTTGATTTCTGTCGCTCCCGATAAATGGGAAATGGCCCAATTAAAGGTACAGACGCGAACGGTCGGCGAGAGAGACAGTGAGAACACACAGCCGTGAACTCACTGGAGATGAATAGAGTCGCCAGCTAGGCATTTTTATCCCGAAGGAAAGGCAATGCTGCATAGACCTAGAAAGAGATGGATAAGACGGTTTGCGAACCAGAGAGACTGAGAAAGGGGGTTGGTTACAACCTGGGAAGGTATTAGCACCCAGATTGTCCGCCGTACTCGACGGGATCCACGCTTAAAAGATTTGTGTTTTAAAGGGGTAGTGTCAGTGCAATTTGTGTATAAAATAACTGGAAGAGAATGTACAGGTGTCAGTGTAAGGGAAGTGAAGTGTGATATATACAGTGTCAGTGTAAGGGCAGGAGAATGAATTGCTCAAGATCATGAGGCTTAAAGAATAATGCTGAAAGGAGGGGGAATATACAGAGACTTTTGTTCGATAACTGTTAAGTTATGCCTACGTATCCTCTCGTGCAATGAGGAAGTCAGAACACCGTAGTTCGACCCAAAGAGACTGAAAGGTGAATTGACTTGTGAACTGCTTACTTGTCTATGCTCAAGTGTATGATCTGTCTGGCACAGATGCAAACTGTCTTGCATTAGACGGAAGAAGCAAGTTCTCGGTTGTGAGTGAATGGGATGAGAAAAGAATCCTGAAGGAGACGATTATTGTTTGTTTTTGTGTTTTCAGTCTTTTATTGTTTTTGGATTTTGTCATAAGTTAATGAGCTTAAGTCTAAACCAATGGATCTAGTAAACTCATCACATCTTCCCTCTGATTAGGGGTAATGAGAGTACCTTAAGTGTGAAGTCAGGTTCTCACACTTAAACACCTTTGGTGTAGGATTAAGATCATTAACCTACTTGTGATTAATTAGATGTTTTTGTTGTTTTTGTTTAGTGTTAAGTAATGAGATTAAGCCATAATCAAGGATTAAACAGACTCATTACACCATCCTAATAGAAGGATAATAGATGAGAATGTTTAAGCTGAGGAAAGCTCCTCAACTTAATCCATGATTAGGGATTAAACTCATGACAAAACAAGCCTTTGATTAAGTGGATTTTACTTAATGATATGATGATGAAGTGATTTTTATGATTTGTAAGACAACTTGAGGGGGACTTGTCCATTAACACTAGGGTTAGTCCTTCTTAACCAGTTAAGGAAGAATTAGAACCCTAATGCAAGGCCCAAGTTACAAGTGATGTCTTGATGATCATTATGTGAATTGATTAAGAGATTTAAACACATTAAGGGTTTAACACTTAGGATTAAAGTTATACACTCCATCCTAAGAGTAGGATGCAGGCATAAGCTTAATCACAAAGCCTTAAAGCCTTTAGGGTTTAGTCCCTGATTATGAGATGAGAGGAGAAGACACAAAGAGACACAAAGGTAAAACTAAGAGGGGAGACTAATCAAAACCCTAATCATTGTCATGCTTGGTTGTTCCTAAGGTTTGTGAGGTTTGCAAGAACAATCTTCAATGGAACCACCAGGAAGCAGATGAAAGGATCAAGAGAAACAAAGCAACTTGCTTCATTCAAGAAGTCAAGTCACTTGAAGAAAGAAAGTGGGAAGAGGAAGAATGAGCAAGCTCAATCTCAAACACAAAGAAAAATGCAGCAATGGATGCAAGAGAGATGAAAAGAAAAGTTATGAGAAGTGAAGGCAAATTCACTTCTCAAAGTCACTTACCACCTGAAATGTTAGAAAAGAAATGCAATGCAATGCAAAATGGGATGAGATGACATGATGAGAAACAAAACCAGAAGCACATACATGAGGTTAATGATGCTATGAGATGCTACAAACATGAGGCAGCACATGGAAATGATCATACAAGTTCATGAATGTAAATGAAGCAAGCTAGGAACCATGATCATACATGAAAGGTTATGAAGTGCACATGGCATACAACATGGCAAATACATGATGCAATGATCAAACATGCTTTCAATATGTCTTAGGATGTCAAATGAATCACATGGAAGCATGGAATGTCATGGCAAGTCATGTTATGCAAGAGAATGCAAAATGGATGCATATGGAAGCCCAAATTAGGGTTTATGAACAATACATCAAACAAAAAACAAAATCAGAAGCAAACAACATTATGAAAAATTGAAAATGCCACACAAAGGACCCCTAATCCTATACTAAACCAATGCCCAAAGGGGAGGTCTCAACTCTTAACCAAACTCAAGTTATGATTTTTACAAGTTTTTTAGGGTTTTAGGGTTCCTAAGCAAGAAAATTACCAAACAAAATGAAAATGAAAGATCAAATCATGGCCATTTAATCTCACAAACTTCATGCCAAACACAATGCAATGCAAAAAGAATCAATGTCCAACTCTTCATGGATAAGCAGAAATGAGTTTTTGAACTTAGGATCAAAATAATGCACAAAAATGATTTTAATTCAAAGAAAAATCCTCAAAATGCATCAAGATCAAAAAAGAAATTTGGTTTGAAGGTTGGACAATGTTTCTAAATGTCTTAGAACATTTCATGAATTTTTTGGTGATTTTTAAATACCTAAAAGTATTTTTAATAAATTAATTTTCATTAATCAATTAAAAATAAACCTTTAAATATTTTAAAATACTTTTTTAATGCTAAAAATGAAAATAAAAATATTTTTGTGTCTTAAAAATTAATAAAACTCTTGAGAAAAAGTTTCATAATTTTTAAACAATTTTTACTATTTTAAATAAATTGTGCAAATAAAATGAAAAGAAATGAAATAAAAAATGAAATAAAAGAAAGTAAGCAGATCCAATGGTGGAGATTTGAACTGGGTTTGGGATAGTTGACTGGCGCGCGAATCCAAGGGCCATGGTTGGTTCTGATTTAATTAACCTAATTATGATTTATTTAATTAATTAAAGTGGATTAGGGCAAAGCAAAAGGATCTGAGCCCTTCATGCGCGCGGGAAGTCAACTGGTCAAGGCAATCCTACGCTCAATATTCAAATGGCATTAATGACCTGAGATTAGGGCAAAGCACTTTCAGGTGACCGGAGGGAAGCTCCGGTCATCTTCTCCGGCGGTATCAAAACCCTAAAACATGATTCACGCATCTAAACATCAAATTAAGCACAGCCAGATGATCCTCTAACAACCTAGGTCATGAATCCACCCTCAAACATCATTTAAACCCCAAGAATCATGTGAATCGAAAGAAACAAAATCCACGGGTGAAATTTCAGAGTGATCATACAAACTCATCTCTCACTCATTTTCAATTTTAAAACCATCCCCATGATCAGCAAGACATGAGCAACCAGCTTATGACTTAAAATGCAAGCTTTGGAAGAAAATGTTCATGATCATACCTGAGCTGGAAAGCTTCAAAACTGAGCTTCCAGAGCCTCCTTTGCGTGCAAATGGACTTCTTAGGCTCCCCTGATGCTAATGGAAGGCTTGGAATGAGCTTAGACAAGCTGCTTTGAGAAATCCAGTTCTGGTGTAGCAGAAAATGGAGTTTGTATGTGAGTGGTTTCAAGCTTTGTTAATGGTTGGTTCTGGTTCCTTTTGATGTGTTTGACTTGTTGGTGAAAAGAGTTTGGATGTTTGATGGCTGTGGCAGGTGATTCGAAGGAAAATGCAGACTGGGGTGGAAAATGGTGAAGCTATGTTCTTGCCCAGTTCAAGCCTGAATCTAGTTGGTTTTTGCTCAATGAGGCAAGGTGAGTTGATATGTGGAATTGGTTTTAGTGTTTGAGGCCTGTGGAGACAGATTCGAAGGAAAATGCAAAATGGAGTGAGTTTGTGAAAAATGATGTTGTGGTGTGTTTCAGCTTGGCTTCTTGATATGTTTAGCTTGCAAATGGATAGTATAAAATAATCTCCTAGGTCAGATGATGTGACCTGGACTTTATTGATTGGTAAGTTCACTTTTGCAAAATGTCAACTTTGTTGTAAGAGAGGCATGGGCTTGGTTCTAGGCTAGTACAAGCATGGGGCTGGCGCAGCAAAGGTGAGGGGAAGTGCTAGCAAGGTTCAGCATCCAATGTAGCAAGTGGTAGGAAGTGTGATCATGAATTTTGCAAGTTGGTTCCTCTTTGGTTCACATGTAACTATCTTGCTACACAAGCCATGAACCATGAGAAACTTTGGTTCAAATCTGATTTCTAGGTCACATAGAATGTTTGTGAAATGGTTTGATGTCAATTAGAAGTTACAATTTGCCTTGAAACATGATTTTGCAAATTTTCCATTTAGTGCATGACTTGAAAATTAGTGATTTTTGCCAACTTTGTCACACCATAACTTTTGATCCAAAATGAATTAGATCATGTTCTTGTACTTTTTGAAAAGGGAAAAATGTATTCTACAACTTTCATGACCAAAGTTTTTCCATTTGAAGCATTTTTGGATCAAAAAGCAAGGCTTGAAAAATGGCATAAAATGACATATTCTTGAAAAGTCAAACATGCCCTAAAAAGTCAACTTTGCAAAAACTTCAAATTCTTGAATTTTGTGAACTTCAACCTCCTTCCATGATCAAATAAAGATCATATACACTCAAAATGATGAAGATCACCCCTTGGTTGGGTCATTGGGGGCCTCAGATGCCCTGATTTTGCACTGACTTGTCCAGAAAGTCAACCCTTGATCAGATGACTTCCCCATGGAATTTCTTCATGAAACTTGATATGCATACTCCCTATACCATATAGAGACCAATGGAAACAAGAATGACCAAAAAAATTGGAGTTATGGCCTCTGAAACCAAAACCCTAATTTTAGGTCAACTGTGCAGTCACACTTGGCTCTGCATCCACACCAATCCCAGTTCTTGTGATTCTTTTGCATTTTTGACTTTGAGAGGATGTAATATGATGTAAGAACACCCATGGATCCCTTTGAAGTGATTGGTAGCCTTTGGAGTGGCTCAGGAGGCTCTTGGATTGCTCAGATCACAAACCCTAGGTGCAGATGACTTTGAATCTATGCAGTGAATCAAAATGAGATATGAGATGATATGATTGTGTTTATGCATATGAGAAGATCACAAGCCATGGTGTGAATTGGTGAGGGCAAATTTGGGGTGTTTACAGCTGCCCCTATTCAAACATGAGTTAGCTGTGCAGGATGTAAGCAACGGCTTAACAGGCCAACAAGATAACTTGTGGTTGAATACCAAAGACAGTCCAAAATTTGCACTCACAGAATGAAGAAGAAAAGGGATATAGATTGTAAAAGAAAATAAAGTATATTGTAAAGTGTGGGCGATGGAGGACGACCGTCGAGCAGAGGACGACTGCTGGGTAAAGAGCAATGACGGGGACGGCCGACATGCCGGGGTAAGTGTGTGAAGTAAAGCAATGACGGGGACGGCCGACATGCTGGGGATAAAAGGTAAAGCCAAGACGGGGACGGCCGACTAGCTGGGAAAAAGATAAGAAATTATGATGGGGACGGCCATCAAGATAAAGCTGTGAAATTTTCTGGGAAAACATGACGGGGACAGCCATCAAGTTCCTAAAGCGAGGTAACCGATGATGGGGACGACCATCGGGCTAGAAGAAAAGGAAAAGGGACCACGACGGGGACGGCCATCGGGTCAAAGAATAAATGAAATAAACAGATGATGGGGTACGGCCATCAAAGGTGAAGGACGATCACCTAGCAGGGGACGGCTGCTCTGTTGGGGAAAAAGGAATTATGATGGGGACGGCCATCAAAGGTGGAGGACGACCACCTGGCAGGGTACGGCTGCCGAAAATATCAATGATGGGGACGGCCATCGGATGAGCATGATGGAGGACGACCATCAAGAGGTGGAGGACGACCACCTAGCAGGGGACGGCTGCTCTCAGGGTTTATCATGACATAGGACGAATGCCAGATAACCGAAAATCAACAATGGGGACGGCCATTGGATAAAATGATGAAGGACGATCATCAAGGGGTGGAGGACGACCACCTAGCAGGGGACGGCTGCTAAAATCAACGATGGGGACGGCCATCGGATGAGCATGATGGAGGACGACCATCAAGAGGTGGAGGACGACCACCTAGCAGGGTACGGCTGCTCTCAGGGTTTATCATGACACAGGACGAATGTCTGATAAGAAGGAAAATTGCTTTGTTGGCGATCTACTGGGGAGTAGTAAACACGGACGAGTGTTTATATCCAAGAAACAAAAGGTATAAGTGTTTGGTATTGTGTATAGATTAAAGATGCGGACGAGCATCCCTAAGACTACGATACGGACGAGTATCGGGTAGAAACAAATACTGACGCGTGTTCAAAGATGATGATACGGACGAGTATCAACTGGTTAACAGAGAACACGGACGAGTGTTGAATCTGAGAGGGCTCTTCTGGGGAATAGTAGGCACAGACGAGTGTCCATATTCAAGAGGACATAAGTGTTTGACACAGTGTATGGATTAAAGATGCGGACGAGCATCCTTAAGACTATGATACAGACGAGTATCATGTAGAAACAAACTCTAGACGCATGCTCTGAGATGATGGTACGGACGAGTACCAACGGGTTAACAAAGAACAGGGACCGAAGTTGAATCTGTGGGGATATGAATGGTACATACAAAATACGGACGAGTATCTGTATGAGTGTAACATGAGTAACGAGTATGAGTATTGCATAGATGAGTGTTTCTCTGCTGGGGAGAGTGACACGGACGGGCGTCGAGAGAGAGAAGAGTATAATAATATCAACAAGTATATGGGTTGTAAAAGTGTAGGCGACTGCGCTGGGGATATGACACGGACGGGTGTCAAGAAAGTGTATATAGGTATATGTGAGTGCAAAGAGGATGTCTTTGGCTTTCTGCTGGGGTATGACACGGGCGGGTGTCAGGACGTATCTGTAATACGGGTGATCTTGTTCGTAAAGAGTGTTCAGGTGACTTTACTGAGGGAAATGGCACAGACGGGTGTCAAAATGATTATATACTGGTGTTTGTGGATTGTGAGGCAACTGCTTTTGCTGGGGACCCTGGTGGGGATTTTTCTGTACGTTGATGAACTGCCATTATTCACAAGTGCTGATTCGAAACATGGCTTATGATTATGCTATGTGTTGGATTTTTGCCGTAATGCTCCGTGTTAAAACGGAATGCTACGTTTTGTGGGTGAACATGATGCGAATGCTATGACTATGCAAAGATACCAAACCGGGATCCGGGTCCCATTGCTGCGAAGATCTCTGGCCGATCTGCTTGAAATGGGCATCCCAGCTGGGGATGAGATCATTGGTAGATCTAATAAGATGATATTTGCTTGGGGATACGGGTCACTGATAGACCTATCCTAATAAACATAGGACCCATCTGGGGTTTGCAGAAACTTTCTTCACTCTGTTGTGATCTTTTTATGCGTTGCTTTTCTGGATAGAGGCTGGAACTCTGTGGGGAGATAGCTCTCTGACTTTTGTGCTCGGCTGAGGGCGAGATGGCAACTCGGCTGGGGAGAAAGAGAGGAATCACTGAAAGGCCTCCCTAGAAATTCTGTTACGGTAGCTTCTTGACTCAACCGGGGATATGGGCGCCTTCTGTGATGCATGGCAATTCTGATGGGGATAAGTAATAAGTGGCCAACTCAGCTGGGGAGAGAGCACTTCGGGTGCTAAAATTAAGTGTGGATTTGCCAGCTTGCTGGGATAAAGTTTTCATGCCCCAAGTTGCGTTCTGGATACCTGCAATCCTGAAAAAGATAGAGAAACGCACAAGATAATCCCGAGGTATCCCTTACTGGATTCCGTCATAGGAGTTTAGATACTTCTGAGAGTAAGCATATTTCCTGCAAGCATGTTTTTATTTGAAGATAAGCATCTGTATTCTTATGCAATCAGTTTTTCTTTTAAGACATCAGACATTTTTTGCAAATAAAACGTACAAAACGAGACATGACTGAGAATCTGATTTTATTAATTCATATGCCCTGAATTGGCGAGATACAGTCAAAGGAACATATCCCCTGAAATGAGGAGATTGCTACAAATTGCGAAACAAAATGCTGGCAGTGTTGATGACGCTTTAAGGAGCTTCCTATTCACTATGACCCGTATGACTTTTGACGTTCTTCTCATCTTGCTTTTTGAAGAATGTTGATTCTGATTGAAGCTTGATCTTTTCGAAGCTTACCAAGTTGTAGATGATACAGACGAATTCAGAATGCAGTTGTTCGCTTATTCCCTTATTTTGCATGGATCGCCCTTTCGGGTTTTCAATCCATCGGGATACCCATTTTTGCCTGAGCTGTCCAACGCGGCTTTTCAACTCAGCGGGTGTACATTTTTTTATTTATTTTCCCTTATTTTTGCCCGAGTCTTTTATTCTGTTTTTGACTCGCCGGGATGCCCTATTTTTGCCTGGACTTACATTCTGTTTTTATGTCCAGCGGGTCATTTTTCATGCGAAGTATTTTTTAACTGCATCTGAATTCACAGGGGACGGGAAGTCTTCACCATCCATGGTGCTGAGCATCAGCGCTCCACCAGAGAAAACTTTCTTTACCACGAATGGTCCTTCATAGTTTGGAGTCCATTTGCCCCTGTGGTCTGTATGAGGAGGGAGGATTCTTTTCAGCACAAGATCTCCCACTTGGTACTCTCGGTGCCTGACTTTCTGATCGAAGGCTTTCTTCATCCTTTTCTGATACAACTGCCCATGACAGATTGCAGCCAATCTTTTCTCTTCGATCAGACTCAGTTGTTCATATCGGGACCGGACCCATTCTGCTTCGTTCAGCTTAACATCCATTAGTACCCGTAGAGAGGGTAATTCAACTTCGACAGGTAGGACTGCTTCCATACCATATACAAGCTGATACGGTGTTGCCCCAGTGGATGTTCTGATTGACGTGCGGTACCCATGCAAGGCAAATGGTAGCATTTCATGCCAATCTTTGTAGGTGATTACCATCTTCTGCACAATCTTCTTGATATTCTTATTAGCTGCCTCAACAGCGCCATTCATCTTTGGCCTGTAAGGAGAAGAATTGTGATGTTGAATCTTGAAGTCCCGGCACAGCTCTGCCATCATTTTGTTATTCAAGTTGGAACCATTATCAGTAATGATTCGCTCGGGCACTCCATACCGACAGATGATATCTCTTTTCAGAAATCTGGCTACCACTTGCCTTGTGACGTTTGCATATGAGGCTGCTTCAACCCACTTGGTGAAATAGTCAATGGCGACCAGGATGAATCTGTGGCCATTTGAAGCAGTTGGCTCGATCTTGCCAATCATATCAATACCCCACATAGCAAAGGGCCAGGGTGAAGACATGATGTTCATAGGATTGGGAGGCACATGCACCTTATCCGCATAAATCTGGCATTTATGGCATTTTCTGGCGTAGGCACAACAGTCAGCATCCATCGTGATCCAGTAATAACCCGATCTTAACAACTTCTTAGCCATTGCATGTCCTCCGGCATGGGTACCAAAGGATCCTTCGTGCACTTCATGCATCAACAAGTCCGCTTCTGTCTTATCAACGCATCTGAGGAGTACCATATCAAAGTTCCTTTTGTATAAAGACCCATCAGTGTTCAGAAAGAAACTACCAGCAAGCCTTCTCAGAGTCTTCTTATCATTGGAAGATGCCCCAGATGGGTATGTTTGATCCTCCAAGAAGCATTTAATGTCATGGAACCAAGGCTTATCATCTTTAACAACATCTGCTGCGAACACATATGCTGGTCTGTCCAATCTGGACACTGAAATCTGAGGTACAAAGTTGGCAGCCTGAACTTTGATCATGGATGAAATGGTAGCCAGAGCATCTGCAAACTGATTCTCGTCTCGAGGGATATACTCAAGCTTGACTGTTGTAAAGAAAGTCAATAACCTCCTTGTATAATCCCTGTAAGGTATTAGATGATCCTGGTGTGTATACCATTTGCCGTTGGTTTGATTGACTACCAAAGCTGAATCTCCGAATACAGTCAACGTCTTGATCCTGAGGTCAATGGCTTCCTCAAGACCCATAATGCAAGCTTCGTATTCGGCTTCGTTGTTAGTGCAGTTGAAAGTGAGTTTTGCCGAGAACGGCATGTGAACTCCTTTAGGTGTAATGAGTACTGCACCAACACCACGACCATTCATGTTAACAGCCCCATCAAACATCATAGTCCATTCTTCTTCTGGGTCAGGCCCTTCAGTGTGAACAGGCTCTTCATGATCTTTTGCTTTTATGAACATGATGTCTTCATCAGGGAAGTCAAATCTCATAGGCTGATAATCGTCAATAGGTTACTCAGCAAGATATTCAGACAATACACTGCCCTTGATGGCTTTTTGAGATGTGTATTGGATGTCATACTCTGTAAGAATCATTTGCCATCTTGCAACCCGTCCGGTAAGAGCTGGCTTCTCAAATATGTACTTAACTGGGTCCATCTTTGAGATCAACAAAGTAGTGTGGGTCAGCATATACTGTCTCAGTCGGCGAGCAGCCCACGCTAAAGCACAGCAAGTTTTCTTGAGCAGTGAATAACGTTGTTCACAGTCGGTAAACTTTTTGCTTAGGTAGTATATTGCATACTCTTTTCGACCAGACTCGTCATGCTGGCCCAACACACACCCCATCGACTCCTCTAATACCGTCAAGTACATGATCAGAGGTCTTCCTTCCACTGGAGGCATAAGGATTGGAGGTTCTTGCAGATATTCTTTGATCTTGTCAAAAGCCCTCTGGCAGTCTTCGTTCCACCTGACCGTCTGTTCTTTTCTCAACAATTTGAACAAGGGTTCACAGGTTGCCGTAAGGTGGGATATGAACCTTGAGATGTAGTTCAATCGACCTAAGAACCCCCGAACTTCTTTTTCCGTCTTCGGTGCAGGCATCTCTTGGATGGCTTTGACTTTATCAGGGTCAACTTCAATCCCTCTCTCGCTTACAATAAAACCCAGCAGCTTACCAGATCGCACCCCGAACGTGCACTTGTTGGGGTTCAACTTTAATTGGTACTTCCTCAGACGCTTGAATAACTTCAGTAGATTCACCAGGTGATCTTCCTCTGTAAGGGACTTGGCAATCATGTCATCCACATAACATTCTATTTCTTTATGGATCATATCGTGGAATAATGTCACCATAGCCCGTTGATATGTGGCACCAGCATTCTTCAGTCCGAATGGCATCACCTTGTAACAGAACGTGCCCCAGGGTGTGATGAATGTTGTCTTCTCCATGTATTCAGGTGACATTTTGATCTGATTGTATCCTGAAAATCCGTCCATGAAGGAGAATACCGAGAACTGAGCCGTATTATCCACCAATACATCAATGTGAGGTAAAGGGAAATCATCTTTCGGGCTGGCTCTGTTCAGATCCCGGTAGTCAACACACATTCTTACTTTGCCGTCTTTCTTAGGCACAGGTACAATATTAGCAACCCACGGCGGATAGCTAGTTACAGCAAGGAACCCGGCGTCCCATTGCTTTTGCACCTCCTCCTTGATTTTCATTGCCATGTCTGGACGAGTACGGCGCAGTTTCTGTTTAACCGGCGGGCAGTCTTCTCTTAAAGGCAGCTTGTGCACGACAATATCGGTATCCAACCCTGGCATATCTTGATAAGACCAAGCAAACACGTCCACATACTCTCGAAGCAGGTCAATCAGTTGTCTCTTCACTGAGTCTTGTAAGCAGGCCCCGATTTTAACTTCTTTCACATCTTCATCTGTACCAAGATTGATCGTTTCAACCTCCTCCTGATGAGGCGTGATAACCTTTTCCTCTTGTCTCAACAATCTAGCTAGCTCTTCAGGAAGCTCATACTCTTCTTCAACCCCTTCATCGGCTTGATTGATTGGACTGTCAAAGTCATACGAAGTCATAGCCGTGCTGTTGTCGGTGCTGTCAGGAGGGCACTCTCTGCAAGGGTTCAATTGGTTCATTTTAGTGATCTGATTTTAATCTTGTTTAAGTAAAATAAAGTTGTCATTTTGAAAACACTGCCATTTATTTTTTTGTACAAAAAGAAAAATGGAAAAACAGTGAGCGGAAAAGAAAAAGACTCATTTGTAAAAAGATGTCTGATATTTCATTGATTAATCTTGTTTGCACAAAAAGTACAGATGGCCCGATTACAAAATGAGTCTTGTCATCTTGGGCAAGATGCAAGACTTTGATGCATGCTATAAAAATACAGGAAATAATAATTACTCTGCATGAGTAACTCTTATAATTTCCTGGGAAGACCAGTTTGAGATACTGCTCCCCGGGATCTTTGGACGAATCCAGCTTTCCAGGTTGCGTTCTTCTTCCAGCTCGTCTTCCAGACAGTTGACAGCATCAGGGGTGAGCATCCCCCCACTCACAAAGTTGGGCTCTTTTGCAGCCTCTGCTTGATCTCGTTGAGTTGGTTTGTAACCCAACCCAAATTTGTCCTCTTTCTTCTCCACCGATAACAGTTTGCCCCAGCCTTGGGCGTTTCCTCCCTCAACAACCTTCCGGGCTTGTTGGTATGATGATATTGAAGTACCAGGCACAGCAGATGTTTCATTGACATTCAAGGCTTCAAAACCCTGGCTCATGGTTTCATGGATCTCCCCATCCATCTCAATATACTTATAGGTGGCCAGGTGGCTGACAAAAATATCCTCTTCTCCACAGATTGTAACGATTTGACCCTCCCACTCGTATTTTAACTTCTGGTGAAGGGTAGAGGTCACGGCGCCAGCGGCGTGAATCCATGGCCTACCCAATAGACAGCTGTAGGCAGGCTGTATATCCATCACGTAGAAGGTCGTTTTGAAGGTCTGCGGGCCAATCGTTATGGGCAATTCAATTTCTCCCAGAACCAATCTCTTTGAACCATCAAAGGCTCTCACTACCAGGTTGCTGGGTCTCAACGCCAATCCATCATATTCTAGCTTGACCAGGGCCTTCTTAGGTAAGACATTGAGGGATGACCCCGTGTCTACCAGCACATGGGAAAGGACAGCACCTTTACATTCCATGGTTATGTGCAAGGCTTTGTTATGGTTGCGGCCTTCCGTGGTCAAATCAGTGTTGGTGAACCCTAGTCGATGACTAGCATTAACATTTCCAACTACAACTTCCAGCTGATTGACAGTGATCTCTTCAGGCACGTAAGCTGCGTGCAAGACTTTGAGTAGTGCATCCCGATGGGCTTCGGAGCACATAAGCAATGATAGGATTGAGATCTTGGAAGGCGTCTGATGAAGCTGATCCACTATTTTGTAATCACTCTTTTTGATGATTCGCATGAACTCATCAACCTCTTGATCGAAGGGTGTTTTCAAGGCTTCTTTAACAGTCTGCTCTTCCTGCACCAAGCTTTTTCCTTTTGCTTTAGTAGCAGCTTCTGCTTCGGCAGTGGGTCTCTGAATTTGTGGAGCGAAAAGACGTCCGCTTCGAGTGAAGCCTCCGCCTCCTCCCACATTGTCAATTTGTGGTGCAGGGGTTGATGATTCAAAAGTGATTCTTTGTCCTTCACAGTACAGGTCAGAGCCGTAATGCCACGGGATGGCATTGCTGCTTTCATAAGGTACTGGCCCAAGCACCGTGATAGTGACTGGACTGACTGCAGCTGCGGAAGGAATTGCGATAGTCTGTGGATCATAATAAATTGTGACTGGTGCCCTGGTGGGAGCAGCACCTTCTGAGTTGTAACCAGAGTTGTTTTCAAGATCATAAAATATTGTGACAGTTGAGACATCTTCATGATTTGTTGCTGGTGTTGTAGGAGATATTGGTGGAAGGATGGATGTTGTTGTTGTAGGAGTTTCAAAATGGAGTGGCGCTGGAGTTGTAGAAGAAAAATTTGTTGATAACTGATCAGTTGAGATAATAGATGAAGTACTTGTTGATGAAGCCGAAGAATTGTCGGGAACAATGGTTGTTGCAGTTGTAGGAGGTTCTGGAGTTGTTGCTGATGAGATTGCTGGACTTGTAGGAAATGATGTGGTGATCTGAAGTTGGCCACTCCGAATGAGACCGTCTATGCCATTCCTCAGGTTATCGCACCCATTTACTGAAATATTGCAGTAAGCACACCCCAACTCACACCCCGGGAACATTTGACATTCGAGGAGCTGAGCCTTAATTTCTACCAACGGTGTCCGGATCTGACCCACACTGGTTATTAAATAAGACGGTTTGTCTTCTTCAATAGCGTTAATTCTGGGACCACCGTGGTTTGGCATTGGATTTTTGTTGACATTGGGTGGTGGTGCGAAATTCAGAGCTTTTGAGTCTACCAGGTCTTGTACCTTCATGTGCAAAGCTCTGCACTTTTCTGTACTGTGGCCAGGTGCATTTGAATGGAAGGCACATCTGGCGTTGGAATCATAATTCCTGGGTAGACTGTTGGGATCTGGGGGTGCCAACGTCCTTAGCTCAACTAGGTTGAGTTTCAGGAGTTGTGGCAGTAATGCAGCATATGGCATAGGGATCAGATCGATTACCCTGTTGGCTTGAGAAGGCCTCTGCTGGAATGGCCTCTGCTGGTTATTGTTGTTGGTGTTGCTGTTGTTGTAGTTTCTCGGAGGATACTGATTTTGTTGATGGTACTGAGGTTGTTGCTGATAGTTTTGTTGCGGAGGTTGATAAACTGGTTGAGGATGAGCTGGAGCGGGAATGGTGACTGCTGCCACTGATCTGTGAACATATTGGGGCCTGCCCCTGTTGGTGTGGATGGCATTGGTCTCGCCAGTTCTTCTTGGGCCCGCAAAAGGCTTTCTTGTATTACTGGACGAGCTTGCACCGTTGTCTGAGATCTTGCCCATTTTTAACAGGCTCTCAATTCTCTCCCCAGCTATGACAACATCTGCAAAGCTAGTGGAAGAGAAAGCAGCCAGCCTGTCAATATATGTTCCCTGGAGGGTGTTCATAAACATATCTGCCATTTCCCTCTCAGACATAGGTGGCTGAACAGCGGCAGCCAATTGCCTCCATCTCTGGGCGTATTCTCGGAAACTTTCCCTTGACGACTGTGACATTCCCATTAGGAGAGTCCTGTTGGGTGCCATATCTAAGTTGTACTGATACTGTCTGATGAAGGCCTCTGCCAGGTCCTTCCAGCATCTAATGGTTGCCCTTGTCAAGTGAGAGTACCATTCTCTTGAGGCTCCCGTCAAGCTGTCTTCGAAATAGAACATCCAGAGCTTCTCATCCATAGTATAGGCCTTCAGCCTCCCCAGAAATGATTGCAAATGAGTGCGGGGGCATGAAGTCCCGTTATATTTCTCAAAACAAGGAGGCTTGAACTTATGGGGGATCCTGACCCCGTCTACCAAGCCCATGTCCATGACGTCGAAACCCAAAGAGGTTTGAGACTCTAAGGACCTCAATTTCTCAGCTATCTCATCCAGCCTTCTATCATAAGCTTCCTCCCCAGCACCCATTACTGTGAACTGATCCTCCTGGGGGTCTTCTTGAAGTACCCTGGCTGCAGTGGCAGTCCCTTGAACATTTGCAGGAATATTGACCTCTGGATGAAGATGGGGGCCAAATACAGGAGGGTTAACATGAGGTTGGACCCTTTCATTGTTGCTTGTGCCGGCAGTTCCTATATGTGGGTCTTCTTGATTTTGCCTTTCCACCATGGCCCTCAATCTTTCCTGGCTCTGAGCCATGTTGTTCATCACTTCCATAAACTGAGTCATCTGCGTTCTCATTTCCAATCTTTCGTTTGCCATTTGATTTTTGACCTCAGTAAGGTCCTTCTGCATCTGATCCATTCGAATGCCCGGAAGGTTGTTACGGGTCGGATAACGGTGCGGACGATTGAGGGGAAATACCCGGCGCCGAGCAATAGTTCCTGAATATCACAACAGAGTTAGTGGCAATAAAACAAAATCCTACAAAACAAACAAAAGGGGTTAGCATGCAATGCAGTTATGCTTATTTGTTCTCAAGGTATCCGGCTTGGCATTCAGTTTTGACCCTTCCAGACCCTTGAAGATGCTGTTGATGTTGCCTTTGAAGTAAACTTGGATGGAACAAACTAACACATATATTACAAAAAAGCAAATGGTACATAGTTTGTTTTACAAATACAAGCCCTCGGAGGGGTCAAAATACATTACAAAGAAAAATGAAAAATACACGGAATGAAAGCAACAACAAGCAAATGGTCAAACACCAAGACCAAACTCATCCTCACGAACTTCCTTGAGAAGTGCTTCGGTCACAGGATCAGCCGGACGCTCCGTGAGATTCCTGATGAGGAGATTCCGGGTCGTAACAGCTGCTGTTAGCTTCTTGTGTTGGTTTTGGTCCTTTGACCTCTTCACTCCAGCTTTGATCTTCAGCTCTGATATCTCTCTCTGGGCTGCTGCCAGGGCTTCCTACTGTTCTTTGGCACTAGCTTCCAGTTGCTCCATCTTGTCTTGAACTCTCTTGTCCTCCAGAGTACGAGCCTCGGTGATCCTGACCCACCGGGACTGACTCTCCTTCAGATACAAGTCTGTCCTTGCTCTCTGGAACTGGGCTTCTTTGCAAGCATTTTTCAGAATTTGTTCTCCAGCTTTAGACTTTTTGATATAATCCCCAGACTTCTCGATCTTAACCAGATGCTCCACTCTCAACTTCTCCAGCTTCTAAATCTCCATCCTACCATCACTCCTCTCCCGGAGAGTCTTCTGCAAGGCCTGAGTTAACTTCTCATTTCTTTCCTTCAAGCTCTCAAACTCCTCTAAACTGACAGTGGCAGGTGGTGCTGAAGATGATTCGGGCATATCTTCTATGGTAAAGGGCATTCCAGAGAATTGAGCCCTAGCATGAGACCATTCATAATATTGTGCTGATGCCACATTGTTGCACTTCCCCAAAATGGTTACTCCCTTGGTTTGAACATTGTCCCAGGCCCAGGCAGCCTGCTTAACAACAGCCAGATTAGGCTTGTTCTCACAATAAAGAGTCTCAACCAAATCCTGTGCCTTAGGAGTGTGGACCAGTGCATAGCCCAGTTGTCTTTTAAACAGCAGAGGGTTGTAATTAATACTACCCTTAACTCCTATTAGGGGCACATTGGGAAAATGCCCACAGCTGGTGATGATATCCCTGCCTTTGGCACTTTGAGTGCACCATCGGATATCTGCTGAAGTTAGAGCAGTGAGTCTCTTAGCCCAGTTACTCTGCTGATGAGGGTTCAAAAATGCATTTGTCTTGGGTAAATGCCTGAGAAGCCAAGTATGGAACAAAGGAGCACAACACCTCACTAATCTCCCCCTCTGCTTTTCATTCCTCTGATGCACTGAGTAATAGAGATCCCCCAATAAAGTGGGCACTGGGTTCTTCAAGATGAACAGATGGATTGCATTCTTGCTAATGAATCGGGGCTCATCTGCAAACAATACAATTCCATATATACTCAAGGCCAATAAAGCACAGACAGCTTTCCATTCTCCTAAAGAAGCTTTCAGGGTAGCTTGAGAGATCAAGAAATCTAGATGGAAGCCAGGGATTCCAGCTTTAGAAGTCATATGCTGCTCAATCAGGACAGGTTCCAGATGCAAAGCCTTTGCTACTTCTCCATTACCAGGAAAGACCATCTCAGGGTTGAAAGGGATTCCACCCCTGATAGGCATACCAACCAATGATGAGTATTCTTCCAATAGAGGGCCCAACTGAAAGTCTTGGAAGGTGAAGCACCTAAGTGGGGGATCATAGAATTGAATGCAAGTGTGGATCATGCTTCTCTGTGAAGGGTCCAGATCCATAACCATATCAAGTATATCTCCGTAGTGTTCCCTGAACAATGGTATATGGTCTGGAGTGATCAGGGTCTGAATCCTCCTGATGTCAGATAGTTCTTGCTGGAAGAAGTGATAGGTGATGTTGCTCTTTTTAGGAGCCATGATGCTGAAGATGAGTGGAGAAAAGTGCTGATGATAACACTGAAGAATGGGCCACTGATTGGCTGGTGCTGGTGACTGGAGTAGACAGTTGATAGCTGAAGCAGGTGCTGATGAAGATAGGTCAATACTGAAGATGGGGTCAAAACCAGAACCAAATGAAGATGGATACCCTGAAACACAAATAAGCAAATGTCAATATGATGCAATGTTTATGTATGCAAATGATATGCAAGGGTTTGTGACTGAGCTGGATCTGATCAAGAGCTCTGACATAAGTCCAAAACATATTCAAGAATACCAGATGGGGGTCTATAAATCCAGTAACCAAGGTGGGGGACTCAAATAAAGAGCCACATGTCCAGGGTTTAAGAATCACAAGAACTGTCCCAAAATGAAGTATTCTTAACCAAGTCAAAGTAACAGGGTATTCTGAGGCCAAGGTACCTGCAAACCTGTAAACAGCCCAACCCCCTCACAGGTGGTGTTCTAGAACAAGGATCCTCAGACTTGGATCAGTTATGAGAAGTGTAAACACTTCTAACCCGGAGGTACAGTGTTTACAATAACCATAAAAGTTCCTCCTCTAATTCACCTCAGTTTCTGAAGGTCAAAACTAAAGGTCATCCAGACTTAGCAGGCTTCCCAGATAGCCCTAGCATTGCAGGAAATCTGCAACACAGAGTTCTCAAGAAGAAACCCATATCTGAACCGTGTTTCATATTCCCGCACCAGACCGAGATGGAATGGGAAAGAATATGATTCACTCTAGCCTAGGTGTCACTCAGGTCCCAGGTATAGGACCTTAACTCTCAGTGGAACACCCACCCACCAAAGCAAACAACAGATCCAGCCAGCAGCACAGTATGACAATATGATAATATATGCATAAAGCTATAAAGAAAGCAATAAACAAAACTGTACATAAAGCAAAAAAATAAATACAAATATACAAACACAAATAAGCACATAACACCCCAGTAAACACAAATCAAACAAGCGCTAGGAGGAACCCACAAAAAGAACCAGAAGCCCTGGTTACAGTATAAGGGTCCCCAGCAGAGTCGCCAAGCTGTCGCTCCCGATAAATGGGAAATGGCCCAATTAAAGGTACAGACGCGAACGGTCGGCGAGAGAGACAGTGAGAACACACAGCCGTGAACTCACTAGAGATGAATAGAGTCGCCAGCTAGGCATTTTTATCCCGAAGGAAAGGCAATGCTGCATAGACCTAGAAAGAGATGGATAAGACGGTTTGCGAACCAGAGAGACTGAGAAAGGGGGTTGGTTACAACCTGGGAAGGTATTAGCACCCAGATTGTCCGCCGTACTCGACGGGATCCACGCTTAAAAGATTTGTGTTTTAAAGGGGTAGTGTCAGTGAAATTTGTGTATAAAATAACTGGAAGAGAATGTACAGGTGTCAGTGTAAGGGAAGTGAAGTGTGATATATACAGTGTCAGTGTAAGGGCAGGAGAATGAATCGCTCAAGATCATGAGGCTTAAAGAATAATGCTGAAAGGAGGGGGAATATACAGAGACTTTTGTTCGATAACTGTTAAGTTATGCCTACGTATCCTCTCGTGCAATGAGGAAGTCAGAACACCGTAGTTCGACCCAAAGAGACTGAAAGGTGAATTGACTTGTGAACTGCTTACTTGTCTATGCTCAAGTGTATGATCTGTCTGGCACAGATGCAAACTGTCTTGCATTATACGGAAGAAGCAAGTTCTCGGTTGTGAGTGAATGGGATGAGAAAAGAATCCCGAAGGAGACGATTATTGTTTGTTTTTGTGTTTTCAGTCTTTTATTGTTTTTGGATTTTGTCATAAGTTAATGAGCTTAAGTCTAAACCAATGGATCTAGTAAACTCATCACATCTTCCCTCTGATTAGGGGTAATGAGAGTACCTTAAGTGTGAAGTCAGGTTCTCACACTTAAACACCTTTGGTGTAGGATTAAGATCATTAACCTACTTGTGATTAATTAGATGTTTTTGTTGTTTTTGTTTAGTGTTAAGTAATGAGATTAAGCCATAATCAAGGATTAAACAGACTCATTACACCATCCTAATAGAAGGATAATAGATGAGAATGTTTAAGCTGAGGAAAGCTCCTCAACTTAATCCATGATTAGGGATTAAACTCATGACAAAACAAGCCTTTGATTAAGTGGATTTTACTTAATGATATGATGATGAAGTGATTTTTATGATTTGTAAGACAACTTGAGGGGGACTTGTCCATTAACACTAGGGTTAGTCCTTCTTAACCAGTTAAGGAAGAATTAGAACCCTAATGCAAGGCCCAAGTTACAAGTGATGTCTTGATGATCATTATGTGAATTGATTAAGAGATTTAAACACATTAAGGGTTTAACACTTAGGATTAAAGTTATACACTCCATCCTAAGAGAAGGATGCAGGCATAAGCTTAATCACAAAGCCTTAAAGCCTTTAGGGTTTAGTCCCTGATTATGAGATGAGAGGAGAAGACACAAAGAGACACAAAGGTAAAACTAAGAGGGGAGACTAATCAAAACCCTAATCATTGTCATGCTTGGTTGTTCCTAAGGTTTGTGAGGTTTGCAAGAACAATCTTCAATGGAACCACCAGGAAGCAGATGAAAGGATCAAGAGAAACAAAGCAACTTGCTTCATTCAAGAAGTCAAGTCACTTGAAGAAAGAAAGTGGGAAGAGGAAGAATGAGCAAGCTCAATCTCAAACACAAAGAAAAATGCAACAATGGATGCAAGAGAGATGAAAAGAAAAGTTATGAGAAGTGAAGGCAAATTCACTTCTCAAAGTCACTTACCACCTGAAATGTTAGAAAAGAAATGCAATGCAATGCAAAATGGGATGAGATGACATGATGAGAAACAAAACCAGAAGCACATACATGAGGTTAATGATGCTATGAGATGCTACAAACATGAGGCAGCACATGGAAATGATCATACAAGTTCATGAATGTAAATGAAGCAAGCTAGGAACCATGATCATACATGAAAGGTTATGAAGTGCACATGGCATACAACATGGCAAATACATGATGCAATGATCAAACATGCTTTCAATATGTCTTAGGATGTCAAATGAATCACATGGAAGCATGGAATGTCATGGCAAGTCATGTTATGCAAGAGAATGCAAAATGGATGCATATGGAAGCCCAAATTAGGGTTTATGAACAATACATCAAACAAAAAACAAAATCAGAAGCAAACAACATTATGAAAAATTGAAAATGCCACACAAAGGACTCCTAATCCTATACTAAACCAATGCCCAAAGGGGAGGTCTCAAATCTTAACCAAACTCAAGTTATGATTTTTACAAGCTTTTTAGGGTTTTAGGGTTCCTAAGCAAGAAAATTACCAAACAAAATGAAAATGAAAGATCAAATCATGGCCATTTAATCTCACAAACTTCATGCCAAACACAATGCAATGCAAAAAGAATCAATGTCCAACTCTTCATGGATAGGCAGAAATGATTTTTTGAACTTAGGATCAAAATAATGCACAAAAATGATTTTAATTCAAAGAAAAATCCTCAAAATGCATCAAGATCAAAAAAGAAATTTGGTTTGAAGGTTGGACAATGTTTCTAAATGTCTTAGAACATTTCATGAATTTTTTGGTGATTTTTAAATACCTAAAAGTATTTTTAATAAATTAATTTTCATTAATCAATTAAAAATAAACCTTTAAATATTTTAAAATACTTTTGTAATGCTAAAAATGAAAATAAAAATATTTTTGTGTCTTAAAAATTAATAAAACTCTTGAGAAAAAGTTTCATAATTTTTAAACAATTTTTACTATTTTAAATAAATTGTGCAAATAAAATGAAAAGATATGAAATAAAAAATGAAATAAAAGAAAGTAAGCAGATCCAATGGTGGAGATTTGAACTGGGTTTGGGATAGTTGACTGGCGCGCGAATCCATGGGCCATGGTTGGTTCTGATTTAATTAACCTAATTATGATTTATTTAATTAATTAAAGTGGATTAGGGCAAAGCAAAAGGATCTGAGCCCTTCATGCGCGCGAGAAGTCAACTGGTCAAGGCAATCCTACGCTCAATATTCAAATGGCATTAATGACCTGAGATTAGGGCAAAGCACTTTCAGGTGACCGGAGGGAAGCTCCGGTCATCTTCTCCGGCGGTATCAAAACCCTAAAACATGATTCACGCATCTAAACATCAAATTAAGCACAGCCAGATGATCCTCTAATAACCTAGGTCATGAATCCACCCTCAAACATCATTTAAACCCCAAGAATCATGTGAATCGAAAGAAACAAAATCCACGGGTGAAATTTCAGAGTGATCATACAAACTCATCTCTCACTCATTTTCAATTTTAAAACCATCCCCATGATCAGCAAGACATGAGCAACCAGCTTATGACTTAAAATGCAAGCTTTGGAAGAAAATGTTCATGATCATACCTGAGCTAGAAAGCTTCAAAACTGAGCTTCCAGAGCCTCCTTTGCGTGCAAATGGACTTCTTAGGCTCCCCTGATGCTAATGGAAGGCTTGGAATGAGCTTAAACAAGCTGCTTTGAGAAATCCAGTTCTGGTGTAGCAGAAAATGGAGTTTGTATGTGAGTGGTTTCAAGCTCTGTTAATGGTTGGTTCTGGTTCCTTTTGATGTGTTTGACTTGTTGGTGAAAAGAGTTTGGATGTTTGATGGCTGTGGCAGGTGATTCGAAGGAAAATGCAGACTGGGGTGGAAAATGGTGAAGCTATGTTCTTGCTCAGTTCAAGCCTGAATCTTGTTGGTTTTTGCTCAATGAGGCAAGGTGAGTTGATATGTGGAATTGGTTTTAGTGTTTGAGGCCTGTGGAGACAGATTCGAAGGAAAATGCAAAATGGAGTGAGTTTGTGAAAAATGATGTTGTGGTGTGTTTCAGCTTGGCTTCTTGATATGTTTAGCTTGCAAATGGATAGTATAAAATAATCTCCTAGGTCAGATGATGTGACCTGGACTTTATTGATTGGTAAGTTCACTTTTGCAAAATGTCAACTTTGTTGTAAGAGAGGCATGGGCTTGGTTCTAGGCTAGTACAAGCATGGGGCTGGCGCAGCAAAGGTGAGGGGAAGTGCTAGCAAGGTTCAGCATCCAATGTAGCAAGTGGTAGGAAGTGTGATCATGAATTTTGCAAGTTGGTTCCTCTTTGGTTCACATGTAACTATCTTGCTACACAAGCCATGAACCATGAGAAACTTTGGTTCAAATCTGATTTTTAGGTCACATAGAATGTTTGTGAAATGGTTTGATGTCAATTAGAAGTTACAATTTGCCTTGAAACATGATTTTGCAAATTTTCCATTTAGTGCATGACTTGAAAATTAGTGATTTTTGCCAACTTTGTCACACCATAACTTTTGATCCAAAATGAATTAGATCATGTTCTTGTACTTTTTGAAAAGGGAAAAATGTATTCTACAACTTTCATGACCAAAGTTTTTCCATTTGAAGCATTTTTGGATCAAAAAGCAAGGCTTGAAAAATGGCATAAAATGACATATTCTTGAAAAGTCAAACATGCCCTAAAAAGTCAACTTTGCAAAAACTTCAAATTCTTGAATTTTGTGAACTTCAACCTCCTTCCATGATCAAATAAAGATCATATACACTCAAAATGATGAAGATCACCCCTTGGTTGGGTCATTGGGGGCCTCAGATGCCCTGATTTTGCACTGACTTGTCCAGAAAGTCAACCCTTGATCAGATGACTTCCCCATGGAATTTCTTCATGAAACTTGATATGCATACTCCCTATACCATATAGAGACCAATGGAAACAAGAATGACCAAAAAAATTGGAGTTATGGCCTCTGAAACCAAAACCCTAATTTTAGGTCAACTGTGCAGTCACACTTGGCTCTGCATCCACACCAATCCCAGTTCTTGTGATTCTTTTGCATTTTTGACTTTGAGAGGATGTAATATGATGTAAGAACACCCATGGATCCCTTTGAAGTGATTGGTAGCCTTTGGAGTGGCTCAGGAGGCTCTTGGATTGCTCAGATCACAAACCCTAGGTGCAGATGACTTTGAATCTATGCAGTGAATCAAAATGAGATATGAGATGATATGATTGTGTTTATGCATATGAGAAGATCACAAGCCATGGTGTGAATGGGTGAGGGCAAATTTGGGGTGTTTACAATTTCTCAGGCCATCCTGAAGGCCTCTTTGGGAGAATGGAGGGCAATTTGTGCACTGTTAGCCCTCAACATATATGGGGTTATATTGTTTGCAGATGAACCCAAATTTGTTAGCAAGAATGCCATTCATCTGTTTCTTCTGAGGAACCCTGTACCCACATTGCTGGGAGATTTCTATTACTCCATCCATCAGAGGAATGAGAAACAGAGGGGGAAGTTAGTTAGATGTTGTGCTCCTTTGTTTCACACCTGTCTGCTCAAACACCTACCTAAATCAGATGCCTTCTTGAATCCCCACCAACAGAAGAATTGGGCCAAGAGGCTCATTGCCTTGACCTCAGATGACATCAGATGGTGCACCCAGAGCACCAAAGGCAAGGACATGATCACTAGCTGTGGGAAGTACCCAAATGTACCTCTGATAGGAGTAAAGGGTTGCATCAACTACAATCCTTTGTTGTTTAAGAGACAGCTGGGTTATGATTTGGTTCGTCCTCCTAGAGTGCAAGATTTAGCTGAGACCTTGTATTGTGAAGTGAAACCTAATTCAGCTGTTGTCCGACAAGCATCTTGGGCTTGGGACAACATCCAGACAAAAGGGATGGCTATTCTTGGAAGGTGTAATAATGTTGCTTCAGCTTAGTACTATGACTGGTCCCATGCTAGAGCTCAGATTACTGGAATGCCTTTCACCATTGAGGATATACCTGGACCATCTACAGTACAGCCAGCAGCAACTGTCAGCCTGGAAGAATTTGAGAAGCTGAAGGAAAGGAATGAGAATCTATCTCAAGCTCTGAAGAAGACTCTTTGGGAAAGGAGTGATGGTCGTCTGGACATTGAGAGGTTGGAGAAGCTTAGGGTGGAGCATCTGGCCAAGATTGAGAAAACAGAGGACTACATCAGAAAAGCAAGAGCTGGGGAACAAATATTGAAGAATGCCTATAAGGAGGCCAAAATTCAGAAGGCTAGGACTGAGC
Source organism: Lathyrus aphaca (assembly GCA_963966055.1). Taxonomy (NCBI): domain Eukaryota; kingdom Viridiplantae; phylum Streptophyta; class Magnoliopsida; order Fabales; family Fabaceae; genus Lathyrus; species Lathyrus aphaca. The sequence goes on from OZ014520.1 coordinate 388,853,765, forward strand.
TCTATCTGCAAGAAAGTCTGGCTAGGTGGGTCAGGGTCACTGAAGCCTGTACACAAGAAGATCAGAGAACTCAAGCCAAGATTGAACAGTTAGAGGCTAATGAAAAGAAGCAACAGGAAGCTTTGCTGGCAGCTCAGAAGGAGATTTCAGAGTTGAAGCTTAGGGCTGGATTGAAGAGATCAAAGGATCAGGACAGGCACAAGAAGCTGACCACTTCTATTACCACCAGGAACCTCCTCATTAGGACCATTACAGAGCATCCAGCTGGTCCAGTGACTGAGGCACTTCTGAAGGAGGTTAAGGAGGATGAGTTTGGATTGGATGTTTGACTTCTTTGCTTGTTGTTCATTTCCATTTTATGTACTTTTCTTTTTGTTGTATTTTGACCCTCCAGGGGCATATGTTGTAAAAACAAACTATGTATTATTCATCATTTGTAATATATTAGTTTGCTTTCATTTGGGTTTCTTTTCTCAAACAACATCAAAGCATCTTCCTCGAGGTCTGGAAAGGTCAAAACCAAGAACCAAGCCGGATACTTGGAAAACAAATAAGCATACTGCATTGCATACTAACCTTGTTTTGTTTTGTAGGTTTTGTTATTATTTGTTTCTAACTCTGTTGTCATCTCAAGAAATATTGCTCGCAGAAGAGTGTTCCCTGTCAACCGTGCGCACCGGTACCCTACTCGCAAGAACCTTCCTGGTATCCAAATGGAGCAAGTACAGCAAGACCTGACTGAGGTCAGGACTCAGTTGGCTAATGAAAGAGTGGAGATGAGAAACCAAATGACCCAATTCATGAATGTGATGACTGGCTTGGCCCAGAGTCAAGAAAGGTTAAGGGCATTGGTAGAAAGACAAACTCCCGAGGAACCTCATCCTGGAACTAGAGGAACAAGTAATAATGAAAGGGGTCAGCCTCATGTTAATCCACCAGTATTTGGACTTCATCTAGATCCGGAAGTCAACATCCAGGGTAATGTGCAAGGAAATACTGCTGGGGGGAGGATCTTATAAGAAGACCCTCAAGAAGAGCAATTTACTGTCATGGGAGCAGGAGACGAAGTCTATGATAGGAGGTTAGATGAAATTGCTGAGAAGTTGAGATCTTTGGAGTCCCAGAATTCCTTGGGCTTCGATGTAATGGATATTGGGTTAGTGGATGGGGTGAGATGAAATTACTGAGAAGTTGAGATCTTTGGAGTCCCACGAACTCACCTGCAGTCTTTTCTGGGAAGACTTAAAGCATATACCATGGATGAAAAGTTGTGGATGTTCTACTTTGAAGACAGCCTGACCGGGGCTTCAAGGGAATGGAATTCACACTTGACCAGAGCTACCATTAGATGCTGGAAGGACTTAGCTGAAGCCTTCATCAGACAATATCAATATAACCTGGACATGGCTCCTAACAAGACCCTCCTAATGGGAATGTCCCAGTCTTCCAGAGAAAGCTTCAGAGAATATGCCCAGAGGTGGAGACAGCTTGCTGCTGCTGTCCAACCACCCATGTCGGAAAGAGAAATGGCCGACATGTTAATGAATACTTTATAAGGAACATATATTGATAGGCTGGCTGCCTTTTCTTCTACCAGTTTCGCTGATGTCGTCATAGCTGGTGAAAGAATTGAAAGTCTGTTAAAAATGGGCAAAATTTCTGATAATGGTGCAAGTTCATCCAGTAATCCCAGGAAGCCTTTCGTGGGACCCCGAAGGACCGGTGAGACAAATGCCATTCATACCAGCAGGGGCAGACCTCAGTATGTCCACAGATCAGTAGCAGTTGTCACTATTCCAGCTCCGATTCCTCAGCAATCAGCATATCAACAACAACAACAACCCCATTATCAACAGCAAGTTCAGTACCCGTAACAGAGAACCTACAACAATAACAATAACAATCAACAACAACGACCCTTTCAACAAAGACCATCACAGGCAAACAGGGTGATTGACCCTATCCCTATGCCTTATGCTGCCTTATTGCCACAACTCCTGAAGCTTAACTTGGTTGAGCTAAGGACATTGGCACCACCAGATCCCCTCAATCTCCCAAGGAATTATGATGTCGACGCCAGGTGTGCTTTCCACTCCAATGCACCTGGTCACAACACTGAAAAATGCAGGGCCTTACAAATGAAAGTACAAGATCTGGTGGATTCTAAAGCCCTCAACTTCGCACCTCCTCCAAATGTCAACAAAAATCCTATGCCTAATCATGGAGGTCCGAGGATTAATGCCATTGAGGAAGACAAGCTATCTACCATAATCACCAGTGTTGCACAAATTCGGACACCTTTGGTCGAAATTAAAGCTCAGCTTCTAGAGTGCCAAGTGTTCCCCGGGTGTGAGCTCGGTTGTGGGTATTGCAACATTGCAGTCAACGGGTGTGAAAATTTGAGAAGCGGCATAGATGGTCTTATCAAGGATGGTATCCTTCAAATCTCAACAACGGCGCCTACAAATCCAGCAATTCCTTTAACAACAATTCCTGATTCTTCTACAACAGCAGCAACAATCATTCCTACCGATTCATCAATAACATCAGCAATGGCTCCATCCATCACTTCAACAAGTCAAAATTCAACAACCATTTCTTCTACAACATCAACATCCATTTTATCAGCAGAATCTTCTACAACGCCAGCAAAAATCAATGAAGATGTCTCAGCAGTTACAATCTACTACGACCCATCAGAGGTCCTTCCCAGCAACAATTTCCAACAACAAACAGTGGCACCTCCTACCAGATCGCCAGTCACAATTTACTATGATCCGCACACCATTACAGTACCTTCTTCTGCAGTAATCAGCCCAGTTACTATTACGGTACCAGGGCCCGTTCCTTATGAAAGCAGTAATGCCATACCTTGGCATTACGGATCTGACCTTTACTGCAATGGGGAGAAAATCACTCTGGATTCATCAACCTCTTCACCACAAATTGATAATGTCGGGGGAGGCGGAGGCTTCACCAGAAGCGGACGCCTTTTTGCCTCACAAACACAAAGACCTAATGCTGAAGCAGAAGCTACTTCTAAAGCAAAAGGAAAGAGTGTGGTACCTGAAGAGCCGACTGTCAAGGAAACTCAGAAGACATCTTTTGAACAAGATGTAGACGAGTTCATGAGAATCATAAAGAGGAGTGATTACAAGGTGGTGGATCAACTTCACCAAACTCCCTCAAAAATCTCCATATTATCACTATTGATGTGTTCTGAAGCTCACAGGAATGCACTATTGAAAGTCTTGCACGCAGCATACGTGCCAGAGGAGATTACCGTTAATCAACTAGAAACTGTGGTGGCAAATGTCAACACCAGTCATGGACTGGGTTTTACCAATGCTGACTTAACAACTGAGGGACGTAACCACAACAAGGCTTTACATATCACCTTGGAATGCAAGGGTGCTGTTCTATCTCATGTACTGGTGGACACTGGGTCATCGCTCAATGTCCTACCAAAGAAAGCCTTGGTGAAGCTGGAGTATGATGGCTTGGCATTGCGTCCGAGTAATTTGGTGGTGAGAGCATTTGATGGCTCTAAAAGATCAGTGCTTGGGGAGATTGATCTGCCTGTGATGATTGGCCCGCAGACTTTTAAAACTACCTTCTTTGTGATGGACATTCAGCCGGCCTACAGCTGTTTGTTGGGTAGACCCTGGATCCACGCCGCTAGCGCTGTTACGTCTACCCTTCACTAGAAGCTGAAATTCGAGTGGGAAGGCCAGATCATCACCATCTGTGGGGAAGAAGACATCTTTGTTAGCCATCTGGCTACATATAAGTACATAGAAATGGATGGAGAAATCCATGAAACCATGAGCCAGGGGTTTGAGGCCCTGAACATTAATGAAGCATCTGTTGTACTGGGAACTTCCATAACGTCATATCAGCAAGCCCGGAAGGTTGTTGAAGAGGGTACTGCCCAAGGCTGGGGCAAGCTGTTGCCCGTGGAAAAGAAAGAAGACAAATTTGGGTTGGGTTACAAACCAACTCAACAAGATCAATCAGAGGCTGCAAAGGAGCCCAAGTTTGTCAGCGGGGGAATGCTCACCCTGGATGCTGTAAACAATTTGGAAGACGAGGAGGAAAGCGACCGCAACCTGGAGAGCTGGATACGTCCAAGGATCCCGGGGAGCCAAGTCCTTAACTGGTCTTCCCAGGAAATTATAAGGGTTACTCCTGCAGAGTAATTATTATTTCCTGTATTTTAAAGCATGCATCAAGTCTTGCATCTTGCCCAAGATGTCAAGACTCATTTTGTAATCGGGCCATCTTGTAATTTTGTGCAAATGGATTAATCAATGAATATCGAACATCTTTTGCAAACGAGTCTGTTTTTTTCGCTCACTGTCTTTTCATTTTTCTTTTTGTACAAAAAATAAAATGGCAATGTTTTTCAAAATAAATAACTTCATTTTCACTTTTGCTAAAACAAGATTAAAATTAATCACTAAAATAAACCAATTTAAACCCTTGCAGAAAGTGCCCTCCAGATTGCACCGACAACAACACTGCTATGACTTCGTATGACTTTGACAATCCAATCAATCAAGCAGATGAAGGGGTTGAAGAAGATTATGATCTACCTGAAGAGCTAGCCAGGTTGTTAAGGCAAGAGGAGAAGGTTATCACTCCTCATTAGGAGGAGATTGAAACGGTTAATCTTGGTACGGAAGAAGAAGTTAAAGAAGTTAAGATCGGGGCCTGTCTACAAGATTCAGTGAAAGAGCAACTGATTGCCATGCTTCGAGAATATGTGGATGTTTTTGCTTGGTCCTATCAGGATATGCCAGGGTTGGACACCGACATTGTCATGCATAAACTTCCTCTGAAAGAAGATTGCCCACCAGTAAAACAGAAGTTGCGCCGTACTCGCCCAGATATGGCAATGAAGATTAAAGAAGAGGTACAAAAACAGTGGGACGCCGGGTTCCTTGCTGTGACTAGCTATCCGCCGTGGGTTGCTAATATTGTACCTGTGCCTAAGAAAGACAGCAAGGTGAGGATGTGTGTGGACTACCGGGATCTGAACAGAGCCAGCCCGAAAGATGACTTCCCTTTACCTCACATTGATGTATTGGTCGACAATACGACTCAGTTCTCAGTGTTCTCCTTCATGGATGGATTTTCAGGATATAATCAGATCAAGATGTCACCTGAAGACATGGAGAAGACAACTTTCATCACACCCTGGGGCACATTCTGCTATAAGGTGATGCCATTCGGACTGAAGAATGTTGGGGCCACCTATCAACGGGCTATGGTAACATTATTCCATGACATGATCCACAAAGAAATTGAATGTTATGTGGATGACATGATTGCCAAGTCCCTCACATAAGAAGACCACCTGGTAAATCTGTTAAAGTTATTCAAGCGTCTGAGGAAGTACCAACTGAAGTTAAACCCCAACAAATGCACATTCGGGGTGCGATCTGGTAAACTGCTGGGATTTATTGTAAGTGAAAAAGGGATTGAAGTTGACCCTGATAAAGTCAAAGCCATTCAAGAAATGCCTGCACCAAAGACATAAAAAGAAGTTCGGGGTTTCTTAGGTAGATTGAACTACATCTCAAGGTTCATATCTCACCTTACAGCAACCTGTGAACCCTTGTTCAAATTGTTAAGAAAAGAACAAACGGTCAGGTGGAATGAAGACTGCCAGAGGGCTTTTGACAAAATCAAGGAATACTTACAAGAGCCTCCGATCCTTATGCCTCAAGTTGAAGGAAGACCTTTAATCATGTACTTGACAGTATTAGAAGAGTCGATGGGGTGTGTTCTGGGCCAGCATGACGAGTCTGATCGAAAAGAGTATGCAATATACTACCTAAGCAAAAAGTTTACTGACTGTGAACAACGTTATTCACTGCTCGAGAAAACTTGTTGTGCTTTAGCGTGGGCTGCTCGCCTACTAAGACAGTATATGTTGACCCACACTACCTTATTGATCTCAAAGATGGACCCAATTAAGTACATATTTGAGAAGCCAACACTTACCGGACGGGTTGTGAGATGGAAAATGATTCTCACAGAATATGACATTCAATACACATCCCAAAAGGCCATCAAAGGCAGTGTGTTGTCTGATTATCTTGCTGAGCAACCCATTGATGATTACCAGCCTATGAGATTTGACTTCCCTGATGAAGACATCATGTTCATAAAAGCAAAAGATCATGAAGAACCTGTTCACACTGAAGGGCCTGATCCAGAAGAAGAATGGACTATGATGTTTGACGGGGCTGTTAATATGAATGGCCGTGGTGTTGGTGCGGTACTCATTACACCTAAAGGGGTTCACATGCCTTTCTCGGCGAAACTCACTTTCAACTGCACTAACAACGAAGCTGAATACGAAGCTTGTATTATGGGTCTTGAAGAAGCCATTGACCTCAGGATCAAGACTTTGACTGTGTTCGGGGATTCAGCTCTGGTAATTAATCAAACCAACGCAAATGGTACACCCACCAAGATCATCTGGTACCTTATCGGGATTATACAAGGAGGTTATTGACTTTCTTCACAATAATCAAGCTTGAGTATATCCCTCGAGACGAGAATCAGTTTGCGGATGCTCTGGCTACCATTTCATCCATGATCAAAGTTCAAGCTGCCAACTTTGTGCCTCAGATTTCAGTATCCAGACTTGACAGACCAGCATACGTGTTCTCAGCAGATGTTGTTAAAGATGATGAGCCTTGGTTCCATGATATCAAATGCTTCTTGGAGGATCAAACATACCCACCTGGGGCATTTTCCAACGACAAGAAGACATTAAGAAGGCTAGCTGGTAGTTTCTTCCTAAATACTGACGGTTCCCTGTATAAGCGGAACTTTGATATGGTACTCCTCAGATGCGTTGATAGGGCAGAAGCAGACTTGTTGATGCATGAAGTGCACGGAGGATCCTTTGGTACCCATGCCGGAGGGCATGCAATGGCTAAAAAGTTGCTAAGATCAGGCTATTATTGGATCACAATGGATGCAGACTGTTGTGCCTATGCCAGAAAATGCCATAAATGTCAGATTTACGCCGATAAAGTGCATGTGCCTCCGAATCCTATGAACGTGATGTCTTCACCTTGGCCCTTCGCCATGTGGGGTATTGATATGATTGGTAAGATTGAACCGATTCAAATGGCCACAGATTCATCCTGGTAGCCATTGACTATTTTACCAAGTGGGTCGAAGCAGTTTCATATGCAAATGTTACAAGGCAAGTGGTGGCCCGATTTCTGAAGAGAGATAACATCTGTCGGTATGGAGTGCCCGAGCGAATCATTACTGATAATGGTTCCAACTTAAACAATAAAATGATGGCAGAACTATGCCGGGACTTCAAATTCCAACACCACAATTCTTCTCCTTACAGGCCAAAGATGAATGGCGCTGTTGAGGTAGCTAACAAGAATATCAAGAAGATTGTACAGAAGATGGTGGTTACCTATAAAGATTGGCATGAAATGTTACCATTTGCCTTACATGGGTACCGTATGTCAACCAGAACATCCACTGGGGCAACACCGTATCAACTTGTGTATGGTATGGAAGCAGTCCTACCTGTTGAAGTTGAATTACCCTCCTTGCGGGTACTAATGGATGTTAAACTGAATGAAGCAGAATGGGTCTGATCCCGATACGAACAACTGAATCTGATTGAAGAGAAGAGATTGGCTGCAATTTGTCATGGGCAGCTATATCAGAAAAGAATGAAGAAGGCCTTCGATCAGAAAGTCAGGCTCCGAGAGTACCAAGTAGGAGATCTTGTGCTGAAAAGACTCCTCCCTCCTCATACAGACCACAGGGGTAAGTGGACTCCGAATTATGATGGTCCATTCATAGTAAAGAAAGTTTTTTCCGGTGGAGCACTGATGCTCAGTACTATGGATGGTGAAGATTTCCTGTCCCCTGTGAATTCATATGCAGTTAAAAAATACTTCGCATAAAATGACCCGCAGGACACAAAAACAGAATGTAAGTCTAGGCAAAAATAGGGCATCCCGGCGAGTCAAAAACAGAATAAAAGGCTCGGGCAAAAATAAGGGAAAATATAATAAAAAAAATGTACACCCGCTGAGTTGAAAAGCCATAATGGACAGCTCAGGCAAAAAATGGGTATCCCGGTGGATTGAAAACCCGAAAGGGCGATCCACGCAAAATAAGGGAATAAGCGAACAACTGCATTCCGAATTCGTCTGTATCACTTACAACATGGCAAGCTTCGAAAGGTTCGGGAATCAGTCAGAACCAGCCTTCTTCAGAAAGCAAGATGAGAAGAACGTCAATGTCATACGGGTCATAGCAAAGGGAAGCACACTGAAGCGTCATCAACATTGCCAGCATGTTTTTGTTTCTCAATTTGTAACAATCTCCTCATTTCAGGGGATCTGTTTCTTTGATTGTATCTTGCCAATTCAGGGCACACAAATTAATAAAATCAGATTTTCAGTCATGTTTCGTCTCGTACATTTTATTTTCGTTTGCAAAAATGTCTTATATCCTTAATATAATGATTGCATAAATACATGTGCGTCTTTTCTGAAAACTTACATGCTTGCAGGAAATATATTTACTCATGGGAGTGTCTAAAATCCTATGATGGAATCTAGTGAGGGATACCTCGGGGTACTTGTGCGTTTCTTCGTCGTTACATGATTGCAGGTATCTAAAGAGCAACATGGGGCATGAAAGCTTCTCCTCAGTAGGCTGTCAAATCATTGTTTCCTCAGCACACCGTCCAAACAGTACCAGAGATGTTTTCTCCCCATCAGAGTTGCCAGGCATCACTTTTCCAACATTTCCTTCAAAGAGCAGCACCTGAAGGTATCCACATCCCCGGCTGAGTGGTCAAGTATCATCCTCAACAGGATCCCCACAGAAATCTCTAGGAAGATCTTTCAGCGATCTTTATTTTTTCTTCCCCAGCCGAGTGTAAGACAGGGAAGCATCTCCCCACAAAGTTTCAACCTCTATCCAGAAGAGCAACGCCTGAAGATCTCACAGCAGAGTGACGAGAGCTTCTACAAACCCCAGCTGGGTCCCTCATTACCAAGATAGGTTTATCAATGACTTACTTCCCCATGAAGAGTCATATATGTCGGATATATCAATGATCTTATCCCCAGCTGGGATATCCACTTCAAGAAGATCAGCCAGAGATCTCCACGACAACGGGATCCGAATCCCGGATCGGTATCTTTGCATAATCATAGCATTCACATCATATTTCCCCCCATAGAGCGTAGCATTCCGTGTAATGCGGAGCATGACGGCAAAAATCAAACATATTGCATAATCATAAGCCATGTGTCGAACTGAACACTTGCAAATACTAACAATCCATCAACAATATACAGAATATTTCCCAATTCCCCCACCAGAGAGCCAAAGCATTTGCCTTACACTCACAAATACAGATACATGCTCTTTTTGGCACTCGTACGTGTCATCATTCCCCAGTAAGTTGCCCGAGCAAACAAGATACTTCTTGACACTCGTCTGTGCCATATCCCCAGCGGAAAGCCAAAGTGTCCCCTTTGCACTCACAAACACATGATTACATATATCCACACTTCCTCTTTTGACACCCGTCCGTGTCACCTCCCACAACAAAGTTACCTAAACACTTTGTAGATCAAATACTTGTTTACAATACACTTTTTCTGGCACTCGTCCGTGTCATGCTTTCCCTAGCAAGTTAAACACTCGTCTGTATCTCACTCATCACTTTTCACTCATACAGATACTCGTCCGTATCTTGTATATACCACTTAAATCCCCTCAGAATCAACACTCGTCCGTGTTCTTTGTTAACCAGTTGATGCTCGTTCGTATCATCATCTCTGAACATGCGTCAAGCATTTGTTTCTACTGTTACTCGTCCGTATCATAGTCTTAAGGATGCTCGTCCGCATTTTTAATCTATACACCGTATCAAACACTTATGTCTTCTTGAATTTAGACACTCGTCTGTGTCTACCCTTCCCCAGGAGAGTCTCCAGCAAACCCCATTGAACTATTTCCTTTCTATCTGACATTCGTCCTATGTCATAATACCTTCCGGCAGCCGTACCCTGCCAGGTGATCGTCCTTCACCTTTTTGATGATCGTCCTTCCTCATTCCCAGTGGAGTCTCTATTTGTTAGAACCCCTTCTTATCCGACATTCGTCCTATGTCGTGATATTTTTAGCAGCCATCCCCTGCCAGGTGATCGTCCTTCACCTTTTTTATGATCGTCCTTTATCATTCTATCCGATGGTCGTCCCCATCGTCGATCTTGTTATCTGGAATTCGTCCTATGTCATGATAAATCCTTAGAGCAGTCGTACCCTGCTAGGTGATCGTCCTTCACCTCTTGATGACCGTCCTTCATCATGCTTATCCGATGGCCGTCCCCATCGTCGACCTTTTTATCCGGCATTCGTCCTATGTCGTGGTACTTTCGGTAACCGTACCTTCACCTTAGGTGACCGTCCCTCATCTTATCCCCAATAGAGCAGCCGTCCCCTGCTAGGTGATCGTCCTTCACCTTTGATGACCGTATCTCATCCGTTATTTCATTCACGCCTTGAACTTGATGGCTGTCCCCATCATAATCTCCTGTATCCCCAGCTTGTCGGCCGTCCCCGTCATTGCTTTATTTCTCGCATTTTCCCCAGCATGTCGGTCGTCCCCGTCATTACATTATCCCCAGCAGTCGCCCTCTGCTCGATGGTCGTCCTCCGTCGCCCGCACTTCATAAACATACTTTATTTTCTTTTACAATCTATATCCATTTTCTTCTTCATTCCGTGAGTGCAAATTTTGGACTGTCTTTGGTATTCAACCACAAGTTATCTTGTTTGACTGTTAAGCCGTTGCTTACATCCTGCACAGCTAACTCATGCTTGAATAGAGGCAGCTGTAAACACCCCAAATTTGCCCTCACCCATTTCACCATGGCTTGTGATCTTTTCATATGCATAAATTCAATCATAGCATCTCATATTGCATTTTTGTTTCACTGCATTAATTCAAAATCATCTGCATCTAGGGTTTGTGATCTGAGCTATCCAAGAGCTATTTGAGCCACTTCAAAGGCCATCAATCACTTCAAAGGGGTCCATGTGTGTTCAAGCATCATATTATATCCTCACAAGGTCAAGAAAGTCAAAGAATCACAAGAACTGAGAAAGGCATGGAAGCAGAGTCAGGTTTAACTGCACAGATGACCTAGAATTAGGGTTTTGGTTTCAGAAGCCATAACTCCAAATTTTTTGGTCATTCTTGCTTTTATTGGTCTCTATATGTTATGAGGATCATGCATATCAATTTTCATGAAGAAATTCAATGGGGAAGGCATCTGATCAAGAGATGATTTCTTGAGCAAGTCAGTGCAAAATCAGGGCATCTGAGGCCCCCAATGACACAACCAAAGGGTGTTCTCCATCATTTTGAATGTGTATGATCTTTATATCATAGAAGATGTTAGAAGTTCACAAAATTGAAGAAATTCAAGTCATTTGCAAAGTTGCCTTTTTGGGAAAGTGACTTGTAATGTAAACTTGCCATTTTGGGAAAGTTTTTCAACCTCCTCTTTTTGATTCAAAAATGCTTCAAATGGAAAAACTTTGGTCATGAAAGTTGTAGAATGGATCATTCCCTTTTCAAAAAGTACAAGAACTCATTCTAATTCATTTTGGATCAAAAGTTATGGCTTGCCAAAGTTGGGCAAAATCACTAAATTTCCACTTTTGGCACCAAAGAGGGATTTTTGCAAATTCAAGTTCCAAGCACTTTCAAGACCTCGAAATGACTTCTTTGCATCATTATAACATATTGCAACATAGAAAAATCAGAATTGCCCAAGAGTTTTCAAGGTCCATGCTTCAAATCACAAACTTTCATAAGCCACTTTCCATGAAATTCTCCAAAGAGGAACTCTTGCAAAATTGATCCCCAAGGTTTTGTATGGTCTCTAACTGATTTCAAAATACCACCATAACATCATGTAACCTATCACAACCAAAATTCAGCAAAGAGTGTTACATGTCCATGACCAAAAGTCACAAAATGTAACAAGTTACCAAAATGCAAAATCACTTCAAACTTGTGATCCAAGCCATACAGCTCACCACAATTGATCCAAGAGTCATCCTTGAACTCAGCTGATGCAGTACAAGCCAGGAAACCATCTCTGCCACAACCCATGCCTCAAGTACACCAAACCTTGACTTTTTGCAATTTCTCCCATGCTCTTGGAATAGTGATCAGCAGCCTCTACTAACCTGCTCCACAGCCTACTCAAACATTATGGGAGTGATATAGCAACTCATTCAGCATTGAAACAAGACACAATCCAGCTTGCACAAAAAACTGTCAAAAACTTCTCCTCTTTGAATCTCTTCACACAGCCATCAAACCTCATTTTTTCTTTCACCAACAAGTCACAAATCATCCTTAGAACAAAAACCACCCCCTGAAACAGCTTGAAACATCACACACAAAGACCTCCATTTCTACTACACCAGAACAAAACAGCCATAACCAGCCATTCTCAAAGCTCTCCAAGCTTCATTTCATCATCAGGGTGTTCAAAGGAGAGGGTTTGCACAAAGCTTGAGTCCAGAAAGCTCAGAATCAGAGGGTCTTCATCTCAGGTAACATGAAGAACTTTTTTCCCAGAAGCTAAGTTTTAAGTTCTTTTATGGTTCTGCATGTTCCCCTGATCATGAATATGTATTTACTTTTGAAAATGGTGAAGTAACCATCATGTATGAAGCCTCTGAACATTTGCCCGTGTTTCACATCTTGCTTCGATTCATGCTTGTGAGGAAAAATAAATGAGTTTTGGATGAGGGTTTAGGTTTAGAAGAGTGAGAGGATCATTTTTGTGGAAGAAATTTGAGGATTGGTGACCTGTAGAAGAAGTTAGGGTTTTGTGTCGTCGGAGAAGACGACAGGAGTACTGTTCCGGCCGCCTGGAAACGATTAGCCCTAATTGCGTTTAATTAGTCAACTTTGAATTCTGGCCCTTGATCTGGCTTTCTCGCGTGTGTATGGATGGTCCAGATGGTCCACTTAAACCCTAATCAGTCATTAATTAGCCTAACTTGGGATTAATTAAATATTAAATAAATTTAGGGAAGTTTGAACTTGGGCCATTGGATGTGGCGCCAAGTCAACAACTTCAAGCCCAAATTCAATCTAGACCTCTCCTTTGGCATACTTTTATTATTTTAAATTTTTATTTCATTTTCTTTTCATTTAACTTATACGAATTTTTAAAAATAGGAAAACATATTAAAAAATTCTGATTTTTTTTTTTATCAAACATTTTATTAATTTTCAGAACCCAAAAATATTTTTATTTTTATTTTTTGCATTAAAAATTATTTTTAAATCATTTAAATGTTTATTTTTAATTAGTTAATGAAAATTAATTAATTAAAAATTCATTTAGGTATTTAAAAATCACCAAAAAATTCACATTGCATTTTAAAACATTTAGAAACATTATCAAACTCTCAAAACAAATTTCTTTTTGGTTCTTGACCTATTTTGACAATTTTCATTGGAATTAAAGTTGTTTAAAGGCAATATTTTGATCCTAACTTGAAAAAATTCATTCTGCCTAACCATGAAGAGTTTGATAATGGTTCTTCTTGCATTGCACTCTTCATAGCATGTAGTTTCTAGAGTAAAATTGGTTTGCATTTATCTTCCATTTTCAATTTAATGGGAATTTTTCCTTTTAAGGTACCTTGAAACCCTAGTTAACTTAGAAAAATCACAACTCCCATTAGGTTAAGAGTTAGGTCCCCTCCTTTGGGCAGTGAACTTGTGTAGGGTTAGGGTTCCTTTGATCCCATTTTCAATTTTTTATCATGCCTTATGCTTCTGATTTTGAATTTTGTGTTGCATGTTGTTCATAAACCCTAATTTGTGCCTTCCTTTGCATCCATTTCTCATTTGCTTGCATTCAAGAACTTGCCATGACATTTTGTGCATCCACATGATTCATAAGACATCTTAGGACATATTATAATCATGTTTGATCATTGCATCACTCATTTGACATGTCATACTTTCATTGCATTTCATAAACTTTCATGAACTTTCATAGTTCAAAGCATGCTCCATATGCCTCCATTCTCTTGTATGCTCACATATATGCATCTTGTATGACTTTGCACCATCTCTTGACATCATTTGCATCATGTGTTTGTTTCTGACTTTGGCCTTTGCCCATCCATATGCATTGTTTCATCTCATTTCTTCCCTTATGCATCTTGTACTAACTTTTCAGGTTGATGGTAAGTTTGTTTGGGAGGTGGATTTGCCTTCACCTCCCACCTCTTCTCACCTAATCATTTTACATCCTTGCAGCATTTTTACTTGTATTTGAGTGAGCTTGCTCACTTGTGCCTCTCTTCCCTCTTTTCTCTTCTCATCTCATCCCTTTTCTATCTTGCTTCTCCTTGGTGGCTTCCTTGAAGATTTCTCCTCTTAAGCCTCACAAACCCTAGGACTTCCAAGCATGATAACATTTTAGGATTGTTTAGTCCCCCTTAGACTCTTTCCTTTGAGTTTTCTTTGAGTCCTCTCTTCTCACCTCATAATCAAAGACTAAACCTTAAAGGTTTTAAGGCTTTGTGATTAAAGCTTATGCCTGCATCCTTCTATTAGGATGGAGTGTATAACTTTAATCCTAAGTGTTAAACCCTTAATGTGTTTAAATCCTTTAAACAATTAATCTAATAATCACTAAGACATCAAGCTTGTAACTTGGGCCTTGCATTAGGGTTCTAATTCTTCCTTAATTGGTTAAGAAGGACTAACCCTAGTGTTAATGGACAAGTCCCCCTCAAGTTGTCTTACAAACCATAAAATCCACTTCCTAATCTCACCATTAACTAAAATTCATTTAATAAAGGCTTTGTTTTGTCATGAGGTTAATCCCTAATCATGGATTAAGTTGAGGAGCCTTTCTCAACTTAAATGTTCTCATCTATTATCCTTCTATTAGGATGGTGTAATGGGTCCATTAAATCCTTGATTATGGCTTAAACTCATTACTCAACACTAAACAAAACAACAAAAACATCTAAATAAATGAAAGAAGGTTAATGATCTTAATCCTACACCATGGTGATTAAGTGTGAGGTGCTTACTTCATACTTAAGGTATTCTCATTACCCCTAATCAGAGGGAGGATGTGATGAGTTTACTAACCCTTGGTTTAGGCCTAAGCTCATTAATTTATGACAAACTTCAAAAAGCAATAAAAGACTGAAAATACAAAAAACAAACAATAATCGTCTCCTTCGGGATTCTTTTCTCATCTCATTCATTCATAAACGAGAACTTGCTTCTTCCGTCTAATGCAAGACAGTTTGCACCTGAGCCAGACAGGTCATACACTTGAGCATAAACAAGCAAGCAGTTCATCAGTCAATTTTATCTTTCAGTCTCTTTGAGTCGAACTACGGTGTTCTGACTTCCTCATTGCACGAGAGGATACGTAGGCATAACTTAACAGTTATCGAACAAAAGTCTTTGTATATCCCCCCTCCTTCCAGCATCATTCTTTAAGCCTCATAGTCTTGAGCTTCATACTCTTGTTCTTACACTGACACTTCTCTTATACACTTCATACTTCCTTTACACTGACACTTGCATTCTTTTCCAGCCTTGATACACAAATTGCACTGGCACCACCCCTTTAAAACACAAATCTTTTAAGCGTGGATCCCGTCGAGTACGGCGGACAACCTGGGTGCTAATACCTTCCCAGGTTGTAACCAACCCCCTTTCTCAGTCTCTCTGGTTCGCAACCGTCTTATCTATCTTTTCTTAGGTTTATGCAGCATTACCTTTCCTTCGGGATAAAAATGCCTAGCTGGCGACTCTTGTCTTTTGAGTTCACCCTTGTGTGTTCTCATCCCTTTCGCCGACCGTTCGCGTCTGTACCCCTTCTGACCTGGGTGTCATTTGGTGGGAGCGACAGAAGATCACCGGAGAAGACGACCAGAGGTCTTCTCCAGTCAGCTGAGAATGTTTAGGTTCATGAAACCCTAGCTTCGCCCAGAATATAACACAAATGTCTAATTATATTTGATCTAATGCACATTACATTGCCAGTGCATTAATGAATCACGTGTATATCACATGACTCTAAGTTTCACATTGTTGACCTTGACTAGTTTGGTGTGCGTGTGTTCATCATAACAAGCATGTGCATTCATCAGGATCCCTTGGATTAGGATACTTTTATGGTCTTTGCGCTTTGATTGGATCTTATGGTTCCTGTGGAGTCAACCTTTTGACTAGGGCGCATCATAATCCATTGAGACCTCAACACCTTTGGATTGGGCTCAGATTGCTTTCCACACCCAAGAATATGAGCCCATGTCATTTTTGAACTTGTATTTTGCTAGTGTAGCACCCTCCTGGATTTTTCTTTTCATTTTCTTTTTATTTTCACATAGTTTTCAAATATTAATTTTCTAAAATAGTTTTAGGTATCCAAAAATCATATAAAAAATTATGAGACTTATTTTCACATTTAACTAATTTTGGAAATTTTTTATTTCTGATTTTAGTTTTTTTTTCATCACATTCCCAATATTTTCTTTTATTTTCTTTTGATTTTGTTTCAATTTGCATACATCAACTTCAAAAATTATTCTTACATAGATCATCAAACATTTTGAAATGCTTCTTTTTGCATTCATTTTATAACACATTAAAATTCAATCAAAATATTTTTGAATATTTTTTAAACTCTTGTTAATTGCATTTTAGTCCTTGTACTTTGCATGCTTATTCATTGTTCTTACATGACATTCAAGGTATTGTTTAAAGTAGTTTAACTTTGAATTTTTTGTGTGAACTTTTAACACATGATTAGTCTCTGACTTAGGACCTTAAGGTTTTAATTTGACAAATTTTGAATGTTGTTTGATGCATGCTTGAATACTTGTAAATGATGTAACGTTTTCATGAACCTTCCATAATGACTTCTACCCCTAATTGGTTGTGGGCATTTATGCCATCATTATAGGTCACTTATGAATGTTTTCCATGTTTGATTAGAATGTTATACGTATTATCTGACCAATTATAGGTCCACTAGACTTGGTATTGTCTTTTGGCTTATGTGATGCATCTCATGAACATGTTTGACCTAATTCTTCCACATACTTCATCTCATGCTTCTCACACTAGCTTGTATGCCTCCAATATTTTCATACCAATCATCTCATTTGTACTATACATCATATATGCTTCTTATTTTATAAATAACCATCCATACTTGCATGATATGTTGCATCATTGGCCATTCATTTCAAGTATGACATACTTTTGCACTATGTAATAACTTTTGCATCTTTTTGTGAATTGTTTGAATTTGTGTAACATGTGAACCTAACTTGATTGTGTGTGCATATTTAAAATGTTATTCTCATCACATGTTGTTGACTTCCATCATCTTAGGTTACTTTTAGTTCATTTAACTTGCACCTTAACTTGTGTTCACCCTTACATGATGTGTGATCACTTCTTATTACTTCCTCTTCATCTTAATCCCTCAATCACTCAATTGATTTACAATGTGGCTTGTATGTTCATTCATATAAATTATAGGACATTCATTAAGAGTGTATGCCACTGACTTTGGTAGTTCATGAATCATTAATACATGTTGATCTTGCATATTCGTTCATTCTTCCCACACTTACTTCTCTTTGAACTTCCTTAGGGTATGAGGCTTAGTTTGAGTATAGTTTGTTTGTGTTTGGTTTCTTAGACTTAGGAAGTTATCTTAGGGATTGGTTTCTGACCTTAGAAGTCATATAACCTTTATATACATTCACCTTTATACTTAGGTATTGTTTTCAGCCCTAGTTCCATTATAGGATGTGTGTAAGGTCTAATTGCTTTTATTCCATTATTTTGTTTCCCATATGAAATTATTGTGGCACTGACCTTTTGTGAAGGGGCTATGGTAAGTGATTGAGTATGTGGATATTTATCAATACTCATAGCTCTTCTCCCTTCTCTTTTAAGAGCTTTCTCTTATGTGTGTGTGAAAAGCTTCTCTATGCTTCTTTGACATTTCATTCCTTCCATCCCCTTTGAGTTATAATCTCATCTTCAATCTTTGAAATGTGCTAGAACTTGTTCTTCTTCTCTTTTCTTATAAGTTTAGAATTCTTAAAACCTCACAAAACTAGGATATCCAAGCATGATAACTTCATTAGATTTAGTCTCCCTTAGACATTTTACCTTTGAAGATCCTTTGGCGCTTTCTCTCTTCTCATCTCAAAACAACTTCAAAAGACTTAATAAAGGTTGAAATGACTTCTTGTGTTATGGACTTATTCCATGGGCATTTACATCTATCCCATCTTAGGGTAATGTAAACTTGTCTAGCATGATGTACAAGTCTAAACTTGAAGTATCTTTCACAAAGAAAAGCCTTAAAAATACATCTTCACTTCAAAATACAAAAACACTTAAAAAAGGTAATGGGTTAGTGTACTTAAGCCCTAATATTTTGAACCAAATCTTAGGGGTATTCTCTTTGCTTAGGTGTGATTCTTCCTCATTCCATCTAGGAGTGATGTAAGAAGTGCATACTCCATGGTGAAGGACTTGAATACACTTTCTCAGTCAAATTCAATAAAAGCTTTTATAAGAACTCAAACCAACAATCAACATCTTCCCTTCGGGAATTATTTTCTCATCAGCTTCACTTTTAACGTAAGAACTTGCTCCTACTTGTCTCTTTTCAAGACGGTAAACACACTCATGTCGGACAAGCCTACAACACCTGAGCATAGGCATAAACAGTTCAAGCTTTAAAAAAACAAACAAGTAGTTTTCCTCCCTAGTTAGGGGAACTATGTTGACTCTGATTCTCATTCCTGGTGAGACACGTAGGCAGTAAGGTATGACCCATTCGAGCATAATTCTTTCTTTTACCAACATTTTCCCCGTTCCTTTTTCCTAGTTCAGCAGCAATTGAAGCAAATGTTTATACCCTTTGAAACAGTTCAAGCAAGCATGGATCGCATCGGGTACGACGAAGATGAATGGGTGCTAATACCTTCCCTTCACGTAACCGACTCCCTTACCCAGTCTCTTTGGTATGCAAGACCTTGTTCTTTCCTTCCATTTGGTTTGTGCAGCATTACCTTTCGTTTTCCTTTGGATAAAAATTCCTAGTTGACGTCTTTGTTTCTTTTTCACGCCACTTTCGCGTTTGTACTAGGATGAAAATCCCGGGAGCGACAACTAGCGACTCTGCTAGGGAGAAACCCAGAATCTCTAGTTCCTTATGCAAGCCAATCCTAGTGCTTATCTGTTATCGTTTCTTTGGGTGTTTATCTATTTGTTGTTGTGTGTTTATTTTACTATTTTTATTTACAGTTTTGCTTTACAACTTTATTTACTGATTTCAGTATTTACTTATCATGCATCATTATACTATCTAGAATGTCTAGTTTTTCTTGGCGGGATGGGAGATATTGTGAGATGAGCCCATTACTAAGGCTCGAGTGCACCCTAGACTTTTAGCGTGGAAAGTCATTTTGCTTTCATGATTCATGTCATTCGAGTAGTAGTGAGTTCCACACCCAGTGTGCGACCGTCTTTGAAATGTTTTGATATAGGGGTCTTTCCTACTTCAAGATACGGCCTTGATAGTTATGTGCATCTGAGGACAGATCATTGAGAACCGTTGTGGAAACATCCCTCTCCAGTGGTGATAGTGGCAAACCACATTTATTGGAAAACCCACTTGCACCCGAGGGCCCAGTGGTAACTCACATAGGATGGCCTTGTTCTCTCATAAAAACTTAGTCAGAGCACTTTTCGTATGAAGATAGTATTGAAGCTGGGAACTTATGAGGGATGCTTGTTTTTTAGGACTCGGTTGAGACCTCCTCTTTTATTGTATAATGCCAAACCGTTTCTCGGAAACGGTGAGCGTATTATCGCTACTCGACCTGAGAGTCTATGATGTTGACCCTTCGTAGCACACCTGTAAGATAGGGGGTTGTTTACATGTTTGTAGGTACATTAGCTTTCAACATACCCAGTTCATCAGTGTTACTCAAATGATGTGATACAGTTCTATGTGTTTCTTTGGTTCTTAATTCTGGGGTTCTATTATTATTATGACTCTCCACAGACACTTAGTTCACTGTTAAACACTAACACAGACACACATCACTGATCATATGCCTTGTATTTCATTCCATCATATCATCATTAACGCGTTGTGTTTTTCTCATTTCTCAGGTTGGTTCTATATTCACAGTTTCGTTGGTTTACATCTTTTCATTTAGATGGCTCAAGAAATTCCTTGCAAGAACAACGTGCATTACACCTTCTCCAAGCCAGAGTATGAAAAAATCCAAGAGTTAGTCAACTTGATGAATGATAAGGTTTTAGATGATTTCAGAGCACGATATGGATTGATTCTTAGTTACTTGGACAAACCCACTCCAGAGCAACAGGATGGACTCCACACTCTTCTCTAGTTCTATGACCCTCAATTACGGTGCTTTGTCTTCCCCGATTATATTATGGTACCCACCTTGGAGGAGATTGTCAGTATCCTAAGGGTTCCAATTAAGGATAGTCCTTTGTTTTATAACTCAGACAAGGTCATTCCAAACGAAGATATTTCTAAAGTTATCCGCTTGAAGTTGCATGTGGTGATTAACAACCTCAAAGAGAAGAAAGAGACCAAGGGATTTCATGTGGCATTCTTGATTGCTGAGGCCAAGATATATGTTGAAGAACAAAGGTGGGTGGATTTCATTGCACTTCTAGCTTTGATCGTGTATGGGACCAGCTTGTTCCCAGGTGACAAAGAATTTGTAAGCATGTATGTGTAACGGTAAAATAATGAGTTTAAGCTATTAGTTAACTTAAACTCAAAGTAAACAGAGTCGCCACCGCGCTTTTATTTTATTCCAAGAGGAAAATAAAAAAGAGAGAATAAATCCTAATGAATCTAAAAGCAAAAAGATGAAGAAACACAACAGAGAAACAAGTAAGGGGATAAGTTACACAATGGGAAGGTTTTACGCACCCAAAATGTCAGTGGTACTCCACGGGAGCCCTTTGAAAAATATACTGCTTTTGGTTTGAAAATGGTTTGTTAAATGAGAGTGGAGGGATGAGAAAATAATTATTTTTAATATTTTTGTGTTTGGAGAGGTTTACCACCTCATGCCTACGTACCCACAAAGTGAAATGCGAGATCAAAACCTCGTAGTTCGTGGTACAAATAGTAAAAAGAAGGTTTGGTTATAATTGATTTTATTAAGTGAAGAGAATTTGTCATCTTCAAGTGGATGGCCAAACAAACTACCATGAGAATGAAGGAATGGACTCATACATCATTATGGGGAGGGCGCCAACTCGGATAAAATCAACGAGTATGCCACTAAACCCCCACGAATGACAAGAGACTCAATTACATTAAACTACAACAATGGAGATTGAAAGACTTGCACCCTACTAAAGAATAATGACTCATAATTGACAATCTTTTAAAGAAAACAAACAAATGTGCACAAAGGCACAAAGGCACAAAACAACTTGAATGAATTTGGTTCTTTTTATTTTTGAATTAAGGTCAAAATGGTTATATTCATTAGTTTTAAAAGAAAAGAAAAAGGTAAAATCCACTTGAAAAAAGTCAAGGTTTTGTTTATTAAAGAAGTGATGATTTTAGAAAGCAATAATCCTTTTAAAAAGAGAGAAGATTTTGAAAATTAAAGAAGGGGCGGAGTTGAAAGGACTATCCTAAAAAAGAAGATAAGGAGATAAAGGAAGAAAAATCTAACCAAACTTGATGATACTTCAAAATATGAGTATAAGAGTTCCATCCTTATAATCTAGCAAATGTCCAAATAAAGGAAAGTTCCAACTTCATGAGGATCAAAGCAAGGGAGAGGGATCCTAAAATCTAAGTCCAAAATCTCCATTCCAATGCCAAACATAGTATCCAATAGTCCACAAATTAAAGTCACAAGTTTTTTAGAGGTTTAATCCTTTATTAATGTTTTTGTGTCCAAATGGACAAAAGGAAAATCAACATAACAAAAATAAGATCAAATAATAAACATGATAATGGATGAATAAAGCGTAATAAAATAAAAGTAGTAAAAGTGCAAGAATTAAAATGTTAGTAGCAAAATAAATTAAAGTGCAAGAATCTAAAATATTAATTGTAATAATAGTATAATAATATTTACATAAAAGTGGTATGGTGAACTTAATCAACCACAACCAAAAGAGTAACCAAAATTGAAAGGCAACCGGATCCGCTTAGCATCTTACGCTATAGCAATTAATCAAGGCAAACCGAATCGAATTCAATGAAATTTGAAAGGCGATTAGGAGACCCAAAGCACCTACGCATCAAACTTTCATAAGTCTCGATTCTTAATGCAATATGATTAAACGCTTTGGGATTACGCGACCAATAAGAGGTCCGGTCCACGAAAGTGAATGTACCCAATTATATTTTTATTCCTAATTCGAGACACATTGAGGTCTAAGTAAGAAATCGTCGAGTAATCTACAAAATAATTACCCTAAAAATGAGGCCGGCCACCACCAATTAAGGTGAACAATGTTAATGCTAATGCATGAGAGATAAACGATATGTAAACCGCTATCCGGACGCAATACCACACAAAACTAAAGATGAATACCAAATTGAGTCGCACTCATGGTATTCTTTCATCCTTAAGTTCAATCACTCATTTTGGTGGATTCAAGCATGAACATGTATCACTAATGCAAAGTACCTTAAATGAATTGAATAATCCACTTAAAAGTAGTTTTGATTCAATGAACATTAACTACTCTAATCTAAACCCAAAGTTCATTGAAATTAAGGAGAAATCACTCCCAAAAGTGCTTCCCAAGGTAAAAATAAAAAGGAGGAAGAAGAAGAAGAAGAAAAAGGAACCAAAAAGGGACTTAAAACAAGCCAAAAAGTTAGTTCTGACTTGTGTTAACCGGTTAATCAATTTGGTTAACCGGTTAACGCAAGCAAATTATGTGTAATTCTAAAGCTGGTTAACCGGTTAAAAGATTTACACTGTAAATGGTTAACCGGTTAACACTGAACCAGTAGTAGAAAAATTGCAGAAATTCAGCATGATCCATTTTCAAAACCCTTTTCAAACACTTGGTGATCATGATCTGAATTTGAACGAATTTTAAAACCAAAATACAGTGAAATCCCTGCAGTTAAACAACAAATTGAGATCTAAAGGATCTAGAATCAAAGGCACCAAAGATCTACATCTTGAATGTTGATGGTGAGTATGGGTTTATGGAAAGAGTGAATTACCAAAAACACCTCTTCAAATTGGACCAAATCAAGCTAGATTTACTGCAATTTATGAACAAGAGAAGAATAGGATGAAGGCTTAGCTCAAGTTAGTCAAGAATTCAATGTGAATTCTTGATAACTTCAAAAAGCGGAAAAGAGCTTTAGTGACATTTTTGGTTTTGAGGAAGTATTTTACAATGGATTTGTTGGCTCTTCAAAGCTTGGTGAATGAATGAGATTATGGACCTATTTAAAGGCTTTAGGTATGAGAATTTGGTGGAATGGAGCTTGCTTTGGTAATTAAAATTAGTCTTTGTAATTGCAAATTTGGTGGGAAATGGAAAAGAGTGGTGATTAGTGAGAGTTAATGGTCGGAAATGATCAAAGTGATGTAGAGAAATCAGAGACCAATGGATCTAGAATATTCCAATTATAGCAATGATATAATGGTGCTGAATTTGAATAAAATATTCAAATTTCGTACTGGTTAACCGATTAACGCATATGGTTAACCGGTTAACCAAGTTAAAATTTGAATATTTTATTCAAATGTGATTGCTTGGTTGTTGTGGCCCGATTCTTTTGATTTGTCGAAGAAGGCATGGAAATAAACACATGAACCTTAGAATTCCTTGAATGAATAAATTAACTTGGAAAATCCATGATCAGATAAATTTGAATTTCTTGCGGATCAACTTCGACTTTGGTCTGTGAAATTTCATTCGAGTTGCAGGACTGCTATTTTTGGCATTTTCACATGGTTCCTCTTCCTAAAAAAGTTAGTGAAAGAAAACAAAATATTTTTTGATTTTGATTAATCGTTAGTAAACATAAACAAATAAAGAAATTAAAAGCCACGGTGATCCCCTGTGAGGTATAAACCTAACCCGAGAAGAACCGAGCTACCAGTGCAATCTTGTTCGTATGCAAGATGCAGATGAAATGCAAAGAAAACTTAGGGTAAAAATTAGGGTGCTATAGCTGCCCCAATTTAAGTTTCTTCAATCTGAAGATATGAAGATTGACATCTTTGTCTCTGCAAGATGGGAGAGACTTAAATACAGAAAACTCAATTTTTGTCCTAAGAGAACATGATATGATATAAATATGATTTGATATGCAAACCCAAAATCTCTATATTGGGAAAATACGACCACCAGAAGAAAACCCCACTGGGGAAAACAAAAGACACCAGAAGAGTTTACTAGGAAAATAAATCACTGGATAGTTGACTCAACTTGGGTAAAATATGATATAATCAAGGTAAAAGGTTCAACGAGGAAGAGTAAACACTCTTCCAGGGAATATCAACCAAACAAAGTATTCGAGTCGAAAAATGGAGGGATACCGTGTTGGGAAAGAATCATAAACTACCAATTTATTGGGTAGGAAAAAAAGGGACTCGACTATCGATTTACTGGATAGGAGCAAAACATAGAGGGATAACCTCCACTACCTTTTTACTAGGCAGGAAAAGAATTCTCGACTACCGAATTTACTGGGTAGGAGCACAAGCATAGAGAAACAACCTCTACTACTTTTTTACTAGGTAGAAAAATATGTAGAGCTTAAAAGAAATCTCGACTACCGGATTTACTAGGTAGGAGCACAAGCAAAAGAGCTTGAAGAACTTGGTAATATTACCCACTATCGAATAACTAATAGTTTAATTTCAAAGTAATATACTCAAGCTAGGGAAAGTATTGCCCATTATCAAACAATGATAGCTTAATTCCAAAGAAATAAAGATTCACCAAAAGGACTAAAGTTCAATCTAAGAACAAATTGGAGAGAAACGGTCAAATAAGACTCATCACATGGAGGAAATATCTCAACTGGGGAAATTCCATCCAGATAATAAATTGGGGAGGAAACTGAATCAAAATCATCCACGAGAAACAAACTCAATGGGGAATTAGAAAGGATAAACACTTTCTGCTTAATGGTCGACACTCTAAACTTGAGAGGAAGACAACGCACATACTCTGTGAGGAAAATCCACACCAAAGAGCGAGGAACAAAGATAAATGCAAGAATGTAAGCAAACTGATGATATGCTTATGCGTATGACTATGCGTTTGAATATGCTGACAAAACAGACATAAAGATAAGTAACGGGTGACATAAACACCACAACAACTGGATACTCGACTAATCTCCAGATAACAATGCTGGGGAATCCTGTTGGAAATTCAATTTAAAATCCTGTAGGGGAACATCAAAAGTCATCAAAGGAATAAAATCATGCTACATGGCTTAACTCATATTGAGGTAACATCTGTTAGGGATCCAATCCACAAAGCAATCTTCAAAAATCCGTAAAAGGATAACATCAGAAATTCCACTCTGAGAGGATAACATGTTGGAGAAACACCAACAACATAAAATCTTCCACTCTTTAGGGAAAGAGGGAAATATCTCTGATATCTTCATAACTCTATTTTGGAAATCCAGAAAAAGATCTACCAGTTATGCAAATAAAGCATAAACTACTGGAGTATCAAACATCAATCATCACTCTAGATAGGGATACAACCCTGCTGAGGAAAGGTAATAATTTATCGGGGTGGGAAAAATCTTCCACAATCCTCGCTAGAGACAGAAGTATCCTCATTAATGATCAAACTCTTGCAGGGAATAATCACCATACCACTCCTGCTTCACTTGGGGAAAGAGTCATGCCACTTTTGCTCTACTAGGGGAAAGAGTGTAAGACTTGCTGAAGATCAAATAGGAATCTATTGGAAACCATCACAAGCAGACCTACTGGGGATCTGTGGAAAAGATCTATGGAAATCATTCATCACTCAAACATTTCGGACTTGCTTACTCATATGGGGATACTAGAAGGTAACATCATAGCCAAAACACAGTTATGAGGGATTTTAAATCAATACCTACCAACAGGTGAAAGAAAACCTCTAAATTGACTGCTACATCAATACTTCAGCTAAGGGATTCAACCAACTCAAGCTGAGGATTCCCAAGTCAAAGGTAAACTGCTGCGGAAGAAATCAAAACTTAGCTGGGGATTTTCAAGTGACAGGAAAAATGCTTCCAACAAACTCTTCTAGGGAAAAAACAGGACCTAGAACATTTACAGTCCCCCGTTCATGCTTGTTGGTGGGGCACAAAACATCATTAACATCAACATGTCATGACTATTCAGGAATTCTGTATGGACACAACCGAATCAAACCCTGCTTTGGGAGAGACAAGTTACACACATCCGGATTTTACCATCCCTGGAATCACTTTTGATATCCTTTCTTTGTTCACATATCAAAAGAAAAAATGTTTTTCTAATTTTCAATGATTAAATTTGTTTCAAAAAATATCATCAACAATAAATTGAAATTTTGTAAATAGAAACAATATAAAGAATTGCAACAATTGGATAAAAGTTCAAATTCATTGATAGAATGGTGGTCAACAAATGGCATGACTCTATGGATCATTACAAGTTTGAAAAATGATAAATACATGGAAAAAGGCTACATTGAAATACAATGATCACTATTCTCCCTATAACCTTTGAACTCCACTGTATACGAAACTCCAGTCAAGGATGAGTGAATAAGAATCTTTGATAGGCAATTCTCCTGAGGGATAGAATTTGAAATCCTCGGTTGCTACTAGTGATCCAATCTGTCGATGCAGTTACTTGCCATGATCCCTAACTTTTGCCTAGATTTCCCTTTCGGGTTTTCAATCTACCAGGATAATTATTTCTGTTTATATCTATAATTTTTTCCTGGACCGCCCTTTCAAGTTTTCAATCCACCGAGATGCTCATTTTTTCCTAAGTTGCCCTTTCGGGTTTTCAACTTAGCGAGTTGTTCTTTTATATTTTTAAGCGAAATATTTCTTAATTGCATCCGTATTCACGGGACGAATGATCTCCTCACCATCCATAGTTGCAAGAATTAATGAACCGCCAGAGAAGGCTTTCTTAACAACATATGGGCCATCATAGTTCGGAGTCCACTTGCCCCGAGAATTTGTAATAAAAGACTAGATCTTTTTGAGCATGAGGTCGCCTTCTCTGAATACACGAGGTTTGAACTTCTCTGAATACAACCGACCATGACACAAAGCTATTATTATTTTTTCCTCAATCAAATTCAACTGATCAAATCTACTCTAACATAATTCATCCTCAGTCAACTTGGCTTCCATCATAACTCTCATTGATGGGATCTCAACCTCGACGGGGAGCACTGCTTCTATACCATAAACAAGTGAGAAAGGGGTTGCCCCCATTGAAGTGCTGACAGATGTACGATACCCATGCAAAGCAAAAGGGAGCATCTCATGCCAGTCCTTATATGTCACAACACTCTTCTGAATGATCTTCTTAATGTTCTTATTCGCAGCTTCAACAACCCCATTCATCTTCGGTCTATAAGGAGAAGAATTATTGTGTTAAATCTAGAATTCTTCACAAAGCTCTTTCATTATCTTATTATTCAAGTTCGAAGCATTATCAATAATGATTCTATTTGGAACACTATATTCGCATATAATTCTATTCTTGATAAACCGAATCACAACTTGCTTGGTAACATTAGCATATGATGTCGCTTCCACCCACTTGGTGAAGTAGTCAATTGCCACAAGAATAAAACAATGTCCATTCGAAGCCTTGGGTCTAATCATATAAATTCCCCACATAGAGAAAGGCCACGGGGAAGAAATTACATTGAGATGAGTTAGTGGCACATGAATCTTATCAGCATACGCTTGGCACTTATGGCACTTTTTCACATACTTGCAACAATCAGATTCCATTGTCAGCCAATAGTAACCTGCTCTCAACATCTTTTTAGCCATTTCATGCCCATTGGAATGAGTACCAAAATATCCTTCATGAATTTCTTTCATTAAAATGTCTGCTTCGTGTCTATCCATGCATCTGAGCCAGACCATGTCAAAATTCCTCTTATAAAGCACTTTTCCATTCAGGAAGAAATTTCCTGCCAATCTCCTTAAAGTCCTCTTATCTTTATTGGATTCCCCAAGTGGGTATTCTTGACTCTGGAGAAAACATTTAATATCATGATACCAAGGCTTGTCATCATGGACCTCTTCAACTGCAAACACATGAGCTGGTCTTTCAAGCCGCATTACTCTGATCATGGGACGTCATTCCATTGGTGCAACTTTATCATTTAATCTACAGTTGCCAAAGCATCTACCATCTGATTTTCATCACGAGGCACATAATGAAACTCAACTTTAGTGAAGAAAGTTGATATCCTTCTGGCATAATCTCTATAAGGGATCAAGTGGGGTTGATGAGTTACCCACTTACCCTTGATCTGATTGTTTACCAAGGCAGAATCTCCATACACAACAAGATTCTTAATCCTCAGATTAACAGCTTCCTCAAGACCCATAATACATGCTTCATACTCAACTTCATTATTGGTACAAGGGAAAGTCAACCTTGCAACAAAAGGAATATGTGAACCATGTGGTGTAATGATCATTTCCCCAATTCCTCTTTTACGTGTGTTTACAACACCATCAAAAACTAAACCCCATCGAGATCCAGGTTCCGGCCCTTCCTCAATCAAAGGTTCATCCCAATCTTTCATTTTCAAATACATTACATCCTCATCTGGAAAATCAAACTTGATAGGCTGGTAATCATCAATCGGTTGATGTGCCAAATGGTTTGCCAAGATACTACCTTTTATAGCTTTTTGAGCTTGGTACTCGATATCATATTCCGATAACAACATTTGCCAACGAGCAATCCTCCCAGTTAAAGCAGGCTTTTCAAAGATATACTTGATTGGATCCATTTTGGAGATACACCAAGTTGTATGTTTCGGCATATACTGGCAAAGACGTTTAGCAGCCCAAGCTAATGCACAACAAGTTTTTCCAAGCATAGAGTACCGAGACTCACAATCAGTGAATTTCTTACTCAAGTAGTAAATCACATATTCCTTTCTTCCATATTCATCTTGCTGACCAAGCACACAACCCATTGACTCTTCCAACACAGTCAAGTACATGATCAACGGTCTACCTTCCACCGGAGGAGACAAGATAGGAGGCTCAAGCAGATACTCTTTGATACTTTCAAACTCCTTCTGACAATCATCTATCCAGACACAACCTTGGTCTTTCCGAAGCAACTTGAAGATCAGAGCACATGTGGCAGTCATGTGAGAGATAAACCTCAAAATATAATTCAAACGGTCCAAGAATCCTATTACTTGCTTTTCAGTTCTTGGAGCAGGCATTTACCGAATAGCTTTCACTTTATCAGGATTAACTTCAATGTCTCTTTGGCTGACAATGAAACCTAGCAACTTTCCAGAACATACACCAAACGTGCACTTGTTCGGATTCAAACGAAGCTTAAACTTCCTTAACCTCTGAAACAACTCCAGCAAATGTTCAACATGATCCTCTTTAGTCCTCGACTTAGCAATCATATCATCAACATATACCTCAATTTCTTTGTGCATCATATCAGGGAAAAGCGTGGTCATAACTCTTTGGTATGTCGCACCAGCATTCTTCAATCCAAAGGGAATCACTCTATAGAAGAATGTTCCCCATGGTGTAATAAATGTGGTCTTTTCCATGTCCTCGGGTGCCATCTTTATTTGATTATAACCAGAAAATCCGTCCATAAAAGAGAACACATCAAACTTAGTCGTATTATCTACCAACACATCAATGTGTGGCAATGAAAAATCATCTTTTGGACTGGCTTTATTCAAATCTGTGTAATCAACACACATTCAGACTTTTCCATCTTTCTTTGGAATAGGCACAATATTGGCCGCCCATTGAGGATAATTAGATGTCACAAGAAAACCTGTATCAATCTGCTTTTGAACCTCCTCTTTGATCTTTACTTCCATATCATGATGAGTTCTTCTCAACTTTTGCATCACAGATGGACATTCAGACTTCAACGGCAACCTATGCTCCACAATATTAGTATCAAGACCTGGCATGTCCTGATAAGACCAAGCAAATACATTAACATACTCTATAAGAAGCTCTACCATCCTCTTCTTAACCTCAGGAACAAGAAATCCTCCAATTTTGACTTCTTTCTTATCATCTTTAGAACCCAAGTTGACCATCTCTATAGACTCTCCATGAGGCTGAATAATCTTCTCCTCGTGCTCAAGAAGCCGATAAATCTTATCAGGAATCACTTCAACATCCTCTTCCTCAGCTTCAAACACAGGGAATTCAAATTTGGGAGTTTGCATAGGATCATTGTTTTCAATGGGTTTATCAATCAATCTGCACAATGATTTTATTTTTATTTTAGAGTATGAACAAAAGTGCAAACACTATGCAGATAAACAATGGTTATTTTTATTTTGCGTTTTTTAGGTTACCATTTTTCAGAATAAAGCAAAAAGGAAAAACACATATGGAAATAACAAAATAACATTTTATTGATGATGATAAAATTTTAAACAAAGCCCAACAAACAACAGTTTTACCTTGGGTAGAGTGAAATGATTTTTGAAAGAAAATAAAACAAATTACTTTGAAGCATGAACAATAGAAGGAACATCAACAACAATCCAATTTTTGCAAATCTTTTTGTACGTAACAAAGTTAGGCATTTCTTCATCTTCATCATCTTCAATGATGGCAGCAGCGGAATGATCGTTGATAAACCCAACACTTCGGAATCCTTCCTGAATAGTCTTCGGGTCATTGAGAGCCACACCTGGTGTAAAACCAATACCAAATCTTTCTTTGTTGTTAACAAAATCAATAACTCGTCCCCAACCATCAGATCGACCAGTTTCAAGTACGCACAGGGCATCCTTGAGAGAAGAGATAGGCATAACATTCTTCTTAGCAGCATTATCAACAACAGAAAGAGCCTGGAATGAAGTTCTCACCTCTTCTTTAGCATCAATATAGGAGAAAGATGACAAATTGCTCACTAGAATCGCTTGCTCACCGCCAATAGTCACTAATTCTCCATCTTTCTCAAATTTCAGCTTCTGATGGAGAGTAGATGTCACATCTCATTCCTCATGAATCCATGGTTCTTCCAAGGAGACAACTATAAGCGGGAGGTATATCCATTACTTGAAAAATAATTTGGAATATAAACGGTCCAATCAGAATAGGAAGATCAACTTCACCAATCATAGTTTTCTTTGATCCGTCAAAAGCTTTCACAATAATCCCACTATGCCTCATGGGAGCACCTTGGTACGCAAGCCTTAACAAGGTTGACTTCGACATCACATTCAGAGAAGACCCAGTATCCACCAGCACTTTAGACATAGCATCTTTCTGACAGTTTATTGAAATATGCAGAGCCAAATTATGGTTCCTTCCTTCTTCAGGAAAGTCATCATCACAGAAACTCAGATTGTTGCACAATGTGATATTAGCCACAATACTATTAAACTGATTAATAGTCACATCATGATCAACATAAGCTTGATCAAGAATCTTCTGCAAAGACTGCCTATGAGCCTCAGAGCACATCAAGAGTGATAAAACTGATATCTTTGACGGATTATGCAACAACTTCTTAGTAACGTTATACTCACTCTTGTTTATCAATTTCAACACCTTGTCTTCACTATCCTTCAAACTGGAATCACCAAATTATCCTGATCGAGCAACAACATCCATAATTTGTTTACTCGCACTTGTATCTTCAGCTCTCTTCATAGGATCCGAAGCATAAACTCTACCACTTCGAGTAACCTTTGTCACATCAGCAATGCTAACCACAGACTTCGGAAAAGGAATAGGAACTTCCTTACCATTTTCTATCATCATAGCATTATACCGGTATGGAACAACTTTATCAGACTCATACGACATTGGACCAGGCAAATTGATCACCAATGGAGTAACAACATATTTGCGATTATCAAAAAAAATAACCACCTTCTCGGGAACAACCTTCTCAGGAATATTGAACTGAGGCACAATAACATTCACTTCATTGTCATACTCATCTCTTTTCATTGTCACTTCAATCAACTCATCATCCATTATTTTTTAAATGTCTCTTTTAACAATCACGCAACCACGAGGGTTCATCGAACAAATTCAACAACCAGGATAATCATGATCAATATCGTGATATTCACTTAAGAAAGCGTGCATTTCAACCAAAGACCTTCGAATATGGCGGAACTCATAAATCTTGAACAAACTGGGACAACCATCAACCATGTTCACAGACGTATTACCATGATTTGGAAGCGGATTTGTCTTCACATTTGGATTAACATCATTGAACGACAAACCATTGCTCTTTATCAATTTCTGCACTTCAAACTTCAATGGATAACAGTTCTCGATATTGTGCCCCAGGGCACCTTGATGAAAAGCATAGTGAGCCTCTGGCTTATACCACCATGGTATAAACTTTGGAACTAGAGGCGGAGAACGTGTTTCCACAAGATTCTTCTCGATCAGAGATGGAAGCAAATTTGCATATATCATCGGAATGGGATCAAAATTCGACTTAGCACGACCCTGTTGATTTCCACTCTGTTGCATAGAAGGCTGTTGATAACGAGATTAATACTTTGGATCTACCGGCATAGTTAGAGTCACATTAATCATTGGAGATACAGAAGCTACATGCTGCTGATGACGATGATTCTCACGACTACGAGGTCTTCTGTAACTTTCACGAGACACAACATTAGTTTCACCTTCTTTCTTCTTACCAAAGTTGAACCTTTTAGAACTCGGGCCAACACTACTCTCTTTTCTCAACCGTCCCTCAGAGACACCTCCCTCTAGTCGCATCGCCATACTCACCATTCCAGTGAAATCAGAAGGAGCACTCGCAATCATCTTCTCATAGTATAAAGAACCTAATTTCTTCAAAAAGATCTTCGTCATCTCTTTCTCTTCTAGAGGAGGAACAATCTGAGCTGATAGCTCACGCCATCTCTACACATACTCTTTGAAAGTTTCTTTGTCCATCTGGGACATAGCACGGAGCTGATCTCTGTTTGGTACCATATCAACATTATACTTGTATTGCCTAACAAAAGCCTCTCCCAAATCATTGAAAGTCTCGATTTGGATATTATCCAAAATCATGTACCATCTCATGGCCACACCAGTCAAACTATCCTGGAAATAATGAATCAACAGTTGGTCATTGTCTGTCTTAGCAGACATCTTTCTAGCATACATAGTCAAATGACTCAGAGGACGAGTGTTTCCCTTATACTTCTCGAACTCAGGAAACCTGAACTTGTACGGAACCTTGACATTAGGAACCAAATAGAGATCATAAGCATCTTTACTGAACAAATCTTTATATTTCAAGGCTCTCATCTCTTTCTGTAACTCAACAAAATGGCCTTGAAAATCATCAAGTCTTTCAATCACACAAGCGCCTTCATTGGGCTCAGCATGGTAAATCACTTCATCATGGTGCAGATTAGTATGCATCACGGGTGGTGCAGTATTCATTACTGGCTGAAGAGTATTAAATTCAGAAGTCTCAAGAGGAGGAGGATGATAACCAACAGGACTGGAATCAGCCGGCATACCCTGCGGTGTGCCAGGAGGCATGAGGTAGCGAGGAGAAATTACAGCTTTAGCAGGAATCGGTGCAGTGACAATCTCAGAGATGATTGTATGCTGAACAGGAGAATTAGGAACAGGGGTGGCTGATTTTGAGCAGCCACCAAGCTTTCCATCATGGCAGTAACCCTTTCTAAGCTATCCTTCAGATATGAAACTTCCTCGCACAGCTCGCGATTCTCTTGTTGTAAGGTTTCCGACATCTTCTTCCGATTAGCTCGAGTATCAACCTTGTGAGTCAGCTTGACAGGAGAGCTGAATGAAGACCAAGAAATAACATAAGATCCCTGTACAACACTCACTAAGCAAGACCAATGTGGGCATGATGCATGGTATGCATATGCAAATGCAAAGATTTCAAAGGACTATAAGATAAATTGCAATATTTATAAAGAAACACATTTTGAAGTACTTAAAAACTCATTCTCATTAAAATCAAAGTAAGGATTACAAGTGAAGTACAAATCTCAATAATCCTAATACATGAGAGAAAAGTAAACTAGGCCTAGGGGATCATATCTAAAGAAGATCCAAATCCCGACTAGTACTTCATACTAATCCTCTTAATCTCTTTCTTGTACCGATTCTGCATTTCTTCCTTATCCTTCACCAACTGGTCAATAATGGCCTTCCAAGCACCGGATGTAGGAGGAATGGTAGATGGAGTACTAGAGGAAAATAATCCTCTCTTGGTCTCTTTGTAACACGCCGCTCAAGTAACTCAATGAGATCATCTTTCTCCTTCAGTTGCTCTTGCATCATTATCTTCTCAAGTAGCCATTCTTCTTTCTCTTTCTTCATCTTGTCCAACTCTTCTTGAAGAGCAACCTTCTCATCAACGGGAGGAAGAAAAGCGAACAATGGTAGTATAGGAAACAAAGGCTCCTCGGGTGGATAAGGTATCTTGAGCTTGGAAGCCCTGGATCGAACCCACTGGATGTAACACTCGGAAGGAGCAAGGTATTGTCTTCCCAATTGACCCTTCTCTTTCCGATGAACCGCGTGCCAAGAATGAGCAATCTTTTTCTTCATTTCTACATGATCTGCACCATTAAGAAAGAAGAAACTGGACAAGGAAAGGTTGCTCGGTATGTACTTCAAGCAATATCCCAACTGTCGCCTAGCAAGAATAGGGTTGTAACTAATTCCCCCACATGTACCAAGAAGAGGTACATTAGGAAACTCTCCACAACTGTCAATAAGCACTCCAGTAACATAATAGGAACAATACCAAGTCATATCCTTATGATAAAGAGACATAATCCTTTGATACCATCTTCGCTTCTTTCTAATATCCTTGAAGACATCGAACTTTGGTAGGTGCGAAATAAACCACCTATAGAGAAGAGGCACACAACACACAATCTCTCCATCACCTTTGGAGGTCCTATAATGAAAGGCATGATACATGTCTCCAAGCAAAGTAGGTACCAGATTTCTTTTCAAGAAAATCTGAATGGCACTCTCGTCCACAATACCATCTAAGTTAGGAAACAAGACAATCCCATAAATGAGCAAAGCAAGAATAGTCTCAAATGCATCATTATGACCCAAAGTAAGATAAGTAGAAGCTTTCCCCATCAAGAACTTGGCATTAATACCAGAGACACTCCCTTTTGGAAGAAACTTCCCATTAAGATCAGACTCCTTGAGAAAAAGGGCTTTGGCGATGACTTTGGTCGTAAGCTCCTTCTCTAAACCACTGAGAAGAAATTCCTTGTCCAAAATAGGTAAAATCCAATGAGAGTACTCCTGTAAGGTCGACACAAGCTGATAATCAAGAAAGGTAAAACAATGATGCAATTGATCATAAAACTGAGTCAAGGTAGGGAGAATCCCCTATGGTACATCGGTATCCAAGATAAACAAGAGTTTTCCATAACATTTCTGGAACTCCAGGGTGTCAACCACTAAAGCGCCTAACTTTCTTAGCTCTACTAGATTAGGATTCTTGAAGCTGTACTTCTTTGTGTTCCTTCTTTCAACATTCATAACCATAGACATCTGAAATTTTGCAAAAGTACCTATGAGTCCCTTGAAATCACAAGAGCAATGCTCATGAATGCATGAGTACATGTATGCAACAACCACAAACAAGATCACACAAAGCATACGAGTTTAGGTTCCAAGTCACGAGCATGAAGTCAAGGTAGAAGAACACCTCCCACACAGGTAAGTACTAAGGTTTTGTCTTCATTGTACCTGCAGAAAACCAAAAGGGTGCTAACAGAGGTGCCCGAAGTTAACAACCATCTTTAGAATATTATCGGTACATTGGATTACTCCCTAACTGATAAAATTCTTAAAATAGAGCTCGTTTGAGTGTAGCATCGCGTGACAACCACCTTAGGTTTACACCCGGATGGTTTCCGCACTACGTTCCTAAATTTGTTTAGATGGGTTAAGGGTTCTAAGGTCCTCAGTATGATCAGCTCAAGGTCGGAAAATAATGCCACATATGATTACTCATCATGACATTGATAATCCAAGAGAGCCTAACCGAGTGGAGATTATCAAATTGATATAGCTTTAGGCTACTCCATCGCTTAATGCTTCGAATATCGCCGTCCTATCATAAGTTCAACTCAGATCCGGGTTAGAATCTATCTCACTCACAAAGGATCACCAAAACCGAAACAAAACAAACAAATAACAAACAAATCAAGCTAAAGTAGTAAATAAATCAAAGTAGGATGAATCAACTTAGAGATTACTCCCCATCAGAGTCGCCACTTTTCTATAGCGGTAAAATCATGAGTGTAGGCTATTAGTTAACTTAACTTAAAGTAAACAGAGTCGCCACCGCGCTTTTATTTTATTCCAAGAGGAAAATGAAAAAGAGAGAATAAATCCTAATGAATCTAAAAACAAAAAGCTGAAGAAACACAACAGAGAAACTGGTAAAGGGATAGGTTACACAATGGGAAGGTTTTACGCACCCAAAATGTATGTGGTACTCCACGGGAGCCTTTTGAAAAATTTACTACTTTTGGTTTGAAAATGGTTTGTTAAATGAGAGTGGAGGGATGAGAAAAGAATTATTTTTAATATTTTGGTGTTTGGAGAGGTTTACCACCTCATGCCTACATACCCACAAAGTGCAATGCGAGATCAAAACCTCATAGTTCGTGGTACAGATAGTAAAAAGAAGGGTTGGTTATAATTGATTTTATTAAGTGAAGAAAATTTGTCATCTTCAAGTGGATGGCCAAACAAACTACCATGAGAATGAAGGCATGAACTCATACATCATTATGGGGAGGACGCCAACTCGGATAAAATCAACGAGTATGCCACTAAACCCCCACGAAGGACAAGAGACTCAATTACATCAAACTACAATCATGGTGATTGAAAGACTTGCACCCGACTAAAGAATAATGACTCATAATCGACACTCTTCTAAAAAAAACAAACAAAAGTGCACAAAGGCACAAAACAACTTGAATGAGTTTGGTTCTTTTTATTTTTTAATTAAGGTCAAATGGTTAGATTCATTAGTTTTAAAAGAAAAGAAAAAGGTAAAAGCCACTTGACAAAATTCAAGGTTTTGTTTATTAAAGAAGTGATGATTTTAGAAAGCAAGAATCCTTTTAAAAAGAGAGAAGATTTTGAAAATTAAAGAAGGGGCGGAGATGAAAGGACTATCCTAAAAAAGAAGATAAGGAGATAATGGAAGAAAAATCTAACCAAACTTGATGATACTTCAAAATATGAGCATAAGAGTTCCATCCTTATAAGCTAGCAAATGATCAAATAAAGGCAAGTTCCAACTTCATGAGGATCAAAGCAAGGGAGAGGGATCCTAAAATCTAAGTCCAAAATCTCCATTCCAATGCCAAGAATAGTATCCAATAGTCCAAAAATTAAATTCACAAGTTTTTTAGAGGTTTAATCTCTTATTAATGTTTTTATGTCCAAATGGACAAAAGGAAAATCAACATAACAAAAATAAGAGCAAATAATAAACATGATAATGGATGAATAAAGCGTTATAAAATAAAAGCAGTAAAAGTGTAAGAATTAAAATGTTAGTAGCAAAAGAAATTAAAGTGCAAAAATCTAAAATATTAATAGTAATAATATTTACATAAAAGTGGTATGGTGAACTTAATCAACCACAACCAAAAGAGTAACCAAAATCGAAAGACAACCGGATCCGCTTAGCATCTTACACTATAAAGATTAATCATGGCAAACCGAATTGAATTCAATGAAATTTGAAAGGAGATTGGGAGACCCAAAGAACCTACGCATCGAACTTTCATAAGTCTCGATTCTTAATGCAATATGATTAAACGCTTTAGGATTACGCGACCAATAAGAGGTCGGGTCAACGAAAGGGCAAGTACCCAATTAGATTTTTATTCCGAAATCGGGATACATTTAGGTCTATGTTAAGCAATCGCCGAGTAATTTACGAAGTAATTACCCTACAAATGAGGCCGGCCACCACCAATTAAGGTGAACAATGTTAGTGCTAATCCATGCGAGATAAACGATATGTACACCTCTATCCGGATGTAATACCATACAAAACTAAATATGAATACAAAATTGAGACGTACTCATGGTATTCTTCCATCCTAAAATTCAATCACTCATCTCGGTGGATTCAAGCATGAAAATGTATCACTAATGCAAAGTACCTTAAATGGCTTGAATAGTCCACTTAAAAGTAGTTTTAAATCAATGAACATTAACTACTCTAATCTACACCCAAAGTTCATTGAAATTAAGGAGAAATCACTCACAAAAGTGCTTCCCAAGGTAAAAATAAAAAAGGAGGAAGAAGAAGAAGAAAAAGGAACCAAAAAGGGGCCTAAAACAAGCTAAAAAGTCAGTTCTGACTTGTGTTAACTGGTTAACCAAATTGGTTAACCGGTTAACGCAAGCAAATTCTGCGTAATTCTAAAGTTGGTTAACCGGTTAACAAATTTACACTGTAAATGGTTAACCGGTTAACGCTGAACCAGTAGTAGAAAAATTGCAGAAATTCAGCATGATCCATTTTCAAAATCCTTTTCAAACACTTGGTGATCATGATCTGAATTTGCACAAATTTTAAAACAAAAATACAGTGAAATCCCTGAAATCAAACAACAAATTGAGATCCAAAGGATCTAGAATCAAAGGCACTAAAGATCTACATTTTGAATGTTAATGGTGAGTATGGGTTTATGGAAAGAGTGAATTACCAAAAACACTTCTTCAAATTGGACCAAATCAAGATAGATCTACTGCAAATTATGAACAAGAGAAGAATATGATGAAGGCTTAACTCAAGTTAGTTAAGAATTCAATGTGAATTCTTGATAACTTCAAAAAGCGGAAAAGAGCTTTAGTGAGTTTTTTGGTTTTGGGGAAGTATTTTGCAAGGGATTTGTTGGCTCTTCAAATCTTGGTGAATGAAAGAAATTATGGTCCTATTTAAAGGCCTTAGGTATGGGAATTTGGTGGAATGGAGCTTGCTTTGGTAATTAAGATTAGGCTTGGTAATTGCAAATTTGGTGGGAAATGGAAAAGAGTGGTGATTAGTGAGGGTTTATGGTAGGAAATGATCAAAGTGATGTAGAGAAATCAGAGACCAATGGATATAGAATATTTCAATTATAGCAATGATCTAATGGTGCTGAATTTGAATAAAATATTCAAATTTCGCACTGGTTAACCAGTTAATGCATATGGTTAACCAAGCTAAAATTTGAATATTTTATTCAAATGTGATAGCTTGGTTGTTGTGGCCTGGTTCTTTTTGTTTGTCGAAGAAGGCATGGAAATAAACACATGAACCTTAGAATTCCTTGAATTAATTAATTAACTTGGGAAATCCATGATCAGATAAATTTGAATTTCTTGCGGATCAACTTTGACTTTTGTCTGTGAAATTTCATTCGAGCTGCAGGACTGCTATTTTTGCCATTTTCACATGGTTCCTCTTCTTGAAAAAGTTAGTGAAAGAAAACAAAATATTTTTTGATTTTGATTAATGGTTAGTAAACATAAACAAATAAAGCAATTAAAAGCCATAGTGATCCCCTGTGAGGCATACACCTAACCCGAGAAGAACCGAGCTACCAGTGCGATCTTGTTTGTATGCAAGATGCATATGAAATGCGAAGAAAACTTAGGGGGGAAAATTAGGGTGTTACAGTATGCAATAGCCATTTTTGTCAAGAAGAATCATGTATAGACCTTGTTAGGAGATTTCTACCACTCATTTCACTACAAGAATGAGAGAAAGATGGGGGGATTAGTACTTTTTTGTGCACCATTGTTCTATACCTAGTTTTCTCGACATCTTCCCAAGTCGGGCCCTTCGTGGAACTCAAAGGAGATGTTAAGTGGTCCAAGAGGCTTATGGGCCTAACTTCTGATGATATCACTTGGTGTTATAACAAGAACTTAGTTGGAAAAAAATTGATCACCCGTTGTGGCAACTTCCCAAATGTTCCCTTGCTTGGAAGAATAAGGGGAATTAATTACAACCCGGTGTTGGCTATTATGTAGTTTAGTTATCTGCTAAAGACTCCTCCCAAAGACGAAGACATTGCAAAATCATTATACTTTCAGGCTGTTGGAAATGAAGATTTATCAATCCAAGTTTCTAATCCTTGGAATGTGAAGGTCAAAAAGGGAAAGAAGGAGTTTGGGAGAGTGGATCCCAAGGCTTATGCACCATGCATTGATTGGCTGAAACATCTTGTTGAAGTTAGACTTCTCCCATTTTCTGTGGAGCCTCCTTTGTACCCCAAGGAAGTCAAGTCACTGGCCACTGTGGAGCCTCCTTTGTTGAAGTTGGAAGCTCTGGCGAACCAGTTGGGCTTAGAGAATGACAAGATTCATGGTTTGTATGAAGAGATGGTGCGATCTAATCAGAAGCTAGAAGAAAAAGTTCAGAGGGCGGAAAGAATGGTTAAAATCAAGCAGACAGACTTCGAGGATAGAGATCTCTACTTTAAGAAAAAAAGGCTTGGCTGAGATCAACAAATAGAATGAGCGTCGAAGGATCAAGGAGTCTTTGGCTGAGGCCAATGAAGAAATGACTCTCTAGTAAGAAAGATGGGAGATAAATCAGAAGAAGCAGAATGAAGTTGAAGCTGAATACAAGCATAAGATTGAAGACCTTCAGGTACAACTAGATATCCGAAAAAAATAACTTCAGCTAGCCCACGAGCATCGTAGGGGTTACATCCAGAAACTAGAACAAGGTCAGAAAGCAATGGAGGATATTCAAAAAGAAATAGAAGAGCTCAAAGTTTGTGCAGAGATTTAGAGGGCCAGGTATGAGCCATGTTCCAGCTGGGAGAATGAAGAGGTCTTTCTACAACAAATCAATAAGCTTCATGCTTCCTTCGACCAAAGGAATTTGCTCATTCAAAATCCCATTAAAGATACAATTCATCCGAATGTAGCCCATTTTTTTCGAGGTGGTCAAGCATCTTAGTTGGAGGCTGAAGGGTATGGAGATTCATAGGGCCTACTTTCTTTAGTTTGAGCCAGATTACCCACAAGCTTGTTGTGGGAGTCCTTTATACTTTGGCTATTTTTCCTTATTGTAAGAACGGGTACCCTTCGGGGAGATCTTTTATTATTCTCAGGCTTAATTTCATGTTATCTGGTGTGGTTCAAATTTCTAATTGTTGTCTATGCATCGACACGTGTTCCAGACACCGTTTCGTCACAGTTATCTTATATGAGCTTCATATGGGTTTTTCTTCTCAAAAGTGAAAGTTTCAAAGGTCATCTAGATTTTCATATTATTGAATACCGGAAGGGGGACATAATGACCTTTAGAATGAGAGAACACAATATTTGCATATCATTCATATCATGTTTGCATTTCTTTTAGGTTGTCAAACTTTCCTAACTTATTTGATTATGCGAGAATGATTGCAGATCATCATCTTCACAGGTATGCCACTCGCCAAAATCAACGAAACATCATGGATGATGTTAAAACTGAATTGGCTGAGCTCCGCACATGTATGAATGAGTTCATGAACATGATGTAAGGGGTTTCCCTAGGGCAACAGGAGTTACGAACTATGGTTCAAAGGCTTGATGCGCCGCATGTGGAGACTCCAGGCACCGGAGTCAACATAGATGCACAGGGGAATCCTGTTAATGCTACTGGTGTGCCAGCAGTAGTTGAAAGGCCTCCTACCCATATGGATATTGCTGTTCCAATTCATCACATAGAAGACAATCAAGCTGATCAGTTCTTTGTGTTAAATGAGGACTTGGGATTTGGTGTTGGGGGTAATCATCGTGACTTCCAGATATTGGACGAAAAGGCCCGGGCTCTCGAATGCAAGGATACTTTGGGAATTGACATCTCAGACATGGGATTTATTCAGGGCTTGGTGATCCCACAAAAGTTCAAGGCTCCTGGTTTCGATAAATATAACGGAAGTTCCTCTCCTAAGACCCACCTTCAAGATTACTACCGTAATATTGCTTCTTACACTAAGGACGAGAAGCTCTGGATGTACTTCTTCCAGGCTAGCTTGTCCGGAGGATCCCTCGAATGGTACATGAAGTTGGAACGAACTGTTGTCCGTAATTGGAAAGAACTTGGAGAGGCGTTCCTAAAAAAATACCAATATAACATTGTCATGACCCCTAGCAGGACTCAGTTGCAAAGTCTGTCACAGAAGAATTTTGAGATCTTTAAGGAGTATGCTCAAAGGTGGCGCAAGTTAGCTGTAAGAGTTCAACTACCGCTGCTCGGGAGAGAAATGGTATATTTGTTCATGGAGCGCCTAACAGGGTGTTCGTTGAGTGGTTTCTCTGACATCATCTTGAAATGAGGAAGGATTGAGAAGTGGATGAGGCAAGGTAAAATCCAGAACAACCGTGCTTCTACGTCCAAAACCAATAAGTCATTTACGAACGGACAAAAGAGAATGGATGGGGAAGCAGGGGCAGTATATTCCCAAAGAAAGAGAAGGAATCGTAATCCTTACTACCAGGATGCAGCCGTTACAATTCCAACAGTAACTAACCCCCCTGCACCACAATAACAACCGCAACAACCTCAACAAAATTTCCAATAGCAAAGAACTCCTAGACAATACCATCCACCAAGATCAAAGGACATACATATTGAAACACCACCAATGTCATATTCATAATTGTTGCAGAATCTTCTACAATTACAGATGGTCCGGCTCCAAACTTTGCAGCCACCAAAGCCTGGACAGATCCTATAAGGTTACGACGCTAATGCCAACTGTGAGTTTCATTCTTCAGCTTCAGGTCACACCACAGAGAGCTTCAAAACTTTTAAACACTTGATTGAGGATATGTTAGACTCTAAAGCTATCAATTTTTCTCCCACTCCGAATGTTCTGCAAAATCCCATGCCTCCGCACGGGAAGTCAGTAGGGGCGGTGGAAGACGGTGACATATTGAACTTAATTTGTGATGTCAATTCTCTGAAGACTCCATTGTTAGCAGTGAATAATTGTTTGGCAAAGAAGGGTCTCTTCCCGAGCTGCAGGGGGACTTGTCAAGAGTGTGAAGATTCTTCTAACGGACGTGATAGGTTGAAAGCGGGAATTCAAAAACTAATTGATGATGGAGGTATCCAGTTTGATCGTGTATCTAATGAAGAAGACGAGATCTCTAAAGTTACTATCTACTTCACCCCGATTGAAATCTCAATGCCAACAAGATCAACCCAAGTTACATTTACTATTTCAGGGCCTGTGCCATACCAGAGTGAAAGAGCTATCATGTGGCATTACAGGGCAGAAGTTTATTATAATGGCGAAAGGCAAGATATAACTACCTCCGGGACAACACAACATCAGATTAAGAATGTAAGTGTTGTAGGATTTACAAGAAGTGGAAGGTTTTTCGCACCACAAGCACTAAGGAATAGTGGAGCACCATCGAATGACAATGCAGAAGCCCTGGCTAAGGCTAAGGGCAAGCAAGTTGTGACCAATGACGTCCCTCCTCCGGATCCAGCCATTAATTTTGATAGAGAAGCTGAAGAGTTCTTAAGGATCATCAAGAAAAGTGACTACAAGATAGTCGACCACCTTCAACAGACTCCTTCCAAGATCTCCATCTATCTTTACTGATGTGCTCGGAATCCCACATAAAGTCTTTGTTGAGAATCTTGAATAACACCTATGTTATGCAAGAGATACCTGTGAATCAACTCGAGACGATTATTGCCAGCATAATTTCCAGCCACGGGTTTGGATTTATAGATTTT
The DNA here is from genome assembly GCA_963966055.1 of Lathyrus aphaca. Taxonomy (NCBI): domain Eukaryota; kingdom Viridiplantae; phylum Streptophyta; class Magnoliopsida; order Fabales; family Fabaceae; genus Lathyrus; species Lathyrus aphaca. Next base: position 388,897,937 of record OZ014520.1, read on the forward strand.
GATCTGCCTACATAAGGACACAATCACAATAGGGCATTGCACATTTCAATGGAGTGCAAAGGGGTTGTGCTTTCTCATGTACTCCTTGATACGGGGTCCTCTTTAAACGTGCTCCTGAAAAAAGGTCTTGATTAAATTAGACTATGATGGAGTAGTACTCAGGCCTAGTGATTTTGTAGTTAGGACATTCGATGGTTCGAAGAGGTCCGGTTTTGGAGAGTTAGAATTACCGATCAAGGTAGGCCCTCAAGTTTTCAACACGACCTTCTACGTTATGGATATTCAGCCTGATTACAATTGCTTGTTGGGACGTCCTTGGATTCATGCGGCTGGAGCAGTATCTTCTACTCTATATTGTAACATCCCAAAATTTTCCCTTTTGTTTATCACTACTAGATAACTTTATGCTTCACATCCATATGCATGGAATTAAGGCTTTTCACAATTCTTCATATGCATTGCATTAAGTCATGTTCGCAGTCACTCATATCATTTTCACTTGATTATCAGGTTCAGGATTGGTGATTTCTGTGGTTTGATGTGCTATAAAATTGCGAGCCATCATATAAGATATGACTCGAGGATTCGTGTTGTTTAAGATTATTATTTATTTTCTACTTGGTATACGAGTTTGATCTGCATCGAGGAATTGAATCGAAGTCGGGGTGCATTAAATTAAGGATTTGTTCCCAAGGGTCTTAAAGCATAATCTTTTGTTCGTTAAAGGTCCATCTATGTGAAAGACGACAGATAAAGTCACAAGTGCAAAAGTAAGGCATATTCATTCATTTATCCAGGGCCAATTCAAGACATCTAAGATTCTTTACACTACGTCGCAGTAAGGATTTTTCGCATGGGATGGGATTTCCATAATATATATCTTTGAGAAGAATGTTGTGCGTAGATAGTCTAGTATCACGACATCAATTATACGGTTACTTCGAAATACATTGAACTTGGTATTAAACTTGTTGGGTCATCATCAAGAGAAATTCTTCGACACGCTAAGAAATAGTTTTGAAGCCATTATCAGTTCCACATGGGTTGAAATTATTCCAATTTTCTATGTTATTTCTTGCAAGGGTTCCCCTCAGGGTCTTAAAAAATTACTTTGATTTTTAGGCTAGACTTTAAAGGGACTGATTACATGTTTTTCAAGATCAATAAACTATTTTCTAAGTATTGCATATGTTTGCTTCAAATCAGCCGCACGATGGATAAAACTTGGCTGTGCCAATTTGTGAGTTCACCATACAAGTGGAAGAATGGTCCCATAAAGGGCCAGACATGTTATTTCTGAAAATTGGTTTTTGCTACTGAATAAGTAGTAAGCTGACTTATGGATTTACAGTAGTAAGCTGTGCCAATTTGTGAGTTCACCATACTTTGTGATGTAATACTTGTATAGTTCCTTTAATTAGGATAGAAAAGATAAAACGAACCGATAGAAAACAAAATCTCAAAAAATAAAGAAGACTCGATCCAACGTCGAGTAAATTTTCAAATAAATAAATAAAGTTTCATGTGACTTTAGGATTCCTCGATTACCATTGTTCCATTACATTACACCAAAAGCAAGCCTTGTATGTTGCACACCATAAGTCGTGCGTCTCAGCACCACGCAACCGACCCACCCGATCCACCGTTTCATCCCATTTACGTTTCATACACGTTTTACCCACCATGACTTAGGAGGACCATATTGTTCACTATTAACTTTTTATACTCGCATTTATAGTTTAATATCTCTTAGGTAGATTTAATCTTTCAAACCTCACTAACCATAGGTTATCCCTAAACTCAACTAACTTAGGGTAAGTCTAGTTTCCCTTAGTTTTTTTTCCTTTGGCAACTTGAGTCTCACTTCTCATCCTAAAGAAAAATAAAGAATAATTAATAAAGAAAAACGTGTACAATACGCCACGAGCCTTAAGCTATACGGGAAATGACTAGTGGAGGTCTCCTCCACTCTTCTAGGATGCTTTACAAACGTTCCATTGTGGGCGATCTTGGAAAGTATTCTCTCTTGTATCATAGTCTTTAGTGTTGTACATACGATAAACACAAAATCAAGACATTTCTTCTAAAAGATAATAAACCAAGACAACACGTCTTCTATTCTCATACTCTTTGCGGATGAACATGACTTGTCTCGGCAATTCAAACAGCGATACGATAAACACCCTCGAGTCAGAGCCGGTAACACCTGAGCTAGAGCTATGGCAACGTCATCCTAAAAATCACAAACAAGTTCCCGCCTTAGTTAGATGAACTACGGCGACTCTGATCCTCATTTACCGCAATGAGGTACGTAGGCAGTGGGGGTAGGGCCCATTCGAGCACAATCTTTATTTTCCCTACATTTTCCCCCTTTCTTTCCTTCTTTCTTTCCAGTTCCTTTTCCCATTTCCATTACATTCCAAATAGCCATTCTTTTATTCAAACATCATATTATCTCTCATCCTTTGAAACAGACTTATAAGCATGGATCCCGTCGGGTACGGCAGACAGATTGGGGTGCTAATACCTTCTCAATTCGTAACCGACTTCTGGACCCAGATCTTTGGTTCACAAGGCCTCGTCCTTTTCCTTCTTCCTTAGGTTTGTGCAACATTACCTTTCCCATTCCTTTGGGATAAAAATGTCTGGCTGGCGACTCAACCTTTTCCGCGCCACTTTCGCGTTTGTACTAGGATGAAAATCTCGGGAGCGACAGCTGGCGACTCTGCTGGGGACTGAAACCAGAATCTATGTTTTCCCCTTGGAGAGTCAATCCTAGCGCTTGTTTGTTTCTGTTTTCTTTGGGTGTTTATTTGTTGTTATGTTTTAGTTTAGCTTTACTGTTTTTTTTTACAGTTTATCGCTTTACTTTTCGACTCTATTTACAGCTTTCTGCACTTTACTTTATTGTTGCATATATTGGCATGTATTGTACTGGCTGTTCTGGTTTTCCTTGGCGGGATGGGATTATTGTGAGATAAGCCAAATACCCGGCTTGAGTATACACATAGGATATAGAGTGGGCAGTCATGTGGCTTGCGTTGTTTTGAGCACGTGTTGTTTTCACGAGTCCCACACCCAGATCGGGCTCTCTTGGGATATGTTCTATACTGCCTAGGCAGACCATAGAATGTCCCCACCTGAGCTGCTAACACTGGGAACCGATCATCGAGGACCTTAGTGGAAACAACCCTCTCCAGCGGTGATAGTGGCAGACCATATTTCGTGGCAAACGCATTCGCATCCGAGGGCCCATTAGGAAATCGCATAGGATGACCTTGTTCTCTCATAGGAACCCAGTTAAAGCGACTGGTCATATGACGGTAGTATTGTACCCTTCAGGATGAATGTACTATTGTTTCTCGACTTCAGTGCTTGAAGCCGGGAACTTATGAGGGATGCTTGTTCTTCCGGACTCAGCTGAGGCCTCCCTGGGTAGTACATAATGCCAAACCGATTCCCTGATTTGGTCATGAGCCATTTCTCAGAAATGGTGAATGTATTATTGCTACTCGGCTTTGAGAGTCCGTAATGTTGACCCGTAGTAGCACACCCGTGAGATTGGGAGGGGTTTACAGGTTTGCAGGAACCCTAAGCTTCCAACATACCCGCTTTGCCAGTGTTACTCCATGATATGATCCAGTCCTATATGATACTTGGTTAAGAATGTTGAAACTTCTGCACAGAGATAATGATATTATGACTCTTCACCAACACTTAGTTATCTGATCCACACCAGCGTCGGATCGCTGGTCACATGCCAGTTGCATACATGACATCATGGCATTTTAGCATACATGTTCAGTTACTTCCAAGGATCACATATCTGAATTAAATCGTCAGATTATTTTTCCTACATTAAAACTTGGATCAAAACAGATAGGTTCCTTGGAAATAACCATAGCATTTGCATACATCCTTGCATTTTTTACAGGTGTTCAGGGACAAATTCTTATCCTGACTTGGTTTCTCTCCAGAATGGCCAACTTGAATCATGATTGTCAGGGTATGGGCATGAAACAACTCCGAGCAGAGGTGAATGAGATGAAGGCTCAACTGGGGCATTTTATAGTGGACATTCGAGCGTTGTCCCAGGATCAGAAATTGTTGAGAGAAGAATTCAACTTGATGAAGACTCAAATAAAGCTGCTTACAGGAATCATGAATGCTATGTCGAAAAAGGAAAATAGTCGTGCGTCTGATTTTCAAACAGAAGGTCATGTTTCTCCCATCTCCTTGGGATGTCCACTAAATCAAGGTTTGTTAGGTGGTTTTCCTCTACCGTTTGAGCCTCTTCACCAGCAATCACCACTTGGCAGTCAGGAAGAGCATCAGATAGGAACCAACTCCACATTTTAGCTAAATGATCCTACACCAATAGTTACCAAAGAAGTGAGCACTTTCTTTCCTTATCAGGGATCCTCCTCAGCTGCTACGTCTTGGTTTCCAGGAGAAATACTTCAACAGGTTTCGTTTGTAGCTCCTTCATTGGTAGAAACCCGTCATCAACAGGAGCAAGAAAGGGTTATTGATCCGATACTTGTGTCTTATGCTGAATTATGCCCACAACTGCTCAAAATGGGGTTGATCGAGTGTCGTGAGCTAACTCCTCCTTCCGGTAAGCTTCACCAAAGTTGGAATCCCTACGCCTACTGTGTTTTTCATTCTGGAGCCCCGGACATGATGTTAATGATTGCAAGGCGTTTAAATATCAAGTGCAAGACTTAATTGATGAAGGCGTAATCACTTTTGGACTGACCGGGCCGGAAGTGCCGCAAGATAAAGCATGCAGGAATACAAAAGAGGTGGTCAATTTTCCTTCTTCTAGAATTATTGCTCAGGCCAAGTCTTCAAAGGGGCTACATCAATAACCTTCATTCGCTCCCCGGCCGAGTATGAGTAAGAGAGTACAGGGACATGTCAGGCGCCCAACACAATGTCAACAACGAAATGTTCCAACCACAATCTCAGGGTCAGCAACAACAGGCACAGAGACCATTTCAGGAAAGAACAAGAGCGAGGAACCGTAGATTTGATCCTATCCCACTCCCATATGATGTATTGCTTCCAGAGCTGCTAAAGTTGAACCTGGTCAAGCTCCGCACCATGAGGGCTCCTTCCGCTGATAATCTACCACCAAATTTTGATTCAAACTCCAGGTGTGAATTCCATTCAAGTGCCCAGGGGCATAGTATTGAAAAGTGTTGGGCTTTTCAGAACAAGGTACAAGACCTAATTGAGTCCAAGGCGATCAATTTTTCTCCTCATCCGAAGGTACTCCAGAATCCGATGCCTAATCACGACGGAGCCGGTGTCACGGTTGTTATACCAGATGGTCCATGTTAAGTTGAAGTCTTCGAGATAATCACCCAGGACGTCAAGGTAATCACAAAGTAAATAAAGCCAGCAATATTCAAGTACTATCAGTGATGGCATCTGTGTGTTTGCCTTTCTTCATTGTTCATTTTCATCCCTATTGAGGGGAACTACGTCGCTTTGATTCTTCATTGGTCATTAATCAATGGAGATACGTAGGCAGAAGATCGTCAGGTCTTTCCGAGCAACCTTATGGGGCAACTTTACTCCCCAGCTTCACTTTTTCCTTCAGACATATCGTGTCAAAGTCAGAATAATCAAAAGAAGAGGTATGATTACCATGGTTGGATACACGACTGCGAATTGAAGATTATAAGTCTGTGAAAGAGCTATTGATCATCGAAAGTATCCAAGACTGACAGGTCCAGACGGAGCCAAGTCTCCTGAACTACGACAATATTTAGTTTCTTTACTGCATTTCCATCTGTGGTTTCTTTTATATGCTAAACATTTGTCTACATGTATGAAATTTGTTTGCTTTTGAATGTTAACAATAATAAAACTCACATGTTTTTCTTGAAGTAATTCATTCGCATTCACTTATAATTTTGCATGTGTACATCGCAATACCAATTATCGTGCTTAAATTCTATGAAGGAGAATGACGAAACAAAAACGCAAAATCTCTAATTGTGTGCTCTCGAGTAAGGCCCTGTTGACGATGTACAGGCTTTGTTTCAAATTCCTAAACACTGGAGATATAAGGAAGATAGACCCTTGCTAACCCCTTTGAGCCTTGAAGTAGGAGTTTCTTTTTCACATAAAAAAAAACCTCACATGTAACCTAGGGGCAGGGTAGATGTCAGTTAGTCGGACCAAGCGTTCAGGATTTCATAAAGGAGTGTATTTGAGGATCCATTACATTCCATTATGCTAATCAAGAGGACCAAAGACCAGAAACCACAATGGTTATCCGAATCAAGAGGTCCAAAGACTGGAAACCACAATGGTTATCCTTCATCGACCAAAGAATGAGGCAGTCACAACCCTCACAAAGTAATCAAGACGAACAGTGTCACACGAGCAAAAAAAAAGAAAGAATGAAAAAGCCCGCTAATTCGAAACTTGAAAACAAGCGACATAGGCAAAAGTTAGGGCATCCTGCTGGACTTTACAATCAAAATTTCACAAGAATCAGTCCAGGAAAAATTTAGGGATAAGCAAAATAATGCAAAAGCGAAAGACGGAAAGGATTACACAAGAAAGATCCTCAAATGAGAACAAAGTCGTGTGGCACAAATACGAAAGATAGAGGAGTGACTGACTCTCAACAATAACTCAATTAGTGATTGAACTCATAGCAGCAATGGTTTCTCAATCAACACGAAACCCTTATGAAAGGTGAATGCTTGTGAAAATTAGCTGAACAAAGGAATGGAGAACATCACGAAGAGTGGGTGGGCACAAATAAACTTCTAGCCTATTCCTTTGTTTCTATAACCGTGAACCAGGCCACGATACAACCTTTAAAAGTCCTAACTGAAACATGGTTAATTTGAGAGCGTATTACTACGAGGCCGCGTTCATGACTCTTATGAGTTATGCTAAAAGACATTTGTTGGTATTGCATGTACATACTTTCATTCAAAAATAATGTCGTATCTTAACCAGTGATTCGCTCACAAAGGTTTGCGACCCCCTGTTTAAAACTTCAAGTTTGACATGTGTGTTGCATTAGAATTTTCATTCTAAGAATAAACATTTTTTGCTTTCATACATTTGTTTAGCACCATAAACGGTTCACATGCGGAAATTCAATCCAGAAGCTTAAGCTTGCCAAGTTGAGAAGTCCAAAACTTCTGAAAGACAATCACGTTGAGGTGCACTTTTCCGAGAAAAGATCCATTGAGTAAAGACTTTCCCAACTAGTCATGGTAAGAGCTAGCCAATCCAGGGCAATTATGTCGAGAGATCTCTTCAAAATTAAAGAGCTAGCCAATCCGGGGCAGTTACGTCGAGAAATCTCTTCAAATTTCAAACTAGGGCAATCACCTCGAGATTCAAATCTCTCCAAGAGCGAAGATTAGTCAGTCAAGTGTAAAACTATTCAAATACTCGTACTGGGGCAGGCCACCCCAATAGTACGAGAATTCATCCTTTCCCAAAGACAGACAGTCGGAAGCACCTATCCAAAATTCAGAGTACCGAGACAGTTATGCTCCTGAAGAGTTCCTATGTCACCCTCTTGTCATAGCTCTTACTGATTGAGTCTATTACTCATATAACGGATGCTCATCAAGCCAATTATCTCATTCAGCATTTCTTACAGCTCCAAGCTCATCTGAATGGGCAATGGTTACCTCCCCAGCAAGGTTATTACGCTGATTCATGCAGTCGTTACGATACCTAAGAGTTCAAAGACACCAAGTCTTTTGTAAAATCCTTTTGAGGTAAAATCCATACAGAAGCAAATGATCCCCAGCACGAGACAACTTGAAATCTTTCCTCCTCAGCAGGACGTGTCTCGATTTTGTCATCCCCAACAGATGAATGGAAGTTATCCCCAGTAAAGTCACCAAGTTTTACTTCAGCTGGTTTCCTTGATCTCGGTTCCTCAGCAGATCTAAGGTAACTCTTACTCCCCTAGCAGATTTCAGATAAGTCATTCTCTTACCCAGTAGATCCATAAGAGTGTATAATCCCCAATAGTCGAGGTATTCCCTGGCACGGTCCTTAAGTCTAAAGTCCAATTTATTTTTGGCAAAGGTGGTAATTCGGGACGAATGAATTATTCACGCTTTTCTCCAACAGAGATGTTATCCCGACAGGGCTTCTTGAGATCAAATCCGCGATCATTGTGTTTCCCCCACAAAGTTAGTATGGATTTATTACTTTCGCGTCTGGAATTCCCTTTACGTTCATACCAGTTCACTGACAATACTCAAGACATAACATCCCCAGTGTCATGGGGCATCATGCCATGTAACTCAACATATGCGTACCCAGCATAATCCAAGTTTGGTATCTTTTAAAAGTCCAGCCACAGACTAGCCAATGTCCATCTTCGGGTGGCAAGTTTCAAAAGTCTCCCACAGCGAGAAAAAGTCCAGCCACAGACTGGCCAAAGTCCATCTTCGGGTGGCAAGTTTCAAAAGTCTTCCGCATTGAGCAAAAGTCCAGCCGCAGACTGGCCAAAGTCCATCTTCGGGTGGCAAATTTCTAAAGTCCCCCGCAGTGGGCAAAAGTCTCCCGCAGTGAGCAAAAGTCCAGCCACAGACTGACCAAAGTCCATCTTCGGGTGACAAATTTCTAAAGTCCCCCGCAGTGGGCAAAAGTCTCCCGCAGTGAGCAAAAGTCCAGCCACAGACTGGCCAAAGTCCATCTTTGGGTGGAAAATTTCTAAAGTCCCCCGCAGTGGGCAAAAGTCTCCCGCAGTGAGCAAAAGTCCAGCCGCAGACTGGTCAAAGTCCATCTTCGGGTGGCAAATTTCTAAAGTCCCTTGCAGTGGGCAAAAGTCTCCCGCAGTGAGCAAAAGTCCAGCCGTAGACTGGCCAAAGTCCATCTTCGGGTGGAAAATTTCTAAAGTCCCCCGCAGTGGGCAAAAGTCTCACGTAGTGAGCAAAAGTCCAGCCGCAGACTGGCCAAAGTCCATCTTCGGGTGGAAAATTTCAAAAGTCTCCCATAGTGAGCAGCAGCCCCCGTAATGTGGCAAGATTTCCAAGGTCCACCCGCAATGTGGCAGATTATCCAAAGTCCACCCAAAGTGTGGCAAAGTATTTGAAGTCCAACCGCATATTCGCGAAAGTCCGTCCTCAGGGTGGCAAATCATATCGTAAAGTCCAACCGCAGATTGGCAAAAGTCCATCCTCAGGGTGGCAAAGTATCTTAAAATTTGATCGCAAATTGGTGAAAGTCCACCCGCAGTGTGGCAAGCTGTTAGTCGTCTGACTCCATCCGAAAGATATCATTTAACCATTGTTGCAGCCTATCGAAATCCACCCGCAGTGTGGAAAGTCAGTAGTCATCTGACATCACTCAAAAAGGCATCCCCTGTCTACTATTCTTCCCATCATAATTATATCAAAGCAGAATTCATTCGGTTGAGTTTATCTCTCTGTTTTTCTGTCATAGAGTGCAAAGTTTCTGGTTGTTTCTGGTATTCAATCCCTGCATACCTCAAACGTCTGAAAGCAACTGCTATCATCCATTCAAGTCTACACTGATTGAATAGGGGCAGCTGTAACACCCCAAAATTTTCCCTTTTTGTTTATCACTACTAGCTAACTTTATGCTTCACATCCATATGCATGGAATTAGGGTTTTTCACAATTCTTCATATGCATTGCATTAAGTCATGTTCGCAGTCACTCATATCATTTTCACTTGATTATCAGGTTCAGGATTAGTGATTTCTGTGGTTTTATGTGCTATAAAATTGCGAGCCATCATATAAGATATGACTCGAGGATTCGTGTTGTTTAAGATTATTATTTATTTGCTACTTGGTATACGAGTTTGATCTTCATCGAGGAATTGAATCGAAGTCGAGGTGCATTAAATTAAGGATTTGTTCCCAAGGGTCTTAAAGCATAATCTTTTGTTCTTTAAAGGTCCATCTATGTGGAAGTTGACAGATAAAGTCACAAGTGCAAAAGTAAGGCATATTCATTCATTTATCCAGGGCCAATTCAAGACATCTAAGATTCATTACACTACGTCGCAGTAGGGATTTTTCGCATGGGATGGGATTTCCATAATATATATCTTTGAGAAGAATGTTGTGCGTAGATAGTCTAGTATCACAGCATCAATTATGCGGTTACTTCAAAATACATTGAACTTGGTATTAAACTTGTTGGGTCATCATCAAGAGATATCCTTCGACGCGCTAAGAAATAGTTTTGAAGCCATTATCAGTTCCACATGGGTTGAAATTATTCCAATTTTCTATGTTATTTCTTGCAAGGGTGCCTCTCAGGGTCTTTAGAAATTACTTTGATTTTTAGGCCAGACGTTAAAAGGAATGATTACATGTTTTTCATGATCAATAAACTATTTTCTAAGTATTGCACATGTTTGCTTCAAATCAGCCGCACGATGGATAAAACTTGGCTGTGCCAATTTGTGAGTTCACCATACAAGTGGAAGAATGGTCCCATAAAGGGCCAGACATGTTATTTCTGAAAATTGGTTTTTTCTACTGAATAAGTAGTAAGCTGACTTGTGGCTTTACAGTAGTGTGATGGAAGTTGATAAATTAACTGTTTGCTATCAGTTTATAGCATAAAAGGTAACAAAGTATTTTAACAGAGGAAAAGTCTTCCATTAATATAACAAGTCAGGTGCATATTCAGGCTAATCCCATAGCTAAAATAACAGAATTTTACACACAAAAGAAGGGAAGAAGTCATTATCTATCCTCTCAGTAACAAGAAATTACAAAATATTTTTAGTTACAAAAAGCTCTTTGGACTCAGAAATGAATAACAAAAATGATTCAGTTCTTAGAAGAAAAAACTAAATCTGTTTGTTAGTCCGAATGTGAGGGTTAACTGAGTTGACATTGGTCTCCACAAAAGCATCACGACCGAAAGTGAGCTAATCCGACTCTTCTCTCCAAGTTACCTCATATAGTGAAGGTGACGCTGCACCGAGAAAATGAACGGGAATTTAGTTTACAAGTGGTAAATAAAAGGCTTGCATTTGCGGACAATCGAATAATTGAACAAGCAATGAAACATAATGTGAAGTTATACCTTTTTCGAGTTGGTTGGTTTAATTATGAGTTGAGGGCTCTCCACCCATTTTTTCAATTCCAAGACTTTGTAGAAGACATGATCGACATCCAATTGACATCATATAGAGCTACATGATGATATGCAGGGACAATTCCCGTATAGCTTGATTTCATGATCCTGTCGGCACACAGAAAAAAAACAAAGAGAAAATATGCACTGGATTAAATTTACAACGAAATCAACAGCTCATAGTAGGAAAATCCATAAGGAAAAAATCACATTATGAAAGGATCCATAACATAAAAACCAAAAACTACAACTAACTTAACAGAATTTTCAACAAACTTAAATTAATTTTAACTAATTCATAACAGAAATCCTAACTGAATATCAAACAGAAATGTAACCGATTTACCTGAGAAATCCCCATTTAACCCGCATTGATCCTCTATAAGTCAGGGGACTCCATCTCCAATTTGGGGAGATTCACCATTTTTCTGATTTCATTCATCTAGGTTCTTCACCATTCCTTTTTCGTTTTTCTTCTCCATCCTTGTCTCCAATCATCTTCATCAATCTCTCTGAAAACTTCAACAACTTCTATCAATCTCCATGATGTTCTGATTCGATCGCCATCATCTTCATAGCTTCACCTATGATCCTCATTCAGTCACCACCGAAGCCTTCAATCCCTGCATCTTATATCAACTCTGCATCACACTGTTTCATCATCAATCATCTTCGTCAAAGTTGTGGCTCACACTTGATCCGCGAAGTTCTCTTCTACAACGTCTTCTTCATCAATTTGCATCAACCTTCAACCAACACTCTTCATCTTTCATTAATCTCATTGTTAACCTACAAAAGATTCAGAGTTAAGGATCGCGAGAGGAGCAAAGAACCGTTTGCAAGAACAAGAGAATACGTGTAAAGCTACAACAAGATGCAGCTCGTGAATCTAGCTGCAAATAACAACGCTCATTTCATAGAGAAGAGCATATACAAATATGAAGAAAAAAAACATACCGTGAACGAAGCCCTTTGAGCGTCACCTTCATTGCAAAACCTCGCCACCAATCGTCTTCAACATCCTCACGACATTAATAATCACCTACAAACGTCAACAAAACGCAAAGTCACGGCAAAGCTTGAGAACACAGTGAATTGGTAGAAAAAGAAAGTGAATCGCGAACGAGTGGCGGGAGAGACGATACCTTCGAATCTCTTCGTTTTCGTCTTCATCGTATCTCTTCTCATCTTAACCGTATCGCCAGGTATGTATATCTCACTCCGAAACTCGTAGTCGCGACTTTGGGTTTGTTCGGAATCCATTGTAGATGCTTTTTTCTCCTCTTCTTCGATATTTGTTTCTGGTTATGGCAATCCGAACAGGGGCTAGGAGTTAGGTTGATCTGAGGTCGGATTTAGGATGAGAAAGAAGAGAAAGGTTAAGGTTGTGTGTAGAATTTTTTTGTTTATTTGAATTGGAACCCATGGGATGAACCGCCGCCGCCGCCGGACTAGGGTTAGGAAGGGGAGGACGAATTTTATTCGGAGAAGGAGACGTGTGAGAGAGAGTTTTTGAGTCCGTGAATTTTTGGTTTGTTTTAAGGATTATTAGTTTAAATTATGAAGGAGGAGAATAATAAGGTATTAATGGGAGATTAAGGCTCATTAATGCCATGGTAATGACCGTTAGAGATTAAAACAATAATAAATCACAGTAATTGCAATTAAAAGAAAAACTCATGAAAATCTGCTTTTAAATTCACTGCCCTTATGGATTCTTTGTGATAAGTTTTTGAGTTTGGGTCCAATCCGGCGGTGACACGTGTCACCTTCCGGTAGGACCACTGGATTTCACCTCTGCACATGGCATCCCATCGCAACCAACATGCACCCTAGCATATTAATCATCCATGTGATCATCAGAAATCGTGTCATCCATCCAACGACCCCTAATGAAGTCAAAGGATTTGACTGAAGACCCACCATATGCTCCCTCAAGCCCTGCACATATGGCCTAGCGAATTGATATTCCCACACCCCCAGTATATGCCCAGTTTGGTTTGTTAACTGAAGCAAGTGCTATTCTCACCCCCTCCTATTTCCTTGTTTTTATTTTATTTTCTGTTTAATGCCTTTTCAATTTAAATCCATTAAAAATATTAAAATGCTTGATAAAATTCCACAAAAATTCCAATAGGTTCATAATTCATTTTAGAAAAATTCCACATTCTTACTTTCTGAATTTTGTCATTTTTCAATTTAATTTCGATTTTCCATTTAATTGCTTTTCTATTGAATTCTTTCTTGGACACATAATTTTGTACATTTTATTTCTCACACCTCCTGTATGATTTTGGTCCCATTCTTTTTGATATGATTAGAGGACAAATAATAGTACCTAGAAATATTTTTGGTATATTTTTTAGGCCATTTTATCCACTATTTTGGTAGTGTGGCTATATGACATAGTTAGACTTTGAATTTTTGGGAGATTTTTTAACACAATATTATAGTCAGGTTAGTGACCCTAGGGAATTAATTTCATATTTTTTCCAGGACTTTTGATATTTTTGTTATCTTAATTCATTTCCATCATATTGTTGCATACACATTTTCATTTCATTTACTAACAATTTTCCTTTCGTGCGAGGTATTTTTTGAGGATTTGCGTATGGACTCGGATTATGTTTATTATGCCTCGATTATATTTTTTGTACTTTGTGATGTAATACTTGTATAGTTCCTATAATTAGGATAGAAAAGATAAAACGAACCGATAGAAAACAAAATCTCAAAAAATAAAGAAGACTCGATCAAACGTCGAGTAAATTTTCAAATAAATAAATAAAGTTTCATGTGACTTTAGGATTCCTTGATTACCATCATTCGATTACATTACACCAAAAGCAAGCCTTGTATGTTGCACACCATAAGTCGTGCGTCTCAGCACCACGCAACCGACCCACCTGATCCACTGTTTCATCCAATTTACGTTTCATACACGTTTTTACCCACCATGACTTAGGAGGACCATATTGTTCACTATTAACTTTTTGTACTCTCATTTCTAGTTTAATATCTCTTAGGTGGATTTAATCTTTCAAACCTCACTAACCATAGGTTATCCCTAAACTCAACTAACTTAGGGTAAGTCTAGTTTCCCTTAGTTTTTTTTCCTTTGGCAACTTGAGTCTCACTTCTCATCCTAAAGAAAAATCAAAAACACTAAATAAAGAAAAACGTGTACAATAAGCCACGTGCCTTAAGCTATACGGGAAATGACTAGTGGAGGTCTCCTCCACTCTTCTAGGATGCTTTACAAACGTTCCATTGTGGGCGATCTTGGAAAGTATTCACTCCTGTATCATAGTCTTTAGTGTTGTACATACGATAAACACAAAATCAAGACATTTCTTCTAAAAGATAATAAACCAAGACAACACATCTTCTCTTCTCATACTCTTTGCGGACGAACATGACTTGTCTCGGCAGTTCAAACAGCGATATGGTAAACACCCTCGAGTCAGAGCCGGTAACATCTGAGCTAGAGCTATGGCAACGTCATCCTAAAAATCACAAACAAGTTCCTGCCTTAGTTAGACGAACTACGGCGACTCTGATCCTCATTTACCCCGATGAGGTACGTAGGCAGTGGGGTAGGGCCCATTCGAGCACAATCTTTATTTTCCCTACGATTTCCCCCTTTCTTTCCTTCTTTCTTTCCAGTTCCTTTTCCCATTTCCATTACATTCCAGATAGCCATTCTTTTATTCAAACAACATATTATCTCTCATCCTTTGATACAGACTTATAAGCGTGGATCCCGTCGGGTACGGCAGACGGATTGGGGTGCTAATACCTTCTCAATTCGTAACCTACTTCCGGACCCAGATCTTTGGTTCGCAAGACCTCGTCCTTTTCCTTCTTCCTTAGGTTTGTGCAACATTACCTTTCCCATTCCTTCGGGATAAAAATGTCTGGCTGGCGATTCTACCTTTTCCGCGCCACTTTCGTGTTTGTACTAGGATGAAAATCCCGGGAGCGACATATATTAGAAGTTAAAGTTCGTCACAGAGGGACAGATCGTCACGATATATGGAGACGAAGACATCTTTATAAGCCATCTCTCTTCCTTCAAGTACGTGGAAATGGATGGTGAGATATACGAGACCCCGTGCCAAGCATTTGAGCTAGTAAAGACTGTAGCAGCATCATCGTCAGCTTCCATTTTTTAGGATAATAAGAAGGATGTATCCATTTCATCCTACAAACAAGCTCTCAAGGTGGTTGAATCAGGAAACAGTGAAGGCTGGGGCAAGATGGTCGAGGTCCCCAAAAAGGAAGATATGTTTGGAATTGGTTACAATCCTGCTCAAGCAACATCATCATAACATACCAAAGGTCGTAAAGGCCCAATCACATTCTCTAATATCGGGTTGGTGGATCACATTCATATTTATGCCATTCAAGAGGATGCAATTGACAGCGACTGTGAAATAGACGGTTGGATCAGGCCGAGTGTCCCAAGAGTGGAGCTCAACAACTGGTCATCTGAAGAGATCATCATTGTTATGCAGTATCAAGAGTAATGATCTTGTGTTATTATTCTTGTGTGAAAGATCTATGTCTCTCCCAAGGCGTAGTAGCTCATTATAAGGGCTTCTTTGTTTCAATTTGCAATGATTAATCATTAATAAAATGGACGATTTTTGCATTCATTCATGGTGTTCCCTGTCTTTCATTTTTCTTTTCTATGATAAATGGAAATGTACATTTTCTCATTTTTCATTTTTTTCACGCCCTTTCTAAGCATGAATTATCATTCACGCAGATGAACCCCATTGTGTCTTATCGATGACAATCTTGTTATGACTCGCTATGACTTCGACAATCTGATTTACCAAGCCGATGAGGAAGGTGAAGAAGATTGTGATTGTTGAAGCAAGAGGAGAAGGTGATTCAGCCGCATGAAGAGGTTATTGAGATCGTAAACCTGGTACCGAAGAGGCAAAGAAAGAGGTTAAGATTGGGGCCATATTAAAAGAATCTGTGAAGAGCCGATTGATTGACATGCTCCGAGAATACGTTGATATATTTTCCTGATCTTACCAAGACATGCTAGGGCTTGAAACTGATATTGTAGTACACAGGCTACCACTCTGAGAAGACTGTTCGCCGGTGAAGCAGAAACTGCGTAGAACTCGGCCTGATATGGCAATAAAGATCAAGGAAGAGGTTCAGAAGCAGTTCAATGTTGGGTTTTTGGTTGTTACGAGTTATCCACCATGTGTGTTGACTATTGAGATTTGAACAGAGCTAGTTCCAAGGAAGATTTCCCGTTTCCTCACATTGATGTGTTGGTCGACAATACAACTCAATTTTCGGTGTTTTCCTTCATAGATGGCTTTTCAGGCTACAAGTAAATTAAAATGTCTCCAAATGACATGGAGAAAACTACACTCATCACCCCTTAGGGAACTTTCTGCTATAAAGTGATGTTGTTCGGTCTAAAGAATGCTAGGGCAACCTACCAACGGGCAATGGTGACTCTCTTTCATGTTATGATTCATCATATGATTGAAGTCTATGTTGATCACATAGTTGCGAAGTTATAAACAGAGGAAGAACACTTAGTCAACTTAGCCAAGTTGTTTGACAAGCTGTGAAAGTTCAGACTAAGATTGAATCCAAACAAATACACCTTCGAAGTGCGCTTCGGTAAACTGTTGGGTTTCATAGTAAGCGAAAAAGGGATTAAGGTTGATCCTGCAAAGGTGAAAGCTATTCAAGAAATGCCCGAGCCTAAAGCTAAAACATAAGTGTGTGGCTATTTAGGAAGATTGAACTACATTGCACGGTTCATATCTCACCTAACAGCTACGTGTGAACCAATATTCAAGCTCTTGAGAAAGAATCATGTTGTTAGGTGGAACGATGATTGTCAAATGGCTTTCGACAAAATAAAAGAGTATTTACAAGAACCTCCAATCCTCATGCCTCATTCTGGGGAGGCCTTTGATTATGTATCTTATAGTAATTTAAGGGTCAATGGGTTGCATTCTCGATCAACATAACGAGACAGGTAGGAAAGAGCATGTCATCTACTACTTGAGCAAGAAGTTCATAGACTGTGAGTCCAGGTACTAAATGCTTGAGAAGACATGATGCGCACTGGCATGGGCTGCTAAGCGATTGAGGCAATACATTCTTACTCACACGACCTTATTGATTTACAAGATGAATCCTTTCAAGTACATCTTCGAGAAACCAACACTAACCGGAAGGGTTGCCCGTTGGCAGATGGTCTTGACAGAATACGACATCCAATATACATCCTAGAAAGCCATCAAGGGGAGCGTATTATCAGACTATCTAGCCCAACAATCGATTGATGACTATCATCCAATGAAATTTGAGTTCCCTGATGTGCTATACAAATGGAACTTCGACATGGTTCTGCTCAGATGCGTGGAGAGACACGAAGCAGACCTGTTAATGTAGGAAGTTCACGAGGGATCCTTCGGTACCCATGCTAGAGGACAAGCCATGGAGAAGACACTTTTGAGGTTGGGGCATTATTGGATAACCATATAATCTGATTGCTGCAGGTACTCCCACAAATGCCATAAATGTCAAATCTATGCTGATAAGGTGCACATGCCTCCCAATCCATTGAGTGTCATGTGCTCTCCTTGGCCCTTTGCCATGTGGGGCATCGACATGATCGGAAAGATCGAGCCTACCGCTTCTAACAATAATCACTTCATTTTGGTTTCCATTGACTACTTCACCAAGTGGGGGGAAGCTGCATCTTATGCTAATGTCACCAAGAAGGTTGTAGCCCGATTCATAAAGAAGGATATCATTTGTCGATATAGAATACCCGAGAGAATCATTACTAACAATGGTTCCAATCTCAATAACAAAATGATGGAAGATTTATGTCGGGATTTCAAAATCGAACATCACAGCTCTTCTTCGTACAACCCGAAGATGAATGGAAACGTCGAGGCGGCTAACAAGAACATCAAGAAGATAGTATAGAAGATGGTTATGATGTATAAAGACTAGAATGAGATGTTGACGTTCGCATTACATGGGTACCGTACATCCATACGCACGTCGACTGGGGAAACACCATTCTCACTAGTATATGGTATGGAAGCAGTCCTACCAGTTGAAGATGAGATTCCCTCCCTGAGGATAATTATGGTAGTTAAACTTGATGAAGTTGAATGGCTCCAGTCTAGATTCAACCATTTGAGCCTCATTGAGGAGAAACGTTTAGCAACTGTATAACATGGACAATTATATCAACAGAGAATGAAACGGGCGTTCACCCAGAAGGTGCGACCTCGTTGTTACATACCTGGTGACTTGGTGTTGAAAATGATCCTTCCTCCTCAAATAGATCACATGGGCAAGTGGACTCCCAATTATGAAGGTTCATTCGTGTTTAAAAAGGTTTTCTCAGGCGGAGCCTTAATGCAAGCAACCATGGATGGAGAAGATTTTCCATCCCCTATCAATGTAGACGCAGTTAAAAATACTTCATATAAAAGAGACCCGCTTGACAAAAATAAAATAAAGAGTCCAGGCAAAAAAGGGCATCCCGGCAAGCCAAAAACAAAATAAAAAGCTCGGACAAAAGTTAGGGAAATAAACAAAAAAATGTACACCCATTGAGTTGAAAAGGTATCCTAGTGGATTGAAAACCCGAAAAGGCGATCCACGCAAAAGAATGATTGAAACGAACAATTGCGATATGCATAATATGTGATTCGTCATCTACAATCATGGATAATCTGTGGGTTAAGAATCATTCCAATCATATTCCTAAAAAAGCAAAGTATACGGAGAGTCTCGAGGACATACGTGTCATAGCCGAGTTAGAACTTGATGAGATCCAATTTCACATTGCCATTAGGATAGTTTATTTTCCTTTTGTGCAATTTCCTCTTTCTAGGGATTGCTTCCTGGTGTAACGCCTATTCACAACCACTCTTCAATTAACAAAATGTATTTTCATTCAAATAAGCTATCATTTGTTTTTGTTTTCATCTACCATTGTTGATTGCAAAAACGTCCAAAAATTGTGATAGATATTGCATTGCAAAGACATTGATGCTTTATAATACACGCTTAAGACTAAAACACTTGACATATATATTATTTGTTGAGTAACAGGGATGGTCAATTAAGACCATGAACCTGTCGCATATAGGCTTGTCTAACTTTCTCTTTTGTAAGAACTATCAGTTGTGTTCACTAATATGCATATACGGAGAAACGAAGCCATTTCCAACACGAGGCATCAAAGAACGTTTTCCTCAGTAGGCTTCGTATATCATGATTCCTCAACAACTCTCATCAGATTATCTTTTCTCCAATAGAGCAACAAGGTAAGGGTGGGTTCTTCCTTAGTAGAGGGTGTCATTATTGAGAAAGGCTTTATATCTCTCATCCTCAGTATCAAACGCTTTATATCTCCCATTGCCAACATGAGGCGATTTATATCTCTTATCCCTAGTAGGAGACGCTTTATATCTCTTATCCCCAGCAAGAGGCGACTTAAAACTCTTATCATCATCAGAAAGCATTCTCATTGATGTTTTCCATCATCCCTAGTAGAGTCGAAAATTGAAATCTTCCTCAGGAGGACAACAAAAGGTTGATATCCCCAAGCAGAGAGTCCTCCTTCAACAGAGAGATGGCTTCTTGTCCCCCAGTAGTATATGAGGACTCCTTATTCCATAGCATAATTTTCCCTCTGCAGAGTATCAACAAATCCTTTCCTTAGCTAGGTCAGGAGGTCATCACCTCATCAACGGAGTTCCACGGGTGGCATAACTCCCAATCAAATTCTTGTCAGTTTGATACCTTCCCCAACAAGGTCTTCATTCTTTAACTATCTCAAAGTCCAACTTATTTTTTGCAATGGTGGCAGCTCAGAGCCAGTATATCAGTAACCCTCTCCCCAGCAGAGATGTTACTCCCCCACAGGGATTCATAAAATCAGATCAGCGATAATTTCTCCTCAATAAAGTCGCCCGAATACTTGTTACCTTCTCATCAGGATATCACCCTTGCATATGCATTTAGTAATCATCATTACATTTACATCCTCCAAAGCTATCATTTCCATCATTATGGAGCATTACGCCATGTAAAAATTCAAACATATGCATATGAAGCATAAGTTATCTTTGGTACCTTGTACAAAATCCCAAAACTTATTTCTTCAATCAGACCGAAGTATCCCCACAAAGAATTCCAAGTTCATTCCTCAACATTGTTACTCTTGTCGGTCAATACTTGTCATCCCCAGTCGATTCCGTCTAAGTATGATGGCCTCATTTCTTTCGATTCAGTCGAAATATGATGGTCTTGTTTCTGTTAATTCCATATAAGTACGATGGTCTCATTTATTTTAATTTCGTCTAAGTATGATGGTTTCATTTCTGTTGAGTTAACATCTAAGTACGATGATCTTATTTCTTTAGATTCCATCTAAGTACGATGGTCTTATTTCTTTCTATTTCATCTAAGTATGATGGTTGTTTCTGTTGATTCCATCTAAGTATGATGGTCTCATTTATTTCGATTCCGTATAAGTACGATGGTCTCGTTTCTATTGAGGTATCATCTAAGTACGATGATCTCATTCCTGTTGATTCTGTCTAAGTGCGATGGTCTCATTTCTTTCGATTCCGTCTAAGTACGATGGTAACGTTTCTTTTGAGTTATCATCTAAGTATGATGGTATCTTTTCAAGGTCATTCACGGTGTGTCTCGTTCGCTTTATCGCCCAAGCGTGGTAAATTCCTTTCGATTTTGTCCAAGTCTAGTCTCGTTTCTTTGAGTTTTCATCCAAGAATGACATTCTTCCACCAAATTTTCTTCTCCCCGCAGAGTACAAATTTTCCGGTTTATTGGTGTATTCAATCCCTCCATACCTTGAACGTCTAAAAAAAATTGATATCATACATTCAGGTCTACAATTGATTGAATAGGGACAGTTGTAACACCCTAAAATTTTCCCTCTCATTTTCATAACAGTTGACATACCATTCTCATACGTTGCATTGCATTAAAATCAAAAGAAAGGAAGCATACATTCATTAGTTGAGGCCTAAGGTGTGTGATCAGTTGATTTGCAAAGCTGTGATCATTTAAAGTCAAAGAATAAGAGCCAAGTGCCTCCCAATAATCCTCAAGGGTCTTTTATTGTCTACATGATCTCAATTTAATCCTCAAGCCATCATAAGAGGTGGATTGATCGAGAAGTTCAAGCAGTGCAACATCTCCTAACAAAAGGGGCCCAAATTAGGGTTTCTGATACAAAGGGCGTCCTAATGAAATTTTGGTTCAAACTTGATTTCAATGTTTTCCAAATGATGTCAATTATCTAGGGATGGAATATTGTCCATTGAACCATTTCAGAAGGTCTCCAATTGATCAGTTACTTGAAAATCAAGAAATTGGGGAAAAGTCAATTGTGTAAAGGAAAAAGTCAACTGCTGACTTTTTGAGGTTAAAATCATGGTCCTCATGCATGTGCCAGAGGCCAGGAAATTCATCAAACAAGTGGTGTGCCAAATTTTAAGCTGAATTACTCCATCAATAAAGCCTCAAATGGAATTTATTTGAACATCAAAGTTGTTCATTAGCATGTCCCTTACAACTTTGATGTTTAGAAATTTTTCATTTGATCAATGGATTAGAAGATATGAGAGGTCAAACTCAAGGTCCAAGGCTGACTATTCTTGCAGGCATCTTGCCAGGCCTGAACACACACTTTTCCATCCCCTATGCAGTCACATGTGATCATGTTCATGGCCACTTTTGAAGCATTTCAAGACACCATTTCATCTTGAATCAAACACCAAACTTATTCTCTATTGTGTCCTCTTTCATTTGAGCACAAGATCTCCCAAATATTTCCATGGAAGTGAGAAATATTTCTCCTCAAACATGAATATATGGAACTGAGTTTCTTGTAGGGAAAGCATAAAAATGTTGTAGCATTTGGTTTGATTTTTATGATCATATGCACATGTACACACATACATCTAATCATTCAGTCCCTTTCTTACTTGAACACAAGCTTATCACATGATCATGTCTATAAGTTGTGCCATGCATCAAATTGGGAAGCTTTCAAAAAATGACATAAGAGTCAAAAGTTGCATAACATCATACCATTGTCATAAATCATTGAATAGTAACTTCAGATGCATGATAGGCTCCATGAACTTCACCATAGTGGATCCAAAGCATTTCTAAAGCCATCTGCATACTCATTTTCGAATTAAGCTTCAAAATTAGTTCATGCGCCCTCATTGCTCATTACACCACAATTAACCATAGTTCTAACCATCAACCATGATGGTTAGAAGTTGGCCAAGGATATAAAAAGGATCCATAACAGAATTTGAGGGGAGCTCTCATCATTATCACCTTTTTCACATTTTGCACAAAACTTCTCTCAAGCCTTTCTCTCTGAATCGCACGTGTTCTTCTTTATTATTAATCAAAATCTTCATCAATTCATCATCCTTAACATCCTATGATCAAGAACAAGCAAGTAAAAGACCAAATCATCAAGTGCGGATCAAAGTCAATTTCCAATTTCTCTTTGCTTTCACCAAGATTCGAAGCAATAGAGCATTTCTTTTGTCCTAAGGAAGCTCAAGATCAAGCTCGAAGCTTTGGATTTCTTCTGTATCAAGTTTAATCACAGTTGCAGGTTTGAAATCCTCTGAATTTTTCAGATTCATTTTGCTTTATTCTTGCTAGATTTGTGGTATTATTAGATCAATATAAGCAATGTTTGATCTGGCAGGTTGATAGGCATGTTAGATGCTTAGAATTGGATTTTAGGGCAAAACTTCTTATCTTCGGTTCTCTCTGTGTGGATGTGGTATGTGGATTACATTGCTAGATTTAGAACCTACATGATGTAAGATTTCATTTGGTACCTTTCTCGTTCATTTTTGGAAATTTTATTGGTGTGGTGACCGGAAGCTCACCGGATAAGACGACCGGAGGTCTTCTTCGATCACCTGAGAATGTTCAAGTTCATGAAACCCGAGCTTCGCCCAGAATATAACACAACCGTCTGATTAGATTTGATCCAATGCACATTAAATTGCTAGTGCATTAATGAATCATGTTCGTATCACATGGCTCTGAGTTTCACAATGTTGACCTTGACTAGTTTGGTGTGCGTGTGTTCATCATAACAAGCATGTGCATTCATTAGGATCCCTTGGATTAGGCTACTTTTATAGTATTTGTGCTTTGACTGGATCCTATGTTTCCTATGGAGTCAACCTGTTGACTAGGGCGCATCATAGTCCCTTGAGACCTCAATGCATTTGGACGGGGCTCAGATTGCTTTCCATACCCCTGAATATGAGCCCATGTCATTTTTGAATTTGTATTTTGCTAGTGTAGCACCCTCCTGGCTTTTTATTTTCACATAGTTTTCAAATATTAAATTTCTAAAATAGTTTTATGCATCCAAAAATAATATAAAAACTCATGAGACTTAATTTCACATTTAACTAATTTTGGAAATTTTTTATTTCTGATTTTAGTTGTTTTTTCATCACCTTCCCAATATTTTCTTTTATTTTCTTTTGGTTTTGTTTCAATTTGCATACATCAACTTCAAAAATAATTTTAGATAGATCATCAAACATTTTTAAATGCTTCTTTTTGCATTCATTTCATTACACATTAAACATCATAAAAAATATTTCTAACACATGATTAGTCTCTAGATTAGGACCCTAGTGTTTTAATTTGATAAATTTTGAATGTTGTTTGATGCATGTTTGATTACTTGTAAATGAAGTAACTTTTTCATGAACCTTCCTTAATGACTTCTAACCCTAATTGGTTGTGGGTATTTATTCCACCATTATAGGTCACTTGTGAGTGTTTTTCATGTTTGATTAGAATGTTATAGGTCTTGTATGACCAATTATAGGTCCAATATACTTGGTATTGTCTTTTGGCTTGTGTGATGCATCTCATGAACATGTTTGATCTAATTCTTCCACATCCTTCATCTCATGATTCTCACACTAGCTTGTATGCCTCCAATACTTTCATACCAATCATATCATTTGTATTATACATCATATATTCTTCTGAGTTCATACATAGCCATCCATACTTGCATGATATGTTGCATCATTGGCCATTCATTTCAAGTATAACATACTTTTGCACTATGTGATAACTTTTGCATCTTTTTGTGAATTGTTTGAACTTGTGTGACATGTGAACCTTACTTGATTATTTGTGCATCTTTAACATGTAATTCTCATCACATGTTGTTGACTTCCATCATCTTAGGTCACTTTTAGTTCATTTAACTTGCACGTTAACTTGTGTTCACCCTTACATGACGTGTCCTCACTCAATTCATAGACATTATAGGACATCCATTAAGAGTATATGCCACTGACGTTTGTAGTTCATTAATCATTAATACATGTTCATCTTGCATATTCATCCTTTCTTCCCACACTTACTTCTCTTTGAACTTAGGGTTTAAAGCTTTGTTTGAGTTTAGTTAGTTCATGTTTGGTTTCTTAGACTTAGGGAGTTATCTTAGGGATTGGGTTTTGACCTTAGAAGTCATATAACCTTTAGATACCTTCACCTTTATATTTAGATCTTTTTTTGAGCCCTAGTTCCATTATAGGATGCGTGTGAGGCCTAATTGCATTTATTCTTTTGTTTTGTTTCCCATATGTAATTATTATGACACTAACTTTTTGTGTATGGGCTATGGTATGTGATTAAGTATGTGGATGTTTATCCAAAATCATACCTCTTCTCCCTTCTCTTTTAAGAGCTTTATCTTATGTGGGTGTGAAAAGCATCTTTATGCTTCTTTGACATTTATTTCATTCCATCCCCTTTGAGTTCTAATCTCATATTCAATCTTTGAAGTAAGCTAGAACTTGTTCTTCTTCTCTTTTCTTCTAAGTTTAGAATTCTTCAAACCTCACAAACCTAGGATATCCAAGCATGATAACTTCATTAGGTTTAGTCTCCCTTAGACATTATACCTTTGAAGATCCTTTGGCGCTTTCTCTCTTCTCATCTCAAAACAAATTCAAAACACTTAATAAAGGTTGAAAGGACATATCTTGTGTTATGGAATTATTCCATGGGGCCTTTGCATCTATCAAATCTTAGGGTAATGTGAACTTGTATAGCAAGATGTACAAGTCTAAACTTGAAGTCATTTTCACAAAGAAAAGCTTAAAAAAACTTATTCACTTTAAAATACAAAAACACTTAATAAAGATAATGGAATATGTGAACCATGGGGTGTAATGATCATTGCCCCAATTCCTCTTCCGCGCGCATTTACATCACCATCGAAAACTATCGAGATCCAGGCTCTGACTCTTCCTCAATCAAAGGTTCATCACAATCTTTCATCTTCAAATACATTACATCCTTATCTGGAAAATTAAACTTGACAGGCTGGTAATCATCAATTGGTTGATGTGCCAAATGGTCAGCCAAGATACTACCTTTTATAGCTTTTTGAGCTCGGTACTCGATATCATATTCTGACAACAACATTTTCCAACGAGCAATCCTCCCAATCAAAGCAGGCTTTCCCAAGATATACTTGACCGGATCCATTTTAGAGATCAACCAAGTTGTATGATTCAGCATATACTGGCGAAGACACTTTGCAGCCCAAGCTAAGGCACAACAAGTTTTTTCAAGCATGGAGTACCGAGACTCACAATCAACAAATTTCTTACTCAAGTAGTAAATTGCATATTCTTTTCTTCCAAATTCATCTTGCTAACCAAGCACACAACCCATGGAATCTTCCAACATAGTCAAGTACATAATCAAAGGTCTACCTTCCACCGGAGGAGACAAGATAGGAGGTTCAAGCAGATATTAACTGATACTTTCAAACTCCTTGTGACAATCATTTGTCCAGACATAACCTTAGTCTTTCTGAAGCAACTGGAAGATCGGAGCACATGTGGCAGTCATGTGAGAGATAAACCTCGAAATATAATTCAAACGGCCCAAGAATCCTCTTACTTTCTTTTCTGTTCTTGGAGCAGTCATTTCCTGAATAGCTTTCACTTTATCAAGATCAACTTCAATGCCTCTTTGGCTGACAATGAAACCTAACAACTTTCCAGAATGTACACCAAACATGCACTTGTTCGGTTTCAAACGAAGCTTAAACTTTCTTAACCTCTGAAACAACCTCATCAAATGTTCAACATGATCCTCTTCAGTCCTCGACTTAGCGATCATATCATAAACATATACCTCAATTTCTTTGTGCATCATGTCATGGAAAAGTGTGGTCATAGCTCTTTGGTACGTCACACCAGCATTCTTCAATCCAAAGGGCATCACTCTGTAGCAGAATGTTCCCCATGGTGTAAAAATGTGTTCTTTTCCATGTCCTCGGGTGCCATCTTTATTTGATTATAACTGGAAAATCTGTCCATAAAGGAGAACACATCAAACTTAGTCGTATTATCTACCAACACATCAATGTGTGGCAATGGAAAATCATATTTTGGATTGGCTTTATTTAAATCTCTGTAATCAACACACATTCAGACTTTTCCGTCTTTCTTTGGAACGGGCACAATATTGGCCACCTATTGAGGATAATTAGATATCACAAGAAAACCTTCATCAATCTGCTTTTGAACCTCCTCTTTGATCTTTACTGCCATATCAGGATGTGTTCTTCTCAACTTTTGCTTCACAGGTGGACATTCATGCTTCAACGACAATCTATGCTCCACAATATTAGTATCAAGACCTGGCATGTCCTGATAGGACCAAGCAAACACATCAACATACTCTCTAAGAAGCTCTACAATCCACTTCCTAACCTCAGGACCAAGTAATGCTCCAATCTTGACTTCTTTCTTATCATCTTCAGAACCCAAGTAGACCAATTCTGTAGACTCTCCATGAGGCTGGATAATCTTCTCCTCGTGCTCAAGCAACCGAGAAATCTCATCAGGAATCTCTTCAACATCCTCTTCCTCAGCTTCAAACACAGGGAATTCAAAGTTGGGAGTGGGCATATGATCATTGTTTTCAATGGGTTTATCAATCAATCTGCATAATGATTTTATTTTAATTTTAGATTATGATCAAAAGTGAAAACATCATGCAGATAACAGTGATTATTATTATTTTTGGTTTTTTATGTTACCATTTTTCAGAATAAAGCAAAAAAAGGAAAAACACATATGGAAATAAAAAAATAACATTTTACTGATGATGATAAAATTTGAAACAAAGCCCGACAAACATCACTTTCACCTTGGGCAGAGTGAAAGGATTTTTGAAAGAAAATAAAACAAATTACTTTGAAGCATGAACAATAGAAGGAACATCAACAGTAACACAGTTCTTGCAAATATTTCCATGCGTAACAAAGTTAGGAATTTCTTCATCTTCATCATCTTCAATGATGGAAGCAACCTCCAGATCAGGTCTAAAAGACTCATAAGCATTTTCTCCTTCAGAATAAGATCCAAGGTCTTCCAGATATGGTTCCCAAAGGTCAAATGGAATCTCTTCTCCATGATCGTCTTCCAAACCATAATCATCCTCTATGATTGCAGCAGCATCATGATCGTCAACGTTACTACCTACCATGCTTACATACACATTACCATGCTTCGAAAATGGATTTGTCTTTACATTTGGATTAACATCATTGAAGAACAGGACGTTGCTCCTTATCAATTTCTGAACTTCAAACTTCAATGGATAACAATTCTCAACATCATGCCCCGGGGCACCTTGATGAAAAGCACAGTGAGCCTCTGGCTTATACCACCATGGGATAGACTCTAGAACTGGAGGTGGAGAACGTGTTTGCACAAGATTCTTTGCAATGAAAGATGGAAACAAATCCGCATATAACATTGGAATGGGATCAAAATTCGGCTTAGCACGACCCTGTTGATTTCCACTTTGTTGCACATAAGGCTGTTGATAACGAGATTGATACTTTGGAGCTACTGGCACAGTTGGAGCCACATTAATCATCAGAGTTACAGAAGCTACATGTTGATGATGACAATTCTCACGGCCACAAGGTCTTATGTAATTTTCACAGGACACTACATTAGTCTCACCTTTTTTTTACCAAAGTTGAACCTCTTAGAGCTCGAGCCAGCACTACTCTCTATGTTCAACCGTCCCTCACAGACACCTTCTTCTAAATGCATCCCCATACTCACCATTTCAGTGAAATCAGAAGGAGCCCTTGCAATCATCTTCTCATAATAGAAAGAACCTAAAGTCTTAAAAAATATTTTCATCATCTCTTTCTCTTCTAGAGGAGGAACAATCTGAGCTGCTAGCTCACGCCATCTTTGCGCATATTCTTTGAAAGTTTCATTGTCCTTATGGGACATAGCACGGAGTTGATCTCTGTCCGGTTCCATATCAACATTATACTTGTATTTCCTAACAAAAGCCTCTCCCAAATCATTGAAAGTATGGATTTGGCTGCTATCCAAACTCATGTACCATCTCATGGCAGCACAAGTCAAACTATCCTGGAAATAATGAATTAACAACTGATCTTTGTCTGTCTGAGCAGACATCTTCCTAGCACACATAGTCAGATGACTCAGATGACAAGTGTTGCCTTATACTTCTCGAACTCAGGCAACCTGAACTTGTACGGAACCTTGACATTAGGAACCAAACAAAGATCATAAGCATCTTTACCAAACAAATCATGATGCTTCAAGGCTCTCATCTCTCTCTATAACTCAACAAAACGGCCTTGAAAATCATCAAGCCTTTCAGTTACACTAGCGCCTTCACTGGGCTCATCATGGTATATCACTTCATCATGGTACGGGGTAGTGTGCATCAAAAGCGGTGCAATAGTCATCACTGGCTGAAGAGTATTAAATACAGCAGTCTCAGGGGGAGGAGGTAGATAACCAGCAGGAGTGAAATTAGTTGGCATGCCCCACGGTGTACCAGGAGGCATGCGGTAGCAAGGAGAAATGACAACTTCGGCAGGGACTGATGCAATGACAATATAAGAGATGATTCTATGCTGAACAAGAGAATTAGGAGGATGGGGTGGCTGATTCTGAGCAGCCATCAAGCTTTCCATCATGGTAGTAACTCTTTCCAAGTTATCCTTCAGATATGCAACTTCCTTGCGTAGCTCGCGATTCTCTTGTTGTAAGGCTTCCGACATCTTCTTCTGATTAGCTCGAGTATCAACCGCGTGAGTCAGATTGACAGGAGAACTAAATGAAGACCAAGAAACAACATAAGATCCCTGGAGAACACTCAAAAGCAAAACAAATGCGGGTATGATGCATGGTATGCGTATGCAAATGCAAATATTTCAAAGGACTATAAGATAAATTGCAATATTTATAAAGAAACACTTTTTTGAAGTACTTAAAAACTCATTCTCATTAGAATCAAAGTAAGGATTACAAGTGAAGTACAAGTCTCAACAATCCTAATACATGAGAGAAAAGTAAACTAGGCCTAGGGGATCATATCTGAAGAAGATCCAAATCCTGGCTGGTACTTCATGTGAATCCTCTTAATCTCTTTCTTGTACCGATTCTCGATGTCTTCCTTATCCTTCTCCAACTGGTCAACAATGGCCTTCCAAGCACCGGATGTAGGAGGAATAGTAGACGGAGTACTAGAGGAAAATAAATCCTCTCTTGGCCTCTTTGTCACACGTCGCTGAAGTAACTCAATGAGATTATCTTCGCTTATCTCTATTATCCTTGAACACATCAGACTTTGGTAGGTGCGAAATAAACCACCTATAGAGAAGAGGCGCACAACACACAATCTCTCCATCACCTTTGGAGGTACTATAATGAAAGGAATGATACATGTCTCCAAGCAAAGTCGGTACCAGATTTCTCTTCAAGAAGATCTGAATGGAACTCTCGTCCATAATACTGTCTAAGTTAGGAAACAAGACAATCCCATAAATGAGCAAAGCAAGAATAGCCTCAAATGCATCCTTATGACCCAAAGTAAGAGAAGTAGAAGCTTTCCCCATTAAGAACTTCGCATTAATACCATGGACACTCCCTTTCGGAAGAAACTTCCCATTAAGATCAGACTCCTTGAGAAAAGGGCTTTGGCGATAACTTTGTCCTTAAGCTCCCTCTCTAAACCACTGAAAAGAAATTCCTTGTCCAAAATAGGTAAACCCGTCCAATGAGAGTACTCCTCTAAAGTCTGCACAAGCTGATAATAAGGTAAGGTGAAACAATGATGCAACAGATCATAAAACTGAGCCAAGGTAGGGAGAATCCCCTCTGGTACATCGGTATCAAAAATAAACAAGAGCTTTCCATAAATTTCCGGAACTCCTGGGTGTCAACCACTAAAGCGCCTAGCTTTCTTAGCTCTACTAGATTAGGATTCTTGAAGTTGTACTTATTTGTGTTCCTTCTTTCAAAATTCATAACCATAGACATCTGAAATTTTGCAAAAATACCTATGAGTCCCTTGAAATCTCAAGAACAATGCTCATGAATGCATGAGTGCATGTATGCAACAACCAAAAAAAAGATCACACAAAGCACACAGGTCTAGGTTTCGAGTCACGAGCATGAAGTCAAGGTAACAGAACACCAACACACACAGGTAAGTACTAAGGTTTTGTCTTCATTGTACCTGCAGAAAACCAAAAGGGTGCTAACAGAGGTGCCCGGAGTTAACAACCATCTTTAGAATATCATCGGTACGTTGGATTACTCCCCAACCGATAACATTCTTAAAATAGACCTCGTTCGAGTGTAGTATCGCGTGACAACCACCTTAGGTTTACACCCGGATGGTTCCGCACTACGTTCCTAAATTGGCTTGGATGGGTTAAGGGTTCTACGGTCCTCAGTATGATCAGCTCAAGGTTGGAAAATAATGCCACATATGATTACTCATCATGACATTGATAATCCAAGAGATCCTAACCGAGTTGAGATTATCAAATTGATATAGCTTTGGACTACTCCATCGTGTATCGCTTCGAATATCGTCGTCCTATCATAAGTTCAACTCAAATCCGGGTTAGAATCTAT
This sequence comes from Lathyrus aphaca, assembly GCA_963966055.1. Lineage (NCBI taxonomy): Eukaryota > Viridiplantae > Streptophyta > Magnoliopsida > Fabales > Fabaceae > Lathyrus > Lathyrus aphaca. Next base: position 388,929,132 of record OZ014520.1, read on the forward strand.
CTCACTCATAGAGGATCACCAAAACTGAAACAGAACAATCAATAACAAACAAATCAAACCAAAGCAGTAAATAAATCAAAGTAGGCGGAAACCACTTAGAGATTACTCCCCAGCAGAGTCGCCACTTTTCTGTAGAGGGAAAATCATGAGTGTAAGCTATTAGTTAAGTTAACTCAAAGTAAACAGAGACGCCACCGCACTTTATTTTTATTCCAAGAGAAAAAGGAAAAAAGAGCGAATAAATCCTAATGAATCTAAAATAAAAAAGCTAAAGAAACACAACAAAGAAACAGGTAAGGGGATAGGTTACACAATGGGAATGTTTTACGCACCCAAAATGTCTGTGGTACTCCACGGGAGCCCTTTGAAATATTTACTTCTTTTGGTTTGAAAAAGGTTTGTTAAATGAGAGTGGGGGATGAGAGAAGAATTATTTTTCATATTTTTGTGTTTGGAGAGGCTTACCACCTCATGCCTACTTACCCACAAAGTGCAATGCGAGATCAAAACCCTGTAGTTCGTGGTACAAATAGTGAAAAGGATGGGTTATGATTTATTTTAATAAGTGAAGAGAATTTGTCATCTTCAAGTGGATGGTCAAACAAACTACCATGAGAATGAAGGCATGGACTCATACATCATTATAGGGAGGGCGCCAACTCGGATAAAATCAACTAGTATGCCACTAAACCCCAACAAATGACAAGAGACTCAATTACATCAAACTACAACCATGAAGATTGAAAGACTTGCACCCAACTAAAGAATAATGACTCGTGATCGACACTTTTTAAAATAAAATAAACAAAAGTGCACAAAGGCACAAAACAACTTGAATGAGTTTAATTATTTTTATTTTTTTGAATTAAGGTCAACATGATTAGATTCATTGATTTTAAAAGAAAATAAAAAGAGTAAAAGCCACTTGACAAAAGTCAAGGTTTTGTTTATTAAAGAGGTGATGATTTAAAAAGAAGGAATCCTTTGAAAAAGGAAGAAGATTTTGAAAATTAAAGAAGGGGAGGAGATGAAGGTACTATCCTAAAAAAAGAAAATAAGGAGATAAGGGAAGAAAGATCTAACCAAACTTGATGATACTTCAAATTATGAGCATAAGAGTTCCATCCTTATAAGCTAGCAAATGGCCAAATAAAGGCAAGTTCCAACTTCATGAAGGTCAAGGCAAAGGAAATGTGTCATAAGAATCTAAGTCTAAATCTTCATTTCAAAGCCAAGGATAGTAACCAATAGTCCACAAATTAAAGTCACAAGTTTTTTAGAAGTTTAATCCTGTATTAATGTTTTTGTGTCCAAATGGACAAAAGGAAAATCAACAAAATAATAATAAGAGCAAATAATAAACATGATATGGATGAATAAAATATAATAAAGCAAAATAAAATAAAAGCAATAAAAGTGCAAGAAATTAAATGTTAGTAGAAAAAGAAACTAAAGTGCAAGAATATAAAGTATTAATAATAATAATAATATAATAATATTTACATAATAATGATGACATGGTGAACATAATCAACCACAACCAAAAAGAGCAACCAAAATTGAAAGGCAACCAGATCCGCTTAGTATCTTACACTATAGTGATTAATCAAGGCAAGCCGACCCGAATTCAATGAAATTTGAAAGGCGATTGGGAGACCCAAAGCACCTACGCATCAAACATTCATAAGTCTCGATCCTTAATGCAATATGATTAACCACTTTGGGATTACGCGACCAACAAGAGGTTTGGTCCACGAAAGTGCAAGTACCTAATTAGATTTTTATTCCGAATTAGGGACAAATTTAGGTCTATGTTAAGCAATCGCCGAGTAATTTACGAAGTAATTACCCTACAAATGAGGCCGGCCACCACAGATTAAGGTGCATAATGTTAGTGCTAATGCATGTGAGATAAACGATATATAAATCGCCATCCGGATGCAATACCGCATAAAACTAAAGGTGAATACCAAATTGAGCCGCACTCATGGTATTCTTCCATCCTTAAGTTCAATCACTCATCTCGGTGGACTCAAGCATGAAAATGTATCACTAACGCAAAGTACCTTAAATGAATTTAATAATCCACTTAAAGATAGTTTTGAACTAATGAACATTAACTACTCTAATCTACACCCAATGTTCATTGAAATTAAGGAGAAATCACTCACAAAAGTGTTTCCCAAGGTAAAAAAAAAGGGGGGGGAGAAGAAGAAGAAAGAGGAACCAAAAAGGGGCTTGAAACAAGCCAAAAAGTCCATTCTGACTTGCGTTGACCGATTAACTAATTTGTTAACCGGTTAACGCAGGCAAAATCTGCGCAGTTTTAAAACTGGTTAACCGGTTAACCAATTTGCACTATAAATGGTTAACCGGTTAACGCTGTACCAGAACCAAAAAAATTCCGAAAATTTAGTATGATCCATTTTAAAACCTTTTCTCAAACATTTGATGATCATGATCTGAATTTGCACGAATTTTAAAACCAAAATACAGTGGAATCCCTGCAATTAAACAACAAATAAAGATCCAAAGGATCTAGAAACAAAGGCACCAAAGATCTACTTCTTGAATGTTGATGGTGAAAATGAGTTTATGGAGAAAGATAAATTACCAAAAGCACTTCTTAAAATTGGACCAAATCAAGCTTAGATCTACTACAATTAGTGAACAAAAGAATAATTGGATGAAGGTTTAGCTCAAGTTAGTCTAGAATTCAATGTGAATTCTTGATAACTTCAAAAGAAAGAAAATGAGCTTTAGTGAATTTTTGGTTTTGGGAGAATGTTTTGCAAGGGGTTTTTTGGCTCTCTAAAGCTTGGTGAATAAATGAAATTATGGTCCTATTTAAAGACTTTAGGTATGGGAATTTGGTGGAATGGAGCTTGCTTTGGTAATTAAAATTAGGCTTGGTAATTGCAATTTTGGTGGGAAATGGAAAAGAGTGGTGATTAGTGAGGGTTTATGGTAGGTGTAAGCACCCCAAATTTTCCCTCACTAAGTTCACACCATGGCTTGTGATCTTTCATATTTGCATTAGTTCAAGCATACCATATCATATTGCATTTTTGCTTCACTGCATTAGTTCAAGTTCATCTGCATCTAGGGTTTGTGATCTGAGCAATCCTGGATCCATCTCAGCCATTCCAAAGGTTTTCAATCATCTCAAGAGGGTCCATGAATGTTCAATAATTATATTATATCCTCCAAAGGTCAAGGAAGTCAAAGAATCACAAGAACTGGCAAAGCATGGAAGCAGAGCTAGGGTTTAACTGCACATATGACCTGAAATTAGGGTTTTGGTTTCAGAGGCCATAACTCCAAATTTTTTGGTCATTATTGTTTCTAATGGTCTCAATATGTTATAAGGATCATGTGAACCAAGTTTGATGAAGAAATTCATTGTGGAAGTCATCTGATCACTGGGTAACTTCTTGAGCAAGTTAGAGCAAAATCAGGGCATCTGAGGCCCCTCAACATGGAACCAAAGTGGATTTTTCATCAAATTGAGGTTATATGGTCTTTATTTGATCATTGAAGTGCTTAGAAGTTCACAAAATTGAAGAAAAGTGAGCTAAACCAAAAGTTGCCAAAAATGGAAATGACTTGTAATGTAAACTTTCAATTTTGGGAAAGTTTTTCAACCTCCTCTTTCTCAACAAAAAATGCTTCAAATGGAAAATTGTTGGTCATGAAAGTTGTAGATTGGATCATTCCCTTTTCAAAAAATTACAAGAACAAGTCCTAATTCATTATGGAACTCAAGTTATGATCTTTCAAAGTTGGCAAAAATCACATAATTTCAAGTTTCATGCCAAAGAGGGATTTTTGCAAATTCAAGTTCTAAGCACTTTCATGACCTCTAAATAACTTCTAAGCATCATTACAACATATTGCAACTTGCCAAGATCATAATTGCACAAAATTCACAAGGTTTCATGCCTTGGATCACAAGTTTCCATAAGCCATTTTTCATAAAAATCTCAAAAGAGGGATTCTTGCAAGAATGATTTCCAAGGATTGGTATGGCTTCTAATTGGTCTCAAAACATCACAGCAACATCATGTAATACTTCATGACCAAAATTCAACATTGAATGAGACATGTCCATGACCAAAAATCTCAGAATGCACAAAGTTGGAAATTTGCAAAACACATGTTATCTTGCAATCCAAGTGTTGCAGTTTATCATAAACCATCCAAGGGTCATCCTCAAACTCATCTGAAGCAGATACACCCTTTAGATCTCCTCTGCCATGGCCCATACTCTCAAGGACACATATTTGACTTTTTGGCCAAAACTCTCATACTCTTGGAATAGTGTTTTGCAGCCATTCAGAACCTACCACATATTATATTCAAACAATATGGGAGAGATAAGAGCAAGCATTGGAGCCTGAAAACACACACAACATCAGATTCACAAATTTGTGCACAAAACTTGTTCTCTTCGAAACAACCTCAAAACTTAACAAAATCCAGAAATTCCTTCACCAACAAATCACTATTCATCCATAGAACAAAACCCACCCCTTGAAATAGCCTGAATCACTACACACACAAACCTCCATTTCTGCTAAACCAGAACCACACAACACAAACCAACCACTCTCAAAGCTTTTTAAGCTTCACATCATCCTCAGGGGGTTCATTGAAGCTGACTTGCACAAAGGAGAGGCCCTGAAAGCTCAGAATCTCAAAGCTTCAACTCAGGTAGCCATGTCAAACTTTTTTTCCAGAAATCTCTTTTTAAGTTATAGAAATGTTCCCCGTGTTCCCCTGATCAAACTGCACTTGTTATTTTTGAAAATGATGAAGAAATGAGCATGAACCGAATCTCTGAAATTTTTGACCTAAAAGAAGTTTGATTCGATTCATGCTTGTTTCTAAAAATAAATGAATTTCGTGCTTGGATTTTTGTTCCTTGATGTTTGTTGAGTGATTCTGGAGCTTTAGAGGGCTTGGGGTGAGGTATTGAGTGAGATAGCAAAAATGGATGGCCGAAGAAGATGACCGGAACACTGTTCCGGTCACCTGAAGGGGATTAGGGTTTTAATTAGGGTTAGTTGCGTAATTAAGGAACTTTGAATTTCAGCCGTTTGATGTTTGCTTCCCGCGTGCAGTGGATGGTCCAGATTAGATCATTAGGATTAAATTATGATTAATTAGTTAATTAAATAGGATTTACTCCGTTTGAATTCCAGCCATAGGATGTGGCGCGTGGTCAACAAATATTTCCCCAGAATCAATGACATCCCTTGGATTTTATTACTTTTATTAAATTCAGTTTTTAATTCATTTTCTATCATTTATTTTGCATCATTTATTTAAAATAGTTAGAAATTTCCAAAAATATTTTTATTCTGCATTTTTATTTCAAATAATTTTCTTAACCCAAAAATATTTTTATTTTTATTTTTCACATTAAAAAATCATTTTTTTAACATTTAAATGTTTATTTTAATTAATTAATGAAAATTAATTAATTAAAATATCATTTAGGTTTCTAAAAAATCCCTAAAAATTCATATTGCATCTTTAAACATTTAGAGACATTGTCATACCATCCACACAAATTTCTTTTTGGTTTTGAACCATCTTTGATAATTTTCTTGAATTTAGGGTTCATAAAATTCACATTTTAGAACCATAACTTCAAGAATTATTTTCTGCCTAACCAAGAATGGTATGACAATGGTTCTTTTTGCATTGATCTTCACTTGACATGTAGTTTCTAACATAATTTTGTCACAAATTTATTCTTCCTTTTTGAATTGATTTGCATTTTTTTCCTTTAGGTACCTTAAAACCCTAGAAAATTTAGAAAAATCATAACTTTCATTAGGTTAAGAGTTGGGTCTTCTCCTTTGGAGTATGAAATCATATGGGGTTAGGGTTCTTTTAATTGCATTTTAAATTTTTTATCTTGTCATTTGCTTCTGTTTTTGAGTTTTGCATCTCATGTTGTATGAAAACCCTAATTTCTCATCTTCTCTTGCATACATCTTGCATATGCTTGCATTCATGAACTTGCCATGACATTTCATGCATCCATATGACTTCTAAGACATATTAGGACACATTAGACTCATTCTTGATCATTTCCTCATCCATTTTCTATGTTATGCATTCATCACATTCCATGAGCATTCATGAACTTTCATGCTTCTTTCATGCTTCATTTGCATCCTCATTACTTGTATGATCATTCACAACTCTTGACATACATTTGCATCATCTCTTAGAATCATTTACACTATGAACATGCTTCTGGTTTTCGTTTGCAACCTTGCATTCATTTCATTTTCATTTCATTTCATTTCTTTATGCTAACTTTTCAGGTGGTAAGTACTTTGAGAAGTGAATTTACCTTCACTTCTCACTTCTCTTCTCATCTCTTCTTCTATGCATCTTTGCTGCATTTTGTGTTTGTCTTAGAGTGAGCTTGCTCATTCATGTTCCTTCTTCACTTTCTTTCTTCAAGCAACTTATCTTCTTAAGTGAAGTAAGTTGACTTGCTTCTTCTGCTTCTCCTCCTTTCATCTGCTTCTTCCTTGGTGGCTCTTCTTGAAGATCTCTTGCAAGCCTCATAAACCCTAGGAACACCCAAGTGTAAACACCCCAAATTTTCCCTCACCCATTCACACCATGGCTTGTGATCTTTCCATATGCATAAGTTCAATCATAGCATCTCATACCACATTTTTGATCCACTGCATAGCTTCTAAGTCATTTGCACCTAGGGTTTGTGATCTGAGCAATCCAAGAGCTTCTTGAGCCACTCCAAAGGTTTTCAATCACTTCAAAGGGGTCCATGTGTGTTCAAGCATCATATTATATCCTCTCAAGATCAAAGAATCCAAAGAATCACAAGAATTGAGAATGGTATGGAAGCAGAGCCAAGTTTAACTACACAGATGACCTAGAATTAGGGTTTTGGTTTCAAAGGCCATAACTCCAATTTTTTTGGTCATTCTTGTTTCTATTGGTCTCTATATGGTATAGGGATCATGCATATCAATTTTCATGAATAAATTCCATGGGGAAGGCATCTAATCAAGAGTTGACTTCTTGAGCAAGTCAGTGCAAAATCAGGGCATCTGAGACCCCCAATGACCCAACCAAAGGTTGTTCTTCATCATTTTGATTGTGTATGATCTTTATTTGATCATAGAAGATGTTGGAAGTTCACAAAGTTAAAGAATTTCAAGCCATTTGCAAAGTTGACTTTTTGGGAAAATGACTTATAATGAAAATTGCCATTTTGGGAAACTTTTTCAACCCTTGCTTTTTGATTCAAAAATGCTTCAAATGGGAAAACTTTGGTCATGAAAGTTGTAGAATGGATCATTCCCTTTTCAAAAAGTACAAGAACTCATTCTAATTCATTTTGGATCAAAAGTTATGGCCTTGCAAAGTTGGATAAAATCATTGAAATTTCACTTTTGAACAAAATGGAAAACTTGCAATTTTTCATGGCAAGCCTTTATGTGACTTCAATGTGACCTCTAATCATCATACCAATGCAATGCATGACCTAAAATCATAATTGGCCCAAGGGATTTCCCATTTATTTTCCTTGATTTTCACATAACCATAAGCCATTCTTTATAATAGTGCAAAGAGGGTTTTCTTGCAAAATCATTCTCAAAGGGATTGTTTGACCTCTAGCTGGTTTCAAAACTTTGCCATGACCTAATGAAGCATGCTACACCAAAAATTCAGCAAGGTTCCTCACATATGCATAGCCAAAAACCATGAAATGTGACAAGTTATCAAGTTGCAAAAACACTTCCAACTCATGATCCAAATGCTGCAGTCATTCATGAATCATCCAAGGGCTATCCTTGACCCAAGCTGATGCAGTATAGGCCAAGGAATCATCTCTGCCACAGCCCATGCTGCAAGTACACAAAACTTGACTTTTTGGCCAATCATCCCATACCAATCCCACAGTGCACACCTGCTCTCCAGATTTGTTGGGATAGTTTATGGATCACCTAAGGATCATAAAACACAAGATTAATAAGCCTGAAACACACACATTACAGCACACTCCAAAAACTGTCAAAACCTTTCCCTCTTCGAATCACACAGCACAGCCATCCAACTTCAAAAATTCCTTCACCAATCAACCAAAAATCATCCATGGAACAAATCCCACCCCTTACAATGATCTGAAACAGCACACACAAGAACCTCATTTCCTGCTACACCAGAACTGAACCACAAAAACTAGCCACTCTCAACTTCATTCAAGTGTTCCATCAACCTCAGGAGGATCAAGGGAGATCATTGGCACAAAAGGAAGGCTCTGAAAGTTCATTTTCGAAAGTCTCCAGCTCAGGTACAACCTAAGAACTTTTTTCTCAGAACTTCATTTTCTTGTTACAAAATGAATCTACATGTTGCACTGATCATCTGGATGTATTTAGATTTGAAAATAAGTAAGTGATGACCATTTCATGTCACTCTGAAAGTTTGCTCGTGTTTCGTATTTTCCTTCGATTCAGGCTTGTTAATGAAAATAAATGATTTTTGGAAAAGGGGTTAGGTTTAGATTGGGGAGAGGATCATTTCTGTGGAAGAAATTGCATGTTTAGTGACCTGTAACGAAATCTAGGGTTTGGGTTCGCCGGAGAAGATGACCGGAACCACTGTTCCGGTCACCTGAAGTTCATTAACCCTAATTATGTCATTAATTGTAGTTTGAATGTGGAGCGTAGATCAGGCTGACTTTGTTTGACCCGCGCGCGTTTGGATGGCCAGGATGCATCATTAAAACCCTAATCCCTGATTATTTAATTTAAATTTTGTTTAATTAATTCATAAAACAAATTAGCCAGGTTTGAATCTGGGCCCTTGGATCTGGCGCGCAGTCAACCAGTCCAAGCCCAGATCAAATCCTGGCCTTCCCTTTTAATTACTTTCATTTATTCTCATTTTAAATTCATTTTCTTTTCCTTTTATTTATACATTTTATTTAAAATAGTAAAAATCATTTAAAAATTATGAAAATTTTTGTCAAAGTTTTCATTAATTTTTAAAACCCAAAAATATTTTTGTTTTTATTTTTTGCATTAAAAATTATTTTTAAATCATTTAAATGTTTATTTTTAATTAATTAATGGAAATTAATTAATTAAAAATGCATTTAGGTATTTAAAAATCACAAAAAAATTCACATTGCATTTAGAAACATTTAGAAACATTGTCCCACTCTCAAACTAAATTTCTTTTTTGATCTTGATGCCTTTTGATAATTTTCTTTGGATTTAATTCCATTTCAAGGCAATATTTTGTCTCAAACTTCAAAAATTCATTTCTGTCTAACCTTTGAGAGTTGGACCATGATTCTTTTTGCATTGCATTTTGTATGGCATGTAGTTTATAGGATAAAATTGGCTTGATTTGATCTTGCATTTTCATTTCTTTTAGCATTTTTCTTGACAAGGTACCTTGAAACCCTAGCAATCTTAGGAAATTCATAACTTTCACTAGGATGAGAATTGGTTCCCCTCCTTTGGGCAGTGAGTTTGTATAGGTTTAGGGTATCTTTGTTTGCATTTTCAAATTTTTATCATGTTGTTTGCTTCTGGTTTTGGATTTTTGCTTTGCATGATGCATGAAACCCTAATTTGTGCCTTCCTTTGCATCCATTTCTCATTTGTTTGCATCCATTGACTTGCCATGACATTTTGTGCATTCTTTTGATTCATAACACATCTTAGGACATATTAGAATCATGTGTGATCATTGCATCTTTCATTTGCCACGTTATATGTCCATTGCATTTCATAACTTTTCATGAACATCCATGGTTCAATGCATGCTTCATTTGCATCCTTATGTTTGATTGATCATACTCATCTCTTGTCATGTGTTTGTATCCTCTCTTAGCATCATTGACATCATACTTATGCTTCTGGTTTTGGTTTGCATCATGACATTGCATCTCATTTGCATTGCATTTCATTTCTTTACTAACTTTTCAGGTGGTAAGTTGTATTGAGAAGTGAATTTGCCTTCACTTCTCATAATCTCTTTTCATCTCTCTTATGCATCATTGCTGCATTTTATCTTGTGCTTTGGAGTGAGCTTTCTCATTCATGTTCATCTCACTTTCTCCCTTCAAGCAACTTGTCTTCTTAAGTGAAGCAAGTTGTTTTGCTTCTCTTTGCTTCTTGCTCCTTTCATCTGCTTCCTTCCTGGTGGTTTCTTTGAAGATCTTCTTGAAAACCTCATAAACCCTAGGATCCCCAAGCATGATAACAATTAGGGTTTGATTAGTCCCCCATTTAGTTTTACCTTTGTGTCATCCTTGAGTCTCCTCTTCTCATCTCATAATCAGGGACTAAACCCTAAAGGCTTTAAGGCTTTGTGATTAAGCTTATGCCTGCATCCTTCTATTAGGATGGAGTGCATAACTTTAATCCTAAGTGTTAAACCCTTAATGTGTTTAACTCCCTTAATCAATCCACTTAATAATCATCAAGACATCAAGCATGTAACTTGGGCCTTGCATTAGGGTTCTAATTCTTCCTTAATTGGTTAAGAAGGACTAACCCTAGTGTTAATGGACAAGTCCTCCTCAAGTTGTCTTACAAAACATAAAATTCACTTCTTCATTCTTTCATTAACTAAAATCCACCTTAATAAAGGCTTTGTTTTGTCATGAGGTTAATCCCTAATCATGGATTAAGTTGAGGAGTTTTTCTCAGCTTAAATGTTCTCATCTATTATCCTTCTATTAGGATGGTGCAATGAGTCCATTAAATCCTTGATTATGGCTTAAACTCATTACTTAACAGTAAACAAAAACAACAAAAACATCTAAATAATCACAAGTAGGTCAATGATCTTAATCCTACATCATGGTGATTAAGTGTGGGGTGCTTACTTCATACTTAAGGCATTATCATTACCCCTAATCAGAGGGAGGATGTGATGAGTTTACTAACCCTTGGTTTAGGTTTAAGCTCATTAACTTATGACAAACTCCAAAAAGCAATAAAAGGCTGAAAACATCAAAAACAAACAATAATCATCTCCTTCGGGATTCTTTTCTTATCTCATTCATTCATAAACGAGAACTCGCTTCTTCCGTCTAATGCAAGACAGTTTGCACCTTAGCCAGACAGGTCATACACTTGAGCATAGACAAGCAAGTAGTTCACAAGTCAATTTATCTTTCAGTCTCTTTGGGTCGAACTACGGTGTTCTGACTTCCTCATTGCACGAGAGGATACGTAGGCATAACTTAACAGTTATCGAACAAAAGTCTCTGTATATCCCCCCTTTTTCCAGCTTTATTCTTTTAGCCTCATGATCTTGAGCACTCCATTCTTGTTCTTATACTGACATTTCTCATATACACTCCACATTCCTTTACACTGACACTTGCATTCTTTCCAGCTTTGATACACAGATTGCACTGACACTACCCATTTAAAACATAAACCTTTTAAGCGTGGATCCCGTCGAGTACGGCGGACAATCTGGGTGCTAACACCTTCCCAGGTTATAACCAACCCCTTTCTCAGTCTCTCTGGTTCGCAACCGTCTTATCCATATTTTCTAGGTTTATGCAGCATTACCTTTCCTTCGGGATAAAAATGCCTAGCTGGCGACTCTATTCATCCCTTTCTCTTTCGCCGAACGTTCGCGTCTGTACCCCTTCTGACCAGGTGTCATTTGGTGGGAGCAACAGCTTGGCGACTCTGCTGGGGACCCTTATACTGTAACCAAGGCTTCTGGTTCTTTTTGTGGGTTCCTCCTAGCGCTTGTTTGATTTATGTTTACTGGGGTGTTATGTGCTATTTGTGTTTGTATATTTGCTTTATTTACTGCTTTATGTACAGTTATTTATTGCTTTCTTTACAGCTTTATATATCATACTGTCATATTGTCATCTGACTGGATCTGTTTTTTTGCTTTGGTGGGTGGGGTTCACTGAGAGTTTGAGGTCCTATACCTCGGACCTGAGTGACACCTAGGCTAGAGTGGTTCATGTTCTTTCCCATTCCATTTCGGTCTGGTGCGGGAATATGAAACACGGTTCAGATGTGGGTTTCTTCTTGAGAACTCTGTGCTACAGATTGCCTGTAGTGCTAGGGCTATCTGGGAAGCCTGCTAAGTCTGGATGACCTTTATTATTGACCTTCAGAAACTGAGGTGAATTAGAGGAGGATCTTTTATGGTTATTGTAAACACTGTACCTCCGGGTTAGAAGTGTTTACACTTCTCATAACTAATCCAAGTCTGAGGATCCTTGTTTTAGAACACCACCTGTGAGGGGGTTGGGCTGTTTGCAGGTTTGCAGGTACCCTTGACCACATCATACCCTGATACTTTGTTTTGATTAAGAGTACTCCATTTTGGGACAGTTCTTGTGATTTAACCCTGGACATATGACTCTTTATATGAGTCCCCCACCTTGGTTACTGGACTTTTGAACCTCCATCTGGACTTCTTAGACATACATGGACTTATATCAAGGCAGTAATCAGATCCAGCTTTATCACAAACCCTTGCATATCATTTGCATACTCATCATCTGCATCATTTTAACATTTGTTTATTTGTTTTTCAGGGTATCCACATTACATCTGGCTTGGTTTTGACCCCTTCATCTGCATAGACCCTTTATTCATCAGCTACCTGCTTCAGCTATCTTCATCAGTTGCCTGCTTCAGCTACCTCCATCATCATCCTCAGCCTATCAGTGGCTCATCTCCAGTATCAGTCCTCATCATCAGTATCTGTTTTCAGCTCTTCATCAGCAGTCATGGCACCCAAGAAGAGCAACATTTCATACCATTTCTTTGAGCCTGAGCTGGCTGGCATCAGGCAAGTCCAGGCACTTATCACTCCAGACCACATCCTATTATTCAGAGAACATTATGGAGGCATCTTTGACATAGTTATGGACCTAGACCCTTCTCAGAGGAGTTTGATCCACGCCTGCCTACAGTTTTATGACCCTCCTTTGAGATGCTTCACTTTCCAGAACTTTCAGTTGGGACCTCTGTTGGAGGAGTTCTCATCTTTGATTGGAGTACCTGTCAGGGGTAGTATCACCTTCAACCCAGAAATGGCCTCTCCCAGCAATGAAGAAGTGGCAAAAGCACTGTACCTAGAACCTATTTTGATTGAACAGAACATAACAACAAAGGTTGGGATCCCTGGCCTACACTTGGACTTTCTGACTTCTCAGGCCATCCTGAAGGCCTCCCTGGGAGAATGGAAGGCAGTTTGTGCATTGTTAGCCCTCAGTATATATGGGGTTATACTTTTTGCAGATGAGCCCAAATTTATCAGCAAGAATGCTATTCATCTTTTCCTTTTGAGGAACCCAGTACCCACCTTGCTGGGAGATTTCTATTATTCTGTTCACCAAAGGAATGAGAAGCAGAGAGGGAGGTTGGTGAGATGCTATGCTCCTCTATTTCATACTTGGCTGCTCAAACACTTACCCAAGACTGATGCCTTCCTGAATCCTCACCAACAGAAGAATTGGGCTAAGAGACTTATTGCTCTAACTTCAGATGACATCAGATGGTGCACCCAGAGCACCAAAGGTAGGGACATAATTACTAGATGTGGACAGTTCCCCAATGTACCTCTAATAGGGGTGAAGGGTTGCATCAACTACAATCCTTTGCTGTTTAAGAGACAGTTGGGCTATGCTTTGGTTCACCCTCCTAGAGTGCAAGACTTGGCTGAAACCCTGTATTGTGAGATAAAACCTAATCTAGCTGTTGTCAGAAAAGCATCTTGGGCTTGGGACAACACCCAGACCAAAGGGATGGCCATTCTTGGGAGGTGCAACAATGTGGCTTCAGCTCAGTATTATGAATGGTCTCATGCTAGGGCTCAGATTTCTGGGATGCCCTTCACCATTGAGGATGCACCTGGACCATCCACGGTACTGCCTCCAGCCACTGTCAGCCTGGAAGAATTTGAGAAACTGAAGGAGAGGAATGAGAATCTGTCTCAAGCTCTGAAGAAGACCCTCTGGGAGAGGAGTGATGGTCGTCTAGACATTGAGAGGTTGGAGAAGCTTAAGGTAGAGCATCTAGCCAGGATTGAGAAAGCAGAGGACTACATCAAGAAATCAAGAGCTGGGGAGCAAATTTTGAAGAATGCCTGTAAAGAGGCCCAGTTTCAGAAGGCTAGGACTGATCTCTATCTGAAAGAAAGTCAAGCTAGGTGGGTCAGGATCACTGAAGCTCGCACTCAGGAGGATAAGAGAACTCAAGACAGGATTGAGCATTTAGAGGCCAATGCAAAGAAGCAACATGAGGCTCTGCTAGCAGCCCAGAAGGAGATTTCAGAGTTGAAGCTTAGGGCTGGTGTGAAGAGGTCAAAGGACCAGGACAGGCACAAGAAGCTGACCATTGCTATTGCCACCAGAAACCTTCTTATCAGGAACATTACAGAGCATCCGGCTGGTCCTGTAACTGAAGCACTTTTGAAGGAGGTTAAGGAGGATGAGTTCGGATTAGATGTTTGACTTCTTTGCTTGTTGTTATTTCCATTTGATGTACTTTTCTTTTTATGTTGTATTTTGACCCCTCAGGGGCATATGTTGTAAGAACAAACTATGTATGATCCGCCATTTGTAATACATTTGTTAGTTTGTTTCATTGAGTTTCTTTCTCAAGCAACATCAAAGCATCTTCCTCAAGGTCTGGAAAGGTCAAAACCAAGAGCCAAGCCGGATACCTTGGAAAATAAATAAGCATACTGCATTGCATGCTAACCTTTGTTTTGTTTTGTAGGTTTTGTTTTGTTTGTTACTAACTCTGTTGTGGCACAGGAATTATTGCTCGCCGTCGGGTGTTCCCTCTCAACCGTCCGCACAGGTATCCTACTCGCAACAATCTTCCTGGTATCCAGATGGATCAAGTACAGCAAGATCTGACAGAGGTCAGGACTCAGATGGCTAATGAAAGGCTGGAGATGAGAAACCAAATGACCCAGTTCATGGAAGTAATGAATGGATTGGCCCAAAGTCAAGAAAGGTTGAGGGCATTGGTAGAAAGACAAACCCCGGAAGAACCTCCTCTTGGAACCGGAGGAACAAGTAATAATGAAAGGGGTCAGCCTCATGTTAATCCACCAGTCACGACTGGCAAATATACCAATCTAACCTCTCAGGTTTCAGAAAATTGAACAGGGGCAGCTGTTGCACCCCAAAATTTGCCCTCACAATACAAGACTTTGTGTTCTAAGAAGGTTCACAAGGTTCACAAGTTTCTCAACATTTCCATAACCTTTCATGAGGTTCATGAAGTCCACAAGTCACTTCTTGAAGGTTCACAAGGTTCACAAGTTCTCCAACACTTGCATAGACCTTTCATGAGGTTCATGAAGTCTACAAGTCACTTCTTGAAGGTTCACAAGGTTCACAAGTTTCTCTACATCTTCAAGACCTTTCATGAAGTTCATGAAGTCTACAAGTCACTTCTTGAAGGTTCACAAGGTTCACAAGATTCACAATGATTACAAAGCTCTCCTAAGGTTCATGAGGTCTACAAAGCCACTTCATGAAGTTCACAAGGTTCACAAGGTTCACAATACCTCCCATGAATATCACAAGACATTTTATGAAGATTCACAAGGTTCACAAAGTTCACAATTGGTCAAAGAAGTTGACAATCCCCTCAGACAATGCACCTCCTAAGCAGTGCATCCAAAACTAGGGTTTTAACTTTAATCAGGCTAAATGGATTTCCAATACCTCAAGTGAGTTTCATAACATCTTATATGTGTGTAAGAACCCCCATGTCAAGTTTCAAGACTTTTCTCAAAAGTTTGCTCAGTCAGATGATCAGATAAGTCAAAATCAGTCAATGCAGTTAAAAAGTCAAACTGAGGTCAACTGTGGTCAAACCAAAGTCAAACTTCATGATTTTTTGCCAACATCAATTATATGAAGTAAAATTCATCATTTGATCAAGGGTTGATCATGATTCATCAAGGAGATTCCAGATCATCAATAATCAGGAGTTTCTAAATTAGGGTTTCCTCAGTAAAAGTGAACTGAACTTTGACCAGCCATAACTTTCACATACTTCATCACCAAGTCTCCATCCAAAGCTCATTTTTAAGGAAATTGAATTCTCTACAACTTTGATGTTGAAGGTTAAGCCTAGAAATACTTCATTTGGAAGATATGATCTAAGACATTATAGGTCATTTCAAAAGTCAACAAAAAGTCAACAACTTCAAAAGGGCATAACTTGAGATTGGTAAATGATATGAACCTGAAACCAATGGGGTTGTTTAGAGGACTCTTCAAGCTTTCCAAAAAGTCCAAGAACACCCTCATACCTTTAAAATTGAGGGAGATGTGCCCTTGCAAAGTTGGGAAATTTTGTGATGATTTATGTTGAAAATGGAGGCTTAAAAGTAATTCTTTCCAAATGGGCTGCCCAAGTTATGATCCAATCCATACACTAACACTATGCACGACCCAAACCATTTAAAATCTGATTTTTATTATTTTTATTTCTATTTATTTTGATTTAAATCATTAAAAATCATTTTAAATAAGAATAAAATATAAAAATAATGGATTTTATTTGGATAATGTTTCTAGAAGATCATAATGGGTGATTAGAATCAAAGAGGAATGGAATCATGTGATTGATACAAAAATAGCAAGTCTTCATAAGCCAATATTTGAAATTCAAAGCACCATCTTTTTCAATCTTTTTGAATCCAATATTGCACATAATCAATCAAAGTTTTTGACCTAATTGAGTCTCCTATATATACATAACTCATTGCCATTGCCCAAGGACGAAATCCAGCAGCCACAGTGTAAGTTCAAAAACCTCAAAAATTCTTCCAAAAGTGAGATTCGGATTTTGAGTGACAAGGCACTAGAAGGTAAAATAAGAACGTGGTTGGCTTCCTTGATCATCATGGAACATAAACTGATCATCACATTGCCTCATAACATCACATATTGCTAAACCCGAAACTTGTTTATGCTTGATAAAGTTTTTTTCGATTGTGATGATTCATTGCATATAATTGAATTTTGTTCATATAATTGTGTTTGTTTATGTCTATAGATGAAATCTGGAGCGATTGATGAAGTTCCATAGCCTAAAACGCGTTCTACCATTTTTAGGGTTTATGGCTCCAATTAGGGTTCTTCAATCCAGCCCCTATAAACAAATTATAAGAACGTGGGATGATTGGAAAATTCATTTGAAACTTAATGGACTGATTAATTTCAAGAAACTTTGTTGTTTTGTCAATGATTGATTTTTGTAGGTTTTGCTGGAAATTTGAATTCGCAGGAAAACTTGCATCTAATTTCGCAGCAAAATTCGAAAGTCACAAGGAAGAAGAAGGTCATTCCCGCGCGTCAGAAAATTCAAATATTTTTTGAAATATTTTATGAATTGTTATTGGTTTGTTTATCACACGCACATGTGTGTCCTGGTGGTAAGTTTGATAGGCGTATGTTGTGAGGTCTCTGGTTCGATACTTGGTTGGTGCATGTTTTTTTTTGTTAATTTTTCAGGTTAAAGACAAACATAATATATTATGTGTTGTTGCCAATCCATGACCAGAAGGGCTCTCCCAGCCAGGCGGTAAGGCGCGCGCGTGTGTAACTATAAGGTCCTGGGTTCAATCCTCCCCCAGGCCTTTTGCATATTTTATTTTTCCAGGATATTTTGTGAATCAAGAACAAAACCCAGTGAAGCTCAGTCATTGTCACCTGCGCCTGGCTGGCCCAGTGGTTGTTGTTGCTGCTTGCAAGTGTGAGGTCTTGGGATCAAATCCCACCAGGTTCCTTTTTCTTTCTTTCTTTTTATTTTATTTTCCTTCTTCTAATTTAATTAGTTTAAATAATCAAAATTTTATTATTATATTATAAAGTATGTATATATTATGTATTCTAACTCTTAAAATTATTTTCTAAAAAATATAAAACTCTTGATTTTTCAATGTAAATTTTATTTATATAATTTATATTAGTTAAGATAATTTTTTTTATATAATTAGTTAAAATATATATTTTGTATATAAATTAACCCTAATTTTCACAAACCCTAAAAAAATTTTCTAAAATAAAATCTAATTCTATTTTTTCTAAGTTATTTTATTTTCTAATTATTAATGTAATTATAATGTACATTTATTTGTTTATTTAGTATGATTCATGTAAATATTATAAATATAATTATAAATTATTTCTCTCATCTAAAATATAAATATATTTCATATTATTAGAAATTAAAGTTTTGTAAATATACTTATAATTTATTTTTCTCTTTATATATTAAGTAAATACTTTTTATAACTTTTGTTTAGAAATAATTGAATTTATAATAATTAAGTTTTGTGGCTATAATATATTTAATAATAATTTAATAATTTGTAAATTAAAAAATAATTGTTTGTTTATGTTTTTTTTTAAATATAATTGTTTATATTAAATTGTTAACCTCTTATTCTTATATTTTGATTAATTTTATTTGTTATTACTAACCATATAATTTATTTTGCTTTATTAATTTTATATGTTATTATTTCATTAATTTTTATTATTCACTAACCTCTCTTATTTTATTATTATTAACTTTTTGCTTATTATTTAAATTATTTTCACTAACTTTATATTTCTACTAACCTTATTTAATTTTTCTTATTATTATTATTTACTAACCCCAATATTTTATTTACTTATTTATTATTTTTTGCTTATTATATTTATTTTGATTATATTTTGCTATTTACTTTATTTTGTTTATTATAATTATGTTGTAATTGCTTCCTTGGTGTAATTTTGTAATATTTTAAATATTTAATTATTGTTATGGTTAGTAATTAGGGAGTGCAAAACATGTATGTTCTTAAAATTAATTCTAGATCACTTTTTAATATAAGATAATTAAAATAAACACTCACACACACGTAAGTCGATTTTAATCGCCGTCTCACATTTCTAAGGTTATCCCTCACGTTGCCTACGAATAAGGTCAAGTGGGGTGTATAAAGCAAGTCCCTTAAAAGAAAAATCATCAAGTCCCTCATGGTTGCCTTTACGAATCGAGTCCCTTCGAATAAATGATGATAGTCCCTCCTATGTGCTTAATACACCCCACAGTTGCCTTCATAAAACAGAATGTCCCTCTCATGTCCCTTACATCCAAGGTAATGACTACCTACTCCTTAATAGTAGGGATAGTCTTACCAATGAAAGGATAAAGAACAAGAAAGACTTTAAACATTAGGGTAGGTTCCTCTTATGTACTTGCTCACATCAAAAACTTTTCAAACTCTTCACAATTTCAAACAAATTTTCAAAAAACAAGTTTTTACACATCCGTACATGGATTATTATTAACTATTCTGAAAATTTTTCTATTCACACACTACACTTTCAAAAAAAAATTTAAAGTGAGCTAAGTAACTAAGAGCCCATGGATAACCATGGATGTAAAGGGTGCTAACACCTTCCCTTTACATAACCTACCCCCCGGACCCAAAAATATCTCTTAAGGTCTTTCCTGTTCTTTTATACCCTTTCCTGTTGGATAAAATAAAAGTCGGTGGCGACTCTTGCTATCCGCAACATAACTAAAGTCAGTTCTCCCACCGTGTTACAGAACTGGCAACTCTGCTGGGGACTTAATAAAAGAGGGGTACCCTTAGGAATTAGATCACTTTAAAATTGTTTGCCTTGTTTGCTTTATACTTATCTGTTGGGGTGCTCTTATGTGTGAAAGGTCCTAACCCGGATCTAGTGTACCTTAGGTAAATGGCAATAGACCAAGGAAACTGTACGACGTATATCGATACGGTTGATCTGGTGGCCATAGTTAGTGCGACTTCTTGGTTGGTGCTTATGTTCCTTAAGTCAAGTTGAGGATAATATGAGGCTGCCATATGTTGTCAATGCACTAACTAACTTTTAGAACCCTAGTTAACTCATCTTGGCCTTTAGAAAGTAGTGAGGTAACCGGCTTTGGTGCAGACTGAAGTTGGTTGACACTCGATACTACGCTCATTGAGATTCTAAACTTGGAGGGTTTTGGTTGGCAAGTAAGTTGCCTTCTGATCAACCACCCTTGTGAAGGATCAATGATATTGAGATCCCTTAGAACCCGGTTACTTTTGTAGGACAGGATGAACCATCTAACTTCAGGGGAGGGTACTTACCTTGAACCTCATGCAAGCCTTCAAACCTAGGGCTATGGTGTGACTTGTTTGTGTGTGCCACTTGTTTGTGATTGAACATAACATCATGACATCATCATGCATCATAAGCATAGCATTTTCACTAACCATTTCAAGGACCAAAGGATTTATCTTTGTTCTTTGTTGCAGGTCATGGCTTCTGCTCGTAGAAACACCATCAGGATCAACTTTGTAGGGATACCTCCCAAACTCAAAGAGTTGGTTTCTCAAGTGTCTGATCATTCCCAGTTCAACAAGAGACATGGTCACCTATTGGATCTAGTCACTTCAGGGTTCAATGAAGACATGATGAGTGTTCTATTCCAGTTCTTTGACCCTAAGCACCATTGCTTTACATTCCCTGACTATCAGTTAGTCCCTACTATGGAGGAGTTCTCTAAGCTTCTGGGTATACCTGTTCTTGATCAAAGACCCTTCACAGGCTTGGAGAAGGAGCTTAAACCGGAAGTTATTGCTGCAGCTCTACATCTGAAGAAGTCTGACATTGTTCTAGAGACGAGAAGTGGAGTCAAGGGTATTCTTGCCAAGGTGTTGATAGAGAAGGCTCAGTTGTTCTTGAAGGCCATGAGCTATGATGCTTTTGAGGAGATCTTAGCCTTGCTGATATATGGCTTAGTATTGTTCCCCAATCCAGATCAGTTCATAGATGTTCATGCGATCAACATTTTCCTGAGTCACAATCCAGTGCCTACATTGCTTGGAGACATCCTACATTCTCTTCACACCCGTACTACAAGGGCAAGAGGAACTTTGATGTGCTGCATACCTTTACTATCCAGGTGGTTTATTTCTCACCTTCCTCGCTCAGTAATGAAGAATGAGCAGGGGTTCAGATGGTCCAAGAGGATCATGTCACTTTCTCACTCAAACATCCATTGGTGCTCCAGATCTATGGAGAATGTCACCATCATTGACCGTTGTGGGGAGTTTCCTAATGTGCCACTTCTAGGCATAAGAGGAGGCATCACTTACAACCTCTCTCTAGCTTTACGACAGTTTGGTTACGCCCGAAGCGATGGTCCACATGACATGTTGATTCAGGGCATTGTGTTTGATTACGACAACGATCTTCAGGGTTACCGTCAGAGATTCATACGAGCTTGGGGAAAGGTAAACAGGATTGACAGCAAGACACTGGAGCCTAAGTACACTATTCCTATGGAGGCTTATCTCAGATGGGTACGATCTCGTGCTCAGACACTCATGATGCCATATCCTGCCGTCCTACCAGTTACCATGGAACCTGTTGCTAAAGGAGACACTGCTTATACCATCCTTCACCCAGACATGCCTACTGATATGGAAGACTTGCAGAGATCATGGATCCAATTGAAAGAGCAAAGGGATACTTTCGAGGCTCATTACAAAGCAAGCCAAGCAAGAATCCTAGAGCTAACAAAGCAACTTCACGAGGAACGGAACCTCAACTCATACCTCAACATAAAGAGGAAACGTCCATGGGAGACTTAAAACCCCATCTTTTGTACTTATTTCATTTCCATTTTTGTAAGCCTAAAAGGCAAAACAAGTTATTACTAATAAAAAGTTACTTTCTTGTTTGTTTAAGCAAATTTAAATCCTGCGGTCCTTGAAAACATTGCATATGCATTCCCATATCATTTCATTGTATCACAGGTTTATATTGTGCACAGGTTTCTCATCTTCTCGCTGTTTATTTCAGCAATGGCTCTTGAACAATCAGTTAAGGATCTTCAGGCACAGAATGCACAGTTCCAAGAGCTGATCTTGAACCTGTCCAAGGGGCAAGATGATTTGAAGGCACTGCTGGCCAAGAAGACTAAGAAGACTAGAAGGTCTGCTGGGTTGCTCAACATGGGAAGAAGGTTCAAAGGTCCTGTCAAGACCAAGGAAGAGGTTGAAGACTATGAATCTGAGGAATCTGAGAAAGAGAGAGGCAGTCTCCACAACACTATGGGGGACTCTGATTCTGAGGCTAATTACTACCATGAGCCTAATGAAGACAAATTCAAGATGCTGGTGGATAGAATGGATGCTATGGAGTTACAGAAATCATTTGGGCTGGATTTTGAGGATTTGAGTTTGATATCTGGGGTAGTCATACCCATTGGGTTCAAAGTTCCTACCTTTGTTGTTTATGATGGGGTTTCTTGTCCCAAGCTGCATTTGAGGTCTTATGTCAGAAGAATTCAACCCCACACTGCTGATAAGAAGTTATGGATCCATTTCTTTCAAGAGAGCTTATCTGGAGCTCAGCTGGAGTGGTATTATCAGTTGGAGAGTGTCAACATCAGAGACTGGAATGATCTTGCTGAAGCTTTCTACAAGCAGTATCAATACAATGCTGACTTAGCCCCCACTCGCATGCAGCTTCAGAGCATGTCTATGGGTGCCAAAGAAAGTTTTAAGGAGTATGCTCAGAAATGGAGAGATTTAGCTGGAAGAGTTCAACCCCCTTTGACTGACAGGGAATTGGTTGATATGTTCATGTGTACGCTGAATGGTCCGTTTTACAGTCATCTCATTGGAAGCTCATCATCTGGCTTCACTGAGTTGATCATGACAGGAGAACGGGTAGAGAATGGTATCAAGAGTGGTAAGATCCAAGTGGGCACTTCTTCACCAGGTGCTGCAAAGAAGCCTCCCACTGGGAAGAAAGAATCCAATGCTGTTTATGGTCAACCTGATCGTAACAGAAGGCATCAGTCTGTTAGTGCGGTTCATATTTCAAATCCAACTCCTGCAACAACAGAGCAGCCTCAAGGCAACCAACAGAGGGCTAGAAGACAGTTCACGAAGATCAACATGTCAATGGCTCAGGCATTGCAACACTTGTTGAAGGCTAAACTTATTACCCTGAGGGAGGCTCCTCAGAATCCCAATGTTACCTCTCCCAAGTACAATCCCAATGCACGATGTGCATATCATTCAAACTGTCCAGGACATGATACTAATAACTGCTGGGTCTTGAAGAACAAAATTCAGGATATGATTGATGCTGGAGAAATTGAGTTTGATCCACCAGGTACTCCAAATGTAATTACAGCTCCAATTCCAAATCACGAGAAGACTGTCAATGCCATTGATGAAGACATTGATGAAGATCTGCATGTTTATTCAGTAATGGAGTTGAATATACCACTGTCTGTTATCAAAAAGAGGTTAGTACAAGCTGGGATCTTTCCAGGTTATCGTGAAGATTGTCTGTATTGTACCTATAAGCCAGATAGTTGCTTCATTCTGAGAGATGGAATTCAACGTCTTATGGATAAGTATACTATAGTGTTTGAAAGAAGACCAGCATCTGTAGAAAGTATGGTGGATCATCTGACTCGGGGTAAGAAGATTGAAGAGGTTGATATGGTTGACAAAGTACCGGTAAGAATCACTTCAAAGGGTCCCATTAAAATCACTCATCAGGGCCCAATCAAGATTACTGCTGAAGGTCCTGTGAAAGTTGTTGCTGAAGCCAGAGTAGCTCCTGTGGTCATTACTACTCCAGGTCCTATCCCATATACGTCTGACAAAGCTGTGCCTTGGCACTATGGGTCTGATGTTTACATCCATGGTGTTAAGCAAGAGCCTGTAGCTGATGTGCCTGTTGACATTGATAATATTGCTGGATCTAGTAAGATCACTCGTAGTGGAAGAATCTTATCTCCTCCAGTTGCTTCTAAGAGTGCAGTTACTCCTGCTGCTACCTCCACCACTGATGCTCGGGGCAAGGGTCCTGTTATTGAGCCTATATCTACTGATGTGCCAGCTGCTGATGACCTCTCTAAGCAGATGGAAGAAGTATTGAAAATCATTCGCAAGAGTGATTATGACATTGTTGATCAGTTGGGGCATACTCCCTCAAAGATTTCCATGCTCTCCCTATTATTATGTTCTGAGGCTCATGCCAAGTCATTGATCAAGTTTCTGAAGATGGCTCATGTACCCAGTGCAATTTCTGTTGACCAATTCGAGAACTGTGTTGCTCACCTGACCTATGACAATGGGTTAGGATTTTCTGATGCTGATTTGACCCCTGCCAAGAGGGATCATAACAGGGCCTTGCATATTTCAATTGAATGCAGGGGCACTACCCTGTCTCATGTGATGATAGACAATGGTTCCTCTCTGAATGTGTTGCCTAAAGAAGTCCTGAACAAGCTGAGTCCTGAAGATGCTGTGCTGAAGCCTAGTAATATTGTGGTAAAGGCTTTTGATGGTTCTAGAAGAGTAGTGCATGGGGAAATTGATCTTCCAATCAAAGTGGGTTCTCAGGTGTTTGCCGCTACATTTTATGTGATGGATATTCGTCCTTCCTATTCTTGTCTGCTTGGTCGTCCCTGGATCCATGGGGCAGGTGCTGTGACCTCTACATTGCACCAAAAGTTGAAATATCCGGTGAATGGAAAGGTTGTTACTGTCTATGGAGAAGAAGAATACTTTGTCAGCCATGTAAACACTTTCAAGTATCTGGAAGTGGAGGGTGAATACATTGAGACTCCGTGTCAGTCATTTGAAGTGGTTCCCTGGGTTGTTAATGATTGTGTAGCTCCTCCTGCTGTGAAGAAAGTTCCTGTGGTCACCAGAAAACCTCCAGCAATGGCAATGGCCTCCCTCAATGATGCTAGAGCTGTGGTGGATGAAGGTGGTTGTACTATGTGGGGTCAGCTTCTTGATATTCCATACAAGTCTGACAAGTTTGGTTTGGGTTTCACTGCAGAGTCCCAGAAGGCTGTTCGTCGTGCTCGTGCTACTCGTATCACCAATCAAGGGGTTATCAATGCTGTGGGAGACTATGATGAAGACTACAACTTGGATGCATGGATTTTTCCTACTGTGGGTGCTGGACTCAATAATTGGAAAGCTGAAGATGTTATCCCTATCTCCTTTAGTCAGGATTAAATACTATTACTGTGTTATGTTTTTAAATTTGTAATTTTCTTGAACAATAAAACTTTCAAGCCATGTGCCTTACCCGGGGCACAATGGTGTGCTTGTTACGGGTTGTCATTTCATTTGCATACTTCATTCAATAAAATCAGTGGACGTTTCGTTTTCGTAAATATTGTGTTCCTTGTCTTTCTTTTCTTTTATTTTTGTTTTATCAGCTATGTGTTCTTACACACACCCACATCACTAAAATGCAGATCCTCATCCACTCTGGATCCTGTTGATAACAGTTCTACTATTGCCAATTATAATTTCGAGAATCCGATCTATCAAACTGAAGACGGAAATGAGGACGATTGTGAAATACCTGTAGAGCTTGCTAGGTTGTTACAACAAGAAGAGAAAGCTATACAGCCACATGAAGAGCCAGTCGAAGTTGTGAATTTGGGAACTGAAGAAAACAGAAAAGAGGTCAAGATAGGGGCTGATTTAGAGGACAGTGTCAAGAGCAGGTTGATTCAGATGTTACGTGACTATGAAGAGATCTTTGCTTGGTCTTATGAAGATATGCCAGGATTGGATACAGACATTGTGGTTCACCGTTTGCCAGTGAAAGAAGATTGTCGTCCAAAGAAGCAGAAAGTTCGTCGTATGCGTCCTGAAATGTCAGAAAAGATCAAGGCAGAGGTAATGAAACAGTTCAATGCAGGGTTCTTAGCAGTGACTTCTTATCGTCAGTGGGTTGCAAATGTGGTACCAGTTCCTAAGAAAGACGGTAAGGTACGTATGTGTGTAGACTACAGAGATTTGAACAAAGCTAGCCCCAAAGATGACTTTCCACTCCCTCATATTGATATTTTGGTAGACAACACTGCTCAGCATAAGGTATTCTCTTTTATGGATGGTTTCTCTGGTTACAATCAAATCAAGATGGCACCTGAAGATATGGAGAAGACAACATTTGTGACACAGTGGGGCACCTTTTGCTATAAGGTGATGCCATTTGGTTTGAAGAATGCAGGGGCAACATATCAGCGTGCTATGGTGGCTTTGTTTCATGATATGATTCATCATGAGATAGAGGTATATGTAGATGATATGATAGCCAGGTCTCAGAATGAAGAGCAACATCTTGATCATCTGCATAAGTTGTTTGAGAGGTTGAAGAAATACAAGTTGAGATTGAATCCAAACAAGTGTACTTTTGGAGTTAGATCTGGAAAGCTCCTGGGTTTCATTGTCAGTGGAAAAGGTATTGAAGTGGATCCTGCAAAAGTGAAAGCTATACGAGAGATGCCAGCTCCCCGTACTGAGAAGGAGGTTAGAGGTTTCTTGGGACGATTGAACTACATTGCAAGATTTATTTCCCAATTAACTACCATCTGTGAGCCAATCTTCAAGCTGTTGAAGAAAGATCAGGTGATGGAATGGAATGATGAGTGCCAGACTGCCTTTGATGAAATTAAGAGATACCTGCTAGAACCACCAATTTTGATGCCACCAGTTGATGGAAGACCCTTGATCATGTACTTAACAGTGTTAGACAACTCAATGGGGTGTGTCTTGGGGCAACATGACGAGTCTGGTCGAAAAGAGCAGGCAATATACTACCTTAGCAAAAAGTTTACCGACTGTGAAACAAGATACTCACTGCTCGAGAAAACTTGCTGTGCTTTGGCATGGGCTGCTCGCCGACTAAGACAGTATATGTTGACCCATACTACCTTATTGATTTCTAAGATGGATCCAATCAAGTATATATTTGAGAAACCTGCTCTCTCCGGAAGAATTACAAGATGGCAAATGATCTTGACAGAATATGACATACAATACACTACTCAAAAGGCCATTAAAGGAAGTGTTGTGGCAGATCATTTGGCTCATCAAGCAGTGGATGATTATCAGTCAATGAATTTTGAGTTCCCTGATGAAGACATTATGATTATTACCAAAGAACCTGAACAATATGACGGACCTGAACAAGGATCCCGATGGACTATGGTTTTTGATGGTGCCTCTAATGCACTTGGTAATGGTGTGGGTGTTGTGATTAGTTCCCCTGAAGGTTGTCATACCCCGATTACTGCTAGACTTTGTTTCCATTGTACCAATAACATGGCTGAATATGAGGCATGTATCCTGGGTATTAAAGCTGCTATTGATATGAAGATTCAGTTCCTGGTAGTAAGTCAGATTAAAGGAGATTGGGATGCTAAGCATGATAACCTCATTCCTTACAGAGAATATGTGTTGTATTTGATCCCACATTTCAAAGAGATTACCTTTGAGCACATTCCACGGAGAGAGAATCAGTTGGCAGATGCTTTGGCCACCATGGCATCCATGTTTGAGATCAGTTGGGATGATGAAGCTCCCAAGATTACTATTGATAGATTTGAAAAGCCTGCATACTGCAATGAGATTGACACTGAAGGGGCAGAGGAGAAGCCTTGGTTCCATGAAGTGAAAAGATATCTTGAAGCTCAGGAGTTCCCTGAAGGGGCATCTGTCAAAGATAGGAAGTTCCTGAGGAGGTTTGCTGCTAAGTTCTTTTTGAGTAATGAGATTCTGTATAAGCGTAATCATGATTCAACTATGCTTCGTTGTGTGGATAAGAAGGAAGCAACTGAGATTATGGAAGAGATGCATGATGGGACCTTTGGCACTCATTCTAGTGGTCATACCATGGCAAAGAAGATTTTGAGAGCAGGTTACTATTGGTCTACCATGGAAGCTGATTGCTACCAACACTCCAGAACGTGTCACAAATGTCAAATCTATGCTGATAAAGTTCATGTACCTCCATCACCATTGAATGTGTTGACTGCTCCTTGGCCTTTTGCCATGTGGGGCATTGATATGATTGGTGAGATCAAGCCTACTGCTTCTAATGGGCATCGTTTCATCCTGGTTTCTATTGATTATTTCACGAAGTGGGTAGAGGCAGCTTCATTTGCATCTGTGACTAAAAATGTTGTGGCTCGGTTCATTAAGAATAATCTCATATGTAGGTATGGCATCCCTGAAAGGATCATCACTGACAATGGCTCTAATCTGAACAACACTATGATTACTGATCTCTGCACGCAGTTCAAGATTAAACATCACAACTCTTCTCCGTATCGTCCAAAGATGAATGGGGCAGTTGAAGCTGCTAATAAGAACATTAAGAAGATTATACAAAAAATGACTGTTACTTACAAGGATTGGCACGAGATGTTACCATTTGCTCTTCATGGTTATCGTACCACAATACGTACTTCGACAGGGGCAACCCCATTCTCCTTAGTCTATGGTATGGAAGCAGTTCTGCCCATTGAAGTTCAGATTCCCTCCTTGAGAATTATGAAGGATGCAGGCTTGGATGAAGATGAGTGGATTCAGACTCGACTTGACCAGATAAATTTGATTGATGAGTTGAGGTTAGCAGCAGTTTGTCATGGCCAGATGTACCAAAAACGGATGATCAAAGCTTTTAACAAGAAGGTTAAGCCAAAGGTATATCAGGTTGGTGACTTGGTAATCAAGCGTATCATATTACCACAGGGTGATCCTAGGGGCAAGTGGACTCCAACATATGAAGGACCATTTGTAGTCAAGACAGTGTTCTCCGGAGGAGCCATGATACTGACTACAATGGATGGTGAAGACTTCCCACAGCCTGTAAACGCAGACATAGTTAAAAAATACTACGCATAAAAAGAGACCCGCTAGGTTGACAGGCCTAGGCAAAAATAAGGGCATCCCGGCAAACCAAAAGGGTTTGGGCAAAAATTAGGGATATATATAAAAAAAGATGTACACCCGGCAAGTCGAAAACCTGAAAAGGCGGCTTGGGCAAAAAAGGGTATCCCGGTGGATTGAAAACCTGAAAGGGCAATCCAGGCAAAAGTTAGGGATTAAAGCGTATGACTATGTCTCGTTTGGATCACTCATGAAGCTGCAATCAGTTGTACTACTTATTCAAGCTCGAACAGATAAAAGCTCAATCCAATCATTTCCGTCTCAACAGCAAGAAGATGAGATACTTGAATGGCAATAGTAGAATTGAAACTCAATGGGATTATTTCCCACATAGCTGATTCTCTTTTGTAAAAATTTATGACAAAATCCTCTTACTAGGGTTTATGTCTCCTTGTACAAATTTACCCGTGTATGGGTCACTTCTTGATATAAATAAATTCCATCTTTTGAATCCTGATTTACTTTTACCCTATTTACATAAGCGAAACGTCCATGGGTTGTGCTTGAATGTATGTATGCTTTTGAATATGATTGATGTTTACCAGAAATGCATGTATGCTTTTAATATGATTGATGTTTACCAGAAATGCATGAAAATGCAGTAATAGTATTTACTAAGGACGAACGAGGGAAGGATTTCAATGAAGCTTCGCCGGTTCACCTTTACAGGACAGTTACAAACCCTCAGTAGGACGAATCCATCTTCATAAAGTCTTATCTCCCCTGGAATTTATATCCATCTCTTTTATCCTCATACGGATATTCGGGAAATTACTTTCCAATAAGAGTACGACGAACGAAGACGGGATGTTATGTCTACCCTACCATCAAACGAAGACGAAGGTTATATATACCTTACCATCCCCAACAACGGGAGGTTATATATATACCTTACCATCCCCAACAACGGGAGGTTATACCTATACCTTACTATCCCCAGCAGACAGAGGGTTATATATTCTTCAACAAGGAATCGGGATTTATTTTCCCTGGCCAGCAGTTGTTATACGAAGATACCCAGACGCTTCCGGCAGTATCATATCATACATACATCATTTACATCATACCATAACATATATATCCATAGACATATAGTACATTACCTAAGTGCATCATATCATACATGCATACATAAAGCATAAACTAATGTTATTATACAAATGTTACCTTATTTTCAGGTTAATTATCCAACAAACAAACTTATGATCTCCGGGATTGCTTTATCATAACCTCAGGGTTATTTTATCCTCCTGATGAGCTTCTTATCATTTTGGGACTGCTTTATTGTCACCTCAGGGTTACTTTATCCTCCTGATAACTTCTCATGACTTCAAGACTGCTTTAGAGCTACTGATTGCTCTATCCTCCTGAAATCATCTTATTATTTCAAGACTGCTTTAGAGCTACTAATTGCTCTATCCTCCTGAAATCATATTATTTATTTCAAGACTGCTTTAGAGCTATTGATTGCTCTATCCTCCTGAAATCATATTCACTACTTCAAGACTGCTTTAGAGCTATTGATTGCTCTATCCTCCTGAAGTCATGTTATTACCTCAAGACTGCTTTAGAGTTATCATTATTGATTGCTCTATCCTCCTGAAGACACATCACATTATTATTTCAAGACTGCTTTGGAGTTGTCATTATTGATTGCTCTATCCTCCTGAAATCATATTATTTCTTCAAGACTGCTTTAGGGTTATCATTATTGATTGCTCTATCCTCATGAAGACATGATGTTACATCAGTACTGCTCCAGATTCCTGACAGCTTTCATTATACCTCCATATTTTGGACTGCTTTATCTTCCAAGAAATATATCTGAAGAACTTTTCCCCAGTGGCATCTTTAAGCCCACTCAATCATATTCAACTAGCCATCTGTATCACTCTATGCACTGGTGAGTGCAAATTTTTGGGCTTTTGTGTTCAATCCCCTTCAACCTTCCAGGTCACGACTGGCAAATATACCAATCTAACCTCTCAGGTTTCAGAAAATTGAACAGGGGCAGCTGTTGCACCCCAAAATTTGCCCTCACAATACAAGACTTTGTGTTCTAAGAAGGTTCACAAGGTTCACAAGTTTCTCAACATTTCCATAACCTTTCATGAGGTTCATGAAGTCCACAAGTCACTTCTTGAAGGTTCACAAGGTTCACAAGTTCTCCAACACTTGCATAGACCTTTCATGAGGTTCATGAAGTCTACAAGTCACTTCTTGAAGGTTCACAAGGTTCACAAGTTTCTCTACATCTTCAAGACCTTTCATGAAGTTCATGAAGTCTACAAGTCACTTCTTGAAGGTTCACAAGGTTCACAAGATTCACAATGATTACAAAGCTCTCCTAAGGTTCATGAGGTCTACAAAGCCACTTCATGAAGTTCACAAGGTTCACAAGGTTCACAATACCTCCCATGAATATCACAAGACATTTTATGAAGATTCACAAGGTTCACAAAGTTCACAATTGGTCAAAGAAGTTGACAATCCCCTCAGACAATGCACCTCCTAAGCAGTGCATCCAAAACTAGGGTTTTAACTTTAATCAGGCTAAATGGATTTCCAATACCTCAAGTGAGTTTCATAACATCTTATATGTGTGTAAGAACCCCCATGTCAAGTTTCAAGACTTTTCTCAAAAGTTTGCTCAGTCAGATGATCAGATAAGTCAAAATCAGTCAATGCAGTTAAAAAGTCAAACTGAGGTCAACTGTGGTCAAACCAAAGTCAAACTTCATGATTTTTTGCCAACATCAAGTATATGAAGTAAAATTCATCATTTGATCAAGGGTTGATCATGATTCATCAAGGAGATTCCAGATCATCAATAATCACGAGTTTCTAAATTAGGGTTTCCTTAGTAAAAGTCAACTGAACTTTGACCAGCCATAACTTTCACATACTTCATCACCAAGTCTCCATCCAAAGCTCATTTTGAAGGAAATTGAATTCTCTACAACTTTGATGTTGAAGGTTAATCCTAGAAATGCTTCATTTGGAAGATATGATCTAAGACATTATAGGTCATTTCAAAAGTCAACAAAAAGTCAACAATTTCAAAAGGGCATAACTTGAGATTGGTAAATGATATGAACCTGAAACCAATTGGGTTGTTTAGAGGACTCTTCAAGCTTTCCAAAAAGTCCAAGAACACCCTCATACCTTTAAAATTGAGGGAGATGTGCCCTTGCAAAGTTGGGAAATTTTGTGATGATTTATGTTGAAAATGGAGGCTTAAAAGTAATTCTTTCCAAATGGGCTGCCCAAGTTATGATCCAATCCATACACTAACACTATGCACGACCCAAACCATTTAAAATCTGATTTTTATTATTTTTATTTCTATTTATTTTGATTTAAATCATTAAAAATCATTTTAAATAAGAATAAAATATAAAAATAATGGATTTTATTTGGATAATGTTTCTAGAAGATCATAATGGGTGATTAGAATCAAAGAGGAATGGAATCATGTGATTGATACAAAAATAGCAAGTCTTCATAAGCCAATATTTGAAATTCAAAGCACCATCTTTTTTAATCTTTTTGAATCCAATATTGCACATAATCAATCAAAGTTTTTGACCTAATTGAGTCTCCTATATATACATAACTCATTGCCATTGCCCAAGGACGAAATCCAGCAGCCACAGTGTAAGTTCAAAAACCTCAAAAATTCTTCCAAAAGTGAGATTCGGATTTTGAGTGACAAGGCACTAGAAGGTAAAATAAGAACGTGGTTGGCTTCCTTGATCATCATGGAACATAAACTGATCATCACATTGCCTCATAACATCACATATTGCTAAACCCGAAACTTGTTTATGCTTGATAAAGTTTTTTTCGATTGTGATGATTCATTGCATATAATTGAATTTTGTTCATATAATTGTGTTTGTTTATGTCTATAGATGAAATCTGGAGCGATTGATGAAGTTCCATAGCCTAAAACGCGTTCTACCATTTTTAGGGTTTATGGCTCCAATTAGGGTTCTTCAATCCAGCCCCTATAAACAAATTATAAGAACGTGGGATGATTGGAAAATTCATTTGAAACTTAATGGACTGATTAATTTCAAGAAACTTTGCTGTTTTGTCAATGATTGATTTTTGTAGGTTTTGCTGGAAATTTGAATTCGCAGGAAAACTTGCATCTAATTTCGCAGCAAAATTCGAAAGTCACAAGGAAGAAGAAGGTCATTCCCGCGCGTCAGAAAATTCAAATATTTTTTGAAATATTTTATGAATTGTTATTGGTTTGTTTATCACACGCACATGTGTGTCCTGGTGGTAAGTTTGATAGGCGTATGTTGTGAGGTCTCTGGTTCGATACTTGGTTGGTGCATGTTTTTTTTTGTTAATTTTTCAGGTTAAAGACAAACATAATATATTATGTGTTGTTGCCAATCCATGACCAGAAGGGCTCTCCCAGCCAGGCGGTAAGGCGCGCGCGTGTGTAACTATAAGGTCCTGGGTTCAATCCTCCCCCAGGCCTTTTGCATATTTTATTTTTCCAGGATATTTTGTGAATCAAGAACAAAACCCAGTGAAGCTCAGTCATTGTCACCTGCGCCTGGCTGGCCCAGTGGTTGTTGTTGCTGCTTGCAAGTGTGAGGTCTTGGGATCAAATCCCACCAGGTTCCTTTTTCTTTCTTTCTTTTTATTTTATTTTCCTTCTTCTAATTTAATTAGTTTAAATAATCAAAATTTTATTATTATATTATAAAGTATGTATATATTATGTATTCTAACTCTTAAAATTATTTTCTAAAAAATATAAAACTCTTGATTTTTCAATGTAAATTTTATTTATATAATTTATATTAGTTAAGATAATTTTTTTTATATAATTAGTTAAAATATATATTTTGTATATAAATTAACCCTAATTTTCACAAACCCTAAAAAAATTTTCTAAAATAAAATCTAATTCTATTTTTTCTAAGTTATTTTATTTTCTAATTATTAATGTAATTATAATGTACATTTATTTGTTTATTTAGTATGATTCATGTAAATATTATAAATATAATTATAAATTATTTCTCTCATCTAAAATATAAATATATTTCATATTATTAGAAATTAAAGTTTTGTAAATATACTTATAATTTATTTTTCTCTTTATATATTAAGTAAATACTTTTTATAACTTTTGTTTAGAAATAATTGAATTTATAATAATTAAGTTTTGTGGCTATAATATATTTAATAATAATTTAATAATTTGTAAATTAAAAAATAATTGTTTGTTTATGTTTTTTTTTAAATATAATTGTTTATATTAAATTGTTAACCTCTTATTCTTATATTTTGATTAATTTTATTTGTTATTACTAACCATATAATTTATTTTGCTTTATTAATTTTATATGTTATTATTTCATTAATTTTTATTATTCACTAACCTCTCTTATTTTATTATTATTAACTTTTTGCTTATTATTTAAATTATTTTCACTAACTTTATATTTCTACTAACCTTATTTAATTTTTCTTATTATTATTATTTACTAACCCCAATATTTTATTTACTTATTTATTATTTTTTGCTTATTATATTTATTTTGATTATATTTTGCTATTTACTTTATTTTGTTTATTATAATTATGTTGTAATTGCTTCCTTGGTGTAATTTTGTAATATTTTAAATATTTAATTATTGTTATGGTTAGTAATTAGGGAGTGCAAAACATGTATGTTCTTAAAATTAATTCTAGATCACTTTTTAATATAAGATAATTAAAATAAACACTCACACACACGTAAGTCGATTTTAATCGCCGTCTCACATTTCTAAGGTTATCCCTCACGTTGCCTACGAATAAGGTCAAGTGGGGTGTATAAAGCAAGTCCCTTAAAAGAAAAATCATCAAGTCCCTCATGGTTGCCTTTACGAATCGAGTCCCTTCGAATAAATGATGATAGTCCCTCCTATGTGCTTAATACACCCCACAGTTGCCTTCATAAAACAGAATGTCCCTCTCATGTCCCTTACATCCAAGGTAATGACTACCTACTCCTTAATAGTAGGGATAGTCTTACCAATGAAAGGATAAAGAACAAGAAAGACTTTAAACATTAGGGTAGGTTCCTCTTATGTACTTGCTCACATCAAAAACTTTTCAAACTCTTCACAATTTCAAACAAATTTTCAAAAAACAAGTTTTTACACATCCGTACATGGATTATTATTAACTATTCTGAAAATTTTTCTATTCATACACTACACTTTCAAAAAACAATTTAAAGTGAGCTAAGTAACTAAGAGCCCATGGATAACCATGGATGTAAAGGGTGCTAACACCTTCCCTTTACATAACCTACCCCCCGGACCCAAAAATATCTCTTAAGGTCTTTCCTGTTCTTTTATACCCTTTCCTGTTGGATAAAATAAAAGTCGGTGGCGACTCTTGCTATCCGCAACATAACTAAAGTCAGTTCTCCCACCGTGTTACACTGGGGATGAAGTTTATGATAGGAGGTTTGATGAAATTGCTGAGAAGTTGAGATCTTTGGAGTCTCAGAATTCCCTAGGTTTTGATGTCATGGATATGGGATTAGTGGACGGGGTAAGGATTCCCCATAAGTTTAAACCCCCGTGCTTCGAGAAGTACAATGGAACTTCCTGTCCACGAACTCACTTGCAGTCCTTGCTGGGGAGACTTAAGGCATACACCATGGATGAGAAACTGTGGATGTTTTACTTTGAAGACAGTTTGACCGGGGCTTCAAGGGAGTGGTACTCTCACTTGACCAGAGCTACTATCAGATGCTGGAAGGACCTAGCTGAAGCCTTCATCAGACAGTACCAATACAATCTGGACATGGCTCCTAACAGAACCCTTCTGATGGGAATGTCTCAGTCCTCCAGAGAAAGCTTCAGGGAATATGCCCAGAGGCGGAGACAGCTTAATGCTGTTGTCTAGCCACCCATGTCGGAAAGAGAAATGGCCGACATGTTTATGAACACTCTGCAAGGAACATATATTGATAGGCTAGCTGCCTTTTCTTCCACCAGTTTCGCTGACATAGTCATAGTTGGAGAAAGAATTGAAAGCCTTCTGAAAATGAGTAAGATTTCTGATAATGGTGCAAGTTCGTCAAGTAATCCCAGGAAGCCTTTTGTGGGACCTAGAAGAACCAGTGAGACAAATGCCATTCATGCCGCCAGGGGCAGACCTCAGTATGTCCACAGATCAGTAGCAGCTGTCACTATTCTAGCTCTGATTCCTCAGTAACCAACATATCAACCACAACAACCGCATTACCAACAGCAAGTTCAGTATCCGCCACAGAGGACCTACAACAACAATAACAACAATCAACAACAAAGACCTTTTCAGCAAAGACCATCACAGGCAAATAGGGTGATTGATCCAATCCCTATGCCTTATGCCGCTTTATTGCCACAACTCCTGAAACTCAACTTGGTTGAATTAAGGACATTGGCACCACCAGATCCCTCTAATCTCCCAAGAAATTATGATGTCAACGCCAGATGTGCTTTCCACTCCAATGCACCTGGCCACAATACTGAGAAATGAAGGGCTTTGCAAATGAAAGTGCAAGATCTTGTGGATTCCAAAGCCCTCAACTTTGCACCCCCTCCAAGTGTCACCAAGAATCCCATGCCCAATCATGGAGGACCAAGAATTAATGCCATTGAGGAAGACAAGCCATCTTTCTTAATCACCAGTGTTGGACAGATTCGGACACCTCTGGTAGAAATTAAAGCTCAGCTTCTGGAGTGCCAGATGTTCCCCGGGTGTGAGCTCGGTTGTGGTTATTGCAACATTTCGGTCAACGGGTGTGATAACTTGAGAAGCGGCATAGATGGTCTTATCAAAAGTGGTATACTCCAGATCACAACAACGGCGCCTACAAATCCAGCAATCCCTTTGACAACAATTCATGACTCTTCTACAACTGCAGCAACAATCATTCCAACCAATTCATCAATATCATCAACAATGGCTCCGTCCATCACTTCAACAAATCAAATGTCAACAACCATTTCTTCTACAACATCAGCATCCATTTATTCAGTAGAATCTTCTACAACGCCAACAGAAATTAATGAAGATATCTCAGCGGTCACCATTTACTATGATCCGTCAAATGTTCCTCCAAACAACAACTTTCAACAACAAACAGTGGCACCTCCTGCCAGGTCACCAGTCACCATTTACTACGATCCGCACACCATCCCAGCACCTTCCTCTGCAGCAGTAAGTCCAGTTACCATCACGGTGCCTGGACCAGTTCCTTATGAAAGCAGTAATGCCATACCTTGGCATTATGGCTCTGACCTCTACTGCAACGGGGAGAAAATCACTTTGGATTCTTCAACCTCTTCTCCACAAATTGATAATGTTGGGGGAGGCGGAGGCTTCACCAGAAGCGGACGCCTTTTTGCCTCACAATTGCAAAGACCTAATGCCGAAGCAGAAGCTGCTGCCAAAGCAAAGGGGAAGAGTGTGATATCTGAAGAACCAATCATCAAAGAAACTCAGAAGACATCTTTTGAGCAAGATGTAGACGAGTTTATGAGAATTATAAAGAGAAGTGATTACAAAGTGGTGGATCAGCTTCACCAAACTCCCTCAAAGATCTCCATATTATCCCTGTTAATGTGTTCTGAAGCTCACAGGAATGCATTATTGAAAGTCCTGCACGCAGCATACGTGCCAGAGGAGATCACTGTTAATCAGCTGGAAACCGTGGTAGCAAATGTCAACACCAGTCATGGACTGGGATTTACCAATGCTGACTTAACAACTGAGGGACGTAACCACAACAAGGCTTTACACATCACTCTAGAATGCAAGGGTGTTGTTCTATCTCATGTACTGGTGGATACTAGGTCTTCACTCAATGTTCTACCAAAGAAAGCCTTGGTGAAGCTGGAGTATGATGGCTTGGCACTGCGTCCAAGTAATTTAGTGGTGAGAGCATTTGATGGCTCTAAAAGATTAGTGCTAGGGGAGATTGATCTGCCTGTGATGATTGGCCCGCAGACCTTCAAAATTACCTTCTATGTGATGGACATTCAGCCGGCCTACAGCTGTTTGTTGGGTAGACCTTGGATCCATGCCGCTGGCGCTGTTACGTCTACCCTTCACCAGAAGCTGAAATTTGAGTGGGAAGGCCAGATCATCACCATCTGTGGTGAAGAAGATATCTTTGTTAGCCATCTGGCTACGTACAAGTACATTGAGATCGATGGAGAGATCCATGAAACTATGAGCCAGGGGTTTGAGGCCATGAACATTAATGAAGCATCTGCTGTACTAGGAACCTCCATGACATCTTATCAGCAAGCCAGGAAGGTTGTTGAAGAGGGTACTGCCCAAGGCTGGGGCAAGCTGCTGCCCGTGGAAAAGAAGGAGGACAAATTTGGGTTGGGTTACAGACCAACTCAACAAGATCAATCAGAGGCTGCTAAGAAGCCCAGCTTTGTCAGCGGGGGGATGCTCACCCCGGATGCTGTGAACAACTTGGAAGATGAGTCGGAAGATGAGCGCAACCTGGAGAGCTGGATACGTCCAAGGATCCCGGGGAGCCGCATCTCAAACTGGTCTTCCCAGGAAATTATAAGGGTTACTCCTGCAGAGTAATTAATATTTCCTGTATTTTTAAGCATGCATCAAGTCTTGCATCTTGCCCAAGATGGCAAGACTCATTTTGTAATCAGGCCATCTTGTAATTTTGTGCAAACAGATCAATCAATGAATATCGAACATCTTTTGCAAATGAGTCTTTTTTCTTTTCCGCTCACTGTTTTTCATTTTTCTTTTTGTACAAAAATAAAATGGCAATGTTTTCCAAAATGATAACTTCATTTCACTTTTTCTTAACAAAGATTAAAATCAATCACTAAAATGAACAATCTAAACCCTTGCAGAGAGTACCTTTCAGACTGCACCGACAACAACACAGCTATGGCTTCGTATGACTTTGACAATCCAATCAATCAAGTTGATGAAGGGGTTGAAGAAGATTATGAGCTTCCTGAAGAGCTAGCCAGGTTGTTAAGGCAAGAGGAGAAGGTTATCACTCCTCATCAGGAGGAGGTCGAAACGGTTAATCTTGGTACGGAAGAAGACGTGAAAGAAGTTAAGATCGGGGCCTGCCTACAAGACTCAGTGAAAGAACAACTGATTGATATGCTTCGGGAGTATGTGGACGTCTTTGCTTGGTCTTATCAGGATATGACAGGGTTGGACACCGACATTGTCATGCACAAGCTACCTCTGAAAGAAGACTGCCCGCCGGTAAAACAAAAGATGCGCCGTACTCGCCCAGATATGGCAATGAAGATAAAGGAAGAGGTGCAAAAGCAGTGGGATGCCGGTTTCCTTGATGTGACTAGCTATCCACCGTGGGTTGCTAATATTGTACCTGTGCCTAAGAAAGACGGAAAGGTGAGGATGTGTGTGGATTACCGGGATCTGAACAGGGCCAGCCCGAAAGATGACTTCCCTTTACCTCACATTGATGTATTGGTTGATAATACGGCTCAGTTCTCGGTGTTCTCCTTCATGGATGGATTTTCAGGATATAATCAGATCAAGATGTCACCTGAAGACACGGAGAAGACAACTTTCATCACACCCTGGGGCACGTTCTGTTATAAGGTGATGCCATTCGGACTAAAGAATGCTGGTGCCACTTATCAACGGGCTATGGTAACATTATTCCACGACATGATCCATAAAGAAATTGAATGTTATGTGGATGACATGATTGCCAAGTCCCTCACAGAAGAAGACCACCTGGTAAATCTGTTGAAGTTATTCAAGCGTCTGAGGAAGTACCAATTGAAGTTAAACCCCAACAAGTGCACATTCGGGGTGCGATCTGGTAAGCTGCTGGGATTTATCGTAAGTGAAAAAGGGATTGAAGTTGACCCTGATAAAGTCAAAGCCATTCAAGAAATGCCTGCACCGAAGACTGAAAAAGAAGTTCAGGGGTTTCTAGGTAGGTTGAACTACATTTCAAGGTTCATATCTCACCTTACAGCAACCTGTGAGCCTTTGTTCAAGCTGTTAAGAAAAGAACAAATGGTCAGGTGGAATGAAGACTGCCAGAAGGCTTTTGACAAAATCAAGGAATACTTGCAAGAGCCTCCAGTTGAAGGAAGACCTCTAATAATGTACTTGACATTATTAGAAGAGTCAATGGGGTGTGTGTTGGGCCAGCATGATGAGTCTGGTCGAAAAGAGTATGCAATATACTACCTAAGCAAAAAGTTTACCGACTGTGAACAACGTTATTCACTGCTCGAGAAAACTTGTTGTGCTTTAGAGTGGGCTGCTCGCCGACTAAGACAGTATATGTTGACCCACACTACCTTATTAATCTCAAAGATGGATCCAGTTAAGTACATTTTTGAGAAGCCTGGACTTACCGGACGGGTTGCAAGATGGCAAATGATCCTCACAGAATATGACATTCAGTACACATCTCAAAAAGCCATCAAGGGCAGTGTATTGTCTGATTATCTTGCTGAGCAACCCATTGATGACTACCAGCCTATGAGATTTGACTTCCCTGATGAAGACATCATGTTCATAAAAGCAAAAGATCATGAAGAGCCTGTTCACACTGAAGGGCCTGACCCGGAAGAAGAATGGACTATGATGTTTGATGGGGCTGTTAATATGAATGGTTGTGGTGTTGGTGCAGTACTCATTAGACCTAAAGGAGTTCACATGCCTTTCTCGGCAAAACTCACCTTTAACTGCACTAACAACGAAGCTGAATACGAAGCTTGTATTATGGGTCTTGAGGAAGCCATTGACCTCAGGATCAAGACTTTGACTGTATTCGGAGATTCAGCTCTGGTAGTTAATCAAACCAACAGCAAATGGTACACCCACCAAGATCATCTGATACCTTATCGGGATTATACAAGGAGGTTATTGACTTTCTTCACAACAGTCAAACTTGAGTATATCCCACGAGACGAGAATCAGTTTGCAGATGCTCGGGCTACCATTTCATCCATGATCAAAGTTCAAACTGCCAACTTTGTGCCTCGGATTTCAGTGTCCAGACTTGACAGACCAGCATATGTATTCGCAGCAGATATTGTCAAAGATGATAAGCCTTGGTTCCATGATATCAAATGCTTCTTGGAGGATCAAGCATACCCACCCGGGGCATCTTCCAATGATAAGAAGACATTAAGAAGGCTAGCTGGTAGTTTCTTCCTGAATACTGACGGTTCCCTGTACAAGAGAAACTTTGATATGGTACTCCTCAGATGCGTTGATAGGACAGAAGCAGACTTGTTAATGCACGAAGTGCACGAAGGATCCTTTGGTGCCCATGCTGGAGGGCATGCAATGGCTAAAAAGCTTTTAAGATCGGGCTATTACTGGATCACAATGGATGCAGACTGTTGTGCCTATGCCAGGAAATGCCATAAATGCCAGATTTACGCGGATAAAGTGCATGTGCCTCCAAATCCTCTGAATGTGATGTCTTCACCCTGGCCCTTTGCTATGTGGGGCATTGATATGATTGGCAAGATTGAACCGACTGCTTCAAATGGCCACAGATTCATCCTGGTAGCCATTGACTATTTTACCAAGTGGGTCGAAGCAGCTTCCTATGCAAATGTTATAAGGCAAATGGTAGCCCGATTTCTGAAGAGAGATATCATCTGTCGATACGGAGTTCCCGAGCGAATCATTACTGATAATGGTTCCAATTTAAACAACAAAATGATGGCAGAACTATGCCGGGACTTCAAGATCCAACACCACAATTCTTCTCCTTACAGGCCAAAGATGAACGGCGCTGTCGAGGCAGCTAATAAGAATATCAAGAAGATTGTGCAGAAAATGGTGGTTACCTATAAAGACTGGCATGAAATGCTACCGTTTGCCTTGCATGGGTACCGTACGTCAATCAGAACATCCACTAGGGCAACACCGTATCAACTTGTGTATGGTATGGAGGCAGTCCTACCTGTTGAAGTTGAATTACCCTCCCTGCGGGTATTGATGGATGTTAAGCTGAGTGAAGCAGAGTGGGTCCGATCCCGATACGAACAACTGAATCTGATTGAAGAGAAGAGGCTGGCTGCAATTTGTCATGGGCAGTTATATCAGAAAAGAATGAAGAAAGCCTTCGATCAGAAAGTCAGGCTCCGAGAGTACCAAGTAGGAGATCTTGTGTTGAAAAGACTCCTCCCCCCTCATACAGACCACAGGGGCAAATGGACGCCGAACTATGAAAGACCGTTCGTAGTAAAGAAAGTTTTCTCCGGTGGAGCACTCATGCTCAGTACTATGGATGGTGAAGACTTCCCGTCCCCTGTGAATTCAGATGCAGTTAAAAAATACTTCGCATAAAATGACCCGCTGGACACAAAAACAGAATTTAAGTCCAAGCAAAAATAGGGCATCCCGGCGAGTCAAAAACAGAATAAAAGACTCGGGCAAATAAGGGAAAATGAACAAAAAATGTACACCCGCTGAGTTGAAAAGCCGCATTGGACAACTCAGGCAAAAAGGGGTATCCCGATGGATTGAAAACCCGAAAGGGCGATCCATGCAAAATAAGGGAATAAGCGAACAACTGTACTCTGAATTCGTCTGTATCACTCACAACTTGGTAAGTTTCGAAAGGTTCAAGCGCCGGTCAGAATCAGCCTTCTTCAGGAAGCAAGACGAGAAGAACGTCAAATGTCATACGAGTCATAGCCAAGGGAAGCTCCTTAAAGCGTCATCAACATTGCCAATATCTTTTATTTCTCAATTTGTAACAATCTCCTCATTTTAGGGGATTTGTTTCTTTGACTGTATCTTGTCGGTTCAGGGCACATGAATTAATAAAGTCAGATTTTCAGTCATGTTTTGCTTCATACATTTTCATTTGCAAGAATGTCCGATGTCTTTAAGATACTGATTGCATAAATATAGATGCTTCTCTTCTAAAATACGTGCTTGCAGGAAATATACTCACTCCCAGGAGTGCTTAAACTCTTATGATTGAATCTGGTAAAGGATACCTCGGGATTGCTTGTGCGTTTCTCTAACTTTTCAAGATTTCAGGTATTCAAAGCACGGCATGGGGCATGAAAGTTTCATCCCAACAAGCTGGCAAATCATTATCTACTCAGTCTTAGCACCGGAGGTGCTTTCTCCCCAGCTGAGTTGCCAGTCATCATTCCTCCTCAGCCAAGTGCAAAGACCGGGAACCATCTCCCCGCAGAGTTTCAACCTCTATCCAGAAGAGCAACGCCTGAAGATCTCACAACAGAGTGACGAAAGCTTCTACAAACCCCAGATGGGTCCCTCATTACCAAAATAGGTCTATCAGTGACCTATATCCCCCAGCAGAGTCCCATATGTCAGATCTACCAATGATCCCTTCCCCAGCTGGGATGTCTACTTCAAGCAGATCGGCCAGAGATCTTCGCAGTAACGGGATCCGAATCCCGGATGGTTACCTCTTGCATAATCATAGCATTCGCATCATATTTTCCCCACAGGGCGTAGCATTCCGTCTAATACGGAGCATTACGGCAAAAAATCAAACATACCGCATAATCATAAGCCATGTGTCGAACTGAACACTTGTGAATGCTGACAATCCATCAACGACATACAGAAAACTCCCCAAAATTCCCTACCAGAAAGTTAAAGCATTTGCCATACACTCACAAATACCAGTGCACACTCCTTTCGGCACCCGTCCGTGTCATCATTCCCCAGTAAAGTCGCCCGAGTATTCTTTACAAACAGGCCACTTATGTTACAGATACTTCTTGACACTCGTCCGTGTCATATCCCCAGTGGAAAGCCAAAGCGTCCCCTTTGCACTCACAGATACATATATATATACTTTTTCCGACACTCGTCCGTGTCATACTCTCCCCAGCAGGTTAAACACTCGTGTACACCGCTCATGCTTATTACTCCTGCTTCACTCATACAGATACTCGTCCGTATCTTGTATACACCACTCAAATCCCCTCAGATTCGACACTCGTCCGTGTTCTTTGATAACCAGTTGGTACTCGGCTATATCATCATCTCAGAACATGCGTCAAGCGTTTGTTTCTACCCGATACTCGTCCGTATCGGAGTCTTAAGGATGCTCGTTTGCATCTTTAATCTATACACCGTGTCAAACACTTATGTCGTTTTGAATTTAGACACTCTTCTGTGTCTACTATTCCCCATAAGAACCCCCGCAAAATCAATACTCGTCCGTGTTCTTTGTTAAACCAGTTGATACTCGTCCGTATCATCATCTCTGAACACGTGTCAGCTTTTGTTTCTACCTGATACCCGTCCGTATCATGGTCTTAAGGATGCTCGTCCGCATCTTTAGTCTATACACAGTACCCAAACATTTATACTTCTCATTTCTTGGATATAGACACTCGTCCGTGTTTACTTGTCTCAACAAAACTTGTTAAACTATTTCTTTTCTATCTGACATTCGTCCTATGTCATGATACTTTTGGCAGTCGTACCCTGTCAGGTGATCGTCCTTCACCTTTTGATGACCGTCCCTCATCCTTTCCCCAGCGGAGTCTCCATTATTGGAACCCTTTTCTATCTGACATTCGTCCTATGTCGTGATTTTTAGCAGCCGTCCCCTGCTAGGTTATCGTCCTTCACCTCTTGATGATCGTCCTTCATCATTTTATCCGATGGCC
Source organism: Lathyrus aphaca (assembly GCA_963966055.1). Classification (NCBI taxonomy): domain Eukaryota; kingdom Viridiplantae; phylum Streptophyta; class Magnoliopsida; order Fabales; family Fabaceae; genus Lathyrus; species Lathyrus aphaca. The sequence continues at coordinate 388,973,657 of OZ014520.1, forward strand.
GTTCCCATCGTTGATCTTGTTATTTGACATTCGTCCTATGTCATGATAAACCCTGAGAGCAGCCGTACCCTGCTAGGTGATCGTCCTTCACCTCTTCATGATCGTCCTTCATCATGCTTATCCGATAGCCGTCCCCATCGTCGACTCTTTTATCCGACATTCGTCCTATGTCGCGATACTTTTGGCAACCGTACCTTGCCAGGTGATCGTCATTCACCTAAGATGACCGTCCCTCATCTTATCTCCAACAGAGCGGCCGTCCCCTGCTAGGTGATCGTCCTTCACCTTTGATGACCGTACCTCATCATTTTATTTCATTTACCTATAATCCCCAGAAAGTCTTATAGCTTTGCTTGATGGTCGTCCCCATCATAATCCCTTATATCCCCAGCATGTCGGCCGTCCCCGTCATTGCTATTCCCCAGCAGTCGTCCTCTGCTCGACGGTCGTCCTCCGTCACCCGCACTTTATAATTATACTTTATTTTTCTTTTACAATTTATATCCCTTTTCTTCTTCATTCTGTGAGTGCAAATTTTGGACTGTCTTTGGTATTCAATCACAAGTTATCTTGTTTGCCTGTTAAGCCGTTGCTTACATCCTGCACAGCTAACTCATGTTTGAATAGGGGCACCAAGCATGATCACAATTAGGGTTTGATTAGTCCCCCATTAGTTTTACCTTTGTGTCATCGTTTGTGTCTCTCTTCTCATCTCATAATCAGGGACTAAACCATTAAGGTTTTAAGGCTTTGTGGTTAAGATTATGCCTAAATCCTTCTCTTAAGGCTTTGTGGTTAAGATTATGCCTACATCCTTTAATGTGTTTAAAATCCCTTAATCAATTCATCTAATAATCACTAAGACATCAAGCTTGTAACTTGGGTCTTGCATTAGGGTTCTAATTCTTCCTTAAATGGTTAAGAAGGACTAACCCTAGTGTTAATGGACAAGTCCCCCTCAAGTTGTCTCACAAACCATAAAATTCACTTCTTAATCTTATCATTAACTAAAATCCACTTTAATAAAGGCTTTGTTTTGTCATGAGGTTAATCCCTAATCATGGATTAAGTTGAGGAGCCTTCCTCGGCTTAAATGTTCTCATCTATTATCCTTCTATTAGGATGGTGTAATGAGTCCATTAAATCCTTGATTATGGCTTAAACTCATTACTTAACACTAAACAAAAATACCAAAAAACATCTAAATAAATGCAAGTAGGTTAATGATCTTAATCCTACATCATGGTGATTAAGTGTGAGGTGTTTACTTCATACTTCAGGTATTCTCATTACCCCTAATCAGAGGGAAGATGTGATGAGTTTACTAACCCTTGGTTTAGGCTTAAGCTCATTTTCTTATGACACACTCCAAAAGCAATAAAAGATTGAAAACTCAAAAATAAACAATAATCGTCTCCTTCGGGATTCTTTTCTCACCTCATTCACTCATAAACGAGAACTCGCTTCTTCTGTCTAATGCAAGACAGTTTGCACCTGAGCCAGACAAGTCATACACTTGAGCATAGATAAGTAAGCAGTTCACAAGTCAATTTATCTTTCAGTCTCTTTGATTCGAACTACGGTGTTCTGACTTCCTCATTGCACGAGAGGATACAATGGCATAACTTAACGGTTATCGAACAAAATTCTCTGTCTCTCCCCCCTCTTCCAGTATTATTCTTTAAGCCTCATCCTTGAGCATTTCACTTCACATCTTCTTTTGCACTGACACCTGTCCATTATCTTCCAGCTTTTGCACACAGATAGCACTGACACTACCCCTACCCCTTTAAACACAAACTTTCAAGCGTGGATCCCGTCGAGTACGACGGAAAATCTGGGTGCTAATACCTTCCTAGATTGTAACCAACCCCCTTTCTCAGTTTCTCTGGTTCGCAACCGTCTTATCCATATCTTTCTAGGTCTATGCAGCATTACCTTTCCTTCGGGATAAAAATGCCTAGCTGGCGACTCTTTTCAGTTCATTTCATTTCTCCTTTCGCCGACCGTTCGCGCTTGTACCGGGATGCAAATCTTTGGGAGCGACAGCTTGGCGACTCTGCTGGGGACCTTTATACTGCAACCAGGGCTTCTGGTTCTTTTTGTGGGTTCCTCCTAGCGCTTTTTTGATTTGTGTTTACGGGGGTGTTATGTGTTAATTGTGTTTATTTATTTGCTTTATTTATTGCTTTATGTACAGCTTTATTTATTACTTTCTTTATAGTTTTTTGTACATCATACTGTCATTAACATTGCTGGATCTGGCTTCTGTTTTGGTGGGTGGGATTTCACTGAGTGATTAAGGTCCTATACCTGGGACCTGAAACACATAGGCTAGAGTGGTTCATGTTCTTTCCCATTCCATTTCGGTCTGGTGCGGGAATATGAAACATGGTTCAGATGTGGGTTTCTTCTTGAGAACTCTGTGCTACAGATTTCCTGTAGTGCTAGGGCTATCTGGGAAGCCTGCTAAGTCTGGATGACCTTCAGAATCTAGGGTGAATTAGAGGAGGATCCTTTATGGTTATTGTAAACACTGTACCTCCGGGCTAGAAGTATTTACACTTCTCATAACTGATCCAAGTCTGAGGATCCTTGTTCTAGAACATTACATGTGTGGGGGTTGGGATATTTGCAGGTTTGCAGGAGCCCTTGGCCACATCTTACCCTGTTACTATATTGTTTAAGAATACTTCACTTTGGACAGTTCTTGTGATTAACCCTGGACATGTGACTCTTTATTTGAGTCCCCCACCCTGGTTACTGGATTTCTGAGCCTCCATCCGGACCTTTGAACATACATGGACCTTATACCAAGACAAATAATCAGATCCAGCTCTTGATCACAAACCCTTGCATATCATTTGCATATATCATCATTGCATCATTTAACATTTGTTTATTTGTTTTTCAGGGTATCCACCTCATTATATTTGGTTTGGTTTTGACCCCTTCTACTGCTTAGACCTCTGCTTCAGTTATCTTCTTCAGCATCTGCTTCAGTTATCTCCCTCAGCACATGCATCAGTCTGTCAGAGACTCACCTTCAGCTTCTCAGTCTGTGATCTACATCAGCATTTGTCTTCAGATCCTTTATCAGCACTCATGGATGTTCCAAGGAAAAGAAACATATCTTATCACTTCTTTGAGCCCTCTTTTACTGGTATCAGGCAGGTCCAATCACTTATCACACCTGACCACATCCCACTGTTTAGAGAGCACTATGGGGGTATCTTAGAGATGGTCATGGATCTTGATTCTTCTCAAAGAAGCATGATCCACACATGCTTGCAGTTTTATGACCCCCACTCAGATGCTTCACTTTTCCAGATTTCCAGATGGGGCCTCTGTTGGAAGATTTTTCCTTGTTGATTGGAGTGCCTATCAGAGGAGGGATCCCCTTCAACCCAGAGATGACTGCTCCCCGAAATGAAGAGATAGCAAGGGCATTGCATTTGGAGCCTGCCCTCATTAAGCAAAACATGACAAAAAAAGCTGGGATTCCTAGCTTACATCTGGACTTCTTGATTTCTCAGGCCACCCTGAAGGCTGTAGTGGGAGAATGGAGGGCAATCTATGCATTTTTAGCCCTCAGCATATATGGGGCTATATTGTTTGCAGATGAGCCCAAATTTGTGAGTAAGAATGTCATCCACTTGTTTCTGCTGAGGAACCCAGTGCCTACATTGCTGGGAGACTTCTACTACTCCATCCATCAAAGAAATGAAAAGCAAAGGGGGAAGTTAGTCAGATGTTGTGCTCCTTTGTTCTACTCTTGGCTACTCAGAAACTTGCCCAAATCAGATGCGTTCTTGAACCCACATCAGCAGAAGAATTGGGCCAAAAGGTTCATTGCCTTAATATCAAATGATATCAGATGGTGCACTCAGAGCACCAAAGGCAAGGATATTATTACCAACTGTGGGCAATACCCTAATGTGCCTCTAATAGGAGTAAAAGGTTGCATCAATTACAACCCTTTACTGTTTAAGAGACAATTGGGATATGCCTTGGTTCATCCTCCTAGAGGACAAGATTTGGCTGAGACCCTATACTGTGAGATCCAATCTGGCTCTGTTGTTGTCATGCAAGCTGCCTGGGCTTGGGACAACATTCAGACCAAAGGGACAGCCCATCTTTTTTGTTGTTATATTTTTTTGACCCACCATGGGCATGTATTGTAAATAGACTATGTATTTTCGTCATTTGTAATATATCAGTTTGTTTTATTTTGGTGGGCTTTCTCTCAACATCATCAAGCATTTCCTCGAGGTCTGGAAAGGTCAAAACCAAAGAACCAAACCGGATACCTTGGAAGACAAATAAGCATATTGCATTGCATACTAACATTTTCTTTGTTTTGTAGGTTTTTGTTTGTTATTTTGTTTCTCACTTTGTTGTGGTTTCAGGAAACATTGCTCGTCGCAGAGTGTTCCCTGTCAACCGTACACACCGGTACCCAACGCAAAACAACCTTTCGGGCATTCAGATGGATCAGGTACAGCAGGACCTGAATGAAGTAAGAAATCAAATGGAAAACGAAAGGGTTGAAATGAGAAACCAAATTTCCCAGTTTATGGCTGTGATGACTGGCTTAGCTCAAAGCCAGGAAAGGCTGAGAGAGTTGGTAGAAAGGCAAACACCTGAAGAGCCCCACCCTGGAACAGGAGGAACCAACAATAATGAACGAGGGAAGCCTCGTATCGACCCACCAGAATTTGGGCCCCATTTGAACCCAGATGTTAATATCCCAAGGAATATTCAAGGAAACACTGCTGCAGGCAGGATCTTGCAAGAAGATCCTCAGGAGGAGCAATTCACAGTTATTGGGGCTGGGGATGAGGTGTATGACTGAAGACTAGATGAGATTGCTGAAAAGCTAAGGTCCTTGGAATCCCATAATTCTTTAGGCTTTGACGTAATGGATATGGGGCTGGTAGATGGAGTGAGGATTCCCCACAAATTCAAACCCCCATGCTTTGAAAAATACAATGGTACCTCCTGTCCGCGTACTCATCTGCAATCCTTCTTAGGGAGACTCAAGGCTTATACCATGGACGAGAAGTTATGGATGTTCTATTTTGAGGACAGCCTGACTGGAGCATCAAGAGAATGATATTCGCATCTGACGAGGGCCGCTATAAGATGTTGGAAAGACTTGGCCGAAGCCTTCATCCGGCAATATCAGTACAACCTAGACATGGCTCCCAATAGAACTCTTCTAATGGGCATGTCTCAGTCTTCAAGGGAAAGCTTTCGGGATTATGCTCAGAGGTGGAGACAGCTTGCTGCTGCTGTCCAGCCACCCATGTCTGAAAGAGAAATGGATGACATGTTTATGAACACCTTGCAGGGAAATTATATTGATAGAATTGTTGCTTTCTCTTCCACCAGTTTTGCCGACGTAGTTATAGCTGGTGAGAGAATTGAGAGTCTTTTGAAGATGGGCAAAATCTCTGACAATGGTGCAAGCTCCTCCAACAATACAAGAAAACCTTTTTCAGGACCCCGAAGGGCAGGTGAAACAAATGTTATCCATGCAGGCAGGGGCAGACCCCAGTATTCTCACAGATCAATAGCAGCCGTTACCATCCCGGCTCCAACTCCACAGCAACCACTTTTTCCTCAACAACAACAACAACATCACTATCAGCAACAATCTCATTTTCCGCAACAAAGAACGTACGGCAACAACAACAGCAACCAACAGCAATGCCCCTTTCAACAGAGGCCATCTCAGGAAAATAGGGTGATTGATCCCATCCCTATGCCTTATGACGCTCTACTGCCACAACTCCTGAAGCTCAACCTGGTTGAGTTAAGGACGTTGGCTCCACCAGATCCTCTCAATCTCCTAAAGAATTATGATGCTAATGCCAGGTGTGCCTTTCACTCCAACGCACCTGGTCACAATACCGAGAAATGTAGAGCCTTGGAAATGAAGGTTCAAGATCTGGTCGATTCCAAAGCTCTCAATTTCGCACCTCCTCCAACCGTTAACATAAATCCTATGCCTAATCATGGTGGGCCCGGGATTAAGGCCATAGAAGAGGACCAACCATCTACACTAATTGATAATGTTGCACAAATTCAAACACCGTTGGCAGAAGTCAAAGCTCAACTTTTAAGATGCCAAGTGTTCCCAGGCTGTGAGGCCTGCTGCGAATCGTGCAAGACTGCTATTAATGGTTATGAGAGGCTAAGGCTTGGCATAGATGGCCTTACCAGAGATGGAATTTTGAAAATTACCACAACGGCTCCTACAACATCAACAACTCTTCCTTCAGCAACAACGGAGCCTCCTACAACATCAACAATTCTTTCTTCAACAACAACATATCCTCCTACAACTGCAACAACTATCATACCCACTGATTCATCCACAACTCCAGCAATCACTCCATCCATTATTTCAACAGATCAGAGTTCAACAACATTTACTTCTACAACATCAGCACCCATCTTATCAATGGAAGCACCTACAACACCAGCAAACATTAATGAAGATGTCTCAACGGTCACGATCTATTATGACCCAGCAAATGTTCATCCCAACAACAATTTCCAACAACAAACTACAACACCTCCTGTCAGATCTCCAGTCACAATCTATTACGACCCGCATACCATCACAGTTCCTTCCGCTACAGCAATCAGTCTGGTCACCATTACGGTGCCTGGACCTATTCCTTATGAAAGCAGTAATGCCATACCTTGGCACTACGGTTCTGATCTCTACTGTGACGGAAATAAAATCACTCTAGATTCATCAACCTCTTCACCACAAGTTGACAATGTTGGGGGAGGCGGAGGCTTCACTAGAAGCGGACGCCTTCCTGGAAATAATGAATTAACAACTGATCTTTGTCTGTCTGAGCAGACATCTTCCTAGCACACATAGTCAGATGACTCAGATGACAAGTGTTGCCCTTATACTTCTCGAACTCAGGCAACCTGAACTTGTACGGAACCTTGACATTAGGAACCAAACAAAGATCATAAGCATCTTTACCAAACAAATCTTGATGCTTCAAGGCTCTCATCTCTCTCTATAACTCAACAAAACGGCCTTGAAAATCATCAAGCCTTTCAGTTACACTAGCGCCTTCACTGGGCTCATCATGGTATATCACTTCATCATGGTACGGGGTAGTGTGCATCAAAAGCGGTGCAATAGTCATCACTGGCTGAAGAGTATTAAATACAGCAGTCTCAGGGGGAGGAGGTAGATAACCAGCAGGAGTGAAATTAGTTGGCATGCCCCACGGTGTACCAGGAGGCATGCGGTAGCAAGGAGAAATGACAACTTCGGCAGGGACTGATGCAATGACAATATAAGAGATGATTCTATGCTGAACAAGAGAATTAGGAGGATGGGGTGGCTGATTTTGAGCAGCCATCAAGCTTTCCATCATGGTAGTAACTCTTTCCAAGCTATCCTTCAGATATGCAACTTCCTTGCGTAGCTCGCGATTCTCTTGTTGTAAGGCTTCCGACATCTTCTTCTGATTAGCTCGAGTATCAACCGCGTGAGTCAGATTGACAGGAGAACTAAATGAAGACCAAGAAACAACATAAGATCCCTGGAGAACACTCAAAAGCAAAACAAATGCGGGTATGATGCATGGTATGCGTATGCAAATGCAAAGATTTCAAAGGACTATAAGATAAATTGCAATATTTATAAAGAAACACTTTTTTGAAGTACTTAAAAACTCATTCTCATTAGAATCAAAGTAAGGATTACAAGTGAAGTACAAGTCTCAACAATCCTAATACATGAGAGAAAAGTAAACTAGGCCTAGGGGATCATATCTGAAGAAGATCCAAATCCTGGCTGGTACTTCATGTGAATCCTCTTAATCTCTTTCTTGTACCGATTCTCGATGTCTTCCTTATCCTTCTCCAACTGGTCAACAATGGCCTTCCAAGCACCGGATGTAGGAGGAATAGTAGACGGAGTACTAGAGGAAAATAAATCCTCTCTTGGCCTCTTTGTCACACGTCGCTGAAGTAACTCAATGAGATTATCTTCGCTTCTCTCTATTATCCTTGAACACATCAGACTTTGGTAGGTGCGAAATAAACCACCTATAGAGAAGAGGCGCACAACACACAATCTCTCCATCACCTTTGGAGGTACTATAATGAAAGGAATGATACATGTCTCCAAGCAAAGTCGGTACCAGATTTCTCTTCAAGAAGATCTGAATGGAACTCTCGTCCATAATACTGTCTAAGTTAGGAAACAAGACAATCCCATAAAAGAGCAAAGCAAGAATATCCTCAAATGCATCCTTATGACCCAAAGTAAGAGAAGTAGAAGCTTTCCCCATTAAGAACATCGCATTAATACCATGGACACTCCCTTTCGGAAGAAACTTCCCATTAAGATCAGACTCCTTGAGAAAAGGGCTTTGGCGATAACTTTGGCCTTAAGCTCCCTCTCTAAACCACTGAAAAGAAATTCCTTGTCCAAAATAGGTAAACCCGTCCAATGAGAGTACTCCTCTAAAGTCTGCACAAGCTGATAATAAGGTAAGGTGAAACAATGATGCAACAGATCATAAAACTGAGCCAAGGTAGGGAGAATCCCCTCTGGTACATCGTTATCAAAAATAAACAAGAGCTTTCCATAAATTTCCGGAACTCCTGGGTGTCAACCACTATAGCTCCTAGCTTTCTTAGCTCTACTAGATTAGGATTCTTGAAGTTGTACTTATTTGTGTTCCTTCTTTCAAAATTCATAACCATAGACATCTGAAATTTTGCAAAAATACCTATGAGTCCCTTGAAATCTCAAGAACAATGCTCATGAATGCATGAGTGCATGTATGCAACAACCAAAAAAAAGATCACACAAAGCACACGGGTCTAGGTTTCGAGTCACGAGCATGAAGTCAAGGTAATAGAACACCAACACACACAGGTAAGTACTAAGGTTTTGTCTTCATTGTACCTGCAGAAAACCAAAAGGGTGCTAACAGAGGTGCCCGGAGTTAACAACCATCTTTAGAATATCATCGGTACGTTGGATTACTCCCCAACCGATAACATTCTTAAAATAGACCTCGTTCGAGTGTAGTATCGCGTGACAACCACCTTAGGTTTACACCCGGATGGTTCCGCACTACGTTCCTAAATTGGCTTGGATGGGTTAAGGGTTCTACGGTCCTCAGTATGATCAGCTCAAGGTTGGAAAATAATGCCACATATGATTACTCATCATGACATTGATAATCCAAGAGATCCTAACCGAGTTGAGATTATCAAATTGATATAGCTTTGGACTACTCCATCGTGTATCGCTTCGAATATCGTCGTCCTATCATAAGTTCAACTCAAATCCGGGTTAGAATCTATCTCACTCATAGAGGATCACCAAAACTGAAACAGAACAATCAATAACAAACAAATCAAACCAAAGCAGTAAATAAATCAAAGTAGGCGGAAACCACTTAGAGATTACTCCCCAGCAGAGTCGCCACTTTTCTGTAGAGGGAAAATCATGAGTGTAAGCTATTAGTTAAGTTAACTCAAAGTAAACAGAGACGCCACCGCACTTTATTTTTATTCCAAGAGAAAAAGGAAAAAAGAGCGAATAAATCCTAATGAATCTAAAATAAAAAAGCTAAAGAAACACAACAGAGAAACAGGTAAGGGGATAGGTTACACAATGGGAATGTTTTACGCACCCAAAATGTTTGTGGTACTCCACGGGAGCCCTTTGAAATATTTACTTCTTTTGGTTTGAAAAAGGTTTGTTAAATGAGAGTGGGGGATGAGAGAAGAATTATTTTTCATATTTTTGTGTTTGGAGAGGTTTACCACCTCATGCCTACTTACCCACAAAGTGCAATGCGAGATCAAAACCCTGTAGTTCGTGGTACAAATAGTGAAAAGGATGGGTTATGATTTATTTTAATAAGTGAAGAGAATTTGTCATCTTCAAGTGGATGGTCAAACAAACTACCATGAGAATGAAGGCATGGACTCATACATCATTATAGGGAGGGCGCCAACTCGGATAAAATCAACGAGTATGCCACTAAACCCCAACAAATGACAAGAGACTCAATTACATCAAACTACAACCATTAAGATTGAAAGACTTGCACCCAACTAAAGAATAATGACTCGTGATCGACACTTTTTAAAATAAAATAAACAAAAGTGCACAAAGGCACAAAACAACTTGAATGAGTTTAATTATTTTTATTTTTTTGAATTAAGGTCAACATGATTAGATTCATTGATTTTAAAAGAAAATAAAAAGAGTAAAAGCCACTTGACAAAAGTCAAGGTTTTGTTTATTAAAGAGGTGATGATTTAAAAAGAAGGAATCCTTTGAAAAAGGAAGAAGATTTTGAAAATTAAAGAAGGGGAGGAGATGAAGGTACTATCCTAAAAAAAGAAAATAAGGAGATAAGGGAAGAAAGATCTAACCAAACTTGATGATACTTCAAATTATGAGCATAAGAGTTCCATCCTTATAAGCTAGCAAATGGCCAAATAAAGGCAAGTTCCAACTTCATGAAGGTCAAGGCAAAGGAAATGTGTCATAAGAATCTAAGTCTAAATCTTCATTTCAAAGCCAAGGATAGTAACCAATAGTCCACAAATTAAAGTCACAAGTTTTTTAGAAGTTTAATCCTGTATTAATGTTTTTGTGTCCAAATGGACAAAAGGAAAATCAACAAAATAATAATAAGAGCAAATAATAAACATGATATGGATGAATAAAATATAATAAAGCAAAATAAAATAAAAGCAATAAAAGTGCAAGAAATTAAATGTTAGTAGAAAAAGAAACTAAAGTGCAAGAATATAAAGTATTAATAATAATAATAATAATATAATAATATTTACATAATAATGATGACATGGTGAACATAATCAACCACAACCAAAAAGAGCAACCAAAATTGAAAGGCAACCAGATCCGCTTAGTATCTTACACTATAGTGATTAATCAAGGCAAGCCGACCCGAATTCAATGAAATTTGAAAGGCGATTGGGAGACCCAAAGCACCTACGCATCAAACATTCATAAGTCTCGATCCTTAATGCAATATGATTAACCACTTTGGGATTACGCGACCAACAAGAGGTCTGGTCCACGAAAGTGCAAGTACCCAATTAGATTTTTATTCCGAATTAGGGACAAATTTAGGTCTATGTTAAGCAATCGCCGAGTAATTTACGAAGTAATTACCCTACAAATGAGGCCGGCCACCACAGATTAAGGTGCATAATGTTAGTGCTAATGCATGTGAGATAAACGATATATAAATCGCCATCCGGATGCAATACCGCATAAAACTAAAGGTGAATACCAAAATGAGCCGCACTCATGGTATTCTTCCATCCTTAAGTTCAATCACTCATCTCGGTGGACTCAAGCATGAAAATGTATCACTAACGCAAAGTACCTTAAATGAATTGAATAATCCACTTAAAGATAGTTTTGAACTAATGAACATTAACTACTCTAATCTACACCCAATGTTCATTGAAATTAAGGAGAAATCACTCACAAAAGTGTTTCCCAAGGTAAAAAAAAAGGGGGGGAGAAGAAGAAGAAAGAGGAACCAAAAAGGGGCTTGAAACAAGCCAAAAAGTCCATTCTGACTTGCGTTGACCGATTAACTAATTTGTTAACCGGTTAACGCAGGCAAAATCTGCGCAGTTTTAAAACTGGTTAACCGGTTAACCAATTTGCACTATAAATGGTTAACCGGTTAACGCTGTACCAGAACCAAAAAAATTCCGAAAATTTAGTATGATCCATTTTAAAACCTTTTCTCAAACATTTGATGATCATGATCTGAATTTGCACGAATTTTAAAACCAAAATACAGTGGAATCCCTGCAATTAAACAACAAATAAAGATCCAAAGGATCTAGAAACAAAGGCACCAAAGATCTACTTCTTGAATGTTGATGGTGAAAATGAGTTTATGGAGAAAGATAAATTACCAAAATCACTTCTTAAAATTGGACCAAATCAAGCTTAGATCTACTACAATTGGTGAACAAAAGAATAATTGGATGAAGGTTTAGCTCAAGTTAGTCTAGAATTCAATGTGAATTCTTGATAACTTCAAAAGAAAGAAAATGAGCTTTAGTGAATTTTTGGTTTTGGGAGAATGTTTTGCAAGGGGTTTTTTGGCTCTCTAAAGCTTGGTGAATAAATGAAATTATGGTCCTATTTAAAGACTTTAGGTATGGGAATTTGGTGGAATGGAGCTTGCTTTGGTAATTAAAATTAGGCTTGGTAATTGCAATTTTGGTGGGAAATGGAAAAGAGTGGTGATTAGTGAGGGTTTATGGTAGGTGTAAGCACCCCAAATTTTCCCTCACTAAGTTCACACCATGGCTTGTGATCTTTCATATTTGCATTAGTTCAAGCATACCATATCATATTGCATTTTTGCTTCACTGCATTAGTTCAAGTTCATCTACATCTAGGGTTTGTGATCTGAGCAATCCAGGATCCATCTGAGCCATTCCAAAGGTTTTCAATCATCTCAAGAGGGTCCATGAATGTTCAATAATTATATTATATCCTCCAAAGATCAAGGAAGTCAAAGAATCACAAGAACTGGCAAAGCATGGAAGCAGAGCTAGGGTTTAACTACACAGATGACCTGAAATTAGGGTTTTGGTTTCAGAGGCCATAACTCCAAATTTTTTGGTCATTCTTGTTTCTAATGGTCTCAATATGTTATAAGGATCATGTGAACCAAGTTTGATGAAGAAATTCATTGTGGAAGTCATCTGATCACTGGGTAACTTCTTGAGCAAGTTAGAGCAAAATCAGGGCATCTGAGGCCCCTCAACATGGAACCAAAGTGGATTTTTCATCAAATTGAGGTTATATGGTCTTTATTTGATCATTGAAGTGCTTAGAAGTTCACAAAATTGAAGAAAAGTGAGCTAAACCAAAAGTTGCCAAAAATGGAAATGACTTGTAATGTAAACTTTCCATTTTGGGAAAGTTTTTCAACCTCCTCTTTCTCAACAAAAAATGCTTCAAATGGAAAATTGTTGGTCATGAAAGTTGTAGATTGGATCATTCCCTTTTCAAAAAATTACAAGAACAAGTCCTAATTCATTATGGAACTCAAGTTATGATCTTTCAAAGTTGGCAAAAATCACATAATTTCAAGTTTCATGCCAAAGAGGGATTTTTGCAAATTCAAGTTCTAAGCACTTTCATGACCTCTAAATAACTTCTAAGCATCATTACAACATATTGCAACTTGCCAAGATCATAATTGCACAAAATTCACAAGGTTTCATGCCTTGGATCACAAGTTTCCATAAGCCATTTTTCATAAAAATCTCAAAAGAGGGATTCTTGCAAGAATGATTTCCAAGGATTGGTATGGCTTCTAATTGGTCTCAAAACATCACAGCAACATCATGTAATACTTCATGACCAAAATTCAACATTGAATGAGACATGTCCATGACCAAAAATCTCAAAATGCACAAAGTTGGAAATTTGCAAAACACATGTTATCTTGCAATCCAAGTGTTGCAGTTTATCATAAACCATCCAAGGGTCATCCTCAAACTCATCTGAAGCAGATACACCCTTTAGATCTCCTCTGCCATGGCCCATACTCTCAAGGACACATATTTGACTTTTTGGCCAAAACTCTCATACTCTTGGAATAGTGTTTTGCAGCCATTCAGAACCTACCACATATTATATTCAAACAATATGGGAGAGATAAGAGCAAGCATTGGAGCCTGAAAACACACACAACATCAGATTCACAAATTTGTGCACAAAACTTGTTCTCTTCGAAACAACCTCAAAACTTAACAAAATCCAGAAATTCCTTCACCAACAAATCACTATTCATCCATAGAACAAAACCCACCCCTTGAAATAGCCTGAATCACTACACACACAAACCTCCATTTCTGCTAAACCAGAACCACACAACACAAACCAACCACTCTCAAAGCTTTTTAAGCTTCACATCATCCTCAGGGGGTTCATTGAAGCTGACTTGCACAAAGGAGAGGCCCTGAAAGCTCAGAATCTCAAAGCTTCAACTCAGGTAGCCATGTCAAACTTTTTTTCCAGAAATCTCTTTTTAAGTTATAGAAATGTTCCCCGTGTTCCCCTGATCAAACTGCACTTGTTATTTTTGAAAATGATGAAGAAATGAGCATGAACCGAATCTCTGAAATTTTTGACCTAAAAGAAGTTTGATTCGATTCATGCTTGTTTCTAAAAATAAATGAATTTCGTGCTTGGATTTTTGTTCCTTGATGTTTGTTGAGTGATTCTGGAGCTTTAGAGGGCTTGGGGTGAGGTATTGAGTGAGATAGCAAAAATGGATGGCCGAAGAAGATGACCGGAACACTGTTCCGGTCACCTGAAGGGGATTAGGGTTTTAATTAGGGTTAGCTGCGTAATTAAGGAACTTTGAATTTCAGCCGTTTGATGTTTGCTTCCCGCGTGCAGTGGATGGTCCAGATTAGATCATTAGGATTAAATTATGATTAATTAGTTAATTAAATAGGATTTACTCCGTTTGAATTCCAGCCATAGGATGTGGCGCGTGGTCAACAAATATTTCCCCAGAATCAATGACATCCCTTGGATTTTATTACTTTTATTAAATTCAGTTTTTAATTCATTTTCTATCATTTATTTTGCATCATTTATTTAAAATAGTTAGAAATTTCCAAAAATATTTTTATTCTGCATTTTTATTTCAAATAATTTTCTTAACCCAAAAATATTTTTATTTTTATTTTTCACATTAAAAAATCATTTTTTTAACATTTAAATGTTTATTTTAATTAATTAATGAAAATTAATTAATTAAAATATCATTTAGGTTTCTAAAAAATCCCTAAAAATTCATATTGCATCTTTAAACATTTAGAGACATTGTCATACCATCCACACAAATTTCTTTTTGGTTTTGAACCATCTTTGATAATTTTCTTGAATTTAGGGTTCATAAAATTCACATTTTAGAACCATAACTTCAAGAATTATTTTCTGCCTAACCAAGAATGGTATGACAATGGTTCTTTTTGCATTGATCTTCACTTGACATGTAGTTTCTAACATAATTTTGTCACAAATTTATTCTTCCTTTTTGAATTGATTTGCATTTTTTCCCTTTAGGTACCTTAAAACCCTAGAAAATTTAGAAAAATCATAACTTTCATTAGGTTAAGAGTTGGGTCTTCTCCTTTGGAGTATGAAATCATATGGGGTTAGGGTTCTTTTAATTGCATTTTAAATTTTTTATCTTGTCATTTGCTTCTGTTTTTGAGTTTTGCATCTCATGTTGTATGAAAACCCTAATTTCTCATCTTCTCTTGCATACATCTTGCATATGCTTGCATTCATGAACTTGCCATGACATTTCATGCATCCATATGACTTCTAAGACATATTAGGACACATTAGACTCATTCTTGATCATTTCCTCATCCATTTTCTATGTTATGCATTCATCACATTCCATGAGCATTCATGAACTTTCATGCTTCTTTCATGCTTCATTTGCATCCTCATTACTTGTATGATCATTCACAACTCTTGGCATACATTTGCATCATCTCTTAGAATCATTTACACTATGAACATGCTTCTGGTTTTCGTTTGCAACCTTGCATTCATTTCATTTTCATTTCATTTCATTTCTTTATGCTAACTTTTCAGGTGGTAAGTACTTTGAGAAGTGAATTTACCTTCACTTCTCACTTCTCTTCTCATCTCTTCTTCTATGCATCTTTGCTGCATTTTGTGTTTGTCTTAGAGTGAGCTTGCTCATTCATGTTCCTTCTTCACTTTCTTTCTTCAAGCAACTTATCTTCTTAAGTGAAGTAAGTTGACTTGCTTCTTCTGCTTCTCCTCCTTTCATCTGCTTCTTCCTTGGTGGCTCTTCTTGAAGATCTCTTGCAAGCCTCATAAACCCTAGGAACACCCAAGTGTAAACACCCCAAATTTTCCCTCACCCATTCACACCATGGCTTGTGATCTTTCCAAATGCATAAGTTCAATCATAGCATCTCATACCACATTTTTGATCCACTGCATAGCTTCTAAGTCATTTGCACCTAGGGTTTGTGATCTGAGCAATCCAAGAGCTTCTTGAGCCACTCCAAAGGTTTTCAATCACTTCAAAGGGGTCCATGTGTGTTCAAGCATCATATTATATCCTCTCAAGATCAAAGAAGCCAAAGAATCACAAGAATTGAGAATGGTATGGAAGCAGAGCCAAGTTTAACTACACAGATGACCTAGAATTAGGGTTTTGGTTTCAAAGGCCATAACTCCAATTTTTTTGGTCATTCTTGTTTCTATTGGTCTCTATATGGTATAGGGATCATGCATATCAATTTTCATGAATAAATTCCATGGGGAAGGCATCTAATCAAGAGTTGACTTCTTGAGCAAGTCAGTGCAAAATCAGGGCATCTGAGACCCCCAATGACCCAACCAAAGGTTGTTCTTCATCATTTTGATTGTGTATGATCTTTATTTGATCATAGAAGATGTTGGAAGTTCACAAAGTTAAAGAATTTCAAGCCATTTGCAAAGTTGACTTTTTGGGAAAATGACTTATAATGAAAATTGCCATTTTGGGAAACTTTTTCAACTCTTGCTTTTTGATTCAAAAATGCTTCAAATGGGAAAACTTTGGTCATGAAAGTTGTAGAATGGATCATTCCCTTTTCAAAAAGTACAAGAACTCATTCTAATTCATTTTGGATCAAAAGTTATGGCCTTGCAAAGTTGGATAAAATCATTGAAATTTCACTTTTGAACAAAATGGAAAACTTGCAATTTTTCATGGCAAGCCTTTATGTGACTTCAATGTGACCTCTAATCATCATACCAATGCAATGCATGACCTAAAATCAGAATTGGCCCAAGGGATTTCCCATTTATTTTCCTTGATTTTCACATAACCATAAGCCATTCTTCATAAGAGTGCAAAGAGGGATTTCTTGCAAAATCATTCTCAAAGGGATTGTTTGACCTCTAGCTGGTTTCAAAACTTTTCCATGACCTAATGAAGCATGCTACACCAAAAATTCAGCAAGGTTCCTCACATATGCATAGCCAAAAACCATGAAATGTGACAAGTTATCAAGTTGCAAAAACACTTCCAACTCATGATCCAAATGCTGCAGTCATTCATGAATCATCCAAGGGCTATCCTTGACCCAAGCTGATGCAGTATAGGCCAAGGAATCATCTCTGCCACAGCCCATGCTGCAAGTACACAAAACTTGACTTTTTGGCCAATCATCCCATACCAATCCCACAGTGCACACCTGCTCTCCAGATTTGTTGGGATAGTTTATGGATCACCTAAGGATCATAAAACACAAGATTAACAAGCCTGAAACACACACATTGCAGCACACTCCAAAAACTGTCAAAACCTTTCCCTCTTCGAATCACACAGCACAGCCATCCAACTTCAAAAATTCATTCACCAATCAACCAAAAATCATCCATGGAACAGATCCCACCCCTTACAATGATCTGAAACAGCACACACAAGAACCTCATTTCCTGCTACACCAGAACTGAACCACAAAAACTAGCCACTCTCAACTTCATTCAAGTGTTCCATCAACCTCAGGAGGATCAAGGGAGATCATTGGCACAAAAGGAAGGCTCTGAAAGTTCATTTTCGAAAGTCTCCAGCTCAGGTACAACCTAAGAACTTTTTTCTCAGAACTTCATTTTCTTGTTACAAAATGAATCTACATGTTGCACTGATCATCTGGATGTATTTAGATTTGAAAATAAGTAAGTGATGACCATTTCATGTCACTCTGAAAGTTTGCTCGTGTTTCGTATTTTCCTTCGATTCAGGCTTGTTAATGAAAATAAATGATTTTTGGAAGAGGGGTTAGGTTTAGATTGGGGAGAGGATCATTTCTGTGGAAGAAATTGCATGTTTAGTGACCTGTAACGAAATCTAGGGTTTGGGTTCGCCGGAGAAGATGACCGGAACCACTGTTCCGGTCACCTGAAGTTCATTAACCCTAATTATGTCATTAATTGTAGTTTGAATGTGGAGCGTAGATCAGGCTGACTTTGTTTGACCCGCGCGCGTTTGGATGGCCAGGATGCATCATTAAAACCCTAAT
Source organism: Lathyrus aphaca (assembly GCA_963966055.1). NCBI lineage: Eukaryota > Viridiplantae > Streptophyta > Magnoliopsida > Fabales > Fabaceae > Lathyrus > Lathyrus aphaca. Next base: position 388,991,813 of record OZ014520.1, read on the forward strand.
CCCTGATTATTTAATTTAAATTTTGTTTAATTAATTCATAAAACAAATTAGCCAGGTTTGAATCTGGGCCCTTGGATCTGGCGCGCAGTCAACCAGTCCAAGCCCAGATCAAATCCTGGCCTTCCCTTTTAATTACTTTCATTTATTCTCATTTTAAATTCATTTTCTTTTCCTTTTATTTATACATTTTATTTAAAATAGTAAAAATCATTTAAAAATTATGAAAATTTTTGTCAAAGTTTTCATTAATTTTTAAAACCCAAAAATATTTTTGTTTTTATTTTTTGCATTAAAAATTATTTTTAAATCATTTAAATGTTTATTTTTAATTAATTAATGGAAATTAATTAATTAAAAATGCATTTAGGTATTTAAAAATCACAAAAAAATTCACATTGCATTTAGAAACATTTAGAAACATTGTCCCACTCTCAAACTAAATTTCTTTTTTGATCTTGATTCCTTTTGATAATTTTCTTTGGATTTAATTCCATTTCAAGGCAATATTTTGTCTCAAACTTCAAAAATTCATTTCTGTCTAACCTTTGAGAGTTGGACCATGATTCTTTTTGCATTGCATTTTGTATGGCATGTAGTTTATAGGATAAAATTGGCTTGATTTGATCTTGCATTTTCATTTTGTTTAGCATTTTTCTTGACAAGGTACCTTGAAACCCTAGCAATCTTAGGAAATTCATAACTTTCACTAGGATGAGAATTGGTTCCCCTCCTTTGGGCAGTGAGTTTGTATAGGTTTAGGGTATCTTTGTTTGCATTTTCAAATTTTTATCATGTTGTTTGCTTCTGGTTTTGGATTTTTGCTTTGCATGATGCATGAAACCCTAATTTGTGCCTTCCTTTGCATCCATTTCTCATTTGTTTGCATCCATTGACTTGCCATGACATTTTGTGCATTCTTTTGATTCATAACACATCTTAGGACATATTAGAATCATGTGTGATCATTGCATCTTTCATTTGCCACGTTATATGTCCATTGCATTTCATAACTTTTCATGAACATCCATGGTTCAATGCATGCTTCATTTGCATCCTTATGTTTGATTGATCATACTCATCTCTTGTCATGTGTTTGTATCCTCTCTTAGCATCATTGACATCATACTTATGCTTCTGGTTTTGGTTTGCATCATGACATTGCATCTCATTTGCATTGCATTTCATTTCTTTACTAACTTTTCAGGTGGTAAGTTGTATTGAGAAGTGAATTTGCCTTCACTTCTCATAATCTCTTTTCATCTCTCTTATGCATCATTGCTGCATTTTATCTTGTGCTTTGGAGTGAGCTTTCTCATTCATGTTCATCTCACTTTCTCCCTTCAAGCAACTTGTCTTCTTAAGTGAAGCAAGTTGTTTTGCTTCTCTTTGCTTCTTGCTCCTTTCATCTGCTTCCTTCCTGGTGGTTTCTTTGAAGATCTTCTTGAAAACCTCATAAACCCTAGGATCCCCAAGCATGATAACAATTAGGGTTTGATTAGTCCCCCATTTAGTTTTACCTTTGTGTCATCCTTGAGTCTCCTCTTCTCATCTCATAATCAGGGACTAAACCCTAAAGGCTTTAAGGCTTTGTGATTAAGCTTATGCCTGCATCCTTCTATTAGGATGGAGTGCATAACTTTAATCCTAAGTGTTAAACCCTTAATGTGTTTAACTCCCTTAATCAATCCACTTAATAATCATCAAGACATCAAGCATGTAACTTGGGCCTTGCATTAGGGTTCTAATTCTTCCTTAATTGGTTAAGAAGGACTAACCCTAGTGTTAATGGACAAGTCCTCCTCAAGTTGTCTTACAAAACATAAAATTCACTTCTTCATTCTTTCATTAACTAAAATCCACCTTAATAAAGGCTTTGTTTTGTCATGAGGTTAATCCCTAATCATGGATTAAGTTGAGGAGTTTTTCTCAGCTTAAATGTTCTCATCTATTATCCTTCTATTAGGATGGTGCAATGAGTCCATTAAATCCTTGATTATGGCTTAAACTCATTACTTAACAGTAAACAAAAACAACAAAAACATCTAAATAATCACAAGTAGGTCAATGATCTTAATCCTACATCATGGTGATTAAGTGTGGGGTGCTTACTTCATACTTAAGGCATTATCATTACCCCTAATCAGAGGGAGGATGTGATGAGTTTACTAACCCTTGGTTTAGGTTTAAGCTCATTAACTTATGACAAACTCCAAAAAGCAATAAAAGGCTGAAAACATCAAAAACAAACAATAATCATCTCCTTCGGGATTCTTTTCTTATCTCATTCATTCATAAACGAGAACTCGCTTCTTCCGTCTAATGCAAGACAGTTTGCACCTTAGCCAGATAGGTCATACACTTGAGCATAGACAAGCAAGCAGTTCACAAGTCAATTTATCTTTCAGTCTCTTTGGGTCGAACTATGGTGTTCTGACTTCCTCATTGCACGAGAGGATACGTAGGCATAACTTAACAGTTATCGAACAAAAGTCTCTGTATATCCCCCCTTTTTCCAGCTTTATTCTTTTAGCCTCATGATCTTGAGCACTCCATTCTTGTTCTTATACTGACATTTCTCATATACACTCCACATTCCTTTACACTGACACTTGCATTCTTTCCAGCTTTGATACACAGATTGCACTGACACTACCCATTTAAAACATAAACCTTTTAAGCGTGGATCCCGTCGAGTACGGCGGACAATCTGGGTGCTAACACCTTCCCAGGTTATAACCAACCCCCTTTCTCAGTCTCTCTGGTTCGCAACCGTCTTATCCATATTTTCTAGGTTTATGCAGCATTACCTTTCCTTCGGGATAACAATGCCTAGCTGGCGACTCTATTCATCCCTTTCTCTTTCGCCGATCGTTCGCGTCTGTACCCCTTCTGACCAGGTGTCATTTGGTGGGAGCAACAGCTTGGCGATTCTGCTGGGGACCCTTATACTGTAACCAGGGCTTCTGGTTCTTTTTGTGGGTTCCTCCTAGCGCTTGTTTGATTTATGTTTACTGGGGTGTTATGTGCTATTTGTGTTTGTATATTTGCTTTATTTACTGCTTTATGTACAGTTATTTATTGCTTTCTTTACAGCTTTATATATCATACTGTCATATTGTCATCTGACTGGATCTGGTTTTTTGCTTTGGTGGGTGGGGTTCACTGAGAGTTTGAGGTCCTATACCTCGGACCTGAGTGACACCTAGGCTAGAGTGGTTCATGTTCTTTCCCATTCCATTTCGGTCTGGTGCGGGAATATGAAACACGGTTCAGATGTGGGTTTCTTCTTGAGAACTCTGTGCTACAGATTGCCTGTAGTGCTAGGGTTATCTGGGAAGCCTGCTAAGTCTGGATGACCTTTATTATTGACCTTCAGAAACTGAGGTGAATTAGAGGAGGATCTTTTATGGTTATTGTAAACACTGTACCTCCGGGTTAGAAGTGTTTACACTTCTCATAACTAATCCAAGTCTGAGGATCCTTGTTTTAGAACACCACCTGTGAGGGGGTTGGGCTGTTTGCAGGTTTGCAGGTACCCTTGACCACATCATACCCTGATACTTTGTTTTGATTAAGAGTACTCCATTTTGGGACATTTCTTGTGATTTAACCCTGGACATATGACTCTTTATTTGAGTCCCCCACCTTGGTTACTGGACTTTTGAACCTCCATCTGGACTTCTTAGACATACATGGACTTATATCAAGGCAGTAATCAGATCCAGCTTTATCACAAACCCTTGCATATCATTTGCATACTCATCATCTGCATCATTTTAACATTTGTTTATTTGTTTTTCAGGGTATCCACATTACATCTGGCTTGGTTTTGACCCCTTCATCTGCATAGACCCTTTATTCATCAGCTACCTGCTTCAGCTATCTTCATCAGTTGCCTGCTTCAGCTACCTCCATCATCATCCTCAGCCTATCAGTGGCTCATCTCCAGTATCAGTCCTCATCATCAGTATCTGTTTTCAGCTCTTCATCAGCAGTCATGGCACCCAAGAAGAGCAACATTTCATACCATTTCTTTGAGCCTGAGCTGGCTGGCATCAGGCAAGTCCAGGCACTTATCACTCCAGACCACATCCTATTATTCAGAGAACATTATGGAGGCATCTTTGACATAGTTATGGACCTAGACCCTTCTCAAAGGAGTTTGATCCACACCTGCCTACAGTTTTATGACCCTCCTTTGAGATGCTTCACTTTCCAGAACTTTCAGTTGGGACCTCTGTTGGAGGAGTTCTCATCTTTGATTGGAGTACCTGTCAGGGGTAGTATCACCTTCAACCCAGAAATGGCCTCTCCCAGCAATGAAGAAGTGGCAAAAGCACTGTACCTAGAACCTATTTTGATTGAACAGAACATAACAACAAAGGTTGGGATCCCTGGCCTACACTTGGACTTTCTGACTTCTCAGGCCATCCTGAAGGCCTCCCTGGGAGAATGGAAGGCAGTTTGTGCATTGTTAGCCCTCAGTATATATGGTGTTATACTTTTTGCAGATGAGCCCAAATTTATCAGCAAGAATGCTATTCATCTTTTCCTTTTGAGGAACCCAGTACCCACCTTGCTGGGAGATTTCTATTATTCTGTTCACCAAAGGAATGAGAAGCAGAGAGGGAGGTTGGTGAGATGCTATGCTCCTCTATTTCATACTTGGCTGCTCAAACACTTACCCAAGACTGATGCCTTCCTGAATCCTCACCAACAGAAGAATTGGGCTAAGAGACTTATTGCTCTAACTTCAGATGACATCAGATGGTGCACCCAGAGCACCAAAGGCAGGGACATAATTACTAGATGTGGACAGTTCCCCAATGTACCTCTAATAGGGGTGAAGGGTTGCATCAACTACAATCCTTTGCTGTTTAAGAGACAGTTGGGCTATGCTTTGGTTCACCCTCCTAGAGTGCAAGACTTGGCTGAAACCCTGTATTGTGAGATAAAACCTAATCTAGCTGTTGTCAGAAAAGCATCTTGGGCTTGGGACAACACCCAAACCAAAGGGATGGCCATTCTTGGGAGGTGCAACAATGTGGCTTCAGCTCAGTATTATGAATGGTCTCATGCTAGGGCTCAGATTTCTGGGATGCCCTTCACCATTGAGGATGCACCTGGACCATCCACGGTACTGCCTCCAGCCACTGTCAGCCTGGAAGAATTTGAGAAACTGAAGGAGAGGAATGAGAATCTGTCTCAAGCTCTGAAGAAGACCCTCTGGGAGAGGAGTGATGGTCGTCTAGACATTGAGAGGTTGGAGAAGCTTAAGGTAGAGCATCTAGCCAGGATTGAGAAAGCAGAGGACTACATCAAGAAATCAAGAGCTGGGGAGCAAATTTTGAAGAATGCCTGTAAAGAGGCCCAGTTTCAGAAGGCTAGGACTGATCTCTATCTGAAAGAAAGTCAAGCTAGGTGGGTCAGGATCACTGAAGCTCGCACTCAGGAGGATAAGAGAACTCAAGACAGGATTGAGCATTTAGAGGCCAATGCAAAGAAGCAACAGGAGGCTCTGCTAGCAGCCCAGAAGGAGATTTCAGAGTTGAAGCTTAGGGCTGGTGTGAAGAGGTCAAAGGACCAGGACAGGCACAAGAAGCTGACCATTGCTATTGCCACCAGAAACCTTCTTATCAGGAACATTACAGAGCATCCGGCTGGTCCTGTAACTGAAGCACTTTTGAAGGAGGTTAAGGAGGATGAGTTCGGATTAGATGTTTGACTTCTTTGCTTGTTGTTATTTCCATTTGATGTACTTTTCTTTTTATGTTGTATTTTGACCCCTCAGGGGCATATGTTGTAAGAACAAACTATGTATGATCCGCCATTTGTAATACATTTGTTAGTTTGTTTCATTGAGTTTCTTTCTCAAGCAACATCAAAGCATCTTCCTCAAGGTCTGGAAAGGTCAAAACCAAGAGCCAAGCCGGATACCTTGGAAAATAAATAAGCATACTGCATTGCATGCTAACCTTTGTTTTGTTTTGTAGGTTTTGTTTTGTTTGTTACTAACTCTGTTGTGGCACAGGAATTATTGCTCGCCGTCGGGTGTTCCCTCTCAACCGTCCGCACAGGTATCCTACTCGCAACAATCTTCCTGGTATCCAGATGGATCAAGTACAGCAAGATCTGACAGAGGTCAGGACTCAGATGGCTAATGAAAGGCTGGAGATGAGAAACCAAATGACCCAGTTCATGGAAGTAATGAATGGATTGGCCCAAAGTCAAGAAAGGTTGAGGGCATTGGTAGAAAGACAAACCCCGGAAGAACCTCCTCTGGGAACCGGAGGAACAAGTAATAATTAAAGGGGTCAGCCTCATGTTAATCCACCAGTATATGGGCCTCATCTGCATCCGGAAGTCAACATCCCGGGTAATGTGCAAGGAAATACTACTGGAGGAAGGATCTTACAGGAAGACCCCCAAGAAGAGTAGTTTACTGTAATGGGAGCTGGGGATGAAGTTTATGATAGGAGGTTTGATGAAATTGCTGAGAAGTTGAGATCTCTGGAGTCTCAGAATTCCCTAGGTTTTGATGTCATGGATATGGGATTAGTGGACGGGGTAAGGATTCCCCATAAGTTTAAACCCCCGTGCTTCGAGAAGTACAATGGAACTTCCTATCCACGAACTCACTTGCAGTCCTTGCTGGGGAGACTTAAGGCATACACCATGGATGAGAAACTGTGGATGTTTTAATTTGAAGACAGTTTGACCGAGGCTTCAAGGGAGTGGTACTCTCACTTGACCAGAGCTACTATCAGATGCTGGAAGGACCTAGCTGAAGCCTTCATCAGACAATACCAATACAATCTGGACATGGCTCCTAACAGAACCCTTCTGATGGGAATGTCTCAGTCCTCCAGAGAAAGCTTCAGGGAATATGCCCAGAGGTGGAGACAACTTAATGCTGTTGTCCAGCCACCCATGTCGGAAAGAGAAATGGCCGACATGTTTATGAACACTCTGCAAGGAACATATATTGATAGGCTAGCTGCCTTTTCTTCCACCAGTTTCGCTGACATAGTCATAGTTGGAGAAAGAATTGAAAGCCTTCTGAAAATGAGTAAGATTTCTGATAATGGTGCAAGTTCGTCAAGTAATCCCAGGAAGCCTTTTGTGGGACCTAGAAGAACCAGTGAGACAAATGCCATTCATGCCGCCAGGGGCAGACCTCAGTATGTCCACAGATCAGTAGCAGCTGTCACTATTCTAGCTCCGATTCCTCAGTAACCAACATATCAACCACAACAACCGCATTACCAACAGCAAGTTCAGTATCCGCCACAGAGGACCTACAACAACAATAACAACAATCAACAACAAAGACCTTTTCAGCAAAGACCATCACAGGCAAATAGGGTGATTGAACCAATCCCTATGCCTTATGCCGCTTTATTGCCACAACTCCTGAAACTCAACTTGGTTGAATTAAGGACATTGGCACCACCAGATCCCTCTAATCTCCCAAGAAATTATGATGTCAACGCCAGATGTGCTTTCCACTCCAATGCACCTGGCCACAATACTGAGAAATGAAGGGCTTTGCAAATGAAAGTGCAAGATCTTGTGGATTCCAAAGCCCTCAACTTTGCACCCCCTCCAAGTGTCACCAAGAATCCCATGCCCAATCATGGAGGACCAAGAATTAATGCCATTGAGGAAGACAAGCCATCTTTCTTAATCACCAGTGTTGGACAGATTCGGACACCTCTGGTAGAAATTAAAGCTCAGCTTCTGGAGTGCCAGATGTTCCCCGGGTGTGAGCTCGGTTGTGGTTATTGCAACATTTCGGTCAACGGGTGTGATAACTTGAGAAGCGGCATAGATGGTCTTATCAAAAGTGGTATACTCCAGATCACAACAACGACGCCTACAAATCCAGCAATCCCTTTGACAACAATTCATGACTCTTCTACAACTGCAGCAACAATCATTCCAACCAATTCATCAATATCATCAACAATGGCTCCGTCCATCACTTCAACAAATCAAATGTCAACAACCATTTCTTCTACAACATCAGCATCCATTTATTCAGTAGAATCTTCTACAACACCAACAAAAATTAATGAAGATATCTCAGCGGTCACCATTTACTATGATCCGTCAAATGTTCCTCCAAACAACAACTTTCAACAACAAACAGTGGCACCTCCTGCCAGGTCACCAGTCACCATTTACTACGATCCGCACACCATCCCAGCACCTTCCTCTGCAGCAGTAAGTCCAGTTACCATCACGGTGCCTGGACCAGTTCCTTATGAAAGCAGTAATGCCATACCTTGGCATTATGGCTCTGACCTCTACTGCAACGGGGAGAAAATCACTTTGGATTCTTCAACCTCTTCTCCACAAATTGATAATGTTGGGGGAGGCGGAGGCTTCACCAGAAGCGGACGCCTTTTTGCCTCACAATTGCAAAGACCTAATGCCGAAGCAGAAGCTGCTGCCAAAGCAAAGGGGAAGAGTGTGATATCTGAAGAACCAATCATCAAAGAAACTCAGAAGACATCTTTTGAGCAGGATGTAGATGAGTTTATGAGAATTATAAAGAGAAGTGATTACAAAGTGGTGGATCAGCTTCACCAAACTCCCTCAAAGATCTCCATATTATCCCTGTTAATGTGTTCTGAAGCTCACAGGAATGCATTATTGAAAGTCCTGCACGCAACATACGTGCCAGAGGAGATCACTGTTAATCAGCTGGAAACCGTGGTAGCAAATGTCAACACCAGTCATGGACTGGGCTTTACCAATGCTGACTTAACAACTGAGGGACGTAACCACAACAAGGCTTTACACATCACTCTAGAATGCAAGGGTGTTGTTCTATCTCATGTACTGGTGGATACTGGGTCTTCACTCAATGTTCTACCAAAGAAAGCCTTGGTGAAGCTGGAGTATGATGGCTTGGCACTGCGTCCAAGTAATTTAGTGGTGAGAGCATTTGATGGCTCTAAAAGATCAGTGCTATGGGAGATTGATCTGCCTGTGATGATTGGCCCGCAGACCTTCAAAATTACCTTCTATGTGATGGACATTCAGCCGGCCTACAGCTGTTTGTTGGGTAGACCTTGGATCCATGCCGCTGGCGTTGTTACGTCTACCCTTCACCAGAAGCTGAAATTTGAGTGGGAAGGCCAGATCATCACCATCTGTGGTGAAGAAGATATCTTTGTTAGCCATCTGGCTACGTACAAGTACATTGAGATCGATGGAGAGATCCATGAAACTATGAGCCAGGGGTTTGAGGCCATGAACATTAATGAAGCATCTGCTGTACTAGGAACCTCCATGACTTCTTATCAGCAAGCCAGGAAGGTTGTTGAAGAGGGTACTGCCCAAGGCTGGGGCAAGCTGCTGCCCGTGGAAAAGAAGGAGGACAGATTTGGGTTGGGTTACAGACCAACTCAACAAGATCAATCAGAGGCTGCTAAGAAGCCCAGCTTTGTCAGCGGGGGGATGCTCACCCCGGATGCTGTGAACAACTTGGAAGATGAGTCGGAAGATGAGCGCAACCTGGAGAGCTGGATACGTCCAAGGATCCCGGGGAGCCGCATCTCAAACTGGTCTTCCCAGGAAATTATAAGGGTTACTCCTGCAGAGTAATTAATATTTCCTGTATTTTTAAGCATGCATCAAGTCTTGCATCTTGCCCAAGATGACAAGACTCATTTTGTAATCGGGCCATCTTGTAATTTTGTGCAAACAGATCAATCAATGAATATCGGACATCTTTTGCAAATGAGTCTTTTTTCTTTTCCGCTCACTGTTTTTCATTTTTCTTTTTGTACAAAAATAAAATGGCAATGTTTTCCAAAATGATAACTTCATTTCACTTTTTCTTAACAAAGATTAAAATCAATCACTAAAATGAACAATCTAAACCCTTGCAGAGAGTACCTTTCAGACTGCACCGACAACAACACAGCTATGGCTTCGTATGACTTTGACAATCCAATCAATCAAGTTGATGAAGGGGTTGAAGAAGATTATGAGCTTCCTGAAGAGCTAGCCAGGTTGTTAAGGCAAGAGGAGAAGGTTATCACTCCTCATCAGGAGGAGGTCGAAACGGTTAATCTTGGTACGGAAGAAGACGTGAAAGAAGTTAAGATCGGGGCCTGCCTACAAGACTCAGTGAAAGAACAACTGATTGATATGCTTCGGGAGTATGTGGACGTCTTTGCTTGGTCTTATCAGGATATGACAGGGTTGGACACCGACATTGTCATGCACAAGCTACCTCTGAAAGAAGACTGCCCGCCGGTAAAACAAAAGATGCGCCGTACTCGCCCAGATATGGCAATGAAGATAAAGGAAGAGGTGCAAAAGCAGTGGGATGCCGGTTTCCTTGATGTGACTAGCTATCCACCGTGGGTTGCTAATATTGTACCTGTGCCTAAGAAAGACGGAAAGGTGAGGATGTGTGTGGATTACCGGGATCTGAACAGGGCCAGCCCGAAAGATGACTTCCCTTTACCTCACATTGATGTATTGGTTGATAATACGGCTCAGTTCTCGGTGTTCTCCTTCATGGATGGATTTTCAGGATATAATCAGATCAAGATGTCACCTGAAGACACGGAGAAGACAACTTTCATCACACCCTGGGGCACGTTCTGTTATAAGGTGATGCCATTCGGACTAAAGAATGCTGGTGCCACTTATCAACGGGCTATGGTAACATTATTCCACGACATGATCCATAAAGAAATTGAATGTTATGTGGATGACATGATTGCCAAGTCCCTCACAGAAGAAGACCACCTGGTAAATCTGTTGAAGTTATTCAAGCGTCTGAGGAAGTACCAATTGAAGTTAAACCCCAACAAGTGCACATTCGGGGTGCGATCTGGTAAGCTGCTGGGATTTATCGTAAGTGAAAAAGGGATTGAAGTTGACCCTGATAAAGTCAAAGCCATTCAAGAAATGCCTGCACCGAAGACTGAAAAAGAAGTTCGGGGGTTTCTAGGTAGGTTGAACTACATTTCAAGGTTCATATCTCACCTTACAGCAACCTGTGAGCCTTTGTTCAAGCTGTTAAGAAAAGAACAAATGGTCAGGTGGAATGAAGACTGCCAGAAGGCTTTTGACAAAATCAAGGAATACTTGCAAGAGCCTCCAATCCTTATGCCTCCAGTTGATGGAAGACCTCTAATAATGTACTTGACATTATTAGAAGAGTCAATGGGGTGTGTGTTGGGCCAGCATGATGAGTCTGGTCGAAAAGAGTATGCAATATACTACCTAAGCAAAAAGTTTACCGACTGTGAACAACGTTATTCACTGCTCGAGAAAACTTGCTGTGCTTTAGAGTGGGCTGCTCGCCGACTAAGACAGTATATGTTGACCCACACTACCTTATTAATCTCAAAGATGGATCCAGTTAAGTACATTTTTGAGAAGCATGCACTTACCGGACGGGTTGCAAGATGGCAAATGATCCTCACAGAATATGACATTCAGTACACATCTCAAAAAGCCATCAAGGGCAGTGTATTGTCTGATTATCTTGCTGAGCAACCCATTGATGACTACCAGCCTATGAGATTTGACTTCCCTGATGAAGACATCATGTTCATAAAAGCAAAAGATCATGAAGAGCCTGTTCACACTGAAGGGCCTGACCCGGAAGAAGAATGGACTATGATGTTTGATGGGGCTGTTAATATGAATGGTTGTGGTGTTGGTGCAGTACTCATTACACCTAAAGGAGTTCACATGCCTTTCTCGGCAAAACTCACCTTTAACTGCACTAACAACGAAGCTGAATACAAAGCTTGTATTATGGGTCTTGAGGAAGCCATTGACCTCAGGATCAAGACTTTGACTGTATTCGGAGATTCAGCTCTGGTAGTTAATCAAACCAACGGCAAATGGTACACCCACCAAGATCATCTGATACCTTATCGGGATTATACAAGGAGGTTATTGACTTTCTTCACAACAGTCAAACTTGAGTATATCCCACGAGACGAGAATCAGTTTGCAGATGCTCGGGCTACCATTTCATCCATGATCAAAGTTCAAACTGCCAACTTTGTGCCTCGGATTTCAGTGTCCAGACTTGACAGACCAGCATATGTATTCGCAGCAGATATTGTCAAAGATGATAAGCCTTGGTTCCATGATATCAAATGCTTCTTGGAGGATCAAGCATACCCACCCGGGGCATCTTCCAATGATAAGAAGACATTAAGAAGGCTAGCTGGTAGTTTCTTCTTGAATACTGACGGTTCCCTGTACAAGAGAAACTTTGATATGGTACTCCTCAGATGTGTTGATAGGACAGAAGCAGACTTGTTAATGCACGAAGTGCACGAAGGATCCTTTGGTGCCCATGCTGGAGGGCATGCAATGGCTAAAAAGCTTTTAAGATCGGGCTATTACTGGATCACAATGGATGCAGACTGTTGTGCCTATGCCAGGAAATGCCATAAATGCCAGATTTATGCGGATAAAGTGCATGTGCCTCCAAATCCTCTGAATGTGATGTCTTCACCCTGGCCCTTTGCTATGTGGGGCATTGATATGATTGGCAAGATTGAACCGACTGCTTCAAATGGCCACAGATTCATCCTGGTAGCCATTGACTATTTTACCAAGTGGGTCGAAGCAGCTTCCTATGCAAATGTTATAAGGCAAATGGTAGCCCGATTTCTGAAGAGAGATATCATCTGTCGATACGGAGTTCCCGAGCGAATCATTACTGATAATGGTTCCAATTTAAACAACAAAATGATGGCAGAACTATGTCGGGACTTCAAGATCCAACACCACAATTCTTCTCCTTACAGGCCAAAGATGAACGGCGCTGTCGAGGCAGATAATAAGAATATCAAGAAGATTGTGCAGAAAATGGTGGTTACCTATAAAGACTGGCATGAAATGCTACCGTTTGCCTTGCATGGGTACCGTACGTCAATCAGAACATCCACTAGGGCAACACCGTATCAACTTGTGTATGGTATGGAGGCAGTCCTACCTGTTGAAGTTGAATTACCCTCCCTGCGGGTATTGATGGATGTTAAGCTGAGTGAAGCAGAGTGGGTCCGATCCCGATACGAACAACTGAATCTGATTGAAGAGAAGAGGCTGGCTGCAATTTGTCATGGGCAGTTATATCAGAAAATAATGAAGAAAGCCTTCGATCAGAAAGCCAGGCTCCGAGAGTACCAAGTAGGAGATCTTGTGTTGAAAAGACTCCTCCCCCCTCATACAGACCACAGGGGCAAATGGACGCCGAACTATGAAAGACCGTTCGTAGTAAAGAAAGTTTTCTCCGGTGGAGCACTCATGCTCAGTACTATGGATGGTGAAGACTTCCCGTCCCCTGTGAATTCAGATGCAGTTAAAAAATACTTCGCATAAAATGACCCGCTGGACACAAAAACAGAATGTAAGTCCAAGCAAAAATAGGGCATCCCGGCGAGTCAAAAACAGAATAAAAGACTCGGGAAAAATAAGGGAAAATGAACAAAAAATGTACACCCGCTGAGTTGAAAAGCCGCATTGGACAACTCAGGCAAAAAGGGGTATCCCGATGGATTGAAAACCCGAAAGGGCGATCCATGCAAAATAAGGGAATAATCGAACAACTGTACTCTGAATTCGTCTGTATCACTCACAACTTGGTAAGTTTCGAAAGGTTCAAGCGCCGGTCAGAATCAGCCTTCTTCAGGAAGCAAGACGAGAAGAACGTCAAATGTCATACGAGTCATAGCCAAGGGAAGCTCCTTAAAGCGTCATCAACATTGCCAATATCTTTTATTTCTCAATTTGTAACAATCTCCTCATTTTAGGGGATTTGTTTCTTTGACTGTATCTTGTCGGTTCAGGGCACATGAATTAATAAAGTCAGATTTTCAGTCATGTTTTGCTTCATACATTTTCATTTGCAAGAATGTCCGATGTCTTTAAGATACTGATTGCATAAATATAGATGCTTCTCTTCTAAAATACGTGCTTGCAGGAAATATACTCACTCCCAGGAGTGCTTAAACTCTTATGATTGAATCTGGTAAAGGATACCTCGGGATTGCTTGTGCGTTTCTCTAACTTTTCAAGATTTCAGGTATTCAAAGCACGGCATGGGGCATGAAAATTTCATCCCAGCAAGCTGGCAAATCATTGTCTACTCAGTCTTAGCACCGGAGGTGCTTTCTCCCCAGCTGAGTTGCCAGTCATCATTCCTCCTCAGCCAAGTGCAAAGACCGGGAACCATCTCCCCGCAGAGTTTCAACCTCTATCCAGAAGAGCAACGCCTGAAGATCTCACAACAGAGTGACGAAAGCTTCTACAAACCCCAGATGGGTCCCTCATTACCAAAATAGGTCTATCAGTGACCTATATCCCCCAGCAGAGTCCCATATGTCAGATCTACCAATGATCCCTTCCCCATTCTGGGATGTCTACTTCAAGCAGATCGGCCAGAGATCTTCGCAGTAACGGGATCCGAATCCCGGATGGTTACCTCTTGCATAATCATAGCATTCGCATCATATTTTCCCCACAGGGCGTAGCATTCCGTCTAATACGGAGCATTACGGCAAAAAATCAAACATACCGCATAATCATAAGCCATGTGTCGAACTGAACACTTGTGAATGCTGACAATCCATCAATGACATACAGAAAACTCCCCAAAATTCCCTACCAGAAAGTTAAAGCATTTGCCATACACTCACAAATACCAGTGCACACTCCTTTCGGCACCCGTCCGTGTCATCATTCCCCAGTAAAGTCGCCCGAGTATTCTTTACAAACAGGCCACTTATGTTACAGATACTTCTTGACACTCGTCCGTGTCATATCCCCAGTGGAAAGCCAAAGCGTCCCCTATGCACTCACAGATACATATATATATACTTTTTCCGACACTCGTCCGTGTCATACTCTCCCCAGCAGGTTAAACACTCGTGTACACCGCTCATGCTTATTACTCCTGCTTCACTCATACAGATACTCGTCCGTATCTTGTATACACCACTCAAATCCCCTCAGATTCGACACTCGTCCGTGTTCTTTGATAACTAGTTGGTACTCGGCTATATCATCATCTCAGAACATGCGTCAAGCGTTTGTTTCTACCCGATACTCGTCCGTATCGGAGTCTTAAGGATGCTCGTCTGTATCTTTAATATATACACCGTGTCAAACACTTATGTCTTTTTGAATTTAGACACTCTTCTGTGTCTACTATTCCCCATAAGAACCCCCGCAGAATCAATACTCGTCCGTGTTCTTTGTTAAACCAGTTGATACTCGTCCGTATCATCATCTCTGAACACGTGTCAGCTTTTGTTTCTACCTGATACCCGTCCGTATCATGGTCTTAAGGATGCTCGTCCGCATCTTTAGTCTATACACAGTACCCAAACATTTATACTTCTCATTTCTTGGATATAGACACTCGTCCGTGTTTACTTGTCTCAACAAAACTTGTTAAACTATTTCTTTTCTATCTGACATTCGTCCTATGTCATGATACTTTTGGCAGCCGTACCCTGTCAGGTGATCGTCCTTCACCTTTTGATGACCGTCCCTCATCCTTTCCCCAGCGGAGTCTCCATTATTGGAACCCTTTTCTATCCGACATTCGTCCTATGTCGTGATTTTTAGCAGCCGTCCCCTGCTAGGTGATCGTCCTTCACCTCTTGATGATCGTCCTTCATCATTTTATCCGATGGTCGTCCCCATCGTTGATCTTGTTATTTGACATTCGTCCTATGTCATGATAAACCCTGAGAGCAGCCGTACCCTGCTAGGTGATCGTCCTTCACCTCTTGATGATCGTCCTTCATCATGCTTATCCGATAGCCGTCCCCTTCGTCGACTCTTTTATCCGACATTCGTCCTATGTCGCGATACTTTTGGCAACCGTACCTTGCCAGGTGATCGTCCTTCATCTAAGATGACCGTCCCTCATCTTATCTCCAACAGAGCGGCCGTCCCCTGCTAGGTGATCGTCCTTCACCTTTGATGACCGTACCTCATCATTTTATTTCATTTACCTATAATCCCCAGAAAGTCTTATAGCTTTGCTTGATGGTCGTCCCCATCATAATCCCTTATATCCCCAGCATGTCGGCCGTCCCCGTCATTTCTATTCCCCAGCAGTCGTCCTCTGCTCGACGGTCGTCCTCCGTCACCCGCACTTTATAATTATACTTTATTTTTCTTTTACAATTTATATCCCTTTTCTTCTTCATTCTGTGAGTGCAAATTTTGGACTGTCTTTGGTATTCAATCACAAGTTATCTTGTTTGCCTGTTAAGCCGTTGCTTACATCCTGCACAGCTAACTCATGTTTGAATAGGGGCACCAAGCATGATCACAATTAGGGTTTGATTATTCCCCCATTAGTTTTACCTTTGTGTCATCGTTTGTGTCTCTCTTCTCATCTCATAATCAGGGACTAAACCATTAAGGTTTTAAGGCTTTGTGGTTAAGATTATGCCTAAATCCTTCTCTTAAGGCTTTGTGGTTAAGATTATGCCTACATCCTTTAATGTGTTTAAAATCCCTTAATCAATTCAAGCTTGTAACTTGGGTCTTGCATTAGGGTTCTAATTCTTCCTTAAATGGTTAAGAAGGACTAACCCTAGTGTTAATGGACAAGTCCCCCTCAAGTTGTCTCACAAATCATAAAATTCACTTCTTAATCTTATCATTAACTAAAATCCACTTTAATAAAGGCTTTGTTTTGTCATGAGGTTAATCCCTAATCATGGATTAAGTTGAGGAGCCTTCCTCGACTTAAATGTTCTCATCTATTATCCTTCTATTAGGATGGTGTAATGAGTCCATTAAATCCTTGATTATGGCTTAAACTCATTACTTAACACTAAACAAAAATACCAAAAAACATCTAAATAAATGCAAGTAGGTTAATGATCTTAATCCTACATCATGGTGATTAAGTGTGAGGTGTTTACTTCATACTTCAGGTATTCTCATTACCCCTAATCAGAGGGAAGATGTGATGAGTTTACTAACCCTTGGTTTAGGCTTAAGCTCATTTTCTTATGACACACTCCAAAAGCAATAAAAGATTGAAAACTCAAAAATAAACAATAATCGTCTCCTTCGGGATTCTTTTCTCACCTCATTCACTCATAAACGAGAACTCGCTTCTTCTGTCTAATGCAAGACAGTTTGCACCTGAGCCAGACAAGTCATACACTTGAGCATAGATAAGTAAGCAGTTCACAAGTCAATTTATCTTTCAGTCTCTTTGATTCGAACTACGGTGTTCTGACTTCCTCATTGCACGAGAGGATACAATGGCATAACTTAACGGTTATCGAACAAAATTCTGTGTCTCTCCCCCCTCTTCCAGTATTATTCTTTAAGCCTCATCCTTGAGCATTTCACTTCACATCTTCTTTTGCACTGACACCTGTCCATTCTCTTCCAGCTTTTGCACACAGATAGCACTGACACTACCCCTACCCCTTTAAACACAAACTTTCAAGCGTGGATCCCGTCGAGTACGACGGAAAATCTGGGTGCTAATACCTTCCTAGATTGTAACCAACCCCCTTTCTCAGTTTCTCTGGTTCGCAACCGTCTTATCCATATCTTTCTAGGTCTATGCAGCATTACCTTTCCTTCGGGATAAAAATGCCTAGCTGGCGACTCTTTTCAGTTCATTTCATTTCTCATTTCGCCGACCGTTCGCGCTTGTATCGGGATGCAAATCTTTGTGAGCGACAGCTTGGCGACTCTGCTGGGGACCTTTATACTGCAACCAGGGCTTCTGGTTCTTTTTGTGGGTTCCTCCTAGCGCTTTTTTGATTTGTGTTTACGGGGGTGTTATGTGTTAATTGTGTTTATTTATTTGCTTTATTTATTGCTTTATGTACAGCTTTATTTATTACTTTCTTTATAGTTTTTTGTACATCATACTGTCATTAACATTGCTGGATCTGGCTTCTGTTTTGGTGGGTGGGATTTCACTGAGTGATTAAGGTCCTATACCTGGGACCTGAAACACATAGGCTAGAGTGGTTCATGTTCTTTCCCATTCCATTTCGGTCTGGTGCGGGAATATGAAACATGGTTCAGATATGGGTTTCTTCTTGAGAACTCTATGCTACAGATTTCCTGTAGTGCTAGGGCTATCTGGGAAGCCTGCTAAGTCTGGATGACCTTCAGAATCTGGGGTGAATTAGAGGAGGATCCTTTATGGTTATTGTAAACATTGTACCTCCGGGCTAGAAGTATTTACACTTCTCATAACTGATCCAAGTCTGAGGATCCTTGTTCTAGAACATTACATGTGTGGGGGTTGGGATATTTGCAGGTTTGCAGGAGCCCTTGGCCACATCTTACCCTGTTACTATATTGTTTAAGAATACTTCACTTTGGACAGTTCTTGTGATTAACCCTGGACATGTGACTCTTTATTTGAGTCCCCCACCCTGGTTACTGGATTTCTGAGCCTTCATCCGGACCTTTGAACATACATGGACCTTATACCAAGACAAATAATCAGATCCAGCTCTTGATCACAAACCCTTGCATATCATTTGCATATATCATCATTGCATCATTTAACATTTGTTTATTTGTTTTTCAGGGTATCCACCTCATTATATTTGGTTTGGTTTTGACCCCTTCTACTGCTTAGACCTCTGCTTCAGTTATCTTCTTCAGCATCTGCTTCAGTTATCTCCCTCAGCACCTGCATCAGTCTGTCAGAGACTCACCTTCAGCTTCTCAGTCTGTGATCTACATCAGCATTTGTCTTCAGATCCTTTATCAGCACTCATGGATGTTCCAAGGAAAAGAAACATATCTTATCACTTCTTTGAGCCCTCTTTGACTGGTATCAGGCAGGTCCAGTCACTTATCACACCTGACCACATCCCACTGTTTAGAGAGCACTATGGGGGTATCTTAGACATGGTCATGGATCTTGATTCTTCTCAGAGAAGCATGATCCACACATGCTTGCAGTTTTATGACCCCCCACTCAGATGCTTCACTTTTCCAGATTTCCAGATGGGGCCTCTGTTGGAAGATTTTTCCTTGTTGATTGGAGTGCCTATCAGAGGAGGGATCCCCTTCAACCCAGAGATGACTGCTCCCCGAAATGAAGAGATAGCAAGGGCATTGCATTTGGAGCCTGCCCTCATTAAGCAAAACATGACAAAAAAAGCTGGGATTCCTAGCTTACATCTGGACTTCTTGATTTCTCAGGCCACCCTGAAGGCTGTAGTGGGAGAATGGAGGGCAATCTATGCATTTTTAGCCCTCAGCATATATGGGGCTATATTGTTTGCAGATGAGCCCAAATTTGTGAGTAAGAATGTCATCCACTTGTTTCTGCTGAGGAACCCAGTGCCTACATTGCTGGGAGACTTCTACTACTCCATCCATCAAAGAAATGAAAAGCAAAGGGGGAAGTTAGTCAGATGTTGTGCTCCTTTGTTCTACTCTTGGCTACTCAGAAACTTGCCCAAATCAGATGCGTTCTTGAACCCACATCAGCAGAAGAATTGGGCCAAAAGGTTCATTGCCTTAATATCAAATGATATCAGATGGTGCACTCAGAGCACCAAAGGCAAGGATATTATTACCAACTGTGGGCAATACCCTAATGTGCCTCTAATAGGAGTAAAAGGTTGCATCAATTACAACCCTTTACTGTTTAAGAGACAATTGGGATATGCCTTGGTTCATCCTCCTAGAGGACAGGATTTGGCTGAGACCCTATACTGTGAGATCCAATCTGGCTCTGCTGTTGTCATGCAAGCTGCCTGGGCTTGGGACAACATTCAGACCAAAGGGACAGCCCATCTTTTTTGTTGTTATATTTTTTTGACCCACCATGGGCATGTATTGTAAATAGACTATGTATTTTCGTCATTTGTAATATATCAGTTTGTTTTATTTTGGTGGGCTTTCTCTCAACATCATCAAGCATTTCCTCGAGGTCTGGAAAGGTCAAAACCAAAGAACCAAACCGGATACCTTGGAAGACAAATAAGCATATTGCATTGCATACTAACATTTTCTTTGTTTTGTAGGTTTTTGTTTGTTATTTTGTTTCTCACTTTGTTTTGGTTTCAGGAAACATTGCTCGTCGCAAAGTGTTCCCTGTCAACCGTACACACCGGTACCCAACGCAAAACAACCTTTCGGGCATTCAGATGGATCAGGTACAACAGGACCTGAATGAAGTAAGAAATCAAATGGAAAACGAAAGGGTTGAAATGAGAAACCAAATTTCCCAGTTTATGGCTGTGATGACTGGCTTAGCTCAAAGCCAGGAAAGGCTGAGAGAGCTGGTAGAAAGGCAAACACCTGAAGAGCCCCACCCTGGAACAGGAGGAACCAACAATAATGAACGAGGGAAGCCTCGTATCGACCCACCAGAATTTGGGCCCCATTTGAACCCAGATGTTAATATCCCAAGGAATATTCAAGGAAACACTGTTGCAGGCAGGATCTTGCAAGAAGATCCTCAGGAGGAGCAATTCACAGTTATTGGGGCTGGGGATGAGGTGTATGACCGAAGACTAGATGAGATTGCTGAAAAGCTAAGGTCCTTGGAATCCCATAATTCTTTAGGCTTTGACGTAATGGATATGGGGCTGGTAGATGGAGTGAGGATTCCCCACAAATTCAAACCCCCATGCTTTGAAAAATACAATGGTACCTCCTGTCCGCGTACTCATCTGCAATCCTTCTTAGGGAGACTCAAGGCTTGTACCATGGACGAGAAGTTATGGATGTTCTATTTTGAGGACAGCCTGACTGGAGCATCAAGAGAATGATATTCGCATCTGACGAGGGCCGCTATAAGATGTTGGAAAGACTTGGCCGAAGCCTTCATCCGACAATATCAGTACAACCTAGACATGGCTCCCAATAGAACTCTTCTAATGGGCATGTCTCAGTCTTCAAGGGAAAGCTTTCGGGATTATGCTCAGAGGTGGAGACAGCTTGCTGCTGCTGTCCAGCCACCCATGTCTGAAAGAGAAATGGATGACATGTTTATGAACACCTTGCAGGGAAATTATATTGATAGAATTGTTGCTTTCTCTTCCACCAGTTTTGCCGACGTAGTTATAGCTGGTGAGAGAATTGAGAGTCTTTTGAAGATGGGCAAAATCTCTGACAATGGTGCAAGCTCCTCCAACAATACAAGAAAACCTTTTTCAGGACCCCGAAGGGCAGGTGAAACAAATGTTATCCATGCAGGCAGGGGCAGACCCCAGTATTCTCACAGATCAATAGCAGCCGTTACCATCCCGGCTCCAACTCCACAGCAACCACTTTTTCCTCAACAACAACAACAACATCACTATCAGCAACAATCTCATTTTCCGCAACAAAGAACGTACGGCAACAACAACAGCAACCAACAGCAGCGCCCCTTTCAACAGAGGCCATCTCAGGAAAATAGGGTGATTGATCCCATCCCTATGCCTTATGACGCTCTACTGCCACAACTCCTGAAGCTCAACCTGGTTGAGTTAAGGACGTTGGCTCCACCAGATCCTCTCAATCTCCCAAAGAATTATGATGCTAATGCCAGGTGTGCCTTTCACTCCAACGCACCTGGTCACAATACCGAGAAATGTAGAGCCTTGGAAATGAAGGTTCAAGATCTGGTCGATTCCAAAGCTCTCAATTTCGCACCTCCTCCAACCGTTAACATAAATCCTATGCCTAATCATGGTGGGCCCGGGATTAAGGCCATAGAAGAGGACCAACCATCTACACTAATTGATAATGTTGCACAAATTCAAACACCGTTGGCAGAAGTCAAAGCTCAACTTTTAAGATGCCAAGTGTTCCCAGGCTGTGAGGCCTGCTGCGAATCGTGCAAGACTGCTATTAATGGTTATGAGAGGCTAAGGCTTGGCATAGATGGCCTTACCAGAGATGGAATTTTGAAAATTACCACAACGGCTCCTACAACATCAACAACTCTTCCTTCAGCAACAACGGAGCCTCCTACAACATCAACAATTCTTTCTTCAACAACAACATATCCTCCTACAACTGCAACAACTATCATACCCACTGATTCATCCACAACTCCAGCAATCACTCCATCCATTATTTCAACAGATCAGAGTTCAGCAACATTTACTTCTACAACATCAGCACCCATCTTATCAATGGAAACACCTACAACACCAACAAACATTAATGAAGATGTCTCAACGGTCACGATCTATTATGACCCAGCAAATGTTCATCCCAACAACAATTTCCAACAACAAACTACAACACCTCCTGTCAGATCTCCAGTCACAATCTATTACGACCCGCATACCATCACAGTTCCTTCCGCTACAGCAATCAGTCTGGTCACCATTACGGTGCCTGGACCTATTCCTTATGAAAGCAGTAATGCCATACCTTGGCACTACGGTTCTGATCTCTACTGTGACGGAAAGAAAATCACTCTAGATTCATCAACCTCTTCACCACAAGTTGACAATGTTGGGGGAGGCGGAGGCTTCACTAGAAGCGGACTCCTTTTTTCCTCACAAACACCGAGACCCAACATTGAAGCAGAGGCTGCTGCTAAGGCAAAAGGGAAGAATGTGGTACTTGAAGAGCCAACTGTTAAAGAAACTCCGAAGACGTCTTTTGAACAAGAAGTGGACGAGTTCATAAGAATAATCAAAAAGAGTGATTACAAAGTGGTGGACCAGCTTCATCAGACGCCCTCCAAAATCTCTATATTATCATTGTTAATGTGTTCTGAAGCCCATAGGAATGCACTCTTGAGGGTCCTGCACGCAGCATACGTGCCAGAAGAGATTACGGTTAATCAGTTGGAAACAGTGTTTGCAAATGTTAACATCAGTCATGGACTGGGCTTCACAAATTCTGATTTAACGACGGAGGGACGCAATCATAATAAGGCTTTACACATCACCTTAGAGTGCAAAGGTGTTGTTCTTTCTCATGTACTGGTAGACACTGGGTCTTCGCTCAATGTCCTCCCAAAGAAAGCCTTGATGAAGTTGGAATATGATGGTTTGGCATTACGTCCAAGTAACTTAGTAGTGAGAGCATTTGATGGCTCTAAGAGATGAGTGCTTGGAGAGATTGATTTACCTGTGATGATTGGCCCACAAACCTTTAAAACTACTTTCTTCGTGATGGACATACAGCCAGCCTACAGCTGTTTGTTGGGTAGACCCTGGATTCATGTCGGTGGCGCTGTTACATCTACCCTTCACCAGAAATTAAAATTTGAGTGGGAAGGCCAGATCATCACAATATGCGGGGAGGAAGACATTTTCGTTAGCCAGCTGGCTACTTACAAGTATATAGAGATGGATGGGGAGATCCATGAGACTATAAGTCAGGGGTTTGAGGCCCTTAACATCAATGAAGCAACTGCTGCGTCTGGAACTTCCATCACTTCATATCAACAAGCCCGGAAGGTTGTTGAGGAGGGTACCGCTCAAGGCTGGGGCAAGTTGCTGCCAGTAGAAAAGAAAGAAGACAGATTCGGGTTGGGTTACAGACCAACTCGACAAGATCAACTAGAGGCTGCAGCAGAGCCCAAATTTGTCAGCGGGGGAATGCTTACCCCGAATGCTGTGAACAGTCTGGAAGACGAGGAAGAAGACGAATGCAACCTGGAAAGCTGGATACGTCCAAAGATCCCGGGGAACCAAGTCTCTAATTGGTCTTCCCAGGAAATTATAAGAGTTACTCCTGCAGAGTAATTATTATTTCCTGTCTTTTAAGCATGCATCAAGTCCTGCATCTTGCCCAAGATGTCAGAACTCATTTTGTAATCGGGCCATCTTGTATTTTGTGCAAACGATCAATTAATGTATATCAGGACATCTTTTGCAAACGAGTCTCTTTTTCCGCTCACTGTTTTTCATTTTTCATTTTTTGTACAAAACAATAAAATGGCAATATTTTCAAAATAACAATTTCATTTTCACTTTTTTTTTAAACAAGATAAAACTGATCACTAAAATGAACAAATCTAAACCCTTGCAGAGAGTGCCCTCCAGATTGCACCGACAACAACACTACTATGACTTCGTATGACTTCGACAATCCAATTAATCAAGCCGATGAAGGGCTTGAAGAATATTATGAGCTACCTGAAGAGATAGCCAGACTGCTAAGGCAAGAGGAGAAGGTTATCACTCCTCATCAGGAGAAGGTTGAGACAGTAAATCTTGGTACCGAAGAAGACTTGAAAGAAGTGAAGATCGGGGCCCGTCTGCAAGATTCAGTGAAGGAACAACTTATTGACATGCTTCGAGAGTACGTAGATGTCTTTGCTTGGTCCTACCAAGACATGCCAGGTCTGGATACCGACATTGTTATGCATAAGCTGCCACTAAAAGAAGACTGTCCTCCAGTAAAACAGAAGTTGCGCCGTACTCGTCCGGATATGGCCATGAAGATAAAAGAAGAGGTGCAAAAACAGTGGGATGCCGGTTTCCTTGCTGTAACTAGTTACCCGCCGTGGGTTGCTAACATTTACCAGTGCCTAAGAAGGATGGCAAAGTACGAATGTGTGTGGATTACCGGGATCTGAACAGAGCTAGTCCGAAAGATGATTTCCCTTTACCTCACATTGATGTATTGGTCGACAATACAGCTCAGTTCTCGGTATTCTCCTTCATGGATGGATTTTCAGGATATAATCAGATCAAGATGTCACTTGAGACATGGAGAAGACAACTTTCATCACACCCTGGGGCATATTTTGTTATAAGGTAATGCCATTTGGACTGAAGAATACTGGTGCCACTTATCAACGGGCTATGGTAACATTATTCCACGACATGATCCACAAAGAAATTGAATGTTATATGGATGACATGATTGCCAAGTCCCTCACAGAAGAAGACCATCTGGTAAATTTGCTGAAGTTGTTCAAGCGTCTGAGGAAGTATCACCTGAAGTTAAACCCCAACAAATGCACATTCGGGGTACGTTCCGGTAAACTGTTGGGGTTAATTGTAAGTGAAAAAGGAATTGAAGTTGACCCTGACAAAGTCAAAGCCATTCAAGAGATACCTGCACCAAAGACAGAAAAAGAAGTTCGGGGGTCCCTAGGTAGATTGAACTACATTTCGCGATTCATATCTCACCTTACTGCAACCTGTGAGCCCCTGTTCAAGTTGTTAAGGAAAGAACAAGCGGTCAGGTGGAATGAAGACTGCCAGAAGGCTTTTGACAAAATCAAGGAGTACCAACAAGAACCTCCAATCCTTATGCCTCCAGTTGAAGGAAGACCTATAATAATGTACCTGGCAGTATTAGAAGGATCAATGGGGTGTGTTATGGGCCAACATGACGAGTCTGGTCGAAAAAAGTATGCAATATACTACCTAAGCAAAAAGTTTACCGACTGTGAACAACGTTATTCACTGCTCGAGAAAACTTGTTGTGCTTTAGCGTGGGCTGCTCGCCGACTAAGGCAATATATGTTGACCCACACTACCTTATTCATCTCAAAGATGGATCCAGTCAAGTACATGTTTGAGAAACCAGCACTTACCAGAAGGGTTGCAAGATGGCAAATGATTCTGACAGAATATGACATTCAATACACATCTCAAAAGGCCATCAAAGGCAGTGTACTGTGTGACTATCTGGCTGAGCAACCCATTGATGATTACCAGGCAATGAGATTTGACTTCCCAGATGAAGACATCATGATCCTAAAAGCAAAAGATCATGAAGAGTCTGTTCACACTGAAGGGCCTGACCCATAAGAAGAATGGACAATGATGTTTGATGGGGCTGTTAATATGAATGGTCGTGGAGTTGGTGCAGTGCTCATCACACCTAAGGGAGTTCACATGCCTTTCTCGGCAAAACTCACCTTTAACTGCACTAACAACGAAGCTGAATACGAAGCTTGTATCATGGGTCTTTAGGAAGCCATTGACCTCAGGATCAAGACTTTAACTGTGTTCGGAGATTCAGCTCTGGTAATCAATCAGACCAATGACAAATGGTACACCCACCAAGAGCATTTGATTCCATACCGAGACTACACGAGGAGATTACTGACTTTCTTCACTACAGTCAAACTTGAGTATATTCCTCGAGATGAAAATCAGTTTGCAGATACTCTGGCTACCATTGCCTCCATGATCAAAGTTCAAGCTACCAACTTTGTGCCTCGGATTTCAGTGTCCAGACTTGACAGACCATCATACGTATTCTCTATGGACATTGCTAAAGATGACAAGCCTTGGTTCCATGACATCAAATTCTTCTTAGAGGATCAAACATACCCACCTGGGGCATCATCCAATGATAAGAAGACATTAAGAAGGCTAGCTGGTAGTTTCTTCCTAAATATTGATGGTTCCTTGTACAAGAGAAACTTTGACATGGTACATCTCAGATGTGTTGATAAGACAGAAGGAGACTTGCTGATGCACGAGGTGCATGAAGGATCTTTCGGTACCCATTCTGGAGGACACGCAATGGCTAAAAAGTTGTTAAGATCAGGTTACCTATGTCATGATACTTTCGGCAGCCGTACCCTGCCAGGTGATCGTCCTTCACCTTTGGATGACTGCACCTCATCCTTTCCCCAGCGGAGTCTCCATTATTGGAACCCTTTTATGTCCGGCATTCGTCCTATGTCGTGATATTTAGCACTCGTCCCCTGCTAGGTGATCGTCCTTCACCTTCTTGATGATCGTCCTTCATCATTTTATCCGATGGCCGTCCCCATCGTTGATCTTGTTATTTGACATTCGTCCTATGTCATGATGAACCCCGAGAGCAGCTGTACCCTGCTAGGTGATCGTACTTCACCTCTTGATGATCTTCCTTCATCATGTTTATCCGATGGCCGTCCCCATCGTTGACTTTTTCTATCCGACATTCGTCCTATGTCGTGGTAAAGAGCAGTCGTCCCCTGCTAGGTGATCGTCTTTCACCATTGATGACCGTCCCTCATCGTTACTTCATTTATTCTCTGAACCTGACGGTCGTCCCCATCATTGCCTTTATTTTAATCCCCAGAGAGTCTTGATTCTTTACTTGATGGTCGTCCCCATCATGGTCTCTTTATTTCCCCAGCATGTCGGTCGTCCCCGTCATTACTTTATCCCCAGCAGTCGTCCTCTGCTCGATGGTCGTCCTCCATCACCCGCACTTTATAATCATAATTTACTTTCTTTTACAATCTATATCCCTTTTCTTCTTATCCCCAGTGAGTGCAAAGTTTTGACTGTCTTTGGTATTCAACCACAAGTTATCTTGTTTGTCTGTTAAGCCCGTCGCTTACACCCTGCACAGCTAACTCATGTTTGAATAGGGGCAGCTGTAAGCACCCCAAATTTTCCCTCACTAAGTTCATACCATGGCTTGTGATCTTTCATATTTGCATTAGTTCAAGCATACCATATCATATTGCATTTTTGTTTCACTGCATTAGTTCAAGTTCATCTGCATCTAGGGTTTGTGATTTGAGCAATTCAGGATCCATCTGATCCATTCCAAAGGTTTTCAATCATCTCAAGAGGGTCCATGAATGTTCAATCATCATAATATATCCTCCAAATATCAAGGAAGTCAAAGAATCACAAGAACTTACAAAGCATGGAAGCAGAGCTAGGGTTTAACTACACAGATGACCTGAAATTAGGGTTTTGGTTTCAGAGGACATAACTCCAAATTTTTTGGTCATTCTTGTTTCTAATGGTCTCAATATGTTATAAGGATCATGTGTACCAAGTTTGATGAAGAAATTCATTGTGGAAGTCATCTGATCACTGGGTAACTTCTTGAGCAAGTTAGAGCAAAATCAGGGCATCTGAGGCCCCTCAACATGGAACCAAAGTGGATTTTTCATCAAATTGAGGTTATATGGTCTTTATTTGTTCATTGAAGTGCTTAGAAGTTCACAAAATTGAAGAAAAGTGAGCTAAACCAAAAGTTGCCAAAAATGGAAATGACTTGTAATGTAAACTTTCCATTTTGGGAAAGTTTTTCAACCTCTTCTTCTCAACAAAAAATGCTTCAAATGGAAAATTGTTGGTCATGAAAGTTGTAGATTGGATCATTCCCTTTTCAAAAATTACAAGAACAAGTCCTAATTCATTATGGAACTTAAGTTATGATCTTTCAAAGTTGGCAAAAATCACATAATTTCAAGTTTCATGCCAAAGAGGGATTTTTGCAAATTCAAGTTCTAAGCACTTTCATGACCTCTAAATGACTTCTAAGCATCATTACAACATATTGCAACTTGCCAAGATCAGAATTGCACAAAATTCACAAGATTTCATGCCTTGGATCACAAGTTTCCATAAGCCATTTTTCATAAAAATCTCAAAAGAGGGATTCTGGCAAGAATGATTTCCAAGGATTGGTATGGCTTCTAATTGGTCTCAAAACATCACAGCAACATCATGTAACACTTCATGACCAAAATTCAGCATTGAATGAGACATGTCCATGACCAAAAATCTCAAAATGCACAAAGTTGGAAATTTGCAAAACACATGCTATCTTGCAATCCAAGTCTTGCAGTTTATCATAAACCATCCAAGGGTCATCCTCAAACTCAACTGAAGCAGATACACCCTTTAGATCTCCTCTGCCATGGCCCATACTCTCAAGGACACATATTTGACTTTTTGGCCAAAACTCTCATACTCTTGGAATAGTGTTTTGCAGCCATTCAGAACCTACCACATATTATATTCAAACAATATGGGAGAGATAAGAGCAAGCATTGGAGCCTGAAAACACACACAACATCAGATTCACAAATTTGTGCACAAAACTTGTTCTCTTCGAAACAACCTCAAAACTTAACAAAATCCAGAAATTCCTTCACCAACAAATCACTATTCATCCATAGAACAAAACCCACCCCTTGAAATAGCCTGAATCACTACACATACAAACCTCCATTTCTGCTAAACCAGAACCACACAACACAAACCATCCACTCTCAAAGCTTTTTAAGCTTCACATCATCCTCAGGGGGTTCATTGAAGCTGACTTGCACAAAGGAGAGGCCCTGAAAGCTCAGAATATCAAAGCTTCAACTCAGGTAGCCATGTCAAACTTTTTTTCCAGAAATCTCTTTTTAAGTTATAGAAATGTTCCCCATGTTCCCCTGATCAAACTGCACTTGTTATTTTTGAAAATGATGAAGAAATGAGCATGAACCGAATCTCTGAAATTTTTGACCTAAAAGAAGTTTGATTCGATTCATGCTTGTTTCTGAAAATAAATGAATTTCGTGCTTGGATTTTTGTTCCTTGATGTTTGTTGAGTGATTCTGGAGCTTTAGAGGGCTTGGGGTGAGGTTTTGAGTGAGATAGCAAAAATGGATGGCCGGAGAAGATGACCGGAACACTGTTCCGGTCACCTGAAGGGGATTAGGGTTTTAATTAGGGTTAGCTGCGTAATTAAGGGACTTTGAATTTCAGCCGTTTGATGTTTGCTTCCCACGTATAGTGGATGGTCCAGATTAGATCATTAGGATTAAATTATGATTAATTAGTTAATTAAATAGGATTTACTCAGTTTGAATTCCAGCCATAGGATATGGCGCGTGGTCAACAAATATTTCCCCAGAATCAATGACATCCCTTGGATTTGATTACTTTTATTAAATTCAGTTTTAATTCAATTTCTATCATTTATTTTGCATCATTTATTTAAAATAGTTAGAAATTTCCAAAAATATTTTTATTCTGCATTTTTATTTCAAATAATTTTCTTAACCCAAAAATATTTTTATTTTTATTTTTCACATTATAAAATCATTTTTTAAACATTTAAATGTTTATTTTAATTAATTAATGAAAATTAATTAATTAAAATATCATTTAGGTTTCTAAAAAATCCCAAAAAAATCATATTGCATCTTTAAACATTTAGAGACATTGTCATACCGTCCACACAAATTTCTTTTTGGTTTTGAACCATCTTTGATAATTTTCTTGAATTTAGGGTTCATAAAATTCACATTTTAGAACCCTAACTTCAAGAATTATTTTCTACCTAACCAAGAATGGTATGACAATGGTTCTTTTTGCATTGATCTTCACTTGACATGTAGTTTCTAAAATAATTTTGTCACAAATTTCTTCTGCCTTTTTGAATTGATTTGCATTTTTTCCCTTTAGGTACCTTAAAACCCTAGAAAACTTAGAAAAATCATAACTTTCATTAGGTTAAGAGTTAGGTCTTCTCCTTTTGGGTATAAAATCATATGGGGTTAAGGTTATTTTAATTGCATTTTCAATTTTTTATCTGTTCATTTGCTTCTGTTTTTGAGTTTTGCATCTCATGTTGTATGAAAACCCTAATTTCTCATCTTCTCTTGCATACATCTTGCATATGCTTACATTCATGAACTTGCCATGACATTTCATGCATCCACATGACTTCTAAGACATCTTAGGACACATTAGACTCATGTTTGATCATTTCCTCATCCATTTGCTATGTTATGCATTCATCACATTCCATGAGCATTCATGAACTTTCATGCTTCTTTCATGCTTCATTTGCATCCTCATTACTTGTATGATCATTCACAACTCTTGACATACATTTGCATCATCTCTTAGCATCATTTATACTATGAACATGCTTCTGGTTTTGGTTTGCATCCTTGCATTCATTTCATTTTCATTTCATTTCATTTCTTTATGCTAACTTTTCAGGTGGTAAGTACTTTGAGAAGTGAATTTTCCTTCACTTCTCACTTCTCTTCTCATCTCTTCTTCTATGCATCTTTGCTGCATTTTGTGTTTATCTTAGAGTGAGCTTGCTCATTCATGTTCCTTCTTCACTTTCTTTCTTCAAGCAACTTATCTTCTTAAGTGAAGTAAGTTGACTTGCTTCTTCTACTTCTCCTCCTTTCATCTGCTTCTTCCTAGGTGGCTCTTCTTGAAGATCTCTTGCAAGCCTCATAAACCCTAGGAACACCCAAGCATGATCACAATTAGGGTTTGATTAGTCCACCATTAGTTTTACCTTTGTGTCATCTTTTGTGTCTCTCTTCTCATCTCATAATCAGGGACTAAACCATTAAGGTTTTAAGGTTTTGTGGTTAAGATTATGCCTACATCCTTCTCTTAGAATGGAGTGTATAAATTTAATCCTAAGTGTTAAACCTTTAATGTGTTTAAAATCCCTTAATAAATTCATCTAATAATCACTAAGACATCAAGCTTGTAACTTGGGCCTTGCATTAGGGTTCTAATTCTTCCTTAATTGGTTAAGAAGGACTAACCCTAGTGTTAATGGACAAGTCCCCCTCAAGTTGTCTCATAAACCATAAAATTCACTTCTTAATCTTATCATTAACTAAAATCCACTTTAATATAGGCTTTGTTTTGTCATGAGGTTAATCCCTAATCATGGATTAAGTTGAGGAGCCTTCCTCAGCTTAAATGTTCTCATCTATTATCCTTCTATTAGGATGGTGTAATGAGTCCATTAAATCCTTGATTATGGCTTAAACTCATTACTTAACACTAAACAAAAATACCAAAAAACATCTAAATAAATGCAAGTAGGTTAATGATCTTAATCCTACATCATGGTGATTAAGTGTGAGGTGTTTACTTCATACTTAAGGTATTCTCATTACCCCTAATCAGAGGGAAGATGTGATGAGTTTACTAACCCTTGGTTTAGGCTTAAGCTCATTTTTTTATGACACACTCCAAAAGAAATAAAAGATTGAAAACTCAAAAACAAACAATAATCGTCTCCTTCGGGATTCTTTTCTCACCTCATTCACTCATAAACGAGAACTCGTTTCTTCCGTCTAATGCAAGACAGTTTGCACCTGAGCCAGACAGGTCATACACTTGAGCATAGATATGTAAGCAGTTCACAAGTCAATTTATCTTCCAGTCTCTTTGAGTCGAACTACGGTGTTCTGACTTCCTCATTGCACGAGAGGATACGTAGGCATAACTTAACGGTTATCGAACAAAAGTCTTTGTCTCTCCCCCCTCTTCCAGTATTATTCTTTAAGCCTCATCCTTGAGCATTTCACTTCACATCTTCTTTTGCACTGACACCTTTCCATTCTCTTCCAGCTTTTGCACACAGATAGCACTGACACTACCCCTACCCCTTTAAACACAAACTTTCAAGCGTGGATCCCGTCGAGTACGATGGACAATCTGGGTGCTAATACCTTCCTAGATTGTAACCAACCCCCTTTCTCAGTTTCTCTGGTTCGTAACCGTCTTATCCATATCTTTATAGGTCTATGCAGCATTACCTTTCCTTAGGGATAAAAATGCCTAGCTGGCGACTCTTTTCAGTTCATTTCATTTCTCCTTTCGCCGACCGTTCGCGCTTGTACCGGGATGCAAATCTTTGGGAGCGACAGTAGTAAATGATCAAAGTGATGTAGAGAAATCAGAAACCAATGGATCTAGAATATTTCAATTAAATCAATGATATAAGGGTGTTGAATTTGAATAAAATATTCAAATTTCGCACTGGTTAACCGGTTAACCAAGCCAAAATTTTAATATTTTATTCAAATCAGGCTGCTTGGTTGTTGTGGCCCGATTCTTTTTGTACGTCGAAGAAAGCATGGAAATAAATACATAAACCTTGGAAATCCTTTGAATGAATCAATTAACTTGGGAAATCCTTGATCAGATAAATTTAAATTATTTGCGGATCAACTTCGACTTTTGTCTGTGAAATTTTACTTGAGCTGCAAGACTACTATTTTTGTTATTTTCAATGGTTCCTCTTCCTAAAAAAAGTTAGTAAAAGGAAACAAAATATTTTTTTTGGATTTTAATTAATGGTTAGTAATCATAAACAAATAAAGTAATTAAAGACAATAGGGATCCCCTGTGAGGCATAAACCTAACCCGGGAAGAACCGTGAAACCAGTGCGATCTTGTTTGTATGCAAGATGCAGATGAAATGCGAAGAAAACTTAGGGAAAAAGTTAGGGTGCAACACTCCGGCCTAGTGATTTGGTAGTCAGAGAGTTCGATGGTTCAAAGAGGTTTGTTTTTGGAGAGTTAGAATCACCAATCAAGATGGGTCCTCAAGTTTTTAACATGACATTCTACGTAATGGATATTCAGCCTGCCTACAATTGCCTGTTGGGAAGTCCTTGGATTCATGCGGCTGGCGAAATATCTTCTACTCTACATCAAAAGTTGAAGTTCGTCATGGATGGACAGATTGTCACGGTATATGGAGAAAAAGACATTTTTATAAGCCATCTCTCTTCCTTCAAGTATGTGGAAATGGATGGTGAGATATAGGAGACCATGTGCCAAGCATTCGATCCGGTAAAAACTGAAGCAGCAGCATCATCAACATCCATTTCTGAGGAGAAGAAGAAGGGGGTGTCCATTTCATCCTACAAATAAGCTCTTAAGGTGATCGAATCAGGAAACAATGAAGGTTAGGGCAATATGGTCGAGGTCGCCAAAAAGGAAGATATGTTTGGAATTGGTTATAATCCTGCTCAAGCAACATCAGCATAACATGCCAGAGGTCGTAAAGGACCAATTACTTTCTCTAGTGCTGGATTGGTGGATCACAGTCGTATATGTGCCATTCAAGAAGATGTGGTTGATAGCGATTGTGAAATTGACGATTGGATCAAGTCGAGTGTCCTAGGAGTGGAGCTCAATAACTGGTCGTCTGAAGAGATCATCAATGTTATGTCGTATCAAGAGTAATTTTATTGTGTCTTATTCTTGTGTGAAAGCACTACGCCTCGCCCAAGGCATAGTAGCTCATTATAAGGGCATCGTTGTTTCAATTTGCATTGTTTAATCATCAATAAAATGGACAATTTTTGCATTCATTCATGGTGTTCCCTATTTTTTAATTTTATTTTCTTGTAATAAATGGCAATGTACTTTCTCATTTTTCGTCTTTTCTCACGCTCTTTCTAAAATCAATCATGAATCATCATTCATGCATATGCATCCCATAGGGTCTTATCGATGACAATCTTGCCATGACTCGCTATGACTTCGACAATCTGATTTACCAAGCCGACAAGGAAGGTGAGGAAGATTGTGAATTGCCCGAAGAGTTATCCAGATTATTAAAGCAAGAGGAGAGGGTGATTCAGCCGCATGAAGAGGTTATTGAGATCGTAAATATGGGTACCGAAGAGGCAAAGAAAGAGGTTAAGATCGGGGTTGCATTGGATGAATCCATGAAGGGACGATTGATTGCCATGCTCTATGAGTACTTTGATATCTTCGTCTGGTCTTACCAAGACATGCGAGGACTTGACACTGATATTGTAGTACACAGACTACCTCTCCGAGAAGACTGCCCACCAGTGAAACAAAAATTGCATAGAACTCGACATGATATGGAAATAAAGATCAAGGAAGAGGTTTAAAAACAGTTTGATGCTGGGTTTTTGGTTGTTTCGAGTTATCCACCATAGGTTGCCAACATCGTGCTGGTACCGAAGAAAGATGGTAAAGTTCATATGTGTGTTAACTATCAAGATTTGAACAGAGTTAGTTCCAAGTACGATTTCATGTTGCCTCACATTGATGTGTTGGTCGATAACACAACTTAATAATCGGTGTTTTCTTTCATGGATGGCTTTTCAAGCTACAACCAAATCAAAATGTCTCCAGATGACATGGAGAAAACTACATTTATCACCCCTTGGGGAAATTTCTATTATAAAGTGATGTGGTTCGGTCTAAAGAATGATGGAGAAACTTACCAATGGGAAATGGTGACTCTCTTTCATGATATGATTCATGACATGATTGTGAAGTCACAAACAGAGGAATAACACCTGGTCAACTTGGCCAAGCTATTTGACAGGCTGCGAAAGGTCATACTGAGGCTGAATCCAAACAAATGCACCTTCGGAGTGTGCTCCGGTAAATTGTTGGGTTTCATAGTAAGTGAAAAGGGGATTGAGCTAAATTCGACAAAGGTGAAAGCAATTCAAGAAATGCCTAAGCTTAAAACTGAAAAAGAAGTGTGTGGCTTCTTAGGAAGATTGAACTACACTACACGGTTCATATCTCACCTAAAATATAGGTACATACCAATATTCAAACTCTTAAGAAAGAATCAGGTTG
Organism: Lathyrus aphaca; assembly: GCA_963966055.1. Taxonomy (NCBI): domain Eukaryota; kingdom Viridiplantae; phylum Streptophyta; class Magnoliopsida; order Fabales; family Fabaceae; genus Lathyrus; species Lathyrus aphaca. Next base: position 389,026,891 of record OZ014520.1, read on the forward strand.
TCAGTTGGAACGATGATTTCCAAATGGCTTTTGATAGAATAAAAGAGTATTTACAAGAACCTCCAATCCTCATGCCTCCGGTTCTGGGGGGCCTTTGATTATATATCTTATAGTAGTTGAAGGGTCAATGGGTTGCGTTCTTGGTCAACATGACGAGACAGGTAGGAAAGAGCACTCCATCTACTACCTGGGAAAGAAGTTCACAGACTGTGAGTCCAGATACTCAATGCTTGAGAAGACATGTTGCGCACTGGCATGGGCTGCTAAGAGATTTAGGCAATACATGCTTACTCACACGACCTTATTGATTTCTAACATGGATATTGTTAAGTACATCTTTGAGAAACCAACTTTATCCGAAAGGGTTTCCCATTGGCAGATGGTCTTGACTGAATACGACATCCAATATACTTCCTAGAAAGCCATCAAGGGAAGCGTATTGTCAGACTACCTGGCCCAAAAACTAATTGATGACTATCAACCAATGAAGTTTGAGTTCCCTGATGAAGACATCATGTTCCTCAAATTGAAATATTGTGACGAACCACTCCCGGAGGAGGGGCCAGACCCTGAATCCAAATGGAGTCTGATGTTCGATGGGGCCGTTAACATGAATGGCAGTGAAGTAGGTGTTATCATTATCACACCGGAAGGAGTTCACATGACCTTCACTGCCCGATTGACATTTGAATGCACCAACAATGAGGCAGAATATGAAGCTTGTATAATGGGGATTGAGGAGGCGATTAATTTAAGAATTAAGACCCTCGATATCTTCGATGATTCAGCTTTGGTCATAAATCAATTTAACAGAAAGTGGCTTGTTCATCAGCCACATTTTATTCCATACAAGGACTACACCAGGAGGTTTTTGACATTCTTCACGATGGTAAAGCTTCATCACGTGCCTTGTGACAAGAATCAATTTTTTGATGCCCTAGCAACCTTGTCCTCCATGATTAAAGTCCAACAATGGAATTATGTGCCCAAATTATGGTATCTCGTCTCGAAAGGCCCTCTTATGTGTTTGCAGACGATGTTACTGATGATTATAAGCCTTGGTACTATGACATTCGTACGCACTTCGATCGGGGAAATACCATTCTCACTAGTGTATGGTATGGAGGCAATCCTACCAGTTGAAGTTGATATTCTCTCCTTGAGGATAATGATAGATGTTAATCTTGATGAAGTTGAGTGGCTCCAGTCCAGATTCAACCAGTTGAGTCTCATTGAGGAGAAATGTCTAGCAGTTGTATGTCATGGATAGTTGTATCAAAGGAGAATGAAACGGGCGTTCAATCAGAAGGTACGACCTCGATGTTACATACCTGGGGATTTAGTGCTGAAAAGGATCCTTCCTCCTCAAACAGATCACAGGGGCAAGTGGACTCCCAATTATGAAGGTCCATTCATGGTTAAAAAAGTCTTCTCAGATGGAGCCTTAATACTAACAACCATGGATGGAGAAGACTTTCCATCCCCTGTCAACGCAGACGAAGTTAAAAAATACTTCGTATAAAAGAGACCCCCTGGACAAAAACATAATAAGGAATCCAGGAAAAAAAGGGCATCTTGGCGAGCCAAAAATAGAATAAAAGGCTCGGGAAAAAATTAGGGAAATGAACAAAAAATTGTACACCCGCTGGGTTGAAAAGTCACATTAGACAACTCAGGAAAAAAAAGGTATCTCGGTGGATTGAAAACCCGAAAGGGCGATCAACGCAAAAGAGGGATTGACACGAACAACTGCAATCTACATGATCTGTGATTCGTCGTCTAAAATCATGGATAATATGAGGGTTAAGAATTATTCCAATCATCTTTCTCAAAAAGCAAAGTATACAGAGAGTCTCGAGAACATACGGGTCATAGTCGGGTTAGAATATGATGAGATCCAATTTCACATTGCCATTAGGATAGTTTATTTTCCTTTTGTGCAATTTCCTCTTTCTAGGGATTTTTTCCTGGTGTAACATCTATTCACAGCCACTTTTCAATCAATAAAATGCATTTTCATTCAAATAAGCTTTCATTTGTTTTTGTTTTCATCTACCATTGTTGATTGCAAAAACGTCTAAATATTGTGATATATATTGCATTGCGAAAACATTGATGCTTTATAATACATGCCTGAGAATAAAACATTTGACATACGTCTTAATTTCCGAGTGACAAGGGTGGTGAATTCAGACCATGAACCTAAGGCATGTATGCTTTTCTAATTTTCTCTTTTGCAGAAATTATCAGTTGCATTCACTAATCTGCAGGTATGGAGTGAAATTAAGGCATTTCCAGCACAAGGCATCAAGGAGCATTTTCCTCAACGAGTTTCATTGATCATGATTCCTCAGCAGGTCACATTAGATTACTTTTCTCCAACAGAGAAATAAAAGGGGGTTGGTGTTCACCGATCAAGGGGTATCATTATTAAAAGATTCTTTATATCTCTCATCCTCAGCATAAGACAATTTACATCTATTATTCCCAGCAAGAGACAATCTAAAACTCTTATCTTCAGCATGAAGCTTTCTCATTGATGTTCTCCATCATCCCCAGTAAGGTTGGAAACTGAAATATTCCCCAGCAGGTCAACAAAAGGTTGATATCCCCAGAGAGATCTCCTTCAAAAAAGATATGTTCTTCAGAAGAGTTCTCTTGTCCTCCAACAGTATGCAAGGAGTCCTTATTCCCCAATAGAATTCTCCCTCCTCAGAGTATCAACAAACCATCTTCCTCAGCCAGGTTAGAAGGTTACTACTTCCCCAACGGAGTTCCAAAGCTGGCGTACCTCCCAATCAAGTTTAGGCCAGTTAGGACTTTCCCTAACAAGGTCTTCATTCTCCAGTTTCTCAAAGTCCAATTTATTTTTGGCAATGGTGGCAGTTCAGAGTCGATGTATCATTAGTACCCTCCCTAGTAGAGATGTTATTCCCCATTGGGATTCATGAAATCAGATCAACGATTATCTTCCCCAGTGAAGTTTCCTGAGATACATGTTACCTCCTCACGAGGAGATTACCTTTGCATTTGCATTTAGTAATTATCATTACATTTTGTATCCTCTAAAGCGTAGCATTTCCATCATTATGGTTCCTTACACCATGGGAAAATTCAAACATATGCATATAAAGCATAAGGTAGTTTTGGTACCTTGCACAAAAGCTCGAAATATCATTTCTTCACTCAGTCCGGAGTAACCCCACAAAGAATGCCAAGTTCATTCCTCAACATTGTTACTCTTACCAGTCAATACTTGTTATCCCCAGCCAAATTATCATCCAATTTATTATAGTTTCTTTTCAAGCTCACTCACGGTGTGTCTTGTTCGCTTTAGCACCCAAGTGTGGTAAATGCTTTTCGATTTCGTCCAAGTCCAGTTTAATTTCTTCAAGTTATCATCCAAGTTATGATAGTCTCTTTTCAAGCTCACTCACGGTGTGTCTTGTTCGCTTTAGCACCCAAGTGTGGTAAATGTTTTTCGATTATGTCCAAGTCTGGTTTCGTTTCTTCGAGTTATCATCCAAGTTATGATATTCTCTTTTCAATCTCACTCACGACGTGTCTTGTTCGGTTTAGCACCCAAGTGTGGTAAATACTTTTCGATTATGTCCAAGTCTGGTCTCGTTCCTTCGAATTATCATCCAAGTTATGATAGTCTCTTTTCAAGCTCACTCACGGTGTGTCTTGTTCGCTGTATCTCCCAAGTGTAGTAAATTCTTTTCAATTCTGTCCAAGTCCGGTCTCGTTCCTTCGAGTTATCATCCAAGTATGATAGTCTCTTTTCAAGCCCACTCACGGTGTGTCTTGTTTGCGTTATCACCAAAGTGTGATAAATGCCTTTTGATCCCGTCCAAGTCCGGTTTCGTTTTCTTTGAGTTGTCATCCAAGAATGACACTCTTCCCAACGTATTTCTATTTCCCACAGAGTACAAATTTTTCGGTTTATTCGGGTATTCAATCCCTCTATATCTTAAACGTCTGAAAGTCATTGCTATCATCCATTCAGGTCTAGAGTTGATTGAATATGGGAAGTTGTAACACCCTAAAATTTTCCCTCCCATTTTCATAACATTTAGCATACTATTCTCATGCATTGTATTGCGTCTAAATCAAAAGAAATGAAAGCATACATTCATTGATTGAGGCCTAAGGCATGTGGTTAGTGGTTTATCAAGTTTATGGTCATTAAAATTCAAATATCAAGATCCAAGTGTCTCAACAAGTCTCAAGGGTCCCTCACACCCCATACAATCTCAAATGATACTTTAAGTCACTAAGAGAAGTGAATTGATCAAAAGCTCAAGTAGTGCATCACCTCCTATACACCTGGCCCAAATTAGGGTTTTGGTGTAAAGGGGTCTCTTGAAGGATTTTTGGTTCTAACTTGTTCCTATGGTCTTTTATGTGTTACCAAGTGTCTATGAGTGAAATTTGGTGCATTGGTTCTTTGAGGAGAGTTTTCAATCAAGTAGTTGTTTGTGATCTAAATAAAAGTCAATTGTGGAGAAAGAAAAGTCAACTATGAGTTTTTAGGGTCTAAATTATGATTTCAAGGTTTTATACCTTCATATGGTCTTAAAATTTCAAGATTTCCATCATTCATCAAGAATAAAGACTTAGGGCAAAAGTTACCAAAAATGGAAATTAATTGTAATTTGAACTTTCCATTTTTGGAAGCTTTCTAAGCCAAGTTCAACTTGACTTTACATCATCAAAAATTATTCAAAAGGAATTTTTCTAAAAATGAAATTTGAAGATCATTTTCTCTCCTTTTTAGAAAGTACTAGATTATCCTCATACCATTTGTGAACCTCAAGATATGATCAAAAGACCAAAGGTGGTGATTTAGGGTTTTCACATGAACCATATTGTTCCACTTTTGCAAAAAGCATTCTACATGACCTATATTGCTTCCAATGGCCAAATTCAGCTCACATTATCCAATTACATCCCATTTGACACAAGTTTGGTCTTTGAATAATGGCCTTTGGTGCATTGTATCTCACTTATTTCATAACATGCAAAAATGCAAGGATCAAAACACCAAAACCAAGCAACCACAAGCCTAACACTTAATCCCTAGCTGATCAGGGATCCAAGGGAAGGCAATGCATGACCATTATATCTCCCATGCACGTGTGAACAATGGTGAACATTTAAAGTTTATTTTTGCAAAATCTCTTCAAACTAACTAACCATGGATCCAATGGATCCCTAACCATGGTTAGGCCCAAAATCCATCAAGCATAAGCCATTACTTGCACTGGTTAGAGGGGAGGAGTAACAAAATTTCAGATTTCACCAAAATTGCATAAAACTTCATTCCTTCAATTCTCTCTCATCTCAAGGAATTTTTGCATTTCCCTTCCATATTCATGATCAGTGAAGTGTGTTGAACAAGAAGTAAACATCATTTGAAGCTAGGATCAAGGTTTCCATCAAGTTTGAATTTGGAAGCCACTTCTACAAATCTCAAGATTCAAGCCTCAATCAAGCTCTAATTGCATTATTTTTTAATTAGAGGTGCTAAGGACTTGATTTGCAGCTTCTAAAGGGTTTTCTTGGTGTATTTCAAGCTCTGCAAGTTTCAGGTTGGTGCAATTTTTGAACTCTTGATGATGATGTGTTGGTTACTCTGATGTGTTTAGATTAAATATTTGATGTAGATTACGGTTGTTATGTTGATCTAAAAAATTTCATATCAAACATGTTGCTTTAGATTCTCTTAATTCATGTATGATATGAGAAAATGGATGTGATTTTTGAACTTAGGAGGTCATTTAGAGTAGAACCATGGTACAATCTTGCATTTCTAGTTAGTTTTAAGGAGGGGCTCACCAGAGAAAATGACCGGAGCTAGGACTCCGGTCACCTGAGTTTGTTTCAGTTGGCCTGAATCTGGAGGTTGAAGATGAAATCGTGGCCATTCGTATTTTTGATCCAATGGCGTATGTGATGCCAGCACATTAAAATCCCACATGTCTTGCACGTGTTTTATATTTTCCCAATTAATTTGATTATGTGCCATCTCATCATATTTATCATGAGTGTGTTGATCATGACCCTAGATCTAGCGGACTATATATTTAGTTGACTACATGATACGCGTGTGATTGATCCTAAGGCCCTGAGTGAAGTCAATTATTTTGACTGAGGACCACCATAATTTGTTGACATCAGCACATTTGGGTTGGTCTCAGATTCCTATTCCCACCTCCTTTATCTGAGACCAATGTATTTTGAACGTATATTTTACTAGTGTAGCACCCCCTGGTCCAATTCTTCATATTTTTCATTTTATTTCACATATTTTGCATTTTAATTTTTTAAAATCATCTCTAAGCATCTAAAATTCATAGAAAAAATCAAGGATCATGTTGAGACATTAAATAAATTTTTCATTTCTGATTTTATGTATTTTTCACCATATTTTGAATATTTCCTTTTATTTTCCTTTCAAATTGTTTCTATCTCAATACATCAATTTCAAGGATTTATTTCACATAGCTCCTTAACCATTTTCAAATGGTTCTTCTGCATTCATTCCATAACACCTTAAACCTCATTAAAAATATTTTTGCAGGTTTTTAAACCCTTCCTAATTGCATTTTTGTCCCTCATTTTTGCATACTTGTTCATTGGTTCTTACTTGAACTTCAAGGCACCATTTGAACTTGTTCCATTGTGAATTTTTGCATGAACTTTTTATCACATTTTTAGTCTCTAATTTAGGACCCTAGGGTTTTAATTTGACAATTTTTAAATATTTTTTGATGTATGTATGATTACTTGTAAATGAAGTTACTTTTTCATGAACTTTCTTAATCACCTCTAACCCTAATTGACTGTGGGAATTTATGCCATCATTATAGGTCACTTATAGGTGTTTTACATGTTTTATTGGGATATTATAGGTCTTGTATAATCAATTATAGGTCCATTTGACTTAGGTTTTCCTTTTGGGTTTGTATGATGCACCTTTGTACATGTTTGGCCTAATTCATCCACCTCCTTCATCCCATGCAACTTATACTCACTTGTTTGCCTTTAATATATTCATACCAATCATCTAATTTTCATTATATATCATGTATGCCTCTGACTTCATGTATAATAATTCATATTGGCATGATATGGTTCATCATTTTCTATTCATTTCAAGTATGACATACCTTTGCATTACGTGACAACTTTTGCATCTTCCTGTAACTTGTTTGAACTTGTTTGACATGTGAACACAACTTGATTGTGTGCATATTTAACATGTCATTATCATCCTGTATTCCTTACTTTAATCATCTTAGGATCCTTTTAGTTCATTTGACCTTCATTTTAACTTGTGTTCATTCTTACATGGTACATGCTTAATTCATCCTACTTCTTCTCCATCTTAATCCCTCAATCACTCAAGTGATTCTAAACATGACTTGTATGTTCATTAATAATAATTATAGGACACTAACAAGTGATGTATGACACTGAATTGTAGTATCTCATGTCATCCATTCATGTTTGATTTGTACTTGTTTATTCTCTTAGGAACATGTGAATGTTTTCTTCTCTTCATCTCTCACTCTACCATGAATTAACCCATTGAGTTTGGTATGATCATTTAGGGTAGCATTAGACCTTCTAATTTGGTTTGAAATTCTGACTTTGGTGTTTTTCATATTCCTTCATCCATGTTTACTCTCTTTTTCTCCTTTACTTCTTCATTTGCAAATCCTTAGAACTTCTTTACCTCTTAAGGCTTTCTTTGAACTTGTTTGATTTGGTTTAGGTACTTTGAACTCTTTAAGTTAATTTAGGATTAAGTTCTGACTTGTGAGTTTTGTGAACCTTAAGATGCATTCACCTTGTTCCCATTTTGTGTGTAGCTTTCATTTTATGTCTTATGATGTCTTAGGAACTATTATGCTTAATTTGCTAACCTTGTAGGGGCTTTGGTAAGTTTTAGGAGTGTGGAAATGCTTCCACATTACAACCTCTCTCTCACCTTTTAAATTTCAATATTTTGTTTATGCAAGCATCTAATATGCTTTGTTTTACATAATTGTTCACTTTCCCCTTTAGAAATAACATATCTTCCTTCATGGAAGTAAGTTGTTTTCTAAGTCTTCTTTTCTTCCTCTTTCTCCTACTTTTCTCTCCTCCTTCTTCATTAGGATAGAGATCATCAAACCTTACTAACCTAGGATATCCAAGAATGATAACTTCATTAGATTTAGTCTCCCTTAGACATTTTACCTTTGAAGATCCTTTTGGTGCCTTCTCTCCTCTCATCTCAAAACAACTCAAAAATACCTAATAAAGGTTGAAGTGACTTCTTGTGTTTTGGATTTATTCCATGGGGAATTTGCATTTATCCCATCTTGGAGTAATGTGAACTTTCCTAGAATGATGTACAAGTCTAAACTTTAAGTCATTCTCACAAAGAAAAACTTAAAAGAGCACTTCTTCACTTCAAAATACAAAAAAAAAACACTTAATAAGTACAATGGGCTTGTGTACTTAAGCCATAATCTTTGGAACCAAGTCTTGGTGATCTTCCCCTTACTAGGGGGTGATTCTTCCTCATTAAATCTTGGAGTGATGTAAGAAGTACATACTTCATGGAAAGGTACTTGAATACACTTTCTTGTTCCAAATTCAATAAAAGCTTCTAAAAGCATTCAAACCAACAATAAGCGTCTTTCCTGCGGGAATTCTCTTCTCATCTCCTTCACTATTAATGAAAAGAACTCTCTTCGACTCGTCTCTTTGTAAGACGGTAAACGCACTTGTTCAAGGCGATTCTGCAACACCTAAGCATAGGCATAAGCAGTTCAGTCATAAAAAACACAAACAAACAAATTTCCTCTATAGTTAGGGGAACTACGTTGACTCTGATTCTCATTCCCTATGAGATACGTAGGCAATGGGGTATGGCCCATTTGAGCATATTCTTTATTTTCCCTACATTTTTCTCAGTCTTTCTTTCTTTCCAGTTCAGCATCAGTCTATTTCTTACCCTTTGAAACAGTTCAAACAAGAGTAGATCCCGTCGAGTACGACGGACATGAAGGGGTGCTAATACCTTCCCTTCACGTAACCGACTCCCTTACCCGTTCTCTTTGGTTCGCAAGACCTCGTTCCTTGCTTTTCCCTGGTTTTTTTACCACATTACCTTTCCATTTCCTTGGGATAAAAATGCCTGGCTGGCGACTCTATTTCTTTTCTGCGTAACTTTCGCATTTGTATTAGGATGAAAATCCCGGGAGTGACAGGTGTTTCCACTTATTGTGTGGAGACTTACATGTTTACTTGTTTGCGGTAGAACGAAAAGAACATGCCCTTTCAAAAGAAGGAAGAAGAGTATCTCAAAGGAATACGATTTGAATTTATTGAAGTGTTTTAAAGAACTGAGTTAAATTGATTTGTGATGAGTATTGTACTAAAGTTTATTACAATAGAAGCGAATACTTTCTACAAACAATCTAAATGTCTTGCCTACTAAGTACAATAATTAGAGGTAATGTATGCATCTGTTGAGCTTTTCCCATGTACTTATCATGACCTATTGTACACATCATATTTATTAAGTATTTCAAATTTATTAAGAGAATATGGAGAAGGACGCAAAAGAGAATCTATGGGAACTTTGTCCTGGATGTTATCATGCAATGTGGTCCTAAGGTAAGGATTAGAGGGAAACTCTGTCATAATGGTTGTCATGCAAAGGTTAACACCTAATGTCCATCCTACTTCAAATTTAATAAAAAAAATTAAGTTGAACTAGGAAGCCCTAAAGGAACATGTTAACATACAAGTATCAACAAGATAATATATCAATTATTAAGCATAAATCTCATCAAGACAATCCAACAATCATCAAGAAAAACAAACAAGATGTATACAAAGAGTAATCAAAATGAAAAGTAAAACTTTTAAACAATCAAACAAACAAAGTTAAACATGATTAGGTCAAAGTGTATTAAGTATTGATTAAACTTGAATCCATGGTCCAAAATCCAAAGCAAGGGTCTAAACTTATGTCCATAGTCCAAACTCCATAAACGAAAGGGAATTCAATTAGTTATGTCCAAATTCCACAAGAAAAAGTCCTATCTAAGTCTATGTCCAAGCAAAAGGCAATAAATTATCCATGGTATTTATTCATTTCTTTTATTTAAGTCTTTTTAGGCCCTTAAGTACATTCAAGTCAATTAATCCAAAATCAACAAGACATTAAACAATTAAAATACTACTAAGAATTCAACCAAAACTTAACTAAAGAAAATCAAGATTTAGGTCAAGAAATCAATTAATATTTCAACATGAAAACTAATCAAGATCTAGCAAGAAAATTCATTCAGAATTCAACAACAAAATCAAAATTAATAATGATTTACTCAAGAATTATCAATAACAAAAATCCTAATTAAGTCACAAACAAAATCAAGACTTAGAATCAACCTAAAGCAATCATGGGGTGCAGCTTAACAGATAGGGTGCACATCAATAAGGAGATTGAGCTCAAAAGTATGGTCTAGAGTGATGGAGACAGGTTATGGAAACAAAAAGTAAGAAAAACAATACACACAACACGCCTCAGTCTCTCTTGCTCATTTTCATTTCTTCACCCAACCACAATCACCTCCGATTTAAAATGCTGCCAACAAAAGCTATTCAAACTCCGCCAGGTCATGGCCTTACGCCTCCTAAAGTGGAGGTACACAAAACTACATCGTTCCACTCATGATCTTATAGGTATCATATTTGGATTCAAATAATAACGCACTTGTGTATCGAAGCTAAAGACGACGTGGACGAATGTCTCGAATCCGATTTGCTTTTCTCCCCCTTGTACTTCATCTTCTTTCTCTGATTTCTCTCACTTCTTTGATATTTGTGATTGTGCGGATGTTGTTGCGGCATTGTGAAGCTGATGATGCGTGTTGTTGTTGCGATGGATTGGAGGTTAGAGATTGTTGACAATGCAGAGAAAGTTCATGGTTGATTATGGTGATTGAAGCCACATATTGAAGGTTTTTGATAGAGAGTCTTTCATAAATATTAGTTAGAAACAATTATTTATAATTTTAATATATTAGTTTAAATTAATTATTCTAGTATTCTAGAATATTCTTAGGTCTTTGTGATTGTGAAAGCACCAAATTGATAGGGAGAAAATTAAAACCCTAATAAAACTTAAGAAAGGCAGTAAAATCTAAACAAAATAAAAGACAAAATAAACTAAGAGAGAGATAAAAATAAATTAAAAGACTTCATTTGATATTTTTCATGCCAATACAAATAGAGCACTACACTATATATACTACTCTAAATATATCTTAGCCTTCCAAGTGGCACAATCACAAAGACCTAAGAATATTCTAGAATACTATAATAATTAATCTAAACTAATATATTAAAATTATAACTAATATTTATGAAAGACTCTCTATCAGTTTGATTGATGGAGTTTGACAGATGAAGTTGCAGATTGTTTGAAGAATCGAATGGATGATACAGAGAGTTTTTTGCAGGATCAGAGATTGATGGTGTAGAGGTTGTAGATTGCTGCAGGTTAAAGAAGATAGTGATGTAGATTGAAGAAGATGGTGATGTAGATTGCTGTTGAATATCGAGAGAGTGAAGAAGTGTGTTGGAGAATGAATTCCCAAGTTTGTTTGATGGAGATTGATGAATACATAGAGATGAAAATGGAGGCTAGAATAGGTTTTTGATTCAATCTCGGTTAGAGATCCAGTCAAATTTTTTTTTATTGAGGAGAGCAAAATTATGAACTTGTATTGATGATGAAATTTTTTTGTTTTGAAAATTTTATTGTGTTCAATCTGTATTGGGGTTTTGAAATCATTTTAAACCTGTCGTTTTATGAGTTTGCTACAATTTCTCTGCTACAATAGCATGTGATTCATGCCGTGCGCTTTTTGTTTTTTCTTTTTGTTTTTTTTTCTACTGCAGATTTTTATGTTATAAACTTGCTGCTATGCATATTATATGGTTACTACAAAAAAAGCGTGTATTTTATTGCTTTAATTTAGACATTCAAAGAATTGATTTTATTAGATAATTCAATTGGTGATATAGATATGAAAATGGATATTGGATAATTGGATTTGGTTTGGTTATAAAAGGAATATGTGGATTCAATTTGGATATGAAATGGTTAATTGGTCAAAAATGGATTTGAATTTGGTTTAATTAGAAACTTGAATGTGATTTGAACATTGGGATATGGATTTGAACATGGGTTTTTGTGTTTGGACTATTGAATTTAATTTGGAAAATGGGATTTGTTTCTTGGATTTCAAATTGGATTTTTTTATTGAATTAGAAAATTGGATACGTATTATGGATAAACGAATTTTGAAATAAACATGGTTTAATTGGAAAAGATGGATAATAAAGTATGCCTTTGTAATCTTGAATGCCTATTGATTTCAACTTGAAATAATGTTGAACTCCAAATCATCCATTTGCATACACCTTCCATCTTTGTATGCTTAAAGATGAACCTTAATCCATGATTTAGAATTAACTTGCAATAAAAGAAAACCAAAACAATTTGATTCCGATAAGATCTTGCTTGCATGACCAATGATCTTTGATATGAAGCCCCAATCGGCCATGTATATAATAGGATCTTCAATAACCTACACCTCAAGTAATCATGGAATCCCTTGAATCATAAGATGCATTGATGTAAAAACTTCACAAGGAAACTTTCTCGAGTATCACGTGTGTAACGCCCCAATTATTTATTTAATTTAAATAATTGGAATTGTTGTGTTTTACGTATGTGGTGTGAAGTAGTAGTATGTGGAAGAAAGTATAATATTATTTAATATGATATGAATTTAAATAAATTATATTATATTGAATAATTAAAATATTGGAATATAAAGAGAAAAGGGTAGAATGGTAATTTGGTGAAGGATAGTGAGGGCAAGATGGGCAATCCTTAGTTGGGGGTCTAAGGGTTATGTTTGGAAATTAGGAAAAGGGACTCAATCATGAAAACTGATCGTGAAGGGAAAATGTGAACAGAGAAGAAGAAAGAGAAAAGGCAAGAGCTTGAAGAGGAATTTGGGCTTGGAGAAGGAATCATTCATCAAACTATGGTAAGGGTGGGTTTTCTCTCCTAAGGGTTTGATAATAGGAATACTAGGCATATGTTGTTGAGTAGAGGATATGAGGTTGGTTGAATTTGGATGAAAAAGCATGTTAGTTTGTTAGAAATTATGGATTGTATAGTAATTGTATGAATTAGTGTTTGATTGTGGAAATTCTATGTTTTCTGACTGTAAAAACTGGTTTTGGGGTATAAAATCGTAGCAGGGTTTTGGCTGTCTCATAGAAGGAGAACTGTTGAAATCGCAGTCCTCGCTTAGCGAGCGAAGGGAAAATTTAGACTGTTCTTTACAGAGAGTTGCTCGCTCAGCGAGCAAGTATTTCGCTTAGTGAGACCTGGAATGAAAAATAAAGTGTTTTTATTCTAAATATTTTCCTAAAGATCTTTAATTGATATAATATTGAACGAGGATCGATGTAGTGTTGTTAGAGGTAGGTAGATAGGGGTTATGTGCATAATTAGAAGAATAATAAGCAAAACTTGAAATGAACATGAGTTGATATGTATACTTGTTGTTGATGTTGCTATATGTGGTTGCTGTTGTTTCATTACATGACATTGATGTTTATATATATTGATGTAACCATTGATGTATGTTGTGTTGTCGTGGTGTGTTCCCGTTGATGTTGATATACGTTGTCGTATTCAAAGATGCATGTTGTAGTAGTTGTTAGGTGTTGTTGTAGTTGTTGATATATGTTGTTGATGTTGTTGTGTGTTTATGTTGTCGTTGTGGTTATATGATGTAGTAGTTGTTAGGTGTTGTTGTAGTTGTGGATATATGTTGTTGATGTTGTTTTTGTGTTGTTGTTGTCGTTGTGGTTATATGATGTAGTAGTTGTTAGGTGTTGTTGTAGTTATTGATATATGTTTTTTGTGATGTTGTCACATGAAATAATTATTGTTGTATGTTGTTGGTGATGCTATTGCATGAGATAGTTGATGTTGTATGTGGTTGGTGATGTTGTTGTATGAGGTAGTTGTTGTCGTATGTTGTTGGGAATGTTGTTGATGATGTTGTTGCATGAGGTTGATGTTGTAGACACTACAACAAAAATCACATTTAACAGCGCACCTTAGACATCGCTTATGTGAAAAAGCGCTGCTATAAGTTAAAAAAAATTAAAATACGAAAACTGTTCACAAAATATCTTAAAAAGCGCTGTCTAAGATGCCCTTTAGACAACGCTTTCTCAAAGCGCTTTTAAAGGTATATCTTAGACATCGTTGTCTAATGTCTTCAAATTTATAAATAAAATAAAATCAAAAGCGCTGTCTAAGGTCAACCTTAGACAGCGCTTTTAAAAAGCGCTTTTAGATGTCACCCTTAAACAACGCTTTCTCAAAAGCGCTGTCTAAGGTCTAATTAAAATAAAATATTAGACTCAGTTTCTATTTTCGTTCTTTCTGTTCTTTCATTTTCCCTTCAGCGAACGCGATAAACCTAAACAGCAGAACCTCCATAAACAACAGAATCGATCATTGAAGAAGTGTTTGTTTGAAGAATCGATCGCTGCGAACGGACATTTAGGAGTTGACTGAGTTTTTGGTTTCTGGTGTTCTTCCCTTTTTGCGGTATGTTCTTCGTTTCTAGCTTTTTTGACTGGTGTTTGAAGAAACTTTTATTTTTGTTGACTGAGTTTAGTGTTTGAAGTTGTTAGAACCCTTTGTTGTAGTTGACGTTGTTGTTGACATTGTTGACATTGTTATAACTTATAGAAACTGAGTTTTGACTCATTAGTCATGTTGAAGTTGTTTTGATTCAGTCTCGCTTTTTTTGTAGAAACTGAGTTTATAAGTTGAGTTTAGAACCCTTTTTGTAGAAACTGAGTTTTGACTCATAAGGTACATTGTTAAAACCCTTTGTTGTAGTTGACATTGTTGTTGACATTGTTATAACTTATATTGGTTTAAGCTCTTGTATATAGTTGACATTATTATTTTAAGCTCTTTTTAACTTATATTGGTTGAAATTATATTAGTTTGAAATTATATAGTTGATATTGTTGTTGACCTTGTTGACATTGTTATAACTTATATTGGTTGAAATTATATTGGTTTGAAATTATATAGTTGATATTGTTAACTTATAACTTACTTTTGTTAACTTATATTGTTATAAATTATATAGTTGATCCCTTTTTTGTTATAACTTAGATATGGCCACTAATGATGAACACCCACATGATGATCATTCTACGCATGAATGAGGTAGTAAAAAAATATCTACGGAAGAAGAGATTAGAAGAGGCATAACGGTGATGAGGAGAGTGATCCATGGTAGAGACTGAGGCATCATTCTAGATGTGCATTGGAGCGATCTTGGGCAGCTTATAGAACCTAATGGTCATACCTTGACTAGTTTCGTTGGTGCACTAGTAAGGAATGAGATTCACATTACTTGTGATGATTGGAGAAACAAAGAGTTGAATGAATCCAAACAAAAAAATTGGACTGAGATAAAGGTACAATAACGCACATTATTTTCTTTAAATTACTTGCATTGCTTCCAATTTATGTTCTTTAAATTCTTGCACTAACGCAAAATCTGTAAGTTTTTATTAGAGGTGTTTCAACATCGAAGACAATAGAAGAGATTTTTGTATGAAATTGGCCGGAAAGCTACTAAGAGGGTTTAGAACATTTTTATCAACCAAGTATCTTAGGGATGCAGATGGTAATCATGTTTATGTGGAGCTTCCAAAGAAATATGAAAGTTTGATTTCACAAGAAGAATGGGAAGCATTCAAATCCAAACGAAAGAACCCAACATTTAAAAGAATAAGTGACACAAATCGAGAAAGAGCATCAAGTCCCACGTATCCATACCTAAAAGGACGTGTCAGATATGGACACTTAGAACAATCTATGGTAAGTATCTATAAATTGCAATAATATATTTTTTCATCATATATGAGTTTTATTTGATCATATTGTATGACTTAATGTGTAGTTGAAGAAGGAGAAAAGTTCTGAAAGATCTCTTCCTGCACATGTTTTGTAGAAGGAAGCCCGTGTGGACAAATCTGGAGTTGCTAAAGAAGATGTTCTACAGGTGTATGAGAAATGTGTAAGTATAACATTATTTCTTTAATTAAATAAAAACTTAATACACAAATATTTGACAAGTATTCGATATTCATCCGATTTTCAGGAGGCGTTATCTCAATCAGCTTTATCTCTAGATGATACTAGGAACATACTTAGTCGGGCATTAGATGTCCGTGAGTATTCGGGTCGGGTGAGGGGTAAGGGATTTGGGGTCACTCCGACCTCCTTAATTATTAAAAAAGGAAAGGCTGCTAGTAATCGAGAGCTTAATGCAAAATTGGAAGCAATGTAAGCTGAGCTTGATGCATTAAGGAAAGAAAAAGAGGCTAGCGCTTCAACATGTTTTAAAGATGCTTTGGACAAAGATAGTATCAACTGTAACTTTCAACCGACCATTCCAGAGGTAATTATATATATTTGTATTAAATTGAACTATTAGCTTAAATTATGTAATTGACATATATACACATTATTAACAATTTCATTTTATTATTGGTTTTAGGAAATTTCCCATTGTCAGCTATATTTATCGTCACCATATTATCGGATGGTTGGCAAGGGAAAAGTGCATAACAATAGCGGAGAATTACTTCATACTAGAGAGCTCCCTACTGGATGTTTGAAAGTCTCAGTTGATATTGCAGTTGAGCCGAATGCATTATTACCATATCCTGACGATGTTTCGGATGCAACAACGGTGGAACAAGCATTAGGTTCGTTTGTTGCATGGCCGACAAGCCTCATTAGCGTATGATATGAGGTATGCCTAAAACCATTATGAACCTTTGTTAACCTTAATGTGTAGATTCAATTTTTTTACGTACATTTTTTACTTGGTTATGTTAATTAGACTCCAACAAGATCCAAATCAAAAGATAAGGCTATTCTGCGGCCTACTGAGTCCATTGTTTCAAAAAAACAGGTACATTACAATTATATGACATATATGCATGGAAGATGTTAAATTCTTAATTTTATACTTCATCTAACTATTTATATGATATGTAGCTTCATGATAAGGAGGTTAGCAACGTCTCCACACAACAAAAAAAGGTTGGTGCTAAGAAGACCGCGGCTAGGAAAAACCCTACCTCCAAGTATAGGTTGTGCCTTCGGACGTTTTTAGAGATGACAGATATTTCGACCGGAGGTGTTCGTTTTATACATATGGAGATAGGTATTTTTGGCTTTGAATACGAACAATTAATTGGTAATGAAGAATTTATGCAAGTTTTGGGTCGTGAAGAAATAGGCGTCAATGTTGTCAATACATACGTGAGGTAAATCCGGTCTACTTTGTTATATTAATTGAACAACTTATTTACTTTATGTTTCAAATGAATAGTCTAATGTTAATGATGTTTTTATTTAAGGTATTTGTATGACAAAGTGATGCGACCAAATGGATTGGAAGAAAGATTTGGATTCTTAGCACCCGCGTCCGTCAACTTAACTTTAATCTTAAGTAGACCAGATGACGTGATGGTGTACGTTCTCAACCTTTTCATGGCCAACAAAGATGCGGAGAAGTTGTTCTTTATACCGTTTAATATCGAGTTAGATTTTCATTCTAAATTCATCTATTATAGTTATTTTGTATTTTGACGTCGTGTAGAAAATTTTCATCTAAAATTTGTTTAATCATACAATGGACATTGATTGTTGCACGCAATCAATCCTATCAGAGAAATTGTTTATTATCTTGACTCGTTAGGAAATGATTGGACAACATACCCGGATATGAAGAACATGATTGACACGTAAGTGAGATTGTTCTAAATATGCTTGTGTGTATTTATTAATTTATGTGAATTGTTCTAATTATTCATTTATATTTTATTAGCATCATACAAGCTTTTCGAGCCCAAAGAGATATCCAAATATCAAAGAGGAGAGCCAACAACATTACATGGATAAAAGTGGCGGTATATTATTAATTATCACATTTTTTATTATATTAGTGATGATACTTGATAAAACTTAGGATTTATCCATATTTTCTTTTCATCTGTAGTGTCCTCAGCAACATAATCAAATAGATTACGGATATTTCATGTTGAGGTTTATGAGAAATACTCTTTCTTTGGGCCGATTAGAGATTCTCACTGATGTATGTATTTCTAACTTATGAGTTATTTTAATATTTAAACATATCTCTCATATAATTAAATAGTTAAACATATATCATATATTATTATGTAGTACTTTGATGAATTCAAGTGTGCATATTATTCAAAAGATCAAGTGGACGAAATCAAAGAGGAATGGTGTCAATACATTATAGAGCTCGGCGTTTTATCAGGTATAATATTGTACTCTTACTTTAATTGATGAGAATTTAAATATGTGTAACGTTGTAACTATAATATTGTATTCTTTTTTATTAATTGAATTACAATCTTTGTGTTGTTTCAGGACCTACGTAGATTTGAAGCAATGCTTTGGTTGGATAAGTAATATGTAATTATAATATGTACATTGTATAAAAATGCAATGATTTGTAATTATAATTTTGGTGCATAAATTGGTATATATATTGGTATATTTAATAGGCCAAATTAGTTTAAATTGGTATATATATTGGTTTGATATTTCTCTCTAAATTGTGATATTTGTCTGGAAAAATATTGGTTGAAAAACAGGTCAAAATTCTGGTTGAAAAACCTTGTAAAACAAGTGGTTTGAAAAATTTATATTAAAATTTCCGTATACCTTAGACAGCGCTTTACACATAAAGCGCTGTCTAAGGTGGGGCTTAGAAAGCACTTTTAACAAAAGCATTGTCTAAGGGGGGGCTTAGAAAGCGCTTTTACCAAAAGCGTTGTCTAAGGTATACCTAAAAAAATTTAAAAAAATGGGGCTTAGACAGCGCTTTTACCAAAAGCGTTGTCTAAGGTATTCCTAAAAAAGTTATAAAGCGTTGTCTAATGGTACCATAGACAATGCTTTTTATTAATTATACCACCCTTTAGACAGCGCTTTTAAGATTTAAAAGAGCGATGTCTAAACCTTTAGCAGCGGAGGTTTAGACAGCGCTTTAAAGTGTTATCTAAGGGCAAAAAAATCGTTGTCTAAGGTCTTAGTTGGCATAGTGAGACATAGCATATTGTCATTGATGGTGCATGGCATATGCATAGTTGGGGATGATGTACCAAGGTAGGGTATATCCATCTGAATCCCAAAGAGAATCATTGTGTTGTTTGTGCAATCATGAAATATGGATTGTACGTGACCATGAAACAGGGGTTGAGGGTGTGATTACGAAATAGAGATCATACTGGACCATGAAAAAGGGGTCGAGAGTTCCGGCGGGAATTGGATCATGAAACAGGGATCGATAAATGGTACCACATGCATCGAGTCTAGAGGAGTCTCATTTGCATATGTTGTTGTTTGTGTGCATAATATTATTATGTACTTCGGTGTATTTGTTTAATTGTTGATTGATGAGAAGTGGTGAATACTTGATGATACTTGCTTATACTTGTATTATATTTCCCTTTTGTTGGTGTAAGTATCTCACCCCTTCTGTTTGAATGTTACCCCTATGTTGGTAACGTGCAGGTGATCAGGATTAGTAGAGTTCTTGGTCAGTGAAGACGGTGCACTTCACATTAGAGGAGTCGGCTCTGATACGTACTTTGGGGTGTTGGGACGATGATCTTTTTTTCGTGGTTTAGTTATTTAAGAAAATCATGTGGCTATTTAACTAATTATTTTATGTTTTTCTTTTGGAATTACCGCAAAAAGCATAACTTTGTATTACGTATCTACTTGAGTCGTATCTTGAAGTAGTATGTAACAATCGAAATTATTTTTATATTTAATTACTCGAATTTTAAATTATAATTCGTGGGAAGTATTTTGGGTGTTACAAAGTGGTATCAGAGTAGGTCGGTCCGTCCGGCCAGGTTGCATAGTTGCGTTGTTCTTTAGTATGCGACATGTGTGTGAAAACATTGTTGGTACTTATTTTGTTTCCCATTGCATGTTGAGAATGAAACAAGTGGGGGAGGAGCAAATGTTTCTCTTGGATATTCTAGGTGTTGTGATATGGGATATCGTGTCGTTGTAATATGGAGTGTTGCATGGACTATTCAACTATTTAGAGAATGGTGTTACCCTCGAAGGGAGGCAATCAGATGTCCTTGTTATTCGCTTCCTTGTGAAGATGGAAGGAGACGTTTTAGGCCAGTTGTGGGCTGGTGATGTGTGGAGTATCCTGATGTGTTTCCTTAGGAGGTACAAAATTATCTTTAAGTTGGAACAAGGCGATGTTATTCTTGGGACGGATGGATGGAGTTAAACTGTGTGTTTGTCAATCATTGTGAGGATGGTGTAGTGTGTCATTGAATTCTATTATGACTTGGTGAGGATGGTTTATGCCCCATCATGATTGTCATATGTATATCAACAAATTTAGGAACTGATCACCCTTAATATCTTGTTGATAACATACGGGATCATGTGGATGGGATATATGTGACTTGCTAAGATAGGATATCATGCACAATGAATGCTACAGAGTTAAGCCAGGTGCTTACAGAGTATTTGGATTAGTCGATGTAAATTCCTATATCTGGAGGTGAGACAAATTCGAGGATATGAGGTTTTCCATTGATGCAAAGATAGTGTTATGAGAATTAGTAATAAGGTCATAACAATGAACTATCAGTTGTGCGTGAATTTCAGAGTTGTTTCAGAAGAAGGTATCAGATGTTCTGTTAGGAGAGGGAGATGAATTTCTATTTTAGTCTTGTACCTTGTACTGGATTCTAGGGTATCGTACAAGATGTCGGCGTGATAGAAAAGAGTATTAAAAGGATTTAATAAAAGGGAAATTATGAAATCAAGAGTGTCACCTTGGAGAATTTGGGTATGATTGGTGAAGAAGAGAAAGTGTAATGGTAAGATAGAAGCATGGTTATATGCCTTGGATTAATAAGACAAATATAGAATGTAAAATATACAACCATTGTCTTCTATGTAATTCATGAATCGAGAATTTGTGGGACATAAGATTTGAAGCATTAGAAAGTTGACCTCATGAGGGAGTACATAGAAGGCGTGGAATGTTTGGAAATTGGATTATAGGTATTGAAGGAGATAAAGTTGTCGAAGAGTGATTTTTTGGTTGGTAGAAGTGAATTTGCATGGTTAAGTCAAGTCATATGAAGGTATGGTCGTAAATATATAAGAGAGGACGTATTCCTACAATGAGGAAGCTTCGAAGTAAGTAAAGAAACTAGGATGTTTTGGCTACGGATTTTGGAGGGTATTTCCTAAATTAGCAATTTTTTAATCTCAGTTAACTTGCGAAATTAAGTTGTATATCGAGATGATTTTTGTAAGGGGAGTTAGAGAGCCGGAGTAGAAGTTGACTATGGTTCCATTGTGATTCGGTCTAATCCTAATACACCGTTTGTGGAGTATTAAGATTTGTGGGTGACGAGTTTTCATAGGGTGTGAATACAAGATGGTAAAGTTATAGTTTATGCTTTATGACAACAGAGGGTTCAGGAAGGGATCCATCCTGCTCAAGATTTGGATTGGGTTGCGGAAGTGGGTGTGTTGGTTGATTAGGGAATATGTTTTATGTACCTAGATTTGGAGTGATTAATAATCACAAAAGTATATGATGATTGTTTGGTCTAAAGGTATAAAGTATGAGACGATAATAAGGATTGGAGTTCCTGACAAGTTAAATCGAAAGTCTTTTCATATGACTAATCTGGTGGTTAGAGAGAGTTAGGACCGAGTTAGCAGTTCAGGGCTTTGTGTCTGGTAAGAGAGAAAACCCAATGGGGAGAAAGGTTGTGTATACTAAACGTGAATAAGGATGGTTGGTGATTGCTAAAAAGCATCAAAAGTTGGATGTGAACTTGGTGTGTTTGATAGTTGCAAGTAATCAGGGTGCCCAGTGGGAGCGCAAGGTGGTGCAGTTTGTTCATATGGGTATGACTTGTAAGAATTCGATGGTAGACAATAGGATTCACGAGAATAATGAGACCATTGGATGTACCAATATGGAAGTGAGATGGCAAAAAGTTTAATTACTAATCTTGTATTACTAGGAAGATGGGTGTACTGCCTACGTGTTTGATGGGTAAATCGTAGAATGGTTGTTTTGAAGTCGTGTGGTAACAAAGTTGGTAGTTTAGTTATGGTGATGTCGTATTATGGATTTTGGTGTTCTTATCTTTGTTTTTTCCTATTTCCTATGACGAGGGTTCAGGTGTGTGTAGCTAATTCCTACGATGGGGAATTAGGGAGGTGTAACCTAAGATCATGGTGACTATTGTGTTGTGCCCGGTTCAAAAGTGAACTTGTGTGTTCATAGCTTGATTATTTTGTGTCTTAAGTTGGTTGTAGAGTACCTTGCATGAGAATTGTGCCTTGTTGTGATTGTCGTCAATAAGTTGTACCATTGTTTGTGCTATTCATGGTATCATTTTCCACGGCGTATTAGTTGACTATTGGATGCAAGAACGTATCAGGGGTAGTTAGTATCCGGTAAATTTTTGAGGACGAAAATACTCTAAGTGGAGGAGAGTTGTAACGCCCCAAATATTTATTTAATTATTTAATTTAAATAATTGGAATTGTTGTGTTTTATGTATGTGGTGTGAAGTTGTAGTATGTGGAAGGAAGTATAATATTATTTAATATGATATGAATTTAAATAAATTATATTATATTGAACAATTAAAATATTAAAATATAAAGAGAAAATGGTAGAATGGTAGAATGGTAAATTGGTGAAGGATAGTGAGGGCAAAATGGACAATCCTTAGTTGGGGTCTAAGGGTTATATTTGGAAATTAGAAAAAGGGAATCATTCGTGAAAATTGATCGAGAAGGGAAAACGTGAGCAGAGAAGAAGGAAGGAGAAAGTGCGCGAGCTTAAAGAGGAATTCGGGCTAGGATAAGGAATCATTCATAAAACTAAGGTAAGAGTGATATTTCTTCATCTCCTAAGGGTTTGATAATAGGAATATTAGGCATATATTGTTGAGTAGAGGATATGAGGTTGGGTGAATTTGATTGAAAAAGCATGTTAGGTTGTTAGAAATTGTGGATTGTATAGTAATTATATGAATTAGTGTTTGATTGTGGAAATTCTGTGTTTTCTGGTAGTAAAAACTGATTTTGGGGTATAAAATCGTAGTAGGGTTTTGGTTGTCTCGCAGAAGGAGAACTTCTGAAATCGCAGTCATCGTTTAGCGAGTTGCAGCTCGCTTAGCGAGCGAAGGGAAAATTTGGACCGTTCTTTATAGAGAGTTGCTCTCTGAGCGAGCAAGTATTTCGCTTAGCGAGACCTGGAGTGAAAAATAAAGTGTTTTTATTCTAAAAAATTCCATAAAGTTCTTTAATTGATATAATATTGAACGGGAATCGATGTAGTGTTGTTAGAGGTAGGTAGAGAGGAGTTGTGTGCTTAATTAGAAGAATAATGAGCAAAACTTGAAATGAACATGAGTTTATATGTATACTTGTTGTTGATGTTGCTATACGTGGTTGTTGTTGTTTCATTACATGACATTGATGTTCATATATATATATATATATATATATATATATATATATATATATATATATATATATGGGTTAAATATGTTTAAGGTCCCTATACATATCTCAACTTTGAGGATTGGTCCCTCAAAATATTTCCTTCAAACATTGATCCTCCTAAAGTTTTTCGTTTCCAAATGTAGTCTATGCCGTTAATTTCCACTAACAGGGGTGATGTGGCATGTCATGTGGAACTTTTTTGATGGCGTGACAGACACGTGGCAATGCCAACGTGGCATAAAATGCTGACATGTATGCCATGTGTCAATTATTTCAACTTTTATTTTTTATATATTAATATCATATTTAAACCTATAAATGGTATCTAATTCCTAGATAATTCGTAGCTAATATCATATTGAGATTAAGAGTTTCTTTTTCCTTCATTATCTTATTTGTCCATGATTCATTATTTTTCTTCATTTAAATGGCATACATACATTCATTTTTATTGTGTTTTCAAACATTATTACATAACCTCATCAAAAGTTACAAAAAATTAACATTTGCATCATCAAAACATTTTTATACATTTGAAAATTTTGTCTTTAAAAATAATTTACATGAAACAACATTATGCCAAACAAAGGATTTATTGCCATCGATCCTCTTCTTTACTGCCACCATCCACATAATCATTGTAGACACCCTAAATTTGCCCTCTGATTTTCTTTCTTCGCCTGTCTTTCATTTTCATCTCATTTGCATTTCCATTTGGTCATTAACATTTAGAGTTCATATCATTTGCATAAGCTCCTGAGACATGGGATCATGGTCATCCGGGGATTAAGGTTTCACACCTCATTTGTAGATTATCAGAAGAATTCAAGGTCTTGGCTATGCCGCTTCATTGGTATCATTCTCTTATTGTTCCTATCACTAAATTAGGGTTTATTTCCCTG